>CM069459.1:42039793-42292293 GCA_035610835.1 Ophiura sarsii | reverse complement strand
AAAGGGGTCAAAATGGTCTAAGATGTAAAAAGGTCTCAGTAATTTAGAGAAAGGTGACTAGAAAATGGAGAAAGGTCTCAGTAATTTAGAGAAAGGTGACTAGAAAATGGAGAAAGGTCTCAGTAATTTAGAGAAAGGTGACTAGAAAATGGAGAAAGGTCTAAGTAATTCAGAGAAAGGTGTCTAGAATCGAGAAATGTCTCTGTAATTTAGAGAAAGGTGTCTAGTATGGAGAAAGGTCTCAGTAATTTAGAGAAAGGTGACTAGAAAATGGAGAAAGGTCTCAGTAATTTAGAAAAAGGTGACTAGAAAATGGAGAAAGGTCTCAGTAATTTAGAGAAAGGTGACTAGAAAATGGAGAAAGTCTCAGTAATTCAGAGAAAGGTGTCTAGAATCGAGAAAAGTCTCTGTAATTTAGAGAACGGTGCCTACAATGGAGAAAGGTCTCAGTAATTTAGAGAAAGGTGACTAGAAAATGGAGAAAGGTCTCAGTAATTTAGAGAAAAGTGACTAGAAAATGGAGAAAGGTCTCAGTAATTCAGAGAAAGGTGTCTAGAACGAAGAAAGGTCTCTGTAATTTAGAGAACGGTGTCTAGAATGGAGAAAGGTCTCAGTAATTTAGAGAAAGGTGACTAGAAAATGGAGAACGGTCTCAGTAATTTAGAGAAAGGTGACTAGAAAATGGAGAAAGGTCTCAGTAATTCAGAGAAAGGTGTCTAGAATGTAGAAAGGTCTCTGTAGTTTATGGAAAGGTGTCAAGAATCGAGAAAGGTCTCTGTAATTTAGAGAACGGTGTCTAGAATGGAGAAAGGTCTCAGTAATTTAGAGAAAGGTGACTAGAAAATGGAGAAAGGTCTCCGTAATTTAGAGAAAGGTGACTAGAAAATCGAGAAAGGTCTCAGTAATTTAGAGAAAGGTGACTAGAAAATGGAGAAATGTCTCAGTAATTCAGAGAAAAGTGTTTAAAATGTAGAAAGGTCTCTGTAATTTAGAGAAAGGTGTCTAGAATCGAGAAAGGTCTCCGTAATTTAGAGAAAGGTGACTAGAAAATGGAGAAAGGTCTCAGTAATTTAGAGAAAGGTGACTAGAAAATGGAGAAAGGTCTCAGTAATTCAGAGAAAAGTGTCTAGAATGTAGAAAGGTCTCTGTAATTTAGAGAAAGGTGTCTAGAATCGAGAAAGGTCTCTGTTATTTAGAGAACGGTGTCTAGAATGGAGAACGGTCTCAGTAATTTTGAGGAAGTTGTCTAGAATTGAGAAAGGTCTCAGTAATTTAGAGAAAGGTGTCTATAATGTAGAAAGGTCTGTGTAATTGTCTTGGAAAGGTCAAATGTTGAGAACGGTCTGGGTGTAAAGCAGAGAACGGTCTGTAAAGCAGAGAACGGTCTGTGAGTGTAATGTACAGAAAGGTGTGTATCTTCTATTTCTCTACTCTCTCTTTCTCTCCCGGGTAGTCGGTCAACGCCTACGGGAGACGGTGGGGAGTTAAGATGGGAGGAGTTAAGGGAGTGTTAATGTGGGTTGGGGTTAATGTGGGGGTTAAGGAGGGGGTTAAGGTGGGGGATTAATGAAGGTGGGGTTAAGGGCAGTGGCGTAGCCAGGGGGGAAAGGAAAGGGAAAAAAGGGAAGGAAAGGGAAAAGGAAAAGAGAAGGAAAAGGCAGTAGCGTGCGCAAAAGAGGTAATTTGGCGGGTAGATTTTTTTTGGCAGCAGTCGGCTAAATAAAGAAAAATGTTATAGAGAAAACTGATGAAAACACGCTGGATTGGCCAAAACTGTGCTGTTTTTTGAACTGGGGGATTTTTTGACTGTGCCATTTTTTTTGACCGTGCGAAATTTTTTGACCTCAACCCCCCTCACACACACACACACCCCCACTTACGTAAAATTGGGGCTACCCTTTTCGACGACAAATAAAAAGTTACATGAAAAAACATCGCTACGCCACCGGTATGAACTGGTGCTCACCGGGAAAAATACCTTTGCCCCCCCCCCCCCCTGACAAGTGAACCTGTAAGGGGGGGGGGGGGGGGGGTTAGGTAACCTCTAAATAACCCCTCATGAAATAAGGCTTAAATTAAAGTTGAGATGTTACTGAAAATGGTCATAGGTGACAAGTATGCAATAAATGTAACCGGAGGGTAGAAATGGTGTCTTGAAATATGGCACTTTTACACGTATTTCAATGAGAAAGATATTTGGTGTGGTGATCCCCTATCTCATTGATTTACATTAAGCCCGTCTCCCGTAGCGTTGACCGACTACCGGGGAGAGAAAGAGAGAGTGAAATAGAAGATACACACCTTTCTGTACATTACACTTACAGACCGTTCTCTGCTTTACAGACCGTTCTCTGCTTTACAGACCGTTCTCTGCTTTACACAGACCGTTCTCAACATTTGACCTTTCCAAGTTTAGTTTAGTTTATTTATAGTTTATTGTCACCAAATCGCAGCTAAAAGCTGAATTACATGGTTATTACATTGGTATAAAAACATCAAAATGCACATAGAAATGTATACAAAGATAACAACAAAATTGAAAATTAAAAATGCTAAAAGAGATTAAAAGGTATCAAAAATACATAGATAATTAAAGGTTGTACATGCTAAGTCGACATAGCTAATATTGCACTGTGGGTAACATAAAAAATTGCTATGACGCCTAAATATAGCTAATATTGCACTGTGGGTATAACATATAAAAAATTCAAAAAGACTATTACACAGACCTTTCTCCATTCTAGACACCGTTCTCTAAATTACAGAGACCTTTCTACATTCTAGACACCTTTCTCTAAATTACTGAGACCGTTCTCCATTATCTAGTCACCTTTCTCTAAATTACTGAGACCTTTCTCCATTTTCTAGTCACCTTTCTATAAATTACGGAGACCTTTCTCCATTTTCTAGTCACCTTTCTCTAAATTACTGAGACCTTTCCCCATTCTAGACACCGTTCTCTAAATTACAGAGACCTTTCTCGATTATAGACACCTTTCCCTAAATTACAGAGACCTTTCTACATTCTAGACACCCTTCTCTGAATTACTGAGACCTTTCTCCATTTTCTAGTCACCTTTCTCTAAATTACTGAGACCGTTCTCCATTTTCTAGTCACCTTTCTCTAAATAACTGAGACCTTTCTCCATTCTAGACACCGTTCTCTAAATTACAGAGACCTTTCTCGATTCTCTAGACACCTTTCTCTACATTGCAGAGACCTTTCTACATTATAGACACCTTTCTCTGAATTACTGAGACCTTTCTTCATTTTCTAGTCACTTTTCTCTAAATTACTAAGACCTTTCTCCATTTTCTAGTCACCTTTTTCTAAATTACTGAGACCTTTCTCCATTCTAGACACCGTTCTCTAAATTATAGAGACCTTTCTCGATTCTAGACACCTTTCTCTGAATTACTGAGACCTTTCTCCATTTTCTAATCACCTTTCTCTAAATTACTGAGACCTTTCTCCATTTTCTAGTCACCTTTCTCTAAATTACAGAGACCTTTCTCGATTCTAGACACCTTTCCCTACATTACAGAGACCTTTCTACATTCTAGACACCTTTCTCTGAATTACTGAGACCTTTCTCCATTTTCTAGTCACCTTTCTCTTAATTACTGAGACCGTTCTCCATTTTCTAGTCACGTTTCTCTAAATTACTGAGACATTTCTCCATTCTAGACACCGTTCTCTAAATTACAGAGACCTTTCTCGATTCTAGACATCTTTCTCTACATTACAGAGACCTTTCTACATTCTAGACACCTTTCTTTGAATTACTGAGACCTTTCTCCATTTTCTAGTCACCTTTCTCTAAATTACTGAGACCTTTCTCCATTCTAGACACCGTTCTCTAAATTACAGAGACCTTTCTCGATTATAGACACCTTTCTCTGAATTACTGAGACCTTTCTCCATTTTCTAGTCACCGTTCTCTAAATTACTGAGACCTTTCTCCATTTTAGACCATTTTGACCCCTTTGGCCGCCCATATTTATCTAGGGTCACTATGATCTCGGTCATGAGAGTCACCGCAGCGTGGAAAAACACGTTATTTGGCAGTTTGATTGATGGCCTAGGTCAATTAGTGCCTTTCATATTGCCGCGTTCTTTAAGGGTTTGGAGATAAGACGCACTTGGACGCGCCGTCACAAGCCGCACTCTCCCTTTTGAGGTCAACAAAGCAGCGTATAAACCAAACTCCCGTTCGATTTTCGAGTTTCATCAAACTCGTTATTTGAACAAGTTCAATTTTCGAGTTACGTTTTTCTCTTCTAACTGCTACCGGGTTGGACTGTCAAGCAACTTTCAGTCTTTCATTCAATCAAATGTTTCAAATAATGATGTAAACACGAACTAACATGTAACGTGCCAATAAGCTTAAATGACACCACCAAGAGAAAAAATCAATTAGTTTCCAATTTATTCGATATAAAACATATTTGAACAAGTTCAATTTTCGAGTTTCATCATTGAACAAGTTATTTTTCTTTTCTAACTGCTACCGGGTAGGAATCTTAATTTTAACAGTGAGGTATGTTGTTAAGCTTGAATAAATTTATAATTGGAAATAATTCACGCGGGGGGGGGGGGGGGACGACGTACCCATACCGTGAAAATTATGAGGGCGTGACAACCCCCACCCCCGCTTGCACATATAATATGCTCCTTACCCTCCTTCCTCCTTCTCCTCTTCCTCCTTAATTGTCTTCCTTTTAATTTTGTACTCTTTTGTCAAGGGAGGGGGGGGGGGGGGGGTGTTACGCCACTGATTACGCCAAGAACAGGCCAAAGTCTGGCTTCATGAAATATATTTCCATCACTATCTTCAGTAGATAGCAACCTGACACAACCTTCGTATATAGCAGCCTTTCATTAGGTTTGAAGGATAGGCATACTCAGCTTAACAAAGATCACTGCAGCTGGTGTGGTGTTTTTAGGGACCGTTCATTGTTTATGGTGGAGGGCGGGGACAAATATTAGATTCGTACGTATTACCTACTCTCACCCCCGCCCCCGCCCCCTATAGCTGAAATTAAAATTACATGATCCCTGCTATTTATCCGTTTTTAAAAACAGAACAATGTCAACCAAGGGCTATAACCAAGGGCCTATTAAATGAAGACCTCCAAGAAATAAGGATTATGATATAATCATTTCGATTGTTATGTCTATGAACTGGTTATCTTTATTTGACTCGTTTTGCACGATTAAAATCAACATTGAAACTAAATTTACGAACAAACTGCGGAATCGCCGTTTATCAAAACTCATCAGTTTGCGGATGGGGATAGATTTGATCAGGTTGATACTATTCTTTATTCATCGAAACCTACTCCCCCCGCCCCCGATATTGTGCATGTTTTACGAGTTCACATGCGTTTTTAATACACGCATGGCCAGTGGCCCAGTGGGCTACTCCTTGGTGTCTGAAAAACGATAACGCTAACCCAGTGGCGTAACAGCCGGGGGGCACAGTGCCCCCCTGAAGGTGCTCATCGGGAAATTCAAACCTACCCACCAGGAAAAATGGGGGGAAGGGCGATTTTTTTGTGAATGTGCGAAATTTTGTGACCGTGCGAAATTTTGTGACCGTGCGAAATTTAAGCTTTACTTAGCATGTTAGTTCGTGTTTAGAACCTATTCTTAACATTTTATCAAATGAAAGTTGCTTGACATTACTACTTGGTAGCAGTTAGAAGAGAAAAACGTAACTCGATATCGAGTTTGGTTTAGTATACCATTTCCCCATAGAAACACGTGTGAAAACGTAACTCGATATCGAGTTTGGTTTGGTATACCATTTTCCATAGAAACACGTGTAAAAACGTAACTCGATATCGAGTTTCGTTTAGTATATACCATTTTCCATAGAAACACGTGTGAAAAACGTAACTCGATATCGAGTTTGATATTTTTTTTGAAACTCGATATCGAGTTTGATTTTTTCATAAAACTCGATATCGAGTTTGGTTTTCATTGAATGCATTGGAGAATAACTTATTTTTTTCTTGGTAGTATATGATTAAGCTTTACTTAGCATGTTAGTTCTTGTTTAGAACCTATTCTTAACATTTTATCGAATGAAAGTTGCTTGACATAACTACTTGGTAGCAGTTAGAAGAGAAAAACGTAACTCGATATCGAGTTTGGTTTAGTTTATACCATTTTCCATAGAAACACGTGTGAAAACGTAACTCGATATCGAGTTTCGTTTAGTATATACCATTTTCCATAGAAACACGTGTGAAAAACGTAACTCGATATCGAGTTTGGGTTTTATTTTGAAACTCGATATCGAGAAATTCTACAATTAAATTTGATTATCAGCTTAAAGGTAGATGACCCGATCACATTTTCGTAACACAGAATTATTTCAAACATACGGAGAAAAGAGAAAGAGAAAGAGAAAAACGTCACTCGATATCGAGTTTGGTTTAGTATATACCATTTTCCATAGAAACACGTGTGAAAAACGTAACTCGATATCGAGTTTCGTTTAGTATATTGTGTATATACCATTTTCCATAGAAACACGTGTGAAAACGTTACTCGATATCGAGTTTGGTTTGGTATATTATACCATTTTCCATAGAAACACGTGTGAAAACGTAACTCGATATCGAGTTTCGTTTAGTATATTATACCATTTTCCATAGAAACACGTGTGAAAACGTAACTCGATATCGAGTTTCGTTTAGTATATTATGTATACCATTTTCCATAGAAACACGTGTGAAAACGTAACTCGATATCGAGTTTGGTTTGGTATATTATACCATTTTCCATAGAAACACGTGTAAAAACGTAACTCGATATCGAGTTTCGTTTAGTATATTATACCATTTTCCATAGAAACGCGTGTGAAAACGTAACTCGATATCGAGTTTCGTTTAGTATATTATGTATATACCATTTTCCATAGAAACACGTGTGAAAACGTAACTCGATATCGAGTTTCGTTTAGTATATTATGTATATACCATTTTCCATAGAAACACGTGTGAAAACGTAACTCGATATCGAGTTTGGTTTGGTATATTATACCATTTTCCATAGAAACACGTGTGAAAACGTAACTCGATATCGAGTTTCGTTTAGTATATTATACCATTTTCCATAGAAACACGTGTGAAAACGTAACTCGATATCGAGTTTCGTTTAGTATATTATGTATATACCATTTTCCATAGAAACACGTGTGAAAACGTAACTCGATATCGAGTTTCGTTTAGTATATTATACCATTTTCCATAGAAACACGTGTGAAAACGTAACTCGATATCGAGTTTCGTTTAGTATATTATGTATATAATATTTTCCATAGAAACACGTGTGAAAACGTAACTCGATATCGAGTTTGGTTTGGTATATTATACCATTTTCCATAGAAACACGTGTGAAAAACGTAACTCGATATCGAGTTTGGGTTTTATTTTGAAACTCGATATCGAGTTACGTTATTTTTTTGAAACTCGATATCGAGTTTGATATTTTTTTTGAAACTCGATATCGAGTTACGTTTTTTTTTGAAACTCGATATCGAGTTTGATATTTTTTTTGAAACTCGATATCGAGTTACGTATTTTTTTTGAAACTCGATATCGAGTTTGATATTTTTTTTGAAACTCGATATCGAGTTCCGGTTTTTTTTTTGAAACTCGATATCGAGTTTGATTTTTTCATGAAACTCGATATCGAGTTTGGTTTTCATTGAATGCATTGGAGAATAACTGATTTTTTTCTTCTTGGTAGTATATGATTAAGCTTTACTTAGCATGTTAGTTCTTGTTTAGAACCTATTCTTAACATTTTATCGGAATGAAAGTTGCTTGACAGTACTACTTGGTAGCAGTTAGAAGAGAAAAACGTAACTCGATATCGAGTTTGGTTTAGTATATACCATTTTCCATAGAAACACGTGTGAAAACGTAACTCGATATCGAGTTTCGTTTAGTATATACCATTTTCCATAGAAACACGTGTGAAAAACGTAACTCGATATCGAGTTTGGGTTTTATTTTGAAACTGGATATCGAGTTTGATATTTTTTTTGAAACTCGATATCGAGAAATTCTACAATTAAATTTGATTATCAGCTTAAAGGTAGATGACCCGATCACATTTTCGTAACACAGAATTATTTCAAACATACGGAGAAAAGAGAAAGAGAAAGAGAAAAACGTAACTCGATATCGAGTTTGGTTTAGTATATACCATTTTCCATAGAAACACGTGTGAAAAACGTAACTCGATATCGAGTTTCGTTTAGTATATTGTGTATATACCATTTTCCATAGAAACACGTGTGAAAACGTTACTCGATATCGAGTTTCGTTTAGTATATTATGTATACCATTTTCCATAGAAACACGTGTGAAAACGTAACTCGATATCGAGTTTCGTTTGGTATATTATACCATTTTCCATAGAAACACGTGTGAAAACGTAACTCGATATCGAGTTTCGTTTAGTATATTATACCATTTTCCATAGAAACACGTGTGAAAACGTAACTCGATATCGAGTTTCGTTTAGTATATTATACCATTTTCCATAGAAACACGTGTGAAAACGTAACTCGATATCGAGTTTCGTTTAGTATATTATGTATATAATATTTTCCATAGAAACACGTGAAAACGTAACTCGATATCGAGTTTGGTTTGGTATATTATACCATTTTCCATAGAAACACGTGTGAAAAACGTAACTCGATATCGAGTTTGGGTTTTATTTTGAAACTCGATATCGAGTTACGTTATTTTTTTGAAACTCGATATCGAGTTTGATATTTTTTTTGAAACTCGATATCGAGTTACGTTTTTTTTTGAAACTCGATATCGAGTTTGATATTTTTTTTGAAACTCGATATCGAGTTACGTATTTTTTTTGAAACTCGATATCGAGTTTGATATTTTTTTTGAAACTCGATATCGAGTTTGATTTTTTCATGAAACTCGATATCGAGTTTGGTTTTCATTGAATGCATTGGAGAATAACTGATTTTTTTTTCTTGGTAGTATATGATTAAGCTTTACTTAGCATGTTAGTTCTTGATTAGAACCTATTCTTAACATTTTATCGAATGAAAGTTGCTTGACAGTACTACTTGGTAGCAGTTAGAAGAGAAAAACGTAACTCGATATCGAGTTTGGTTTAGTATATACCATTTTCCATAGAAACACGTGTGAAAACGTAACTCGATATCGAGTTTCGTTTAGTATATACCATTTTCCATAGAAACACGTGTGAAAAACGTAACTCGATATCGAGTTTGGGTTTTATTTTGAAACTGGATATCGAGTTTGATATTTTTTTTGAAACTCGATATCGAGAAATTCTACAATTAAATTTGATTATCAGCTTAAAGGTAGATGACCCGATCACATTTTCGTAACACAGAATTATTTCAAACATACGGAGAAAAGAGAAAGAGAAAGAGAAAGAGAAAAACGTAACTCGATATCGAGTTTGGTTTAGTATATACCATTTTCCATAGAAACACGTGTGAAAAACGTAACTCGATATCGAGTTTGGGTTTTATTTTGAAACTCGATATCGAGTTTGATATTATTTTTGAAACTCGATATCGAGTTTGATTTTTTCATGAAACTCGATATCGAGTTTGGTTTTCATTGAATGCATTGGAGAATAACTGATTTTTTTTCTTGGAAGTATATGATTAAGCTTTACTTAGCATGTTAGTTCGTGTTTAGAACCTATTCTTAACATTTTATCGAATGAAAGTTGCTTGACATTACTATTTGGTAGCAGTTAGAAGAGAAAAACGTAACTTGATATCGAGTTTGGTTTAGTATATACCATTTTCCATAGAAACACGTGTGAAAACGTAACTCGATATCGAGTTTGGTTTGGTATATACCATTTACCATAGATACACGTGTGAAAAACGTAACTCGATATCGAGTTTGGGTTTTATTTTGAAACTCGATATCGAGTTTGACTTCTTTTTTTGAAACTCGATATCAAGTTTGATTTTTGTTTTGAAACTCGATATCGAGTTTGATATTTTTTTTGAAACTCGATATCGAGTTTGATTATTTTTTTTTGAAACTCGATATCGAGTTTGATATTTTTTTTTGAAACTCGATTTTGAGTTTGATTTTTTCATGAAACTCGATATGGAGTTTGGTTTTCATTGAATGCATTGGAGAATAACTTATTTTTTTCTTGATAGTATATGATTAAGCTTTACTTACCATGTTAGTTCGTGTTTAGAACCTATTTTTAACATTTAATAGAATGACAGTTGCTTGACATTACTACTTGGTAGCAGTTAGAAGAGAAAAACGTAACTCGATATCGAGTTTGGTTTAGTATATACCATTTTCCATAGAAACACGTGTGAAAAACGTAACTCGATATCGAGTTTTTTTTTTTTTTTTGAAACTCGATATCGAGTTTGATTTTTTTTTTGAAACTCGATATCGAGTTTGATTTATTTTTTGAAACTCGATATCGAGTTTGATTTTTTTTTTTTGAAACTCGATATCGAGTTTGATTTTCATTGAATGCATTGAAGAATAACTGATGTTTTTCTTGGTAGTATACGATTAAGCTTTACTTAGCGTGTTAGTTCGTGTTTAGAACCTATTTTTAACATTTATAGAATGAAAGTTGCTTGACATTACTACTTGGTAGCAGTTAGAAGAGAAAAACGTAACTCGATATCGAGTTTGGTTTGGTATATTATACCATTTTCCATAGAAACACGTGTGAAAAACGTAACTCGATATCGAGTTTGGGTTTTATTTTGAAACTCGATATCGAGTTTGATATTTTTTTTGAAACTCGATATCGAGTTACGTTATTTTTTTGAAACTCGATATCGAGTTTGATATTTTTTTGAAACTCGATATCGAGTTACGGGTTTTTTTTGAAACTCGATATCGAGTTACGTGGGTTTTTTGAAACTCGATATCGAGTTACGTGTTTTTTTTGAAACTCGATATCGAGTTTTATTTTTTCATGAAACTCGATATCGAGTTTGGTTTTCATTGAATGCATTGGAGAATAACTGATTTTTTTTTCTTGGTAGTATATGATTAAGCTTTACTTAGCATGTTAGTTCTTGTTTAGAACCTATTCTTAACATTTTATCGAATGAAAGTTGCTTGACAGTTACTTGGTAAAAGTTACTTGGTAGCAGTTAGAAGAGAAAAACGTAACTCGATATCGAGTTTGGTTTAGTATATACCATTTTCCATAGAAACACGTGTGAAAAACGTAACTCGATATCGAGTTTGGGTTTTATTTTGAAACTCGATATCGAGTTTGATTTTTTTTTTGAAACTCGATATCGAGAAATTCTACAATTAAATTTGATTATCAGCTTAAAGGTAGATGACCCGATCACATTTTCGTAACACAGAATTATTTCAAACATATTTCAAACGTAACTCGATATCGAGTTTGGTTTAGTATATACCATTTTCCATAGAAACACGTGTGAAAAACGTAACTCGATATCGAGTTTAAGCTTTACTTAGCATGTTAGTTCGTGTTTAGAACCTATTCTTAACATTTTATCGAATGAAAGTTGCTTGACATTACTATTTGGTAGCAGTTAGAAGAGAAAAATGTAACTTGATATCGAGTTTGGTTTAGTATATACCATTTTCCATAGAAACACGTGTGAAAACGTAACTCGATATCGAGTTTGGTTTGATATATACCATTTACCATAGAAACACGTGTGAAAAACGTAACTCGATATCGAGTTTGGGTTTTATTTTGAAACTCGATATCGAGTTTGACTTATTTTTTTGAAACTCGATATCAAGTTTGATTTTTGTTTTGAAACTCGATATCGAGTTTGATATTTTTTTTGAAACTCGATATCGAGTTTGATTTTTTTTTTTTGAAACTCGATATCGAGAACCTATTTTTAACATTTAATAGAATGAAAGTTGCTTGACATTACTACTTGGTAGCAGTTAGAAGAGAAAAACGTAACTTGATATCGAGTTTGGTTTAGTATATACCATTTTCCATAGAAACACGTGTGAAAAACGTAACTCGATATCGAGTTTGGGTTTTATTTTGAAACTCGATATCGAGTTTGACTTTTTTTTTTAAAACTCGATATCGAGTTTGATTTTTTCATGAAACTCGATATAGAGTTTGGTTTTCATTGAATGCATTGGAGAATAACTGATTTTTTTTCTTGGTAGTATATGATTAAGCTTTACTTAGCATGTTAGTTCTTGTTTAGAACCTATTCTTAACATTTTATCGAATGAAAGTTGCTTGACATTACTACTTGGTAGCAGTTAGAAGAGAAAAACGTAACTCGATATCGAGTTTGGTTTAGTATATACCATTGTTCCATAGAAACACGTGTGAAAACGTAACTCGATATCGAGTTTGGTTTGGTATACCATTTTCCATAGAAACACGTGTGAAAACGTAACTCGATATCGAGTTTCGTTTAGTATATACCATTTTCCATAGAAACACGTGTGAAAAACGTAACTCGATATCGAGTTTGGGTTTTATTTTGAAACTCGATATCGAGTTTGATATTTTTTTTGAAACTCGATATCGAGTTACGTTTTTTTTTTTGAAACTCGATATCGAGTTCCTTTTTTTTTTTGAAACTCGATATCGAGTTTGATATTTTTTTTGAAACTCGATATCGAGTTACGTTTTTTTTTTGAAACTCGATATCGAGTTACGTGTTTTTTTTTAAACTCGATATCGAGTTTGATATTTTTTTTGAAACTCGATATCGAGTTTGATATTTTTTGAAACTCGATATCGAGTTACGTTTTTTCATGAAACTCGATATCGAGTTTGGTTTAAACCAAACTCGAAACTCGATACTCGAAACTCGATACTCGAAACTCGAAACTCGAAACTCGAAGATTAGCAACACACCCCTCCAACAGGCACCATAGAGACAAAAACCTGTTGAAGGACCAACCAACACGCGTTAAACCAACGCACAGCGCGTGCGTGTCGGCGGAGCAAAACAAAGGGATAAGTCCTTGAGAGGCGTATCACGATAACAAAATACAGTGCGCGCACACACAACATGAACCACGGAGTAGCAACCATCGCTTCACTTTATTTAACATATTAGTAATTATTAGTTATTTGTATTTATTTATGTATTTATATATGTCCTTGATTATGTAATTAATCATACCTCGATATTCACATATTCATCCAATCATTAAGTGTTTATACATACAAAGTAAAAACATCCGATAGAATGAAGGACTGCCTGATTGATTAACCAACTCCAATGCAAATGGAATTATGGTTATAGTGGGAACAGTGAAACCGGCTATCAAAGAGTCACGATATGACACCTTGTTCCCAACAAATACACAGTAGACACCCAATGAGGCGAAGGGTAATCCCCTGCAACAGATTGCACTGATAGTGCGGGCCTATAACGCGTAAACCACTGGGCAGCCCACAGGGAGGCCTATATACTAGCACGCGTAAAATATGTGTACAAGGCAACCACAAAAAACAGTTACAGAGTGTGTAAACACCAACGTACATGCGATGAATGATGGAAGGTGGCACTGGCCTACATGTACCATCAGAACAAATAATCGCCGAACAAAGCGAAGGATCAGTCGCGGGATTAACGTGACAAACAATGTCAGCGCAGCGCGCCTGAAGCTTGAAAACCAGGGCGACACAAAACCGCGCTAACCCTAAGGAAGAAGGTGAACACACACACCACGCGCACTGATCAACAAATATTTGTTTCGATCGTAAGAGGCCTACATACGAAAATACCACATGGCCTAAGAGGCCAATGATATAATAACGATGCACACACAACACTAGTGATGAGAAGGATGGAAAATGAAATGAAATAAAATGGAATGCACACAAGAAGGGATGATGAGCATTGCTACCCACACATTCCTACCAGATGCGGGGGAGACCAGGGTTGAACACGAATCAACAAAACGCAAAAGAGATCAATGACAACCGGTTGGTAGAAAGGCTCCCTCGCTTGCAAATCCACAGAAATGCATGTACACTAATGAACTGTTATAAGGCACCATCAAAGAAAGACGGTGGACACGGTTTGCACTTAAAAACACAGAACAGGAATTTTCGCAAAATGTCCTGTTAACAACCAACAACGTGCATAGACCTCACTTAAGGGCGCCCTAATGGAATAAGCTATTTAATGAAAATATTTATTAACCTGCACGCCCGGCGTAATTTATATCACTATTTAATTTATTTTTAAACATTTATGCTTGAGCTCCCTGGAGTAGGCCTATTTTAAACAGATAGGAATAGCCTATTGAAACCCCATAACAACTGAATGTAGAACTATAAAAGAGATTTAACAAGAACCGATATTATAAGGCCTAACCCAACCTTAATTAGTAGTCCGCATACCGAGACTAGAACGTGTACCGGCCCCTTAAAGCAATATCCCAGCCCACCATATTAACGCTGATATGACCGTATTGAGAGACCCATCAACGAGCATGACCAGATAAGCTACAACTGGGAGGATGGTTGGGAAGCACAATAGGTGAATAACACTAAAATGACCGACCTCCTGTGGCGAAAATCAACCGAGCCAGAGAAATATCCCGCATTTTAGTGACCTACATGTATATTATAGGCATAAGCCTAAATGAGTATGATTAGTTAATACAGTGAATTATTTCATGACCTATTGTATACCTGTATAGGCCTCAGCTTAAATCAGTATGATTAATTATTACAATAGATTAACCTATATTATAATAGGCCTAGGCCTAGATTAGTATCTACATTAGTATGATTAGATAAACTGTAACTTAAACATATATTATAGGCCTAAGCCTACATTCGTATGTTAAATTACTACTGTAAATTATCTCGTAACCTATATTATAGGCCTAAGCCTAAATTAGTATGATTTATTATAACTTATGATTAATTACCACAGTACATTAAGCTTATATTATAGGCCTAAGCATAAATTAGTAGGATTAATTAATACTCTAAATTATTTCAAAAATCTGTAGGCCTATTAACAATTATCAATGATTAAACCTATTAACCCACCCCAATAATAGGCTAAGGCTAAAATGTGTATGAATCATATTAGGCCTACAGTATTAAACCTATATTATTATTATAGACCTAAGTCTAAATTAATATGAATAGTTATAACAATTAACAGTGACTTATTTTATACCCTAAAATGAGTATGAATAATATTAGGCCTACAGTATTAAACCTATATTATTATTATTATAGACCTAAGTCTAAATTAATATGAATAGTTATAACAGTGACTTATTTTATAACCTACATTATAGGCCTTTGATTAATTAATACGAGTGTACCACGACACTACCCGACATCACATGCTCCCGCAGCCCCATTTACAATGAAATATGCTACATACAATCATGACAATAGGCCGGAGCCTATATAGCCTATATAGCCGGCGGAGAATAACTGCCAGACCATGTACAGTACATACTGGTACAGTATCCATGTGAATGCGCTGCGCTCCAGTACAGCACTACGTACGAGTGTCGCTGTGTTGCATGCTATGTTAGGAATAGACCAAATGACAAAATGTATACACTAAGCCTACTTGTATAGGAAAACCCGCAAGCTAAAGGCAATCCCAACAGAATCGGGGCACCATGAAAAATGCACAGTATAGAATCGTGAATGGCTAAGCCCTTAAATACTGTATCTAAAATCGTGCATTTGCAACCATATTATTATTAGAGAGGCCTAACGGGAAACTGTAGAGGTTTCAACATGTAAGCGTAATATACGGTGCAAATTACATCACGCTAAAAAACACTATTATCGCGTAAATCACCTAAAATTACGACTCACCGGGTCTTGTTTATCTCATCTTAGTAGTGTAGATGACAAAATTAACTCCCGATGGCACATCTATCATGTGATTCGACCGGATAATATCGGACCGAATCCGTCCCGATATTATAAAGTTAAAGAATATCCACCAGGAAAGGTATGCTGTAGATTGAGCGTAGGTGGCGCTACAGCAGCAAACTAGGAATCGCCTCTTGATCCACACAAATGAAATTAAAGTCTGAACTCTTTAATTTGGTTTTAATGTTGAAAAAATACACAATATCTTACTCTCATTTGTAATTTTGAATAGGTTTATTAAGAACAAAATATCAGGCAACATTTTTAAGCATTCCTATAAGAGAAAAACATGTTCAGACTTAAAGCACGGTAGCTAATATTGCAATAGAAAGTATTCGTAGGTAACACATTTGTTCTCAACTTCAACTTCGTTGACTAAGAACGGTTGGATTCTTTGATTTTACATATGTTTAAGAGGCAAAATTGTACTCGACGTAGTTTTTATGCCCTGAATCGCGTGTTAGGGTGAATGTCGTACAGCAAAATAAAAAGGTGTCTTGCTTGACGTTAAAAGTTGATAATATAAGAATGTGCGTTCAGCACTGCTTTTACAAAACAATCAGAATTGCGTAATATTCAACATTTGAATAAAAAGCAAGATTAACCAAATAAACATTAAAATTATATAATACTATGTTCCTATTTCTAAGATATAAAAGAAAACATCCTAAACATCAATAAACTCACTAAGCCTATACTGTTAGTATTGTTGATCATCTAATTTGGTTAAGGACTGTTGATTAAAATTAATTTACACATGATAATTACGGCAGAAAATGTTTTATTATGCTAACGTATCTGATCATCCAATTTTGTAAGTGTCTTTCTTGCTTGACTTTCAATTATTAAGAATGTGCGTTTAACTTCTACAAAACAGTCAGAAGTGTGTAATATTTAACATTTGATACGAGGCAAGATGATGACAACATACATATCGTACTGGGCTAAAATTTCGTAAAGGTATAGTTAAACAATCAATTAACTCGCTAGTAATAATATTCTTACTCATCTCATTTGGTAAATAGCATGCTCATCATTAAAACTAAACATAATAAAATATTAAGCATAAAGAAACATTTTAAGTAAGATACCTCTGATCATTCAGCCTTGTAATCTCTAATTAAAAAGTTTAGTGGATCTTGTTGTATTCTTTGTGTAGTTAGTTCTTCATCTCTCTCTTGTCACGAGGATGAATATCTAGTAGAACAGAATTACTCTTTGTTTATTATAGGACATTTTAGAATGTTAAGAATGAACGTTTCAGTTTCCGTGTGAATCCAAAGTATTGGATCGAATCAACTATTGAACATTTCTTCGAGCCATCATTAATTAGAAAGCAAGCGGTTTTCTTTTAGCAAACAGTTTGATTTGCCTGTAATTCATAGTCTTGAATGTCAGGTTATTTGTTTTAAGCAATAAAACAACCGGTTGTCTTCCTCAATTTGTTATAAATGAAGGAGGCAAGTGAGTCTTCTAGCAGTTATCATTTTGAATAGCTGTTTTAAACACGAAAGCCAGATCGCATTTTAATTCATTTAATATATACTTTGAAATAATTTCATATCAGACCTTATATTATATATATATAAGTTAATATGAGCCGAACATGTTCAAAGTCTAGTACATTCAAATGTCGTGCATTTCAGTCCACAGCGGAATAAAGCTCATACAACTTACAGCAAGACACTCAGTTGTCAGATTATAATTAAGATATAATTTCCTAGTTTGGAATTTGTATCATTCTAAAAGTCGTACATAGTCAGTTTTTATCGAGTTTCAACCGGAGGCAAATTCGTTTGACATAGAATCACCAATATGAAATATTTTGTCAGATGTAGACAAAATAGGAATTTTATGTTTAAAAATTCAATGTTGTTTGATTTAAAAACACTAATCTACAGAGATATTGTCGGGCATGTGCCTTTTATTGTGAATATCTTTTAAATCAACCACTGCTTAGTTCAATTACACTAATGAATGAATGTCGGAAGCATTATTCATGAACCATTTTTGATTTGAGACTGAAATCAGTTAGGCCTACCCTTGATTCCCACCCACCTTTAAAAAAAAGGGAAACTGTTTTACTAAATTTCTTGTTCACTTAAAATACGACTCGGTGACATTACACAACCTGCCCGAGCAAAAATGAAGCAAGTTATTTTATATTTGTGACACATGAATTCCATTTTCAAATACATATATAATAATGGCCAATATTATGTACCTCAGTAGTCACTTCTCTGCAATTCCAGGGGAAGTGTGGTAACTACGCATACATCATATCGACAAGCTGGTTTAAAACAATATTACGCACCAAACGATATTATTCCCGTCTTATACATTCCTGCTAAATATTTACATAATATTAGGTGCGAATGAAAGCAAAAAACAATACAGGAATTGTACCATGCTCATTAACTAATATATACTGTAGGTTACCTACGAATACAAAATGGAATATGAAAAAATTGATTATGAAGCCGAAATTTCATGGATATTATGACTAAATGTACCCATTTTAAGACGATCAACGTGTAATCTATGGATATAAATAACATTCATTCACTCTAACTCCAACAAAAATATGTTCTCGGCAAAACCAGTGTGATTACACCATGCATTTTATTTAAATTAACACCTCCTATTTTCATTTAATAAGGAAATATTATTTTTTTCCCTGCAAATATAAATCTAATAATATATCCAGTCAGATTGTATGATTGCGCACTGCTTGTATGTAAAATAAAATCATTTAGGGCCAATATGCACCGTGTATATTATTGAATGTTGCCTACATATACATGTTACCTCCGAATACAACAAGAGGTCAATGCACGAGAAGCTGTTACTGAATATTTATATAAACATTAATCACGCCCATTGCGATTTAAATCAACTGTCAGAGGATGTCTTTGCGTGAATAACATAAAAAACTACACTAATAGGAGTAACAATATTGATACAGAGGGAGGCTATATTCAATCAACTTTTAAGACAACAACAAATTATTGATGCACTTGTACGCAAACTACAGCATTTTGTGAAAAGTTACTTACAAAAGCTGAAAGATTGATGCAAAACTTCTCCGTTGCTTGCCGAACGCAGCACACGTTTCTACTTTATTCCAGTCGTTACAAGTATGTAACAACAGAGGGAAGTACCACGGTATCGTTATTTGTATTTGATGGTAACAGTTCATAATTCAAATTTGCCTACGAATACAGCCTTTTATTGCAGATATTTCAAAAAATGTTGCCTTCAAAATGATAAAACTTAGCACACGTGTACATTGTATCATACTTCACTTATTCTATAGCTATCATTCACTAATCTGTGTTTATATTAAAATGGCAGTGTTTTAAATAGGTATTCGGAGGTAATGCATTTTTTTTACCAAACCGATCGTTTCCGCTTTTAAAATTTCTAACAATTTTATCATAAAACCGACTTGAATGGGGATAATGCATTTAAGTATTTAACATATTTAGGTATCCTTACAGCACAAATTACACTACCTCAGGCGAATTCTTCCCTGAAAGTGAGATTTAACAAAACATGTATTGGTAGGTAACGTCAAAACTTACCACAGCAAAAAAAATCACAACAATTCAGGGGATTGATCAAAAGTAACAAAAATTACAAGAGTGACATAATATTGGTTTAGTTTGATAAAGTATGTGCTCTTGATTGGTTTTTTTAAGTATAGCATTGTCACAGTGTTGTACACAAGTTCTCAAGATACCATTACAGTACGGATCCTTACTTAAATCGTAAATCAATAACAAACAACAAAACAATCACGTTGCTGCTTCCACGTGGGATATAATGTATACCCCATTGCTTGTTTACTTTTTCGTTGTCTTTTTTTGTTGTTGTTGTTGATTTTTTTCTTCTTTTCTGTTATGTTAACTTATAATTTCTGTAATTGTATATTTTGTATATTTTTCTGTATTTGTAGAATGTAAGCTTTGTTTAAGGGGGTACAACAACGTCAGGCTTTTGCTTTTAGTTGTTCCTCCTCCATCATATTATTTGTTAAACTGTCATTGTATTTTGTCTTTGTTGATATGATGGAAAATAAATATTGAATATATTGAATATTATACTTATTTCTCATGTATTATCACAAATCTTTAAGCTTAATAAGTGATGTTGACAATTTTAAATGTTTAAAATTTTACTTAAGAATTCACGAGGAACATTAAACATTACCATCAGTGTTGTTTCTACTAACAAAAACACAGCAAAACTTGATTTAAACAATACCATCGCTATTTATTGAAAAAAAACCGCCCTCTATGCAAATATGGTTCGCGTTATATATCACATGTACTGCAGGGGGATACTGTCGGACGTTTTGTTGAGGGCTGATATTTTTTAATCCTTATAGGTGTAAGTTCATACATGTAATACAATTGTAACAAATTTAAAATTCCCAGTGTTTATCATATATTTTTGTAATTGAGGGCGGTGCCTCCACCACATCTCTTAATGCCCCTTTAAGTAATAAAACAAGTTAGGATAAAGTGTACTTTATGGCCGAAACATGCATCAATTAGGAGCTTAGGCTACACGGTTGAAAATACGATCTCATTGTAATTGTATGATGAACTTTATTTCATCAAAGACTTGATGCATGGGACCTACAAATATACATAACACTATTTTACCAAAAGTCACACTACAGAGCTGGTTTACGGTTTTCAACCTACCTGATATGCAGCCGACGAAGTGTCCCTATCCTCTCCATCTTTAGACCATTTAGGCTAATGACCCCGTGCTGTCGGACCAGGAACTTGAATGTGAACTCATACATGTACATAGGCTTACTAGTACTAGTGCTGCATGCCTTGATTTAGTTCGATCCCTGGGACCGGCCGCGACGGCCCTGTCCGCTTTCCGACCCTGCCTCCAGGGCGAGGGGGATGGGATCATTTATACTCCTTGATTAGCTCTGAATCCTAACTCTCTTGGTCAATGGTGGATGCCAAAAAACAACAGATATATTCCACGTGGTATAATAACACAGGAGTAAGATCGTTCATTCGCTTAGGAAATGCCTAACTTAAGATTGAAACTATTTGACTGGTGTTGTCAAAAATGCCTAACTTTACATTAACACCATTAGACTGGGATTTACATACAAATTGAAACTGTTTGACTGATGTTATCAGAAATGCCTTAAAACATATTAACCCTAACCCCCCTGAGTGCTAAAAAATGCTAATCCAAAGTCCCTCTCCAAACGCATGCGCCGTCGGTTTTCGATGACGTAGTCAACCGAGCCTATATAATGAGTGCAGTATACTGCACGAATGTGTAGCTGAGGGCCGTGGCTTAGTGTTAGGAAGGTGGGGCTCGAGAACGGAGGGTCCCCGGATCGAATCCCGGCAGGTTCCCGGAGATTTAGTTGGTGTTTTTTCCTCGAAAATTGTGATCCCGGTCAAAAATCCTAAACCGGGGTTAGGGTTATGGTAAAAAAAAAAAAGTTTTTTTTTCGTGTTCTATTAACCCTAACCCCCCTGAGTGCTAAAAAATGCTAATCCAAAGTCCCTCTCCAAACGCATGCGCCGTCGGTTTTCGATGACGTAGTCAACCGAGCCTATATAATGAGTGCAGTATACTGCACGAATGTGTAGCTGAGGGCCGTGGCTTAGTGTTAGGAAGGTGGGGCTCGAGAACGGAGGGTCCCCGGATCGAATCCCGGCAGGTTCCCGGAGATTTAGTTGGTGTTTTTTCCTCGAAAATTGTGATCCCGGTCAAAAATCCTAAACAGGGGTTAGGGTTATGGTAAAAAAAAAAAAGTTTTTTTTTCGTGTTCTATTAACCCTAACCCCCCTGAGTGCTAAAAAATGCTAATCCAAAGTCCCTCTCCAAACGCATGCGCCGTCGGTTTTCGATGACGTAGTCAACCGAGCCTATATAATGAGTGCAGTATACTGCACGAATGTGTAGCTGAGGGCCGTGGCTTAGTGTTAGGAAGGTGGGGCTCGAGAACGGAGGGTCCCCGGATCGAATCCCGGCAGGTTCCCGGAGATTTAGTTGGTGTTTTTTCCTCGAAAATTGTGATCCCGGTCAAAAATCCTAAACCGGGGTTAGGGTTATGGTAAAAAAAAAAAGTTTTTTTTTCGTGTTCTATTAACCCTAACCCCCCTGAGTGCTAAAAAATGCTAATCCAAAGTCCCTCTCCAAACGCATGCGCCGTCGGTTTTCGATGACGTAGTCAACCGAGCCTATATAATGAGTGCAGTATACTGCACGAATGTGTAGCTGAGGGCCGTGGCTTAGTGTTAGGAAGGTGGGGCTCGAGAACGGAGGGTCCCCGGATCGAATCCCGGCAGGTTCCCGGAGATTTAGTTGGTGTTTTTTCCTCGAAAATTGTGATCCCGGTCAAAAATCCTAAACCGGGGTTAGGGTTAACACCATTAGCCTGGGCTGTCAGAAATGCCCAACTTTTTTTACATTGAAACCTTTTGAATGGGATGGGTTGTCTCATTTGGAAACCTCGCGGGTGTCGAATTTATTAACCGTAAACAACATTTGGCCAAAAACTGTATTATCAGTCTCATGTATACTATACGTTTTATTCAGTCAAGGTATCAAATGTTGTTTACGGTAAATAATATCGCTCCCCGGTGTTGTTACCAATGACTAACTTTGAATTTTGAATGACATTATGACTGGTATTGTTATAAATGACTAACATTATCGTGAGTAAACCACTTAATTGGTAGTGTGACAAATAACATTTGTGACTAATCGCTTCAAAATTGACATATTTATCAATTTTAAAATGACACCTTGTTGAAAGTAATCAGACTTCAAATCAGAAGATCGTTTCCAGAAAATATCAAATGAATAACTATACCTAGAAACCTGTCTATTAACAATGTTACCAATGTATATGAATGGTTATGTTTTAAAATACCTTAACTTTTCATTAAAACTATTGAACTAGTATTTATAGTCAAATGACTTTACATAGAAACCTATGTGTATGAATGGTTATGTATGTAAAATGTCAAACTTTACATTGAAACAATTTGATTAACAAAGTGTCAAATTATCAACTTAACATGGAAACCTATATGTATGTAAAGGGTTATGTTAAGATACCTTAACTTTACATTGAGACTATTTGATTCAGTGATATGACCTGATATTGAAACTATTTGATAAGTATTGAGTCAAATTATTACCTTATGACTGTTAATGTTACATTTAAACGTTTGAAAACAGCTACTGGAAACTGCTTATTCACAACACTAGCCTGTATTTAAAATATCAAATTGTAAGGGGCATGAGCTTTCGATCCTAGCAGAATCTTTATCAAAGGCAGATGTTAAATTTAACTAACTTTACGTTGAAACTATATATTTGATCAGTTTTAATCAATGACTAACTTTACATAAATGGGCCAAATCTAAAAGTATGTCAACTGCAAGAGACATACTTTTCCTTTTTGATTGTCAGTTTGTTCCAGTTAGGAATTTAACCAGCTCAAGTATGTTGTTTGAATAAGCACCCATTGTACTTCAACTACAAACCAAAGAAACCCAATCATGATGGAGTAAATTGCCGTAGCAACACATTTTTGTATGCGAGGGACGGAATTTCTCTGTAATTTTGCGAGGGACGGAATTTTACAATTTTAATGGTCTGCTTTTCCAGTTTGTCTAACACTGATTAGACAAATTAATGATATTATTTGAACAAGTAGCCAATACTCTCCCTCTCATCAGTTCGTCATAATATCGTAAGGTAAAACATTTTACCAATAAAACTCAGTTATAAATAATACTATGACTGTTTTCTAATTGTTGTTTGAAAATAAAAGATGTCCATGAATTCATGGCTGAAATGAGCTCAAATGGAAGACAAAAACTGTCCTTTTCAAAAGTCACAAAAGTTTATGAATGGCTTCTTACTAATAGAAAAACACCTGTAGTTGATTGCAGTTTAAAATACCCACCAAGTGAACATAACTCTAATGTGTAATCAATTCATGATCATTCAACCATGTAAATCCCCTTCTTGGCTCAGAGCTTAGCACACTGAGTTGTTAGGTGGTCAGATTTGATACACCTTTGTGACTTTTGAAAAGGGCATTTTTTGCCTTCAATTTGAGCTAATTCAGCCATGAATTCATGGACATCTTTTATTTTCAAACAACACTTAGGAAACAGTCATATGATTATTTCTAACTATGTTTTATTGGTAAAATGTTTTACCTTACGATGTTATGACGAACTGTTGAGAGGGGGACTTATTGTTGGTGATGTGTAACTATGTATACATAACCTTTTGTATATATTTTGTATGTAATAATACTTCACTTTACACAGAATCCTTCACCAAAAAGGTTACTTTAAAATGCTTATCTTTACATCTGTACATTTGAAACTATTTGATTATTGAGTTAAATGACTAACTTTACAATGAAACCTTTTTACATGAATAGTTATGTTAAAATGTCTAACTTTAAACATAAATCTATGTATATGTATGTATGGTTATGAATGGTTATCCGTAACAAGCCAGAATGCTACATACTACAACTCCGCTAAGTATTGCTGGTAGCGCACAGTTCCCGTCTACCTTCTACCTCTGGGCGCGCCCAGGTGGGCCATTATATACGTACAGGAAAAACGCTTTATATTTACTAACTTAGCTGACTCTTTGGCTCAACTATATACCGAGGTCGGACTGTCACGCAAGTGACACAATTCCTAATGTTGGTCCATTTCATGTTCATAGCCAATCTCTCTGTGCGCCTTTAACTTAAGCAAAATGTTACTTTAAAATGCTTATCTTTACATATGTTCATTGAAACTATTTGATTATTGACTTAAATGATTCAATTAACAATGAACATGTACATGAATGGTTATGTTAAAATGCCTAACTTTGAACAGAAATGTATATGTATGAATTGTTCTGAATGGTTAACCGTTACCATCCTGAATGCTGCATAACACTACTGTATGCTAGGTAATCCGTATAGGAAAAAATCCTTTATATTTTACAACCTGACTCTTTGGTCCAATTACATACTGAGGCCGGACTGACACTCGGGTGACACGATTCCTAATAATTAAACCTATGTACAGTAGTCAACAAAATAAGTAACCAGGTAATAAACATGCTGTCAATTCCTAAACTATAGAATATTAACATATTAAATTATAAATTTGCAAGAAAACATCTTCTTTTGAAACCAAAACAAATACCATTTTACAGGCAGATGATTAATTAACTGGTAGTGGCAACTCATGGGTTGTTTAGGAACAATGAGGATTGGAGATGCTTCAATTGATCAATGTAGCCCAAACACACCTCCCTGCCACACTGTCCTTCGTGTTCAAAACGCAAGTGTGAAAATGTAAAACTGCACTTTGTTCTATTTCTTTCAATGTAGCGTTCTTAATAATTAAAATTATTAACCGATCTTCATGGACAGTATCTTAAATTAAAAAGAGATGACATGTCTGTACAACTTTATAATTTAATATGCTTACGTATAGGAGCCGTAGTTTTGACTTTTGAGTACATTTTATTACTTGCACAGTTACTTATTTTAAGGACTGTATATGAATAATTTAACAGCGAGGCAGATAACTAACGCAAGTTCCACAACTCAAACAAACATTAAACGAGCCTCGACTCATATCCCAACTTAAAAAGCAAGGACGTGAGCCGGTGTGGGATTCGAACCCGTGACCTTTCGAACACAAGTCGAATGCTCTAACCACTGAGCTACCCGGCCGTCTCCGATAAACAGAGTACAGACCAGATAGTAGTGATATAGAGCAGTCATGGATTCTAATTGACAAACAATACAACAACACACGGTATATGAGATCCTTGCATTTTAAGTTGGGATATGAGTCGAGGCTTGTTTAATGTTTGTTTGAGTTGTAGAACTTGCGGTAGTTATCTGCCTCGCTGTTAAATTATTTAAATTGTTCAAGTTCCCTATTGAATCGCCTATGCGATCCTCTATATGTTGGTATGTGATGCGTAACCCTTAGTCTCATCTTCGGATGGGGTGTTTGTATGTATTTATAATGTTAGGGTTGCGAGTAAGCATCTTTAATGATCTCATATACCGTGTGTTGTTGTATTGTTTGATAAAGTATTGAGTGACATGACTAACTTTACACAGAAACATATGGTTATGTTAAAATGTCTTACTTTACATCCAAACTATTTGATTAGTATTTAGTCGAGTGACAACACCTATTTTTATGAATGATTGTGTTAAAAATGCCTTACTTTACATTACAACTATCTGATTTGTAAAGGGCTTCCTTTACTCAGATACCTATTGTATAGGGTGGTGCGTTTAAAGATGGCCTACCTAATAATATATAGCAATAATAAACCATACTAACCTTCAAAACACAATAATTTCATGTAAATTTCAATTAAAATGTGAACATTAACTTACCTGCTTATGAACTATCCCTACCCTGGTTCTCAATATGACCTTCTTTTTTGCTGGCCATATTGTAAACAAAAATCATGTCCCTTTAAATTCTGGACCTTTAAAATCAACACATTGACGTTATTTCCGGTATCACAATTCACTTAAATGGCTGCAAAATCCGAAAACAATAACCAATTTCTACCATTCAAAGTGCAACATGCAGGCTGACATCTTGGCTATGCAAAAGAGTTGTTGCCCTGACTCTGCTGCCCTCAGGTGTAATGCCAGAGGCTGTTAACCACGATTCCAGCTAGGCCATACCTTAAAAATCAAACAAGACTGAAGCTACTTCCGGTATCACAATTCACTTAAATGGCTGAAAAATCCGAAAACAATAACCAATTTCCACCATTCAAAGTGCTACATGCAGGCTGACATCTTGGCTATGCATAAAAGTTGTTGCCCTGACTCTGCTGCCCTAAGGTGTAATGCCAGAGGCGGTTAACCGCGATTCCAGCTAGGCCATCTTTAAACGCACCACCCTATATATGAATGGTTGAATATCATTAAATATTCATGTGAATATTAACAGCATATTAAAAAAGATATGTGTCAAATACAAAAACACAGTTCGACGTTTTGAGCTTGGTTATGCAAAAGGCAGCCTCGATGATTAGCAATTAGGCAGATGATTGTTTAAAAAATAATTCTGTATATTGAGTTTGATAAACGTATCAAAACTTGCACTGAGCATAGAATTATGGATAGTTCTATTTAGAGGTTTTAGTTCAAACAAGGCTCTATCTGCAGTAACTGCCAGATGTTACCATGTGTGATAATACATAGCGGACTCTTTAATAATAAACTAAAGTAACACATAGCAGCTTTAATAGATGGGATATTTTCGCTCTTTCATCTATCTCAGTTTTGTAAAAATGCAATATCTACAATAGCTGTCATATGTTATAACATACATTATGGGTGCTTTAAAATGCACCCTTGTGAAAATACAATCACTCCCTTGTGAAACACACAATCTCACAAATGGCAGCCATTGCAGATAGGCCTTTGTTGCACTAAACCCTCAATTGTTGTTCTTATTAAAGGACTATTTGATGCCTCCCGCTGGCATAGATAAGGTGGTTGACTTTTTCCTAGGCAAACAAATGTTAAATTGGGCTCTTTTTACCCTACACTGAAAACATTGTTTAGTCATTTGACAAAATCAAATTTTCCATGCAGACTGTGTTATATGACAAATTAAATATTTGTCTTTCCAACTAAATAATTTGTCATGCAGCATGATATGACAAATTATCATTTGTCATGAAAAGGTGTCTTATTTGACAACATAATTTGTAATGCAACCAAATTGATTTGTATTGCAACAAAATTAATTTGTATTGCAGCAAAATATATTTGTCATGCTAGCAGTGTAATTTGTCATGTGACAAACATCATGCTATCAGCGTAATTTGTCATGTGACACACATTAATTTGTCATGTGACAAACAGTAATTTGTCATGATAGCAGTAATTTGTCATGTGACAAACATTAATTTGTCACATTATTTACATCGTATTTCAAGGTAATTGTAACTGATTATTGTAACTTGTATTTAAAATAGAGTGCATGAAAGATAAATCATTCAGGGGGCCCGGACGAGGTTTTATGTTACATGGCTGTATGTGTGCTGTGCTGTACCTAGTCTGCTGAGATAGTCTGCCAGACATACCGTAACTACAACTTCAAGCATCCCGGGTAGCTTATACATTGCAGACTATCTCAGCAGACAAGGTAAACAGCACACCACAACATACATCATCTCGGCCCGGCGCCCTGAATGATTAATCTTTCATGCACTATATTTTACATACCACAAGAAAAATGACATGATCAGTTACAATACCTTAAAATACGATGTAAATAATGTGACTTCTGCCTGCTGGCCACCGGCTCACAATTACAATGGCGGCCGCGAGGAAAGAAACGCGAATTCTGCAAGACATCGCAGGAAACACCGCAAACCGTTGTATTGCAAACTTGTATCGTTTATTGCATTTTAATTCGTACTGCTCAAATTAAGTTGTCATGCAATTTGTAATGCAAGCAATACCTCGGCACTTCTTGTCTATCTGACGATGGGTTTTTTTGTCAAGTAAGCAATGGTAGGGTTGTCAAATCAATCGAATTAGTTTTGCATTGTTTTTAATTTGTATCGCAATTCTAATGATTCGTATCATATCTTGTTTGATTCGTAGGCCACAGTAACAGAATTGTAACATGACAAGTTTCCTGCATTACAATCTTTATTTATCCGTTTGACGAATTTTCTTCAACAAATGACGAAATAATATTTTCAGTGTATGGTATAACCCGTCCACTGACCTGGTAACCACTCAGGCGACAATAAACAACACAACAACCCTGTTACTATTTTGCACTTATATCTCAGTTTTGTCAAAATGAAATATTTACAGTTATAGCTGCCATGTGTTATACATTATGGATGCTTTAAACACAATCTCACAAAAAAATGATAGCCATCGCAGGTAGGTATTTATTGCACTAAACCCTCAATTGTTTCAATAAAGGATTCGATGCATGGCAAACACAAGGTTGTAGACTTTTCCCAAGGCAAACAAATTGTTAACTTGGGCTCATTTTGGAGGCAGGGCTTTCTAGCCCGCCTCATTTAGGGGTAGGAAATGACCAAATGGGAAAACGACATCTTACGTACAGTTTACATGTGACAATAAATCCCTTACGTTTTACCATGTCACAATACATAATAACAGATCCTCTCTGTTGTAGCGAACACCTATCAACAACGAGAGTCGCTAACCTTTTTCGATTAAAACCTGTTTAGCGAGTTTCATAAACGGGGTTTGTATCATATTCTTGGAATTGGGCTACATTTTGGCTTTGGATGAGGTGTTTCAGGCGACATTTGTGATGTGATGTGGCAACACTGCATATCTGATCAAATATCAGTTGTATCAGTTGTTTACAATGCTGCGACTAATTCATGACCAGCAATAATCACATCTTGACTGAGTGTGGGTAAGACGACATGCATTAAAAGATTAAACGGTTTTTATTGTTTAGGAAAGTTTATATACAAAATATGAGAAGAACGTGGCTTTATTGATATAGTTTCCCGTTTGAATGGTGGAAATCGGTTGGCTAGAATTAAAGTTACCGAATTCCGATTTTAAAAGATGTTGAATTAATTAAACGGTATATTTTGCGGCGTTATTGGTTCACGATTTTGTCCCATGGAAATATTGTTGTACAAATTCACTGTGTATCAAATATTCATTGGACTGTATTCAAATATTCATTTGAATTTAAAAAGTGTATGGTTTAAAAATGTGTGAGGTTAAAATGCCATGGTGTCTATATTGTCAACATAGTGTATCTTATATATTAGTGAAATATAACCTCATAAAAATGTCCCGCAAAATGTGTCACACAACAATTACATGTATTGTGGCTCAAGAATTGTATATGGTTCTTTTGAAAGTGCATGAGATTACAGTAGCTCTCATACACTCGCACGTCAAGTATGTGAGTCCGTATTGGTTATCGGGGATCTTCATTAATATTTTTTTAACATTTCTGAATATAGTTATTACTCATACTTAAAACCGGGACTTAAAATGGTTGTAAGATATTGTGTTTAATGTTCAAGTAATACATTCAAGTATTTCTCTGCTTCTGCTTATTTTTGTTCTTTAAATGCAATACATTTAGTTTGTTTTCTGCAAATCCGTCTCATCAGGACTGGTGTCCACAAGTTCCGTCTTTATTCAGCCACTTCATAGACTATACAATTAATTGGTTTATCAAGTGTTAATGATATAATATTTGAATAGTGGATATCCCAGAAGGGCCAGATTGCAATTCAAAAGAACTGTAATCAAAAACACATCAGTCAATGAATAAAACAAACAAGTCAATAGACATGGAGGAAGGACAGACTTCAAAAGTATAGCTAGATGAGTGTATTTTGCCCTTCCCTTTCACAAGTACCATATAAAACTTTGCCTCAATTAACTTTACTGAAAAAGTCAATTTTGTTTGTTAACTTGGTTGTAGACAATCTTTAACAAAGACACTTCATTTGATGTTCAGAGTTAAAAACCATAAAAACACACATTTTTCAAGTATAATGCTCATATATATAATTTGTATAGAATATATTCACGCTTTTTGATCAGCAATGTAAATCGGCAAGACAATCCACTTCCTTTAAGAACAAAATATGCTTATAAGATCACATACTATACCTTTAAGCAAATAAAAAAGTACCTTTTAAAGGCAAGCTACCACTTTGGGTTTCTAGCCACACCCAGTTCTCTTGGGGAATTGACAAAGTTACAATTTCTCCATTAGACTGTCAGTCACCAAGTAACAGGTTATGACCAATTTATCTGTGGTAAAATGCCAACGTGATCAACCAGCTCTAAGATGTAACATACTTGATTCCAAAAGCCTTTAATGTTTTTACTCATCACATTGTCCTGACTTTTTATAGTATTATTAACATTAGCTAGAGATTTCCATTCATGTTATATTGATAAATAAAACTTATGACATAACCATTTTTTGTATTACTACCTATATCATACTCTGCTGTCTGTTTCTTTAAATTTATATGACTGCCTCCTTTCCTTTTTTAAAGGAATTTTTATTATCCTATATGGTATAACGCACAGTGGGTATAACGCAAAGAAGATTTGTAAGGTCTTCCCACAATGCAGTTTGCGAACGCCAGCAAACTAAAGCTTTTTCCACACGATGCATTTGTAAACTTAAGAAATAATAAAAAGGAACACTGATAACTAATTTATTTATTGATGTAAACAATAACCTAAGTGCTCCAACGATGAACACGCTATGAAGCCATGATTTGTGTGCATATGTCTATGGGAACCGAGACAAATGGGAGACTAGAATTAGGGCATTTTGCAAAAACTTTATGCATTGTGGTGGTGTCTTTAAAACCTTCTTTTGGTATTACCCGTCCACTGAACTGGCAAACACTCAGGCTACAGTAAACCACAATAACCCTGTTACAGGCTGAAAGACCTTGAGCAGTAGGGTAGAGTATGGTTGGGTAATAAGTAGGGTCGGTTGCGCTCGGGTGGGTGTTTTTTTCTTCTTCAAATGACACTGATTTTTTTTTTTTTTAGATTGTTGCCATTTCTGAAATACTTACAAAAAAGTTAATCCTACTCTCTTAAAATCAAAAGATTGAAAAGTCAATCTTTAAGATTGTGCTGAGGGAAGATTTTTAAAAGATTGAAAATGTTCAATCTAAAAGAGTGAGATTTCAATATATCGGACTGAAATTTCACTCTGCTAGATTGAACATTTCAATCTTAGATCATTCCCTCAGCTTAAATCTTAAAGATTGACTTTTAAATCTGTTGATTTAAGAGACTAAACTGTGATTTTTTGGTCAGTATTCATTTGTATACCAAATATCCCCCTCCCTTTAAAAAACCTCATCAGGGCCCATAGAACAGGTTGTGTTACTGCGTAACCATAATAGGTAATAGCAGTCAAAGAGTAACTCTTCTTATCCCCGCTGCCCTCATGTTTACTATCATCAGTAGACAGCAATATGATCGTTATATCATCGATGCTAGGAACAATCAAGTCATTGAAGATTATTCAATTCATATGCCATAAGTGGATGATGATTCACACAAACAGTCAATAACTAGGATAAATGTGGGGAGAGGTAGTTTTTTTGTCCCCTTTTTGTAATGTCACACAACGCCCAACGCCACAAATCATTTGAAATTTAATATTTGCTTTTGAATGTGGACTATATCCTCAGCCCTTTGGTTAAAAATAAGTTTGCGCTGAAAAATATATATAATATTTATTTTAACACATCTCACAAAAAATGTGTACAATGTTCAATATTTTCTGATGCAAGCACCCCATATTGTTTTGCTACAAAGCCCCTGTATCCACAAAAATGCCATGACAACAGCGAAAATAGCCAGAGGCAGTCATTGGTCTTTTGTTGACAATATTTGTTTGAATATTTTATCTTATTGTTGATACCAAAAACGAAGCTTTCGTTTTTATTCAAGTTCATGCGATAGAAAAGACAAAACCTTAACAGAATCGTCCAGGTGTGTCATGCTGTTCTCCTGGTCCCTTTCAGAGTACATGTAGTATTCACCACTACACAGCCACACAGAGTACATGCAGTATTCACCACTACACAGCCACACATATGAACTTGTTCTTGTTCTGTATATTTTGATTTTGTTGTTGTTCATAGTTCATTCAATACTGACATATACGTGGTGTGATCTCATTGGCAATAGACATAGTATAATCTGCAGCAGTTACTGATATTTTATTTTGGTTAAATTGCATATTCAAGGTACAGTTGTGGCCTTCTTAGTGAATTCTGCCAGAGCAGCGGTTTTGGGCATCAACGAAAAACAATATTCTAGTTTATTTAGGCGGTTGCAGGATGACGAGTCCCGTGATGAATATCTATAACTCTATCTTTACTCGATATGAGGTAAGACATTGCTATCATACCACTAATAGTATCTACATTGTACCGAAACCAATGTAAAGACTTGTAGCTCTCTTAATATAAGTCCGACAGTATCAAACTGATGATATATATTTTGAAAGAGAAAACTTGGAAATCCTTTCGGTACCAAACGTGACCCCAAGAGGTTTGGCCAACATCCCGGGTTAACATCTCTCACAATACCATTAAACTGTTACGCTCTGTGTATTAAGTCACTGTGATCACATTGCGTGTGTTCCTCGCATTCCATTCATCCCTTCGTCGCATCCTTTATTCAGCTCATATCATGACTTATACTACGCTTTTAAATGAAAGTGCACTTTTAATAAAGTTTGGGAATTTTCCCATTGTATTTTGGCAACACAGATAGCTGTTATTTTAAGTTTTTACCGGGGAATATATAGTTTTGAAAATGTTTCAAAACTGTTAGGACACCCTGTAATACCCTGTCACAAATACGGCGATCAGGCCTTGCGCTTGCGTTGCGCTGAAAAAGGTATCAAAGCACCAAGCGAACGCCCGCGAACCAATTGGGGACGCAGTGGACACTGGCTAGAGCGGAAGAGGGTCGACGTGTAACACGCAAGATGAGCGCGGAACTGCTCAAAATCATCATTATTAAAAACAAGACACCACGTAGTACGCTCCTATCACGATTATCACATTTTCACCGTGTTCTTATTACAACCCATTGTGTTTCTACTTTAAAGTCTCACGGGTACGATGGTTTTCGTTGGCAAAAAGGACTCACTTTTCAAGTAACGCCAAGCATGTTTGAGAGTTAATGTAACCTCTCGCTGATCACGACATAAACTGCACGATATCCTCGTTGCCTTTGCGTCACCATTAAACAAAACGCTTTATAATTTCTAACGCACCATGTAGGCGCGAAGATTATCCTTTTCTCCATGCGCATCTAACGTGTATTTACGCGCTAAACATTACACTTAAATGGGCAGGAATTTTCTCATTTAAAGCCAATTATCAGAAAAAGTAAGTCAGTGACCTTATTTTTTAATTTCATTATTTGAAAGAATGTTTAAATGCGCAGCACATATTTAAAAAAAAATGGTATCGAGCAGATTTTATTGATCTTTCATTAAAGTCTAATTTTTCCTCATTTCCCATTAATAGAACCATGTAGTATAAAACACCAATTTTGAAACGGATATAGCTAAAAAGTAAGCCCGTTACCCCATTTTTTATTTTAGATTCGTGGTCGGCACCGTTAAGAATACCTAATATGAAAATGTCAAGAAAATGTCACGGTAAATTCTATGTGTCATTATAAAGGCAAACATAATTAATTTTTTGCATTTTTCCACACGTCTACTAGCTAAAATCAATGATTGTTTCATAGGTAGATAACAGGAGTAACATCAAAGCACAAATCCTAACCTAAAACAACATTCACAACAAAAACACGAGTGTATGCACAGTTTTTTCCTTCGCATATCAGTTTTATCTATGCCATACCATATTTTAAGATGGGGCTCACATAAAGTATCAACATGTGTCAAATATCACCCCCACCAGCTAATACAGGACTATTTTGATTGGGCCAAATATTGTTTGTATCCTTGTGAGCGAATGGAGAGACCAGCGTGTGGGGTTTAGGGGCGAAGCTTCTGGGTCTTAGGCATTTTTAGAAGGCAAACATTCACCATTCTGAATCATTTTCATACACGTCTTCTAACTAAAAAACAATGATTCCTTCATAGGTAGACAATAGGAGTGAATTCCAAGCACAAATCCAAACCTAAAACAACATCCTCACCAAGAACACGAGTGTATGCACAAATCAAAATTTATTTATTTCAAACGTAAAATTGGTTTCAATGTCTTCTTTGTCTCCCTACTCCTTACCAAATTATTATGTCTTATCAACAGCAAGGCTGAAAAGATGTCTGAACAAACTGTTCTTACAAATGCAAACATAAATAAAAGGGAGTACCCTCTCCATGGAATATAACACAATATAAACATGTACTTTGTTGTGGTTAGTTTATTGATATTAATTTGGTTGTTATAATGTTGACGTTATTACCTCTTTGTTAATTTGATGTTTTTTTAAAACTTTATTCTTATTATTTTTTATTATTTTTTATTTATTATTATGTTGTTATTATTATAATTATCTTGTCATTACTTTGTTTCTGCTATTACTTTACTTTGTTGTTATTATCCCTACAATAACAGGTTGACCCAAGTCAATGCACAATTAAACTACATCTTCAGCTGGGCGGAGATATGATGAATAGTAATGCCACTGTACAAACTGTATACAATGGACGGTTGATAACCACTGGTGGTGTCAAGGTAGAGGCTACACAAGAAGGGGAAGCACGCAATGTACAGGACAACAACGATGGTACATACACAATCCGGTATTGCAAAGCCTTGGGTTCCCTCCATGTCAACATAAATGGTACTCCAATGGAAGGAAGTCCATTCCGACACTAATGGTGATTTCGGTAACCTAAATTCTGTAGTTGACTATTTACATTCTATAAAAATGAAAATAAGTAACCCAATCTAATTCACTTTTACCCATCAACATTGAGATTTTGGGTAGCAGACACAAGAAAGCACATACTATAATTGTTTTCATTTCCTGCAATAATTTAGGCCTGAGAGATGTTTCGTATATTAAGCCAAATGGCAGTGAATCTTATGAAGTCTGAAGACCTGAAGTTTGTGAATATACTAGCTGTTGTATGCCCGTTGTATGAGAAAAATACATTGAATTCTTAAGGCCAAACAAAGAAGAAAGTTTATGTCAGAAACATTTTGCAAAAAAGGTCGTGTGTGATTTTTTTATTTTAGAAAATAGGCTGAATTTTGTTGTTGTTGTTGTTGTTGTTGTTGCTAATCCAAGTTTATAGAGAACTTGTTTTAAGTGGGTTTGCACGAGAAAACCATGCAGTTTCTTGAAATATGGGAAGAAGGGGGTCGGAAAATTTCGACCATACTGATTGTCTACATCCCTTAGTATAAGATATACTTCATAATGTGTATTAAAAATTCACAGTGTTTCTAGATATAATTATATGGGGAGGGGTAAAATGAGACATTTACCTACAAAACCGTCTATTTTCAAAACAGTCAATCTGGCATCAAATGGAATAGAGCATACCTACAGATACCCACTCAATTCTTGGTGACAATATTTATGACACATTACTTCATAATGTGACATTAACCAAACGTCTGGAAGTGTTTTGGTTTTCTGTAAAAAAAATCTTAATTTTGGCAATTTTACTCATTTTTTGGTCAAAATAATGATATTTTTTGAGAAACCATTACTCATTTGGACAACCACTTTGATTTTTTTGCTAATATGCAGCGGAAGGTCAGATATGAGCCCTTCTTATGAAAATAAAAAGTCATTGTAGTTAGGCCTTTGCAATCTCTTTTTACAATGTTATCTTTTATCATTATTTTTTTCAAATTCCTAGCAATATGATTTGATGCAGCTCGTTTTATCTCATTAAATGACACATAGCAATCAAAATGTATGGGAAAAGTATAGTTTTAATAGTGGAATGTATGAATTAGACCACTAGACACTCATATCCCGAACTTTTGCTTTGTAAACACACCTAAATCCAAGATGGCCGCCAAAATGGCGGCCTTAAATGGTAAAATTCCATAAATTGGCATATATGAACCATCATGTATGATCCGAGTATAGGTTTAACAATGGGCTGTGTATGTTAGACCACTAGAAACTCATATCTAGTATTTTTGCTTTGTTAACATACTTTAAAACCAAAATGGCCGCCAAATTAAGTGCCAAAATCCCATAAAACAGCATAATATCAACCGAAATGTATGGTGAAAATATAATTTTAACGATGGAATGTATATGTTTAGACTACTAGTTTCTCATATTCAGTAGTTATTGCTTTGTTAACATAGTTACAAATCCAAGATGGTTGCCAAAATTGCCCCCAAAATTGGTCCCAAAATGGCTGCAAAAATTGTCAAATTGAATAAAATGAGATAATATCAACCTAAATGTATGATGAAAGTATAGTTTAACATTGGGATGTATGTATTAGACCAATAGTAACTCATATCCAGTATATTTGCATTGTAATAACATACTTTAAATCCAAGTTGGCACTACATCGACCACTGTAAATGTAAAATATAGTCCACATGAGTGTATGATAATCCAAAATATATATTATAAGAGTGTATGTTACATGCATCACATTCACCAAATAATATGTTCTAAACTGCTAAGCTGCTGCTTTTAGATATAAGGCCCACCTCTGTGACAATTTTTGTTTATGTATCACTTTCCAAAATGGTTATGCTGATGTAAAATGACCTAAAACAATCGTTTTGTATTGTAAATGATACTATGTAATACCAATATAATACAATATACCCCCAAATATAATATAACATCATTCAATATATGTCTATGGTAAAGCCTAGGGGCTGTAGATCTAGTTTGAGTATTTTAAAATTAAAATATCCACCTGCAAAAGGTTAAAGTAAGTGAAAAACAGTATTAGTTTATTGTTAGTGTTACGGTAGATATGACTAAATTATTTCAAACTAGATCTACATCCCCTAGGCTTTATCATAGGCATATATTGAATGCAACAGTTATATGCCTATGATAAAGCCTAGGGGCTGTAGATCTAGTTTGAAATAATTTGGTCATATCTACTGTAACACTAACAATAAACTAACACTGTTTTTCAGTTATTTTAATCTTTTGCAGCTATCTTGGATATTTTAAAATACTCAAACTAGATCTACAGCCCCTAGGCTTTACCATAGAAATATATTGAATGCTGTCCTGTTATATTTGGGGGTATTGGTATTACATAGTATCATTTGTTTGTTTGTGTTTGTTTACACGGTCAGTCCGTACGGACACACGCTTGGGTCCTGAATGAAGGGACCAAACTCAAGCAAAATGCTTGTGCCAGAAAAGAAAAGAATAAAGTTAAAAGAGCCACTACCAACAAATAAAGTTAACAATGTTGCTGTCAGCCTTCGGACATGAGAAAAGAATAGTCTTGATCCAATCTCATTACAAAACAATTGTTTTAGGTCATTTAACATCAACTTAACCATTCTGGCAGCTATTTTGGAAAGTGATTCAGAATCAAAATTGTCTTATATCTAACAGTAGTAGCTTAGCAGTTTAAAACATACTATTTGGTGAATGTGATGTAATATACACATTTAATACAATATCTATTTTGGATTATCATACACTCATGTGGACTATTTTTACATTTACAGCGGTAATTTTGGTGGCCATCTTGGATTTAAAGTATGTAATTACAATGCAAATATACTGGATATGAGTTACTATATAAATACTAATTATTATTATTATTACTAGTGGTCTAATACATACATCTCAATGTTAAACTATACTTCCATCATACATTTAGGTTGATATTATCCCATTTTATTCAATTTCGCAATTTTTGTAGCCATTTTGGGATCAATGTGGGGGCCATTTTGGCAATCATTTCGGATTTGTAACTATGTTTACAAAGCAAAAATAACTGAGGATGATAAACTAGTGGTCTAACATATACATTCCATCGTTAAAATTATATTTTCACCATACATATCGATTGATATTATGCTGTTTTATGTGATTTTGGCCATTAATTTGGCGGCCATTTTGGTGTTAAAGTATGTTAACAAAGCAATAATACTAGATATGAGTTTCTAATGGTCTAACACATACATCCCATTGTTAAAACTATATACTCTGATCATACATGTTGGTTCATATATGCCAATGTATGGAATTTTACCATTTTAGGCGGCCATTTTGGCGGCCATCATGGATTAAGTTGTGATTACAAAGCAAAAGTTCTGGATATGAGTGTCTAGCGGTAAAATGCATACATGCCACTATTTAAACTATATTTTCACCATTCATTTTGTTTGCTATATGTCATTTTATGAGATTTTACCAGTTTAGGCGGCCATTTTGGACGCCATCTTGAATAACCCCTTAGCATAACAAAATTATTTTTGGTAACATCCTGAATATGTTTTAGGATCATGAAAGTAAGTCAACAAAGTTGGTTTGAGGGAGTCCTGGGTGTGTGGTATGCACGGTAACCCTCTGTATACACCTAACTAATTACTCTACGTCATTTCATATTGTCATAAACAGATGGGACAATTTGATGTATCTTTTTCCTAAAGTAGGAACACTACTGGTACTTTTTTTCATGCATTCTAAAGGGGATGTTGCTAGTGGTTCCTGAAACGAAAACTAGTTTAAAATCCTCAAGCTTTGCTATTTTACATGTATGCAAACAAATACTCATGTAAATCAATCTTGGAGTATTTGTGGTAAAAAGGTGTGATTTCAAAGTAATGATAATTTAGCATCTAGAAACACTGTGATTTTTTTACCGAAAACTAAAAGTTGTTACACTATATACATGCCCTGGGCACAATATGAACAAAAATGGCCGACCCCCTTCTTCCCGGGTCTGCATGGTTTTCTCGTGCAAACCCACTTAACTTTAAAATTTAAAAAAAAAATGTCACATACCAATGCGGGCGGACTTCTGAGACAAACCTTCTTCTTTGATTGGCCTAAAGTGTGTATTTATGATGGTTATCCATGTAGGATAGGAAACACTATGTGGGGAAATTTAGCTCAAATTGGATCACTTTCTAAATTGGCAATTCACCTTCCCGGGCTATGCAGCGACTTACATACTGTAGATAAAATCCACAAATTCCATATTAATTCTCCTGAGCCATGAGAAATGCACACTCCACTACACAGACAGGAAAGCTCTCAATATTATCAGAAGTTTTGTATGACATGCTTACTTATTTTTAGATGTATCATCATAAATCTTTAAGCTTAATTAAGTCATTAAAACAAAGTAGGATAAAGTGTACTTTAGGTCCCAGACATGCATCAATTAGGAGCTTAGGCTACACGGTAGAAAATAAAACCTCATTGTAATTGTATGATGCACTTTATTTCGTCAAAGACTTGAATAAATGTGTTCATTTAATGTATATCAGATAGTGGTAACGATTATCTGTTTTGAATTAGCCAACATCAAAGCAGCCGGTCAGGGACTTTTTGTGCTAGGTGTATATAAATGGCTATGTTTTAAAATACCTTAACTTTTAAAACTTTTGAAATATACAGGCTGTCCCTATATGATTAGTACCCATCGATGCCCAAAGTTCAATAATTTGTGTCATCATCAAAATCGATAAGATTAGGTCCGTTGTTTTTACATCATCTTTGTCATACTGTACTATTACATTAGCATTTTAGATCATGAATATCGGATTTATCAAACTCAAGATACACTCCATTATGTAAAACATGGTTAAGATGCCTTAACTTTACATTGAAACTATTTGATAGAGTCAAATGACTTACTTTACATAGAACCCTATGCATATGACTTGTAATGTTAAATGCTTTGATCTGATATTGAAACTATGTGATTAGTATTGAATCAAATGACTAGCTTTTAAATGGCTATGTTTAACACGCCTAACATTGAACCTATTTGATACATATTGAGTCAAACTGTTAATGTTAAATGTAACTAACTTTACGTTGAAACTATTTGATTAGTTTTTAGTCAATGACTAATTAGACAACAATGTATGAATGTTATGTTCGAAATACATGACCGGGACACCCTTTCTTCAATCAGTGTTGAGTCAAATTAGTATCTTACATATAATCCTATGTCCTTATTATGTATATATTGCTATGGTACAAATGCTTATTGAAATTACGTGACTAGTCGTGTTAGTAATATAGAGTTACATTACTGTAGTAGAGTCATTATCTTGGATTCCGTGACCAATTTCTTCCTACCTTAGTTTCTTAGTGAATTTGTCAACTAGAACCATTTTAAAAGAAAATGAGCTCCCATGCACCTCTCAAAAGTGATGGGAACGTTCTTTTATAGCGCAAATTCCAAAATGGCCGCCATACAGGGGCCCAACAATTCAAATGGCTTTAATTAAGCTAAAAAGCACACCAAATTGTTCGGCTGAGCACAAGGATTCCGAAAAAAAGTATAGTTTGCTCTACTTCCGATGTTTGGTTAACGAGTTATCAGGTAAAACGTAAAAAGGTCGTTGACCCATGCATATAGGGTCAAAATTTAAACTTGCTCCGATTTTGAAAAACAATATCTCAAATTGTTCGTCTGATTGCAAGGATTCCAGAAATGATAGTTTTTACCACCTAGATTGTCTGTTGTACCTCATAAAGGGGTCAAAAGGTCAGATTCTATATAGGTCAGTGTACCTTGACCTTTTGACCTACACAAAATATTCCTGGTGGTAAAAAAACAACTATTTCTGGAATCCTTGTGATCATACGAACAATATGAGATATTGTTTTTCAAAATCGGAGCAAGTTTAACTTTTGACCCCATATGCAAAGGTCAACGACCTTTTTACGTTTTACCCGATAACTCGTTAACCAAACATCGGAAGTATAGCAAACTATACTTTTTCGGAATCTTTGTGCTCAGCCGAACAATTTAGTGTGCTTTTTAGCTTAATTAAAGCCATTTGAATTTTTGGGCCCCTGTATGGCGGCCATTTTGGAATTTGCGCTATAAAAGAACATTCCCGTCACTTTTGAGAGGTGCATGGGAGCTCATTTTCTCTTAAAATGGTTCTAGTTGACAAATTCACTAAGAAACTAAGGTAGGAAGAAATTGGTCACGGAATCCAAGATAATGACTCTACTACTGACTTTATACATAAACGTATATATAAATTGTTATGTAATAATGCTTAACACAGACATTTTCACAGATAAAGCACATCATTTAAAGAAATACTTCTCAAACAAACTGATAGTGTATAATGTTAACAATATATACAATGTTTCAGCTTATTAACGTCAGAAAATGATGCGATAAAATACATTAATTATAGATCTTGTATATATTTATATTTGTGCACATATAATTATCTATATCTTGTAATATGAATCGATAAAATAGATAATATGTTATTGGCATTAGGCCAATCGGGTGAGAGTTAGAGATATCAGCATTAAAGTGGTGACGAAAACTGGGTTCCTGAATCATAAGATATGATTTCAAGAAACATATTATGTAATGTGATTTAAGCAAAATGTGTCGGAAGTTACCAATAATAATTTGAGATATAACCGAACAAAAGGATATTCTCTAATTTTACTATTGTTGTGAATACCACTCAATTGTTAATATCTTTTTAATTAAGTGTCTGTTTAAAATGGGTTGCTCTGCAAAAATGTAGCATTGCAAATACCCAACAAAACTTGTAGAAAACGAAAATTATGACATTTTCAACTTCAGACTAATTTTGTTTGATCACATTGCTTACATCCTTATTGGCTCCTTATACATTGGATTTCAAAATCCAATAGGCTAATAGTAATAACTGTCAAACCATAATTTCCAACGTGTCCTCTTTGATGAGACTGGTGATCAAATAATGATATTGATACATAACTGGGTCAAGTTAATTTTTATAAGATGAGGTATTTTGTATTTTTAAAGTGACCTGTAGTGATGCGATGATTAACATTAAAAGCAGTAGAGCTAGCGAAAAATCAAAGAGAACGAAATTGTTTGTGTTTGTGTAAGCGTTTTATTGAAGTCGACAGTAAATAAGTTTGGTTCGGTACTGCCCCTACTGGCACATGTAGGATTATTAGTCGATGTGTGTGTGTGTGTGGGGGGGGGGGGGGGGGGGGGGGGGGGGGAGAGCAAGATGTGAAACATTGTTAATAGCTGACAATTGGATTACAGCAATTCATGTATTGCATTTTAGTACATCAAATCAAGCTCATGCTGTTCTACTTAAACATGTTAAAGGGAGCCATACTTTCCTATGTGGGCTTGATGCGGGCAGGTAAATGCATATTATTGCAAGTCGGCACCACTCAAAAAACGTTGAAGTTATTTTTAAAATACTCAAATGCATAAACGTTTTTGGGCTAAAATGTCCTATATTTGGTTGATAATAAATAATACAATTTACACATAAACAGTTTCCGGATCGTTGTAACAGAAAAACGACAAATTTCGTTGCTTTCGAGTAAAAGACACGTATGGAATATCTCATTACTGTTAATACCGTTTAAAGTGAAAATGCGTATAAATAGTTCGTGATGCGTCATCACTAATGATTAGATAGTGGAGGATGGAGAATGTCCACAGGGTCACAGTTTCGGGCCATTGGGGTGATCATTGATAGGTTCATTGATTAAGACTATTGGGATGATGTACATGTACATTATGTTGAATTTTATTACTTGAAGTGCTATTGATATGCTAGTTGTTCATGATACGTCAGGGCAAACTGTAGCTTCATGGGAAAACAAGAGGGATATAACCACGTAATGGTGGTCGGTATACAATATCATGAATATCAACAAGTCCTTGGTCGCAATTGATTAATGTCGGCTTAATCTAAACAACTTCCAACACATACAGTTTTGGTAATGCTTTTGCATTTGTCATGTTCCTTTAATTGGTGTCTTATATTTAACATGGACTTAAGCTACTCTTCATTTGACAAGTTTTTCAAGAACTATTACTTTTTCAATTTTCCAATTCATGACATTATCGTCATTTTTCATAGTATTAAACAAAATCTGTTTGAAAAAATAGTGAAAAAACATTTATTCACTATTTTTTGAATGCGTACAAATGATTTAATGATAATTCAAATGCAACAGGTGAGTTAGGCATTTCAGTACATGACAAGAAATACTAGTATGACATAGGCAGTTTGATTATCATACAAACTGCCTAACTCACAAGGCTGACTGGCAGGTCTGCTTGACTTTGACTTATTCATCCAACAAACTGCCTAATTCACAAACTGACATAGGCAGATGTGTACTTTTGCATTATCAGAAAATGTGATTGGTCTATGTGTTAGGCAGTTTTACAGCATTGTGCACAACGCAATTGAGACATGAGTTGGGCAATTATCAAAGTAGGCTGATGATATTATTGGATGAGCACATGCAATACAATTGCCCTCTACCGGGAGCCTGTCCTTTTCAGGACTGTTCTTGTTCAAGTTCAAGCAGTATAAAAGTCAACAATTCAAATAATCGCTCATGCATGGTTTGAACTTTTGATCCCGAATCCAGAGTACATGTACCATTTCACTGTGACACAAATCAGAACTTGTACTGTACGTAGTGTATCAGAAAGTGTTGATTTTGTCGTTTGCATAGTTCATGCAATACTAACATTGATGTGCTGTGTGTTGTATCGGCACTTTGCTATACTATCTGAGCCTGTTTCACTTTAAATTATATGCTGAAGGTGGCCTTTCTATAATCTGTGCCACAAACATTGCATCGTATGTTTTTATATAGGTGTTAGGCAACTATTTGGTAAATCCTGCCAGAGCAGATGTTTGGTCATCCATGAAAAACAATATTCTCGTTTACTGAGTTCGGACTGATTATAACACAGGAAAATGGCTGCCTCAATGCTACCCTCACAGAGAAAGGAGGATTTCAAGGATCAGTTTTTGACTTGTTCTCTCTGCTTTGAGCCATATGACAATGATGAACATCAAGCCAAATTTCTACCTTGCCTACACTCATATTGCAAGTCTTGTCTACGAAAACACGCTGGCAGGCGTCCAAGGTTCAACTGCCCAAAATGCCGCTTTGTTGTACAGTTAGCTGATGGGACTATTGATAGCTTGCCGAATGACTTCATTGTGGAGAATCTGAAAGAATACCAAGATGTTTTCAATCTGGCAGTCACTTGTGGTAGTTGTGATGATGGAGATCAAGCCGTCAGCTTCTGTCATGATTGCGGCTGTTTCTTGTGTGAAAGATGTGTGGATAATCATCACAAAATGCGCGCTCTACGTGATCACAAGCTTTCAACCATGCAGGAGTTACAGGAAGAGAAATGCAATCCCAAAATGCAACATCGATGTAAGAAACACCCAACTATGCCTCTAAATCTGTATTGTAAGAATGCTGATTGCAAAGTCTCAGTCTGCGCATCATGCGGCCTTGTTGACCATCGGGGTCACGACCTTGTGGATTTAAGGGCAGCCATCGATGAGATAGTAGCTGATATGCGTCAATCATCCACAACCGTAGCTACCAGGAATCAGGAGTTGACCAGGAAGCGCGCAACTGTGGACACTATGCAGAAAACTCTTGCCCAAAACTTCCAGAAGACAGAAAAAGCAATGCGAGAATCTGTCAAGAAACTGCACAGCCTGATAGATTCACACTATGACAAGGCTCATTCCAACTTGAAACGCCTGTACCAAGCTGAGATGAATCAATTGACAGAGCGTAACGAATCCATGGACTTACTCGCCACACAAATGACCAGCGCCTGTGAGTTTGCCAACAAAGCCTGTGATACGAGCCAGTCTGCGCAGCTACTGACCTCACAAAACCAAATCATGGAACGTCTTGATGAACTACAAAATGCAGCACTACCTTCAACCGAGTCAAATTTAACAGACTTTGTTCTCACGGCCAAGCATCATTCAGCCATAGAGCAGATGGAAGGACCCTTGAAGAATGTGTGTGATGTAGATTGGCTTATCCAACAACCTAATCAGATACCCGGAGGCAGGAGTGGAAAGAAACAACCGAAATCAACTAGTAGCAGACCTATGCCGACATCTAGATCTTCAGAGGTAAGACATTGTAGTGTAATAAATACCATTTAGTGAAAGTAAATCACCTTTATTCTGCAATACCCTTCACGCCCTATATTATAATACACTTTATTCCGTAAAACGTAGAGTGTGAAGGATATTACATAATAGTTCCATTAATGGTTAGGGAACAGCATGGATATTTCAAAAGTGAGAAATTACAATAGGGAGAGAAAAACACAAACACGGTCATCAGAATTTCTAAAAATAGATGATGATGATGATGATGATATCATTTTTAATGAATAAACCGTGAGCAAATGAAAGTAAAACACTAAACACATGCATTTCTTTCTCTCAAATAAAGGTGAGCAGTATACTTATAGTTTTTAAAATGTGTTTATATTCAAGTATCAAAATGTTTAAAAGGCACAAAATGAATATGGAATACACCATCCGAACATTAATACTTGAGAAACAAACCACACCTTGTACAGGGTGTCCCGAACTGTCGTTACCATTTTAAAGCTTTATACCTCAGTTAAAGTAATTCGCAGTCATGCAAAGTGAAAACATATTATTTGGATAGAGAACACTTGTAGGATTATTTTGATACCAGACTACTCCCTATCAAGGGGACTCAGAAAGGGGGTGGGGGTCCCCTTAACTACGCTGAAAGGTTTGGTCATATAACTCACAATAGTACCATACATGTATAATGTGTTCAACTAGCAAAACACCGCGAGGTGTGATTAGCTGTAACATAGGCCTATTGTTCTCACATTACATTCATGCAGATTTTTGAAAAAGACTATCTCTTATTTAACAGTTGTGCTCAGCAATAATAAGGATGATTTCAATCTGAAATTTAAAAAAAATCACTGTTGAAAACCTCTTCTTCCCTACCTCCCCTTCTCTAGCTCCAGTCACTTCATTACATAAGCTATATAATACGTGTTTACATGACAGTGCAGTTTTACATTTCAGAAACTTTCTTAACTGTACTTGGGCAAAACAAACAGCTGTAGTTGTATGTTTGAGATCAAAATAAGTTTTCTCCATCCAAATATATTCCCAGTTTGTATATACCGATTTATTTTACTGAAGATATATAACTTTAAAAAGGTATCATCACCATTGAGGCACCTCATTTAAAAAAAAATTTAATGCCATTCTTTTATCAATTCAAACAGTGTACTAATACATTATTTTAACACGTAATAAGTAATAGATGTAATTCAGCTAATTCGTGTGACGTTGTTCAAATAGAAAAAAACCCAGTTATATTCAAGTCGTGACAACTTTGTCATTTCAGAACTAAATAAAATGTTTTGTTGCTGTTTTTAAAAACTATTAAATTATACCTATACAATGTTGGGTGTTTTCATGGTACGTATTTTTCTGAGAAACCCTGTAGAACACAATCCATAGTACCATTCTTATGAGATCTTTGATGATATTCTAATACAATAGAGCATGAACTTCTAATGACATGAACATTTCACAAAATGCCATTAAAGACACGCCCAGTCATTCGGTATCGGCAGCGCCCTCTAGGCATAGACGCAATCGGTAAATATATGAAAACAGTTCGTATGATTGACACAAGTGTAATATGGCATAAATGCATTTCCTTATGGGTCTACAAACGCAAATAAATAAAGGTTTAAATGAATCTAAGACACACATTCACGCCCCCCCCCCCCCGCAAAAAGGACCACAAGTGGGAATTGCGCGCATCGAGTATACAGTTCTCTCCGAGTTCAGCAGGATAATTGCGCCCCCCCCCCCACCCCAAACAAAAACCACCACCACCTCTTGATCTAATTTATATTGCAGTTTACTCAATAGGGGTAATACCCCTGAAACAGATTCGGCAACGTTTTGCAATTTAAGACACGGTTTTCTTGAAAAGTATCGGTATCGAGCCCCCATATAGTTTCGCGCGTAACACGTCCAATCAAAAGACAGTGACCCATACGCTGTTTGGTCATGCATACTTAACTGACTTCCCCCAAACACTGATACTACCAAGGGCGTATCGATGTAGGAGAGCCCCTTCTTAAAATATGGATATGACCACACTAAACAAGAATATAAACTTAAAAAAAGTTTGCTAACTCCCACTGTACATGCCCTCTGAAGATGTCAAATTAAGGTTGCCGAATTCGAAAGCTTCGCATAGTGCTTAACACAGGCAATGTTAAAGAACATAGTACCTTTTGGTATACATGCTCGCAAATGTGATCTCATGTAAAGGGGGGGGGGGGGGGGATTATTCATACAGGGTAGAACTTGGTTCGCTCTGTTTTCAGTCAATAATTACATAAAAAAGACTATGTTGCTATTAATTATTATTATCCATTTGAATCAATATAGACCTTATAAGAAGTATTTGCACAGCTAAACCATAATCTTTACCATCAACACTAACCAGTATCGAAACCCTAACCATATATTAACCTTATAACCCTATTCAAATTTAATCATTGGAAAATCGGTGAACTCTGTTATACAATTGGCAAGAGTAATTCACTTTTTAGAAGTGAAAATGTCGAGGTTCAGCTTGTGGCATATATACTATGTAGACCTGTCGGGAGTTTATTGTGGTCCTTCATCAGCCTAACCCTTACTCTAACCAGATTGGGTATGTCACTGTCACTGGCTTTTGGTAGAGACATTGGTGTCCCTTATGGCAGATCCCGATACAAAGTCTTAGTTCCTGGCCAGTAATTCTTTTTCTGGTCAACAAAGCTAGTAGTGGTCATATTATGTTTTTTAGTCCTTGCCGTTTGTTTCTGCAAGTCTTTGTGCTTTGCACAGGCAAGATTTGATTTATTTTAGGAATCTTTCCTTCAGCTTAACCAACCGTTTGCAGGCTAGTCTTTGAAGGATCCAGATATTTCTTTGATACCAGCAGACTTAGTTTATTGCTATACACCCCACATAGCTCATAATTAATCAAACCCTATACTGCACTTAGCTTCAATGCTGTGAATTAGTTTCATGATCAAGCATCTCAATGCCAATTCAAGTTTAATTCATTTGTGACAAATGAAGATGCTGCTGATGGAATGCGGGAACGAGCTTTGAGTATTGAATGTATTGACTTCTAACAGGTCTATGTCTCAAGAAACAATGAATGATACACTATGGTTGTTGCCCTGATAGTGGCATCTTTATATTTCTGTAGAAATTATACAACGTCTTCCACTCCAGATGGAACAAGTACACATGTCAGTGTATAACTATTATAGGCCTAATTAATATAAAGGAACATTTAGGTACTAGAGATTACTTTACACATTCAAGTCTTTAATAGCAAATCATAATAACTATAGGCAATTGCATACATGGACAAACACACCCATATGCTTAGGGGTATTGGCCTACCCTATTTTTTTTTTATATAAAGAGCAAATGTGAACAATATAGCCCAACAGACATTAACAACGTTAATGGACTGAGTGATTACAAATCAAACGGGTAACTCTCAACAGAGAGCTCTGATGGGCCAATCAATTGGTTCACTGCAACTCAGAAAATAATCAAAAATACAAGTAAACACAATTGGGCTAGTAAAAAAGCCAATGAAAGTGGCATAGGACAGGAATAGGATAAACACCCAAACATAGAGAATAACATCAACAACAAAAATAAGACGAACTAATATCTGGAGGTCATTGATACATCGAGAGAGCTTAGCCAACATACTCTGAAGAGTTGGAGAGAAAGTGTCTGTTAACACGACATTTAAAAGATTGTAGTCCTTCCTCTTGGATGTTGCCAACAACATTGACTGGAAGACTGTTCCACAGTGGAACAGCTGTATATGGATGAAACTTCTATCTAAGCAGCAAGTTCTGGCAGGCGGAAGTGAAAGTGCTTGATCTGGCATTGCAACACTTGAACGCGTAGCACGACGATGAACATAATGGTGTGGGGAGCAGTGCTGCTAAATCTTGTGGGCAGTGGTTGGTATGCATTTTGTACAAGACCGTGGCTGCTGCTACCTGTCGCCGGTGAAGTAGGCTTGTGATGCTGAGATGCGATAGACCAGTAGCGTCATGAGCTCCAATGATCTTGAGTGCCTTCCTTTGGATGTTGTCAAGCTGGCTTAGGATAGTAGGTGAAGCGCAAGACCAGCCTAGTGAAGCATACTCCATTACACTACGGACACACTACTGTACACAGTAGATCTGCCCAATGCCGTCAATTTATTTGCAACCTTGCGAAGAGCGCCGAGCTTCTGGCCAGCCCTGGTTGAGACAGCCGAGATGTGTTTGGACCAAGTCAGCTTGCTAGCAATGGTAACACCCAGGATTTCCAGTTTGTCTGAAGATGGTAGCTTGCAGTCACCAAAGTAGAGTTCAAGTTGGGATGGGGTTCTCTTCCTAGAGATTACCATGGTCTTCCACTTGGTAGGCTCAAAGGTCACTTTGCATTTATCAGCCCACGCTTTCATATTGCTTAGATCACTGTTAAGGCTAGCAGCTACTGCATTAGAGCTGGTTGAAGACTTAATGGGTGCGAACATTGTTGAATCGTCAGCGTACAGGTAGAGCTCGTTGTCACAGACACCCACAAGGTCATCAATGAAGACAGAAAACAGTAGTGGACCAAGGATAGATCCTTGTGGAACAGAAGCATTTATGGGTGCAGTGTTGCATGCTTTTCCCGACATGACGACATTGATAGATCTATCGGATAAGTAGTTGTGTATCCATGAAAGCAGTCTTCTGGTAACACACTTTGACCAGTTTTGAGCAGAGTCCATTGTGCCATACTTTGTCGAAAGCTCCTTTTATGCCAAGGGCAATGACACAAACCTCGTCACTTTGGTCTAGGGAGTTGTTCCATTTTTGTGACAAAATGTTGAGGAGATCAGCTGTACTGTGGCCTTCTCTAAATCCAAACTGTCTGCTGGTAATCAGATCATTGCTGAGAAGAAACGTTGAAGTTGTTTCTGCACAACAGCTTCCATGATCTTGCTGATATTGCTTAGCAGTGAGATAGGACGGTACTTTGTTAGGCCAGCCTTGGAACCTCTCTTGTGAAATGGAGTGACATATGCTGTGTTCCATTGGTTATGAAACACACCATGAGTGAAGCAGAGATCAAAAAGCCTGCAGAGTGGACTGGCAAGTTCAGCACAGCATTCTTTGAGTACCTTGGTTGGAATCAGGTCTGGTCCAGTAGCTTTATCTGGATTAAGATGTTGTAATGGTTTTCGAACATCCTTGGGCTTAAAAACTATGTTGTCAAAGGATTTGGTTGTTGAAGGATGGACATTTGGGGCCTGGTCTTCAGCACCTTGGAGTCTACATTTGTCTGCAAATGTCTGAAAAAAGCTTCTGCCTTGTCCCTTGCTGTGATATGGGTGAAATTTTGATGTTCAATCACTGGGATCTCGGAACGAGCTGTTCTTTCGGACAGGGTGTTGATGATTCTCCACCATTTCTTGCTGCTCAGCGATTTATCTGCTAGGTCTTGTCTCAGTTTAGTATTGTAGCTTCTCATGGCTTGCTTCGCCGCTTGGTTGTACGCCTTGCTGGCTTCAGTTTGGTCTTTTTTGGCTTTCTTAAACAGGCGGCGCTTCTTCCTAGATTCTCTACAGCATTTGTCGTTGAACCAAACCTTGTCTCTAGTCCTCTTGGTAACTGTTTTACTAGGTATAAACAAGTCCATAGCATCGCAGATGATATCAATAACGTTGGAGCAAGCAGTTTCAGGATCTCTCTTCTGGAATACACTCGACCAGTTTGTGAAAGCAAGGTGACCTCTCATTCCCCAGTAATCAGCCTTGTCATATCTCCAAACTTTCCTCCTGTGTGGTTTGTCCCTGTATACTGGCACATCTAAGAACACTAACACATGGTTGTGGTCTGAAGTACCTAGTCTAGCAAAAGTGGTTGAAGTTGCTGCCAGGTTAGTCATGACCAGGTCCAAGATTTGATCCAATCGAGTGGGTTCTTTAACGATCTGTTGTAATCCCATACATGTTGTAATCCATATGGCACCAGTGCCATAGGCCCAACTAGTGCCGTATAGGCCTATATGACCCAATGGTGCCATATAATAGGTCCCTTCATATCAATAACTCTCACTAATGTATATATCTATTATCAAAAATATCATTTATATACAGCAGTTTGGTGACTTCAATGGACAAAAAATAAAAATAAACAGAGCCCAAATATTGTATCCTTGCGAGCGAATGGAGCGACCAGCGTGTGGGTTCTAGAGGTGAAGATTCTGGGATTTAGGCATTTTTATAAGGCAAACATTCACCATTCTGAATCAGTAATTTTTGCATACACATCTACTTAACTAAAAAACAATGATTCCTTCATAGGTAGATAATAGGAGTGAATTCCAAGCACAAATCCTAACTTAAAACAACATCCACACCAATAACACGAGTGTATGCACAAATCAAAATTCATTTATTTCAAACATAAAATTGGTTTCAATATCTTCTTTGTCTCCTTACTCCTTACCATTCCTCTTCCTCCCCTCTTCCTCCCTGGTACCTTCTTTTATAACTCTTTTGTTATGTGGGGGGTGGTAGGCGTACTGGAAATATGTGTGTTTGAATGACATTGATTACATTGACCGGAGATAATTATTTTGTTGTTATTGTTACATTTTACCCAATCATTGGTCTTATTAACACCAAGGCTGAAAAGATGTATTAACAACAAACTTTTCTTACAAATGCAAACATAAACTAGAGATAATTGCGATCTTAGATCACGGATATTAGTCGAGGGCTTTGACCTTTGACCTTGCTATTTGTTGTCAAAGGGCAATAACCTTAAGTTGTACTATATTTGATAATTGTTTTTATAAATTTCAGCCCTGAAGTAGTTAAAAAAATACATTTTGAACCCTAATGACCTTTTCTTGACCTTTGACCCCAAACTTATAATTGACTTTTTTTTTTTTTTTGGCTTATCAATGCGCACAAGAAAAAAGTAGTCCGGTCAAAATCAGAGCATGTCTTCAGTTTTACACCTGTATAGTTCAAAGACCCCAGCCTAGTGACCCCGTTTGACATGTCACTTTTAATGGAGAAGCACCCTATATGAACATGGATAAGAGGAATCTTTTGACAAATTCTGACAATCATCGGTCATTTTCGTCTCGGACGTGTAGTATTTTGAGTGCGCGGAGTGAAAATGTACATTTTGACCCCTAGGGACCTTTTCTTGACCTTTGACCTTAACGGTATGATTGACTTTTGTTCTTGTATTATCAATGACAACAAAATAAAAGAAACCCGGTCAAAATCGGAGCATGCCTTATATTTTCCCCCTGTAAAGTTCAATGACCCCTTGTGACCCCGTTTGACATTCCAATTTTAGTGGAGAAGCACCCTAAATGTACATGGACCCAATAAATCTTTTGACCAATTCTGAGTATCATCAGTCATTTTCCCTCGGACAAGTAGGGTTTTGAGTGAATGAAGTAAAATTTACATTTTGACCCCTAGTAACCCCAAACATTTTTCGATTTAAAAAACCGAACTATTATATATGCGTACGGTCAAAAGGAATATGTTGGCCAATTCTGAAGATCCTAGATCATTTCACTAAATTGCAAATGCGTTTTAAGTGAAAATCACGTTTTGACCCCTAGTTATTTTTCTGTGATCTTTGACCCCTTATGCTTTACAACCTGAGTAGTGGTGCACATAAGGGTACTTATGACCAAATATGGTCAAAATCGGCTCAGTGGTTACGGAGCTATAGGTCCCATGACGGAAGAAGAAAGAAGAAAGAAGAAAGAAGAAAGAACTAGAGATAATTGTGATCTTAGATCACGGATATTAGTCGAGGGCTTTGACCTTTGACCTTGGTATATGTTGTCAAAGGGCAATTCTGACGATCCTAGGTCATTTCACTAAATTGCAACGGCGTTTTAAGTTAAAATCACTTTTTGACCCCTAGTAACCTTTTTTTTACCTTTGACCTTAACGGTATGATTGACTTTTGTTCTTGTCTCATCAATGCCTACAAAATAAAAGAAACCCGGTCAAAATCGGAGCATGCCTTATATTTTCCCCTTGTAAAGTTCAATGACCCCTAGTAACCCCGTTTGACATTTCACTTTTAGTGGAGAAGCACCCTATATGAACATGGATGAGCGAAATATTTTGACTAATTCTGACAGTCATAGGTCATTTTCTCTCGGACAAGTAGTATTTTGAGTGCGAGGAGTGAAAATGTACATTTTGACCCCTAGTGACCTTTTCTTGACCTTTGACCTTAACGATATTATTGACTTTTGTTCTTGTCTCATCAATGCCCACAAAATAAAAGAAACCCGGTCAAAATCGGAGCATGCCTTATATTTTTCCCTTGTAAAGTTCAATGACCCCTAATGACCCCGTTTGACATTTCACTTTTAGTGTAGAAGCACCCTATATGTACATGGATCCAAGGAATCTTTGACCAATTCTGAGTATCATCAGTCATTTTCCCCGGACAAGTAGGGTTTTGAGTGAATGGAGTAAAAATTTACATTTTGACCCCTAGTAACCCCAAACAACCCCAAACATTTTTCGATTTAAAAAACCGAACTATTATACATGCGCACGGTCAAAAGAAATATGTTGGCCAATTCTCACGATCCTAGGTCATTTCAATAAATTGCAAATGCATTTTAAGTGAAAATCACGTTTTGACCCCTAGTTACCCTTGTGTGACCTTTGACCCCTTATGCTTTACAACCTGAGTAGTGGTGCACATAAGGGTACTTATGACCAAATATGGTCAAAATCGGCTCAACGGTTACGGAGCTATAGGTCCCATGACGGAAGAAGAAGAAGGAAGAAGAAGAACTAGAGATAATTGTGATCTTAGATCACGGATATTAGTCGAGGGCTTTGACCTTTGACCTTGGTATATGTTGTCAAAGGGCAATAACCTTATAATATCTTAAATTGTACTATATTTGATAATTGTTTTTATAAATTTCAGCCCTGAAGTAGTTTAAAAAATGCATATTGAACCCTAATGACCTTTTCTTGACCTTTGACCCCAAACTTATAATTGACTTTTTTTCTTGGCTTATCAATGCGCACACGAAAAAAGTAGTCCGGTCAAAATCTGAGCATGTCTTCAGTTTTACACCTGTATTGTTCAATGACCCCTAGTGACCCCGTGTGACATTTCACTTTTAGTGGAGAAGCACCCTATATGAACATTGATACGAGGAATCTTTTGACTAATTCTGACAATCATAGGTCATTTTCTCTCGGAAAAGTAGTATTTTGAGTGCGAGGAGTGAAAATGTACATTTTGACCCCTAGTGACCTTTTCTTGACCTTTGGCCTTAACGGTATAATTGACTTTTGTTCTTGTCTCATCAATGCCCACAAAATAAAGAGAAACCCTGTCAAAATCGGAGCATGCCTTATATTTTCCTACTGTAAAGTTCAATGACCCCTAGTGTCCTCGTTTGACATTTCACTTTTAGTGTAGAAGCACCCTATATGTACATGGATCCAAGGAATTTTTTGACCAATTCTGAGTATCATCAGTCATTTTCCCTCGGATAAGTAGGGTTTTGAGTGAATGGAGTAAAAATTTACATTTTGACCCCTAGTAACCCCAAACATTTTTCGATTTAAAAAACCGAACTATTATATATGCGTACGATCTAAAGGAATATGTTGGCCAATTCTCACGATCCTAGGTCATTTCAATAAATTGCAAATGCGTTTTAAGTGAAAATCACGTTTTGACCCTTAGTTACCCTTGTGTGACCTTTGACCCCTTATGCTTTACAACCTGAGTAGTGGTGCACACAAGGGTACTCATGACCAAATATGGTCAAAATCGGCTCAATGGTTACGGAGCTATAGGTCCCATGACGGAAGAAGAAGAAGAAGAAGAAAGAAGAAGAAGAAGAAGAAAGAAACAGGACGAATACAGTATATTAGTCGTTTCTCGACTAATATAAGAAGAAGAAGAAAGAAACAGGACGAATACAGTATATTAGTCGTTTCTCGACTAATATAAGAAAGAAGAAAGAAGAAAGTAACAGGACGAATACAGTATATTAGTCGTTTCTCGACTAATATAATAAAAGGGAGTATTTTTGTTAATGTGTTTCTATTCAAGTTTAAAAATGTTTAAAAATGGCACACTATGAATATGGAAAGCACCATCCGTACATAATTCAGAAACTAACTACACCCTTTCACAGGGTGTCCCAAAGTGTCGCTTCCTTTTTAAAGCGTTACACCTCAGTTAAAGTAATTCGCATTATGCAAAATGAAAACATATTTGGATAGAGAGAAGAATTATTTGAAACCAGACTTGTCCCCCTTTCTGAACCCACTTAATAGCTTCACACACTCAAAGGGTTTGATCACATAATTCAAAATGGTACCTTCATTTGTTTAACTTGCAGGATATTGCAGGTATACGTAGCTCTAATCACAGGTTCCTCGCCTTCCATTCATGCGGATGTTTGCATAAAAAGGCTTTCATTTTCATAATAAGGATGATTTCAATCTGACAATTATAAACAAATGACTGTTGCGAACCTCGTTTTATCCTTATCTAGCTCCAATCACTTCATTACATAAGCTCATTATAAATTATTATATACTATGTGTTTACACAACAGTGCAGTTTTATATAGGCCTAGCAAATTATTTTACTGGGGATATATCACTTTAAAAAGGTATCCACACTTGTTGGGGGCACCCTTGTATTACTGTAATAGTATGCTATTCGTGATGCCTATCATATCAAACAGTACAAAGACATTAATTTTAACAAAATAGAAATAGATGTGAATCTTGTGTCCTTGTTCCAAATAGAGAAAAAAGCAGTTATATTCAAGTAGTGACAACTTTTTGGAACTGAATAAAATGGTGTTTGCTGTTTTCAAGAGCTAATTAATCATACAAGTTTCCAAATATGTCAAATTAGTTGGAATTAATATTTAACAATCAATACCCTACAAGTTGTCACAATACCCTACAAGTTGTCATGGTACATGTTTCTGAAAAACCCTGTAGAATACAACCCATTTATCATCCTTATCAGATCCTTGATGATTTGTTGATGATTATCTAATATTGTAGTGTCGAACCAATCAGAAAGGAAGAAACCAAAATATGTGGAGTGCATTGAAAGTGTCTAATGCACTCCTCATGTGCGCCGTTCAATGCGCACACCACGCGCTTTGTTTTGATTCGTTAAGGCATCGCTGGTTTGCCGATTTTCACTGCGGGTGTTAGCAAACTTGTTAATGATTTTTATTCGCTATAAGTATTAAATAGATCAAAAATATGCTCAAATTGTGAATTTTGAATTGTATAGTGTCGTGTATGAATTAGGTCAATACATGCGTATGTTTTGTTTCTCGAAAAATTAGAAAAATCGATGCACTTGCGCAAATGTTGATATGCTCACAATAGCACTCCCTGCGGGGTCGTGTCATTGTTCACATATCAACATCAGCGTGCGTGCATTGAATTATCTAAGTCCTCTCGAAACAACACATACGCATTTATTGACCTATAACTATAATTTGCCATTAAATACACACCCAGTCATTTGGTATCCGAAGCGCCCTTATTTGTTTCTACACAATTGATGAAATAGCGTTATATTATGCCATCAATGAATTTCGTTTTAAGTGTACAAACACAAATAGAAGGTTAAATGAACAACATAAACATAAACAAACACCCTCCCTTTACTTTTGATACGCTTCTTAAAATGAACACATCTCCAAAACGGATTTTAAGAATTCCTGAAATGACTTAGCATTTAGGGAAGAGATCAAAACTCGACCGGCCGTTGACCGCCGGTTACGCTCGGTTCCGCCCGGTTCTTTCAGGTCAAAATGTTTTACTGGTATATGAATATTCACGCATGCAACACTGAATAACCGCCGGTTGACTTAATGTTGTAACCGGACCAATTTACACTATCAATCTGTCAATCGTTCTATAAAAACCCCATTCATAGACTTTCGAAATCGATTAAAAAAAGTTAATTGAGCTATAAACAGATTGAAAAATTGAAAAAGCCAACCCCAGCGAAGTCAATAGCTGTATTGTACCGGTTGTCAACTGAGACTTGAGAGCCCATTACAGATTTTATTGCTCATGGTGTGACGAGGCAATATCAACCGGTCGTGTTCACCAGAGTGTAACTATTGACCTTATTATGTGTGTATATTATAACAGACAACACGTTTTGTGAGAACCGGGCGGAACCGGACGTAACCGGCGGTTGCCTGGCGGTCGAGTTTTGACGTGATCCCTTAAACTTTAAATTGAACACTGAAAACAATGGTAATATATTTATTTGATTTTGAACAAACGTGTGTTCTTAAAGGCCGCACACAACTAATTCAGTCTCGAAATCCACTTTCGGCAAGAAGATTGAGTACAGCAATTATAGTTCCTATCAAGCACAAAAAGTGTGCGAAATTGACACATTATCTGGTGTTGTCCTCTCGAATGTGGCATGTATGTGTTACGTAGAATGTGTACGTGAAATTTGTAAAGATTAAGAAAAACGGGATGATTAGAACCTTTTTATCATTTTATACGCCGACCCACCGCCACTGTACACACCAGCCTGAGGATTGAAAATTAGGTGATGGAATTAATAAATGTAATCCGTGATACTCCTATGTTATAAATAAGCGTTGGTGGCATAAGACTGCAACATTTCATAAAAAAATATCACGAGCAAAAACATTTGAAATAGAGCAGTTTTAGGCCGACAATTGTGTGTAAACGCCTATTGAGAGCGAAATAGTTTTATGCTCCCTCAACTGTTATGTTTCAAATACCCGCGTCCGCGTACAGATTTTGCGAAATGGGTCGCATCTGTCATGCATAAATTATGAGGTAATGAATGATTTATCTAATACGTTAAAACATGAAATTTTCATTGTATATGAACATTTCACAAATTGCCATTAAAGACACACCCAGTCATTAGGTATCCTCGTTTTGCTAACAGGTTGGGCACATACTCTATCGATAAATAAATGCAACATACGATTGGTGACAAAAGTTTGATCTGTCATAAATGAATTTCGTTGCTGGTCTACAAACACAAATAAATAAAGGTTTTTAAAAATGAACAACTCACACAATAGGCAACACCCCCAATGGAGGTTGCTCTCTCCGAATTCAGTAAGCTAATGTTACCCTCCCCCACCCCACCTCCAAATAACAACAACAACACTTAGTCTAATTGATATCAACGTTTACTCAATAAGGGAAACATCCCTGAAGCAGATTCTGCACAGTTTTGAAAAAGGCACAATTTTCTTTCACACATGGCTTCTAACAAGAAAAACAATGATTCCTTCATAGATAGATAACAGGAGTAATATCCAAAACACAAATCTTAACTTAAACAACATCAACACCAAGAACATTATTGTATGCACAAATCAAAATTATTTTACTTTAAACATTAATTTTGGTTTCACTGTCTTCTTTTTCTCTTTTCCTCCTCCTCTCTTCTTTCCCCTCCTTCTTCCCTTCCTCATTCATGTTTTATTTGTTTACTCTTTTGTCAATGGGGGAGGGGGACGACCTCCATGAAAACAATAGCAATTAGCAAAAAACTATCAGCCCTCCTATTTTCCATGGCTTAACTATGTTCTGGGAAAAAGTCCTTGGAACGCTTTACACGTTTTGGTCATTATGTGCAGATTTTTTTGGCTGATCTTTAAATGATGTTTATTTTGTTAAACTCTGAATAGGCATACTAGACAAAACAAGTTTCCTTTCCCCACACCCCATCCATCAATGTTGGGACAACCTTGAACAACTGCTGAAAACATTAACATTCCTCAACCTTGCATGGGGGAAGGTGGTGATAGTTTACCGTTGTTAACGAAATAAACTTTCCAAGATCTTTTCCCAGTATTACCTACTCTTCACGCTTTATAGCTTAGGCGAGTCAGATGTGATCGCTAGCTATTGATCAAAAGCTAGATACGATGACACATTAAACCACTCAGGTGCACCCACACGGTCTTTTGGACAAGCCAGAGCATAATTTCCCAGAAGTAGTTATTTGAGTGAAAATAAAATGTACCATAATGTGTGTTCTTCAATAAACAATTTACAAAATGTCCAGAGTGTAGATGAGGGGGTCATTTGGGCAATTTTTCTTCAAAATGTATTGCAGATAATTGTGTGTCTGAGTGACATTGATAACATTACATTACATTGATAACCAAAAATAATTATCGATATTCCTTCTTTCTTTTTTTAATTGGGGGGGGGGGGGGGGGGGGGGGGGGGGGGTGTTACATTTTTTACCAAATTATTGGCAAGGCTGAAAAGGGGTCTTAACAGCCTTTTCTTACAAACATGAATACACGGGAGTACACCCTCTATGGAATATAACACAATATGAACATTTACTTTGTTGTTGCTAGTTTGTTGTTATTATTTGTTTATTATAATGTTGACGTTATTACCTTCTTGGTAATTGGATGTTTTTATTTTTATATTATTCTAATTAGTTGTTATTATTTTGTTGTTATTATTATGTTGTTGTTACAATGTTGTCATTACTGTGTTTCTTCTATTACTTTCCTTTGTTGTTATTATCCCTACAATACCAGGTTGACCCAAGTCAATGCACACTTCTACGAATACAGTCAAGTATATCACCACGCTATCGCAATAATGCCATTGTACAGACTGTAGACTTCAATGGACAGTTGATGACCACTGGTGGTGTCAAGGTAGAGGCTACAAAATATGGGGATGCACTCGATGTACAGGACAACAAGGATGGTACATACACAATCAAGTATTACATAACCGAGGATTCACTCCATGTCAGCATAAATGGTACACCAATAAAAGGAAGTCCATTCAAAGTATGATGACCTACATTTTGTAGTTGACTGTTTACATTCTATAAGTGAAAAGAAGTAAGCCGATCAAATTCACTTTTACCTCAACATTGAGATTTTGAACATCACACACAAGAAAGCACATATACTATTTGTTTTCATTTCCTGCACTAATGTAAGCCTGAGAGATGTTTCGTAAAGCCAAATGGCAGTGAATCGTCTAAAGTCTGAAGACCTGAAGTTTGTGTACTAACTGTTGTATGCCCGTTGTATGAGAAAAATATAATTAATTCTTAAAGTGTGTATTGATGATGGTTATAATAGGAGTAATTCTGTTATACCCTTCACAGAGGTATTTATAGTGCATGATTTTTAAGAACGACGCATACCTCCGATGTTGATGTGTAGGGTATAACAGAATTATGCCGAAAGAAAAGATGGAGCTCAAATTGGGTCACTTTACTTAGACTTAGACAAAGAATCGTTTGCATCCTGCCAAATTGGCAATTCACCTTCCCTGTCTGGGCGCGATCATGTTTTTCGTACATGATCCTATAGTGAAATTCACTTTATTCCATTTTAATACGGAATAGAGCAAAATTCACTGAATATTTTTTTTTTTTTTTTACTACAAAAAATAATCGCGGGTCGGGCAGCGACTTACATTTGAGACGATAAACGTCTCAGCTGACACACTGTAGATATAAACCACACATTCCATGTCAATTGGAACTGAGGCATGAGAAATCCACACTCCACTACACAGACAGGAAAAGGAAAGCTCTCGATATTATTATTTTTGTACACATGTATACCATGCTTATACTTATTTTGCATGTATCATTAAGAATCTGTAAGCTTAAAGTCATTAAAACAAAGTAGGACAAAGTGAACTTTAGGTACAAGACATGCATCCATTAGGCTACACTGTAGAAACTAAAACCTCATTGTAATTGTATGATGAACTTTATTTCACCAAAGACTTGATGCATGGCTAGGACCTGCAAATAGACATGTATTATTTACCAAAAGTCGCCTTACAGAGCTGGTTTACGGTTTTCAACCTACCGGATATGCAGCCGACGAAGTGTTCCTATCCTCTCCATCGTAGACCATTTAGGCTAATGACCCCGGTGCTGTCGGACCACGGATGTGAATTTGAACTCATACATGTACATAGGCCTACTAGTACAAGTGCTGCATGTCTTGATTTAGTTCAATCTATGGGACCCGCCGCGGCGGCCCTGCCTGCTTTCCGACCCGGCCTCTGGGGCGAGGGGGGTGGGGTAATTCATACTTCTTGACTAGCTCTGAATCCTAACTCTCTTGGTCAATGGTAGATGCCACAAAACAACAGATTCCACGTGGTATAACAACGCAGGAGAAAGAACGTTCATTCGCTTAGGAAATGCCTAACTTTAGATTGAAACTATTTGACTGGTGTTGCCACAAATGCCTAAATTTACATTGACATCATTAGACTGGGCTTTTACATACAAATTGAAATTGTTTGACTGATGTGGTAGAAATGCCTAACTTTCCCTACATTGAATCCTTTGATTGGTGCATGAAACTTCATGATTTGTGTTGTCATAAATGCCGAGCTTTCCCTACATTGAATCCTTTTATTGGTGTTGTCAGAAATGCCTAACTTTCCAGACATTGAATCCTTTGATTGGTGTCGTCAGAAATGCCTAACTTTACATTAACTGCATTATACTGAGCTGTCAGAAATGCCTAATTTTACATTGAAACCTTTTGACTAGTGTTGTCAGAATATGCCTAACTTTACACCAATGCCCTTTGACTGGGCTGTCAGCAATGCCTAACTTTACATTGAAACATTTTGAATGGGACGGGTTGTCTTTGCCTAACTTTCCCTACATTGAATCCTTTCGTTGGTGTTGTCAGAAATGCCTAACTTTCCAGACATTGAATCTTTTTATTATTGTTGTCAGAAATGCCTAACTTTCCATACATTGAATCCTTTGATTGGTGTTGTCAGAAATGCCTAACTTAACATTAACTGCATTTTAAGACTGAGCTGTCAGAAATGCCTAATTTTACATTGAAACCTTTTGACTAGTATAGTATAGTGTTGTAGAATATGCCTAATTTTACATCAACGCCCTTTGACTGGGCTGTCAGCAATGCCTAACTTTACATTGAAACCTTTTGAATGGGACGGGTTGTCTTTGCACTATTTGAAACCTCCCCGGTGCTGTTACCAATGACTAACTTTACATTTTGAATGAAATTATGACTAGTATTGTTATAAATGACTAACATTATCGTGACTAAACCACTTGATTGGTAGTGTGATAAAAACCATTTGTGACTAAGCGTATCAAAATTGACATATTTATCAACTTTAAAATGACACCTTGTTGAAAGTAATCAGACTTCAAATCAAAAGATCGTTTCCAGAAAATATAAAATGAATAACTGTACCTTTAGAAAACTGTCCATTTACAATGTAACCTAAGTATATAAATGGCTACGATTGAACTAGTGTTCATATAGTCAAGTAACTTCACATAGGAACCTACATTCATGAATGGTTATGTATGTAAAATGTCAAACTTTACATTGAAACAATTTGATTAGCAATGCGTCAAATTACCAACTTAACATGGAAACATATATGTATGTAAAGGGTTATGTTAAGATACCTTAACTCAACATAACACCACCGAGAAAGTTTGTTTTGTAATATTGGCTGTGATTGCAGCCCAGCAAGTGAAATACCTCCGTAGTATTACTGGTTGCCACATACAAGTTATATATAATGCATCCTATATGCTATGTGAGGGCGCTGTAGTTCAAGCTTTTTTAAACATGGAAACCTATATGTATGGAAAGGAGCTATGTTAACCCTAACCCCCCTGAGTGCTAAAAAATGCTAATCCAAAGTCCCTCTCCAAAGTCGGTTTTCGATGACGTAGTCAACCGAGCCTATATAATGAGTGCAGTATACTGCATGAATGTGTAGCTGAGGGCCGTGGCTTAGCGGTTGGAAGGTGGGGCTTGCGAACGGAGGGTCCCCGGATCGAATCCCGGCAGGTTCCCGGATATTTAGTTGGTGTTGTTTCCTAACCGGTGTTAGGGTTACGATACCTTAACTTGACATTGAGGATATTTGATTGAGTCAAATGACTAAACTTTACGTAGAAACCTATGCATGTTGAATCACATGACTAGCTTTATGAATGGCTATGTTAAACACGCCTAACTCTACATTGAACCTATTTGATAAGTATTGAATCAAATTCTTACCTTATGACTGTTAATGTTAAATTTACTTAACTTTACGTTGAACCTATTCGATTAGTGTTTAGTCAATGACTTAACTTTTCAAAAATGTATATGTATGTTATGTTAGAAATACCTAACTGGGACACTCTGTATTCAATTAGTGTTGAGTCAAATTAGAATCTTACATATAATCCTATATACATGTAATGTATTTAAATTGCTATGGTACAAATGCTTATCTTTATCTTTACATTGAAACTACGTGATTGGTCGTGTTGGTAATATAGAGTCACATTACTGACTGTATACATAAACGTATGCATATAAATTGTTATGTAATAATGCTTAACTTTACACAGATATTTTCACCAAAAAGGTTACTTTAAAATGCTTATCTTTATATCTGTACATTGAAACTATTTGATTATTGAGTTAAATGACTCACTTTCCAATAACACCTATGATCATGAATGGTTATGTTTAAATGACTAACTTTAAACAGACATGTATGTATTTGAATTGTTATGATTGGTTAACCGTAACAGCCGTGAATTCTACATAATACTACACTTCTACAATCCTGGAAAAAAAAAGGTCTTGGAACACTTGCGTGTGATTAACGGAAGAATGTCACCCCCACTCCCCCGTACAATGTTGACAAAGGCCAGTGGCTCGTGCAGGTTGCCAGAGTGTCCCAACATTGATCGACGGGGGTGGGGGAGGCAGGGTGGGGAAGGAAAAATCTCATTTGAACAATTTCCGTTTATAACAGAAGACAGTAAGTATCAATACATGCACATAATACCCAACACGTGCGCTCAGCGTTCGCGTTCCAATGACTTTTTCCAAGATTGTAGGTACTGCTGGTAGCGCACAGTTCCCCGTCTGCGTATTTATTAACCGTAAACAACATTTTGCCAAACATCACAGATATAATACTATGTACATGTAAATTGTATGAATTGCTATGATACAAACACTGACAAATGCTGATCTACTATTAACTTTAATTTATAAATAACCTTTTGTATATAAATTGTCATGTAATAATGCTTCACTGTACACAGAAACCTTAAGCAAAACGGTTACTTTAAAATGCTTATCTTTACATATGTACATTGACTATATTTGATTATTGAGTTAAATGACTAACTTTACAATAAAACCTATGATCATGAATGGTTATGTTTAAATGTCTAACTTTAAACAGACATGTATGTATTAGAATGGTTATGTTTGGTTAACCGTAACATCCCTGAATGCTAGATAATACTAATTTGTTCGGCATTGCTGGTAGCGCATAGTTCTCCGTCAACCTTCTACCTCTTGGCGCGACCAGGTGGGCTTTCATATGCCTATAGGAAAATCTTTATAATTTCCAACCCGACTCTTTGGCTCAATTAGATACTGAGATCGGACTGTCACGCAGGTGACACGATTCCTAATGTTGGTCCGTTTTTGACCTGCTTTTCTCCTTTGGTACATGTAGTTTTATTCCGAAACGCCCTATGCTGCGGTGTACAATATCTTACTTTATTTTGAAAGTATCTAATTGGTGTTTAATTAAATAACGTTACAAGCACACTTGGTTATGAATGATTATGTTAAAAATTGAACCTATGTACAGTCCTCAAAATAAGTGATTGACCAAGTAAACAATATACTTTCAACTCCAAAACTATAGCTCCTACGTAAATATGTTAACATATTGAATTATATAGTTGCAAGAAAACTCCTTCTATTGAAACCAAAACAAATATCCCTGTCACACATGGGTGCATGTTCAAAACCCAAGAGTGAACATGTAAAACTGCACTTTGTCTATCCTTTTCAATATAGCGTTCTTAAATAATTAAAAGAGATGACATTTTTGTACAATTTTATAATTTAATATGTTTACCTAGCTGTTGTTGTGACTTTTGAGTTAAAGAGTATATGTATTCCATGGCAAGCTACTTATTTTGAGGACTGTATATGAATAGTTATGTTAAAAATTCCTAATTTAAATTATTACATTCAAACTATTGATTAGTATGTAGTTTAGTGACAACACAGACACCTATGTTTATAAATGATTGTGTTAAATATGACTTACTTTACATTACAACTATCTGATTTGTAAAGGACTTCCTAGGCCAAAACAAAAATTGTAACGTTGTACTCGACCGACCGCTCGTCAGATTTAGGGCCGCTCCGATTTTGTTTTAAACAGTTTAAATGGCATTGTACATTAAATTGAGAGTTTATAACATATATCTGCGACTGTTAGTGTGATTTCAACTTCTTGTTGACTGAACGTTGAGCTTCCGCTGGTATAAGAAGAAACAAAGAAGAAGAAAAAATCCGCCCGCCCGCCCCTCCTCTCTGAAAGCTGTGGAGGACAACATTACGTTTGTGGGCCTTACTCAGATACCTATTGTATGTGAATGGTTATGCTACAATGAGGGTTTTAACATTGAAACTATTTGATAAGCATTGAGTCAAATTAATATCATTAAATATTCATTTGCATATTGACTGCATATTAAAAAGCTATGTGTCAAATACAAAAAAAAAGTACGACTTTTTGAGCTTGGTTTTGCAAAAGGCAGCCTCGATGATTAGCAATAGGCAGATGATAGTTTAGCGACAATTCAATTCATAAAGCTTGTATATATTTCTATTTTATGCAAATATAATTACAGCGTGTCCCCAAAATTGGGTCCAAAATGGGAGAGCTGATAAGTTTTGAAATAATGCAAACCAGTTATTTTGATTTAGGAACCTGAAAAGGATCCTTAACAGAGTAGTCTCTCTTCCTTTTCTAACATGCCTTACCTGTATCTCAATACGTTTATGTTGGATTTAGTTAGATTTACATTTAAAACAATGAAAGAACACATACATACACTTTCAAGCCATGACATATCAATACAATAATCGACATTATTCACCAAATTATCAGCTTGCCATCATTGTGACCCAGTTTTTTTGAGACACGCTGTGTATCATGTAATCGGAAATAATAAAATAAGCTAATATATAGACTAGTTTATAGTATAGGCCTACGGTAAAATATAACATGACCGCGCATCAAAAAAACTGATAAGTAAGTTTTGCATCTTAGTTTATAATGATAAGAAATTCATGATAAAGCACGCCATTTAAATAAATATACTTCTCAAACAAACTAATAGTGTATAATGTTGACAATATATACAGTTGCATTGTTTCAGCTTCTTAACGTCAGAATATGCTGCGATAAATTACATTCATTATAGATCTTGTATATATTTATATTTGTGCCCATATAGTTATCTAGTAATACGAATTGATAAAATTAATAGATAATACTATTATTACTGGTGTATCATAACTAGGAATATGTTAGTGGCATTAGGCCAATCGGGAGAGAGTTAGAGATAGCAGCTTTGAAATGATACCGTGGTGAAGAAAACTGGGTTCCTGAATCACAAGATATGGATTCAAGAAACATATTATGTGATGTGATGAAGCAAAATGTGTCGGAAGTTACCAATGTTAATTTGAGATACAGGGTGAGTAAAAAACACTGCAATAGTGGAAAGAAGCCATTTTGTTTTCAAAACCAAAATGAATTTTAAAACTTTTTAAACGTTGCAAGAATGATGTATTTAATCCTAAATTTGCGTGAAAATATGAAGTCAATATCATTTTCCGTTTGCCTTTGGTGAACCTTTTGACCAGTGCACCCATTTCACACGTTTGTCCACGAGATACCCAAAATATGCATCAGATCACAAAATGTGCCTCTCATTCAAATTTGGAAAATTGAGTTCATTTGTGATGTTATTGGAATATGATGCATCCTTCTTGTTTACATGTGAGTTAGCATAATCAATTATAATCATACCCATGCTATGAAAGCGTATAATGTTCTAAATTTTAATAAAAACTGACATTTTCCATTTTTTTGTTGGCGGGATATTCAAATACGAAAATGCAATGTGTGCCATTTCAAATAAAAATAATAACTGTGCTCGTGGACAAACAGGTAAATTTGATTGTGGAGCAAAGAGGGTCACCAAAAACAAACGAAAAATGCGATCGACTTCATTTTTTCACACAAAGTTAGGATTAAATACATCATTCTTGCAACGTTTAAAAAGTAATATAAAAGCTGAATGCAAACTGCTTATCCACAAAAAATAGCCTGTGTAAGTAAATGTAATAAATATAAGAGGACCTAACGTCAGGTCCTCTTATATTTATTACACGTTTAAAAAGTTTTAAAATTCATTTTGGTTTTGAAAACAAAATGGCTTCTTTCCACTATTGCAGTCTTTTTGACTCACCCTGTATAACCAAACAAAGGATATTATCGAGTTTTCTTGTTTTGAATACCACTCAATTGTTAATATCTTTGGAATTAAGTGTTTGTTTAACACAGGATGCTGTGCAAAATATAGCATTGTGAATACCCAATAAAACATGCAGAAAACTAAAATTGTGATATGTTCGACTTAATTTTGCTTGTATCCTTATTGTTTTCTTCAAACATTGTATATATTTCAAAATCCAATAGGCCAACAGTAATAACTGGCCAATCATATTTTCCAACAACGTGTTCTTTTTGATGAGACTGGTCTAATAATGACTATGACAAGTTGATGTTTATAAGATGCAAATTTTAAAAGTGACCTGTGGTGCTGATGTGATGATGAACATTAATAGCCGCAGATGGAGCGAAAAAATCAAAGGGAACGAAATTGTGTTTGTGTGAGCGTTTTATTGACGTCATGTCAACAGTAAATAAGTTTGGTATTGGTAACTGCCCCTACTGGCACATGCAGAAGTATTAGTCGGTGTGTGTGTGTGCGTTTGTAATTACCTGCAAACGAGGACACAAATTCCAACTGCGGACGCACCTGTAACCGAAGACGACGCACCTGTAACCGAAGACGTCCTCGGTTTCCTGATACATGCTAATTGCAAACAACATAAGAAACGCTATCTAAACGAGGTCCTCTTTGGCGATGCTCTCCCCCATACACCGTTTAGGCCTCTGTTGGATAGCACACAGTCTAGTTGGCGGTTTAACACCCATTCTTTTTTCAACCGCCATTTTTGTCTTCGATATAACGGTGTGTGTCCAGGTTGGTGGGTCCTCATTTGGATAGTACCACGTTTGGTCCTCGTTTGCAGGTCATTACAAACAGGGGGCATGATGTGAAACATGGACAAAAGCTGACAATTGGATTACAGCAAGTCACTTATTTCATTTTACACCAGGTATGTGATTAAGAAACCATGTATCATTTATTAAACAGATCATCGTTGCTTGAAATATAGAAGTATGGTGTGGTGGCTCGTGTCTGTGGGGTGTTAACTTGACTTAAATGGTCCATATTGACCCGACGTGTGTGAAATCTACGAAAGACTGCTTCGCGTTCAAGGAAAGTTAAATGAAGCTAGTTAGAATATCCCTGTAGGAGATGTTCAAGGCTTCAGAGCTCCTACACTGATTGTTTGGACTCTGTTGTTTTTGTATTAGATAATTAGACAGTAAGGTGGCCGCCTACCACCACCGCCCTGCGAACGGGTGCAAAATGGGTGCGCCGTCTTTATCATGTTTATACCGTCCTCAAACTGGGCTCTCACCGTTCGCCACCGCTTTTACTCACACGGCAGAAGTTTTGAGCATGCTCAAAACTTCATGCCGGGCGCGGATGGCCGGCAAAGTCCCTGAACGTGTTCAACGGACGGGAAACGGCCGACCGTGTGTCCTCACCGTGTGCCGCCGTCTGCGCCAATTTGTCACACGGTAACGGGCCGGCCAGCTCACACGGATACATGTGACTAATACAGAGATTCCCGAAATGTGGGTGAAGCGGCGAGCTTGAGCGCTCAGCTTATAAAGGGCGGTTTGATGACGTTATCAAGGCGGTTCGGCCATTACCCAGGCGTTCTGGCCGGTGCGGACCTGGTGAGGAAGTGGTATGAGCCCGGTTCCAGGCCGATGAGGGCCCGGTATAGAACGCTATGAACCCGGTGACCAAAAGAAATAAATGCGGCCGTTGACATTTTATGCTGATCGTTCACCGTGTTGTTTTTCTATAAGACGGTAAGGGGCCGCCCAGCTCACACGGATACATGTGAAGGGCCCATTGCACTGTTTTAAAGTGCGCTTAGGCGCCATAACATACAGGATCAATCAAAATGCTGTGACATAATTTATTTAACATGTTATTAACGTTCAAAGTATATAAACAAATGAATATTGAGATCATTTCGTGGAAGGAGAGGCATTTGAATTTGCTTGATAAACCAGGAACTTTTGACACCCAAATGTCCGCATTGTTAATATTTTTTAGTAAGCCCATTTGTATTCTTGGGCAGAATATCCCCCATGTTGGCAAGCTTGTTTCTCATGGGTTTTTGTCCAATGAAAGTCATTCTGCGTGGAACACTTTTTGCAGGACACCCTGTATAATGCCTACTTGTGTCGCAACATTTAATAGCATGTGAATTGTTAAAAGGATATTATGACCTGTCAATCACATGTTTTAACTTGTTTAACTATTGGGAAACAATGCAACATTTTAGATAATCAACTAATCACTTGTTTCATATCCTCGGTTTACAACTTGTCTGCCAAGTTTGTTTGGCCTAATTTCATTTGCCGTCTAGGTAATACACACCGCGAAAGGGAAAAGTTTGCACTAGCACAACATGACGGTTTGATTGCTCCACTAGTACAAGATGAAGGTCTGATTGTTATATTTTGTATTAACACTTTCCACGCGCAGGCAGCTGCAGACGACATTCCAAAATTTCACAAAATGTTTCAAAAATGTCAAAATTACTGAATTTCATTACCATGAATCACCATGAGAAATGCATTGAAATAAGTACAGACATGCCTAGTGTTTGGTCAGTAATCTTTGAGATAGACTTTGAAAATTATGAAAGGTTTCTGAAAAATCTGTTTTGTGTATGGTAAAAATAATAGCCGCGTAGAAAGCGTTAAGCTCTTGAGTAAAACGTTAGCGGAATATACATCATTCACATTATAACTAGTTTGTTGATTTATCACTGAAATATATCTACGGTTTTCACCCAATTCAAATTTCAGGTCTAAGTTAACGCTGTCCTCGCTAATAATTGGTTAAATATCGACTTCAGATTGATGTTGAAGCTGTCTCAACTTTAATGGTGTTTAAAATCGCAAAACAAAATGCCGTTCTACAAAGTGTCGTCATCATCAATCTTTCTGATTGTTATGCTTGCTATGTCGTCATCGAGAGTGGTCAATAAGAAACATATGTCATCATCCGGAACATCAACAATTTCAAGCTGGCCCGAACCTACGGATAACTGCAAAGTAAAAAACTGTGGTAAGACAATTTCGGTATTATATTAAGAGTGCATTAAGGTCGTGCATTAAGGCACCAATAGCCTAATATTTTTCGTCACCATATGTACAAGCATCCATGTACGCTAACCTGAGCGTCGTGCAAATATTGCTATGTTATAACTTATACGTAAAACTTTTACGATAGGCACCTAAAAGTAATATGTTGCATCACCATAGTACGTGTATGTAACAAGCACTCACGAAAATTGAAATTAGACCGATGCAAATACCCGTATTTCCATAATTATTAGATGCCTATCATAAAAGTTGTACACTGCCGCGCAAAAGTATTTCTCCCCCTGGAAGCTTGCAAGTTATCACTGTGTTGTCGACAAAGCATTAAACAATCAGACCCAATAACCATTTTATTGTGTTCATTGTACATTTTATACCAATACATTCGTTTTTTCCTATTCAGATTCATGATTTAAAAGCTTTGCAATTCATGATTTTATCGAGCAAGTCAAAATTCCAATGTAAAATTGCTGTAGTAAATCACCTCATGAATATCAATTAGCTCATTATCGGCAGTGTAACGCTATGGGCATTTTCAACTGAGATCAACTGGTGATCATGGTGATGGAAAACTCGAGAGAAAAACGAAAGTCCCTCGTCTCGAATGAGGGCGCTTCTCATTAAAAGTTAATTATCGTCCGTATACAAATTTGCTAGTGTCCCCTCCTAATATATATATATACTGCTTGACTACACGTGGTACTACTTTACGGTTCATGTAAAAATCAACATTTTGTTTCTAAACACTTACCATTCACATTGCTATTTTGTTCATTTAAAGGGCCTCCATTCAACTTGACCATAAAACCTTGGCCATTACGTTTGAGTACTGACATGAACATAACAATGGACGGAATTGCAGGTATACATGCACCATGAATTATCATAGTAATAAGTCATTCAGCCGAGTGCACTAGCGTACGAGAAGTAAGCTGTCTCGCTAGTGCTTATGCTCTAACTGCAGTGTAAATTACTAGCGATGATAATTTTGAGAGTAAGATAGGAATAGGATCTAACAAGGTAAATATCCATATAAATTGACATCGTCCCACTTACAAATATTTGTCGCACTTGTCAAATGTTTGCCATGTATCAGAGAGAAACATTATGACATTATCGTTTTTGTAAAAACAAAAACATTATGCCATCTAATCTTCAACTCTTGTCATGGCGACATATTTAGAATTGCATACTATATATATGTTTTTACAGTCTATTGGTGTGTAAATCGAAAACGAGTTGGCGGAAATAACGACGCTACTTGTGCACCTTTAACGCTCAACACATATGTTATGGACCATTCGCAATCCGTCATGACTTTGTCGCGCATATATCCGAATATGAATAATGAAACTCCAGCATTCTCTTTTTAAAATTTTGTAAATCAAACTTGATTAGACATAAAAAAATGCCGATTCAAGATTCATATGTCCTCGTGGTGCTCGAACTCTCTAGCTAGATGTAAGCTAAATATGGGCATTAATTATTTTAAAATTTAAAAAAGATTTCGATGTGATCTATATTAAAATATGTTTCATGTTCACGATGATTACTCTACTGCAAGCCAACGATGTCGAGTGGTTAATGGAGCTGTACAACTAAAGACCTGATTTTCTTTCAAGTCGATCGAAAAGCCTGCATATCGGCGATAACTTGGATGAACTTGGTTTCCATCGCTAATTGTACAATAAAATCATGGTTTTTTGATTGAAAACTTGGAATACCGAGTTGACAATCTTGGATTATCAGCGATACATTTGGAAATCGGTCGAGTAATTAGGTTTTCAAGAATTTCGAATAACAAACTTGAAGTTTTGAGTGAAAATCTTGGAATCTCGGCAAAAACAGGGTTTTCGATCAAGATTCTGGCAATATCAAATAGGCCTACTTTAACAAAAGCGGATTTGTCTATTATATTGGAGATTCACAGAATCTGGTCTTTCAATATAATTGTTTTATTATAACGATTTTAAGCACACAGCATGTTTGCAGGATTAACTACAGTATTTATGAATATATATTCATACCCGTTGAAGACGTTAACTTGTGGCGACTCACATCACAAGATATGCCCGCTGAAAGAAGGAGGTAAAACAAAAACATAAATAACATTCATTAGTCAGCTTCGGAACGAGAGCCCGTTTCACTTGAGGGCGCTACAAATTGACTGGTGTGCGTCACCGTGGTAACTAGGGGTGTTGGGGTTCCGCGCCATTTTGCGATATTTTGCGAAAACGATCGTGGTTGTCACGTGGTACGTACAGTTGACAACATTATTTACATTGTTTTAACGAAATGCACTATGGGATTGTGTTACCAGCCTAAAATCAAAGAGGTCGCAAACTTGCTTACAATTGTATATTACGCGGCCTAGCTATAACAAGCGACATCTTTGAATGTATAAACAAATTGTGCAAAGGAGAAATTGTTGGGTTACACTGGTAAAATGATTTTATAACAAGTTTTGCTATCATTATCAAACTGAACTCAATTTAAATCACTCATTTATCGAGCAATGATATAATTGTTTACGCATTTTAATTGTTTAGATACAAAGTTAAATAAATCAAGAGTTAAATGATAGATAAATAAATAAAAAGACAACTATAAACGAACGGTCTTTATAATTTATAAAAATTGACATAACAATGATGTTACATTAATCCACCATCAAGTTTAAAAGATAGAAAAAAAGGATAACAAGCAATTTCCGGGAATCGAACCCGTGATTGCCGATTGCAAACGACATGTCCAACGTATGCACGCCACAGAGACCGATGAGTATAATTGTGATAGTTTTATTATTTAGCCATATCAATTTATTTATAACGAACGGATTTTTATTGTGCCATTTTTGCCAAATTTGTGTGTTTCTCTCGCACAAAATGTGTTTGTAATGTGATTATACTCCTTATTTTTGAAAGAACGGTAAAAAAGTTGACATTTTCGAACACAAGAAATGGCGTCAAAAACCTTGGTAGAGGTATGGTGTAGAAGTCCCAAGTATGCAAATGTTCTAACTGAATACAATGTCATGCTCTACCACACATCTACCCAGTAAGTCCATAGCCTTACCCAATCATTGCTCGAATGAAACGTGTTGCATTATTCATGTTACGATCTGTTATACACAGCGAACATGCACCGGGGTCATGGGTTAATGCGCTAGTAATTCTACATTCCCAACAGACACTCTGTCCAAAGGCACAACACTGGACTTGTTTAAAGCATTTCTTGTCAATTCTGAGGTGTGCAGTTCGATTTTCTTTCTCGAATTGTTTAGAAAACCTTCCATTTTAGAACATCTGAAATTTAAAATGAACTACACACCAGGGAAAGTATTATGCCAAGGGCATATTTTTGCACGTAAATCCAATACAAGAGTTCTGAAAATCGACAAAAATATGACGTCATAACCATTGCTTCGGGACAAAATGGCGCGGTACCCCCCCCCCCCCCTACGTGGTAACGTTTACTCGTCAATCTGTGCAATCGTTTCATTTTCGCTTTTCAACCTTAAATATTTGCATAACAATAACATCTTAACAAATTGAGTGCAGCCTACAATATTGGAAAAAGTCTTGGAACTTACTTGTTAACAACGGTATACTATCACCCCCTGTCCCCCGTTCAATGTTGAGGAATGTTAATGTCTTCAGCAGTTGTTCAAGGTGTCCCAACATTGATCGATGGGGTGTGGGGAAGGGATTGATCGATGGGGTGTGGGGAAGGGAAAATGGTTGTCTAAAAGGTCCTATTCACGGTTTAACAAAATAAATATCATTTAAAGAGGTCTGCACATAATGCCCAAAACGTGTCCAAGATTGTAGCTATCAGAATTCCTCACGGCAGCTAGACCGATGATTTTATCTCACCTTTGATCCCAACATCTCGAAATACGTTCAGGTCGAAATTACACCTTTTTGAGTTTATATACCGCGATGAAACTTGAATGAATTGTTAGGTTAACTGTGATAATTGTTACATTAAATATAAGCCTTGTAGTATTACAAAGTGATGAATTGTTTACATTATCTCAGAGATAAGATACTCATTTTATGGTTGAAAATCGGCGAAATATGATTATTTTTTTCAAGCCTTGACGGGAGGCCGTTCCCTTGGAAACGCAGTACCATTCCCAAGCCCGCCCTCTATTGAAATATCAAACTTATTCGTCATTCAGCGGAAGACGGACTCCCGCCACTAGATGCATCGCATGTGTACATAGTCGAGCGCGCTCCCTTTCCGGAGCAGACTGTTCATTGTTTATCATTCATGTATCGCATCATTGCTACAGTGCGTCAGTATCGCTTACAGATCACATGTGACAGTGCACATTTAAGGTCTGTGTAAGAAACGGAATCAGGTATGATACATCATGGCCTTTTTATGTTCAGCCTATGAAACAAACTCAATATTGATTTGTTAAATTGTTTATAATAGGATATTTCAACAACAAAAATCGAAATCTTAAATTATCTGGCTGTATGTAACCGTAAGTGCTTTTAATAAATAAAAAAAACGCTTTAAAGCCAGTAGGCTACATAAATTTCTAGAAAAAATCGTTTATCAATATTAGCAGTCAATATGGTCACGGTATATTCCACAAGCTACTAACTTTGTACCAATTTCGAACAATACTGTGTGTTATAGTATTGGACGATACAAGTACATTCCAGTATCTGTGACCTAAAGTAAACTGTTTCCACAAATTGTATTCAAAATAGTAAATGATTGTGACCGTGTTTGTATACATTTTTATCACAGAAAAGTTCCATGTTTATTATGAGGACCTCCTGACACCAGTCTATACTTCTATCCGGGTAAGATGTTTATTCAAAGTAAACCTTAATTATTATATTATTAATCATGCAAATAGAGACAAAAAACTATAAAACATACAGTATCATTGATAGTATTAACCGTAAGTCTAGCCTAAGATGTTATTGTGCTTGCATCAATTATGCTCATTATAGCGATGTTTGGATGTTTCAGAAGTACATACACTTAAGCAATGAAATGAAAGACAATACTTGTCTTATTACCTTTGTCTTTAATTTCAAAGGGTGTTCTAAAAAGGGTAGTCACAATTGGTAACATAGGATACACATTATGTAAATATAATATAACAAGGTTTTGCTGGGCTTACTCGTATATTTTATATAGACCTATAGAGCTTCTGACACTCCACTTACTACACATTAAGATATTGCATCACTGCGAAACAGTGTCTTTTTAAACATCACCGATCATGCTGTTAGTGTAAAAAAGCCACACCTCCGAGGGCGTAACTAGAGGGGGCAGGGGAATTTTCACCCCCCCCCCCATGCCAGAGGGCTTTCCCCATAATGCTTCCCATTATACAGGGTGAGTAAAAAAAAAGTGTACTCAACTTCAGCGATTTTTTTTAGAAAAAGTATTCGTTTGTTTTCAAAACAATATACTACGGTATAAAGACAAATCAATTAGCTTTAATATGAATTTTATCAATCAAAAGTGACCAATTTAACGTCCGAACACGCTTTCCAGATCTTGACCATTATATTTCATAAGATACGACCAATAAAAAATTACAATACCGACAGCGAAAGGATCAATTCCTTTGTTATGAAATGATTAAAGTGTGGTAATTGTGTCATAAATATTATTTTTGATTTTTTCAATTAGGGTACACTTTTTTTGGACTCACCCTGTATGACAAACTCTATGTGTATTAACAAACAAATGGTTGGTTATGCCCCACCCCAACTTCCGCTCCCTGATCACAGGCCAGTCCCCCCTCAGGCCCCCAGACCCTAGTTACTGCACACATTCTCAATATTAGGGATCTCAATTCATATGGCGCATGACCTATGACTAGGTGAACCAAACCTTTAACTATCACCAATATTTATTTTCTCTACAGTTTATTGGCAACGTGAGCGTTGTTAACACAAAAGAGCAACTGATTGGGTACGACTTTCGACTGCTATGTACAGTAGATTTGTTATTGATGATGTTAGATATAGCGTTTTACTTACCTGAAATATTATCGCGGATTAAGGGCTCTCTTTACTTAAGTTATATTGGATCAGACGATTCCAGACACGAGGTTACGTGTTCAAGCTATGGGATAAACGGTTAACGACTGATTTTTCTTTTTAAATACTGGAGTTGCTTATCCAACTCCAGCAATGTTAGTGTGAAATAATTTAGTTCCAGCGTGTGGTGAATTTTCTGGGGTCATATAATCAAAACCAATTTTAACATTGAAACCAATGGATGGAGAATCCAAAATTACGGCCATTTGTGAAACTTGCAGCTCTGTGTTATGGGAAACACGCTACAGCTATTGGCTAGAGTCCAATACACACTGCGTATACCATCCATAATGGTTTCAGTAAAGGCATATAAAACTTTATGGGTATCAAACGATTCAATCTGAAACGATTGATATTGGATATCCTATTAGCTTATTCTATTTACAGAATAAACCATTTGTAAACTGTATTTGTAAACTGTACATATATATCAGTTTAGTAAGAACCGGGTTGTTTCTTTGAATCAGTTGTGATGTATTTTTAATAACAGAATAAAGAATATTTGTTTCGATGCCTTTCGATGTGCAATGTAACATGATGAAGTAAACCTACTGTTCACAAACATTTGGATCTCTTCCAAGAGTGAGACTCTTGGAGAGCGCTTTAGACGCAGATTTGAACTAATTAGACGCAAACAAAATGCAATTGTATCACGACTTATTGAAGAGGTTTTAACGTTTTTATAGAAACAGAACACACGTTTAGAGCGAGCACATTATTATGTCGTTAAGGCCTTTTATAGTATTGATTAGCAGTATAACATGATTACGATAAAAAATGTCGACATTGGGGTCAAGAATAGCTTCATCAATTAGTAGAAATATTATCAGTGTTAATTTGACTGCGCTTTATCTCATCTGGGTTTTCTCGGTTATATTGACGTTTTTAGCCATGTTTGGACGTGTAATTTGGTATCGATCGGTACTGGTACAACATTTTGTTTCAATATGGGAACATATCAAGCGTTACTGGAATACTGACTATCTATAAGTATCAAACGATATTATTACATTATAGTATCCGGAAACTAAAGTACACTTGATGATGAAATTAGGTTCTTATGAACTTATCCAAAATATATACTCACTGTGTTTATATTATTTCACCTTATTATAAATATTCTAGACACATATAGCCTAGAGATTGTGCATGTTTTTATCGATTAACAGTAAACAAAAGGTTTGAACCCGTGTCCTGCGGCGTATAAAGTTATGGCGTACTGTGATATTCTTGAGATGATTTTCCCCCTACTTATGAAAGCAAAAAGCCTACGCATTGGTACATGTCAGAACAAGTGCACATACTTCTTTTAAATGTACTTAAGTATGTCGTCATACTTATGGTTAACTACGTCATATTCACAACATATATTGTATAACCATAAGCATAAATTCACCTTACATATTAGTATTACAATTATTATAAGATATCGTGTTCAATGTTAGAAGGTTTTTTGTATTCTCATTACTTTTTACCAAATATATTTCGGACTCCGTGTCGTGAATTTGGTCTTTCCAAAACAGAAGGAAACATGTAATTTATTGTATGTCGTAATCATGTTATACTGCTAATCAATACTATAAAAGGCCTTACTTAAATCTAATAATGTGCTCGCTCTAAACGTGCGTTCTCGTACTCGTACGTTCAAAGAAATAGAAACTTAGGTGATTATGCAACATGTACATATTGTAAATATCTTTTGTGAATCATATTGTAAAACAATGTATTGATTTGAATCCCAAGAGGATAAAGACTGTAGACAATAAAATGTAGACAATTTGATAAACATTGTATGATACTTCTTTCAGATTATTATGATTTTAAGTTTTGTACACGCAAAGGCTAATTATTGAAATACGAACAACTTTGTTTTGATCAAATTGGTGGTTTATTGGTAGACACATCATGTGTCCGTCGCTGTACGTTACTAGTACAGTCCAGAATCTGGGACCTAAAGTACACTTCCTCTTTGCTATTATATAAGCCAGTTTCATGAAATATTCCACAATTGGCCAATTCCACCGTTACGGACGTTACAGATACATGCAACTTGCAACTTTTAATTGAATAGCACATCTGTTTGCTGATAAGATAACACTTTATTTCTTAGTATGCTAGTAGTAAACACTCTAATGTTCAATATAATGAAGCAATTTTGTTTTAGCTTTCTTAGTTAATTAGCAACAAAAATTAGAAACGAGCGTTACGGACGTTACCTTGAAATGAAGTGCCTTTTTGACTATGGTACATATCCTTAAATCTCTGTTCAGTTCCCTGTTTTATTTTTTTCTGTCAACTATATTGAGCAAGCCCTGACTCCATTCTATGTTAACATGAAAAGCAAGTTTAAAATTAATACTCCCGTATCATCCAACGCTGTTGATTTAGTGTTACGGACGTTACATTTTGAAGCGTTACGGACGTTACAGGTATTAAAATCAATAATAAAACAAGATTTATAATATCAAAATGGGACATTTTGTCCCTAATTTGTCATAAAATCCATGTGTATTTCTTGTGTTACTTTGATGTTAGGGACCGTTCATTATTTATGGTGGAGGGGGGGGGGGGGTAAACTATAGGGGGGTCATATAACTTTCATATGTTAAAATAGGGGGGGGTTATGTCACTTTTTATTCTTGAACGGGGGGGGGGGGGGCTTCGCGCATATTTTCTTAAAACCTATCGACTTCAAAAAACTTTACTATCAGACGACTTCTGGACAGCAAATCGACGATATGGTGGAAAAAACATCTATGGCCGTGTGTCTTGAACTCGCCACCCTTACCGTTGCATGTCCAGATTTTTACATTTTACAACATCTGAGATTCGAATTAGCATATCACAATAACTATTTGTTCTACCCCATAAAAAGTATATATTTTCTGAACGGTAATCTCACAAGGAATCTAAATATGCTATTAGAATTTAAATAAGACCTGATGGTAACATGTTGTGATTAAGAATGTTCAAAAAATATCGATTTTTTTCATATTTTGATTTAAGCTCAATAATAATTTTATACCTATCCCAATCATAATTTTACTGTGCATATTTAAGTTTCTCATGCAATTACCCACCAGAACATAATAGTTGTTAATGGTAAACATGTTGAAATATACTATATCGAGAAGTAAATGAGCACAAACGTTTAAATTTCATATTTATTAGAGTTTACAAGTATATTCTTTTTGGTATGCACCCTATCCTGATTTAAACGGTATTTTTGGATTCCCCTATTTGAGAGCTTTCCAAAAATGTATAATTTTGCTATCATCGGTTAAATATTTCTTTTGTTATAGTCATGTATGTAAAACCGATGAATTAGGGCAAGTTCACTGTGTAGCGAATAGGGAAAAAGCCAAGGACAACGCAATCGATTCATGATTTCAATTGTTGCACAATAGTTGTCACATTTGTTGAAACAGAATCTTATAGAATATAAAATAATCTATAAAATGAGAGCAAAATCATGTTTGTACCATACAGGGATGAGGAGTTATAGTAAATTGAACGTAGAATTGGAAACATTTTCTATATTCCCCATAGAGATTGCACACAGCGCCGCCGCCACCGCCGCCGCCGCCACCGCCACCACCCCTGACTTTCACAACATAATCAATCATATCTCAGCCAAACATTTATAGAAATATCTGATTTATTAACACAATGTAGCTAGATAAATAGGCTTTCACATGACACCTCAACCATAGCTGTACCACATTTAGCTGATGAGTTAATAGAGAGAGATGGATGATTTGTCACCAAAAATGCAACGCCACCACCCTTTTTGGGTAGTGAGTTCAAAACACATGGCCCTATATAATCATCAACGGTCGAGACATTAGAGCCACAGGTTGTATAATGTTACAAAATCCAATTTCAGGGTGCACTACACTAAATGGGGTATCCCCTACCCTTAAGGACGGTGTTTAAAGCTAGAATCGGAAAGTATGCATCACAAAATCCTCAATTTAAAAAGACTTGACAGTAATACAATTGCGTAAATGCCTATGATTTTTGATTAATCGTGATTGTGGTGTGGGTGATGGGTGAGTGAGCGGGGGGGGGGGGGGGGGGGGGGGGGGTGGGGGTGCTGTGATTCGTGACTGTGGTGTGGGTGATGGGTGCGGGGGGGGGGGCTGTGATTCGTGACTGTGGTGTGGGTGATGGGTGAGTGAGCGGTGGGGGGAGGTGTTCATCCTTTTTTGGATGTATGCGACAGCCTTTTTTTGGTGCGACTGTGGTGTGGGACTGTGGGTGATTTCTTTTAAATTTTTTATGTCTTCTTTATGATATTGTTGTTTAATGTTTTAATATTTGTATTTTAATGTATTTTTAAATCTGTCAATAATGTACAATTTGGCCGTTTGGCCACGACACATTATCAATAAAAATGAAATGAAATGAATTAATGGGACATCACCTACATGCACCCTGACTATAAACTGTAAATATCATCTAGGTAAATGTTGAGAGATCTTTCAAATTTGTGCTTTTTACTGGAAGCATTGGCCATTACGGCGACATTTCCAAGCTCGTCAGAGAGGTAGTCAACTCCATGGGCATATTTTGGAAAATCGAGCAGGTCAACCTACCTATTTTTTCACTTTTTGGTGGGGAAATGTGATAATCTTTAAGAAAAATTACTCTATAGGGTCCAATTTCGTAATTTAGTGGTCTAAAACAGAGTTTTATATCGGTGTTTTTGTACATATCCCTATGGAGCTCTATTTAGTGGTGTGACCCCTTCATGATTTAAAAATGTGATTTGTTGCATGCTTTTCACCTCATTTCTGCTTTGCACCAATGCTCACAAAAGTAAAACGTTTCACTGGATTATACGTTTCTGCTCAGAATGTTCTAACTTGTTCGGGTTATAAAGACTCACAAAACCATCCAAAATGTATAAATATGAGAAAACAATTTCCAACTCGCTACGCTCGCCATTACTAATTTCACACAATAAAAAGAAGGGGCATCATAACATTATTGGCTGTTCAGATAGGGCACAAACAAAATTTGACAACGTAGGTTATTATGCATGAACAAAATTCCAAAGTTAAAGACAGCCCCTTAAGTATGTGACAAGTTGGATTTTTTCGGGGAGGGGGGGGGGGGGGTGTAAAAAGCTACTGGTTAGCAGGGGGGTCATGTAATTTTCAGTTTCAGCTGTAGGGGGGGGGGGGGGGGGGGTTAGGTAATTTTAACATACGAGTCTCGAATTTGTCCCCCCCCCCTCCACCATAAATAATGAACGGTCCCTTAGTTGGTTAAAGTTGTAAAATAATGGAAGGGGTAGTCTGAAAACATCTATTTATGTTTTATGGCATATTTACTACAGAGTATGCTAATTTTGTTCATTCACACAAAGCTTGTTTGTGTTTTAGGTATCTATATTAAAGGTTATTAACACTACCCACTCTAACACTATCAAGTATATCTCTACCATTTTTCTTATGAAAAACACTTGTTTTTCGTCACTTTAGAGGGCAACAGTTTTCATACACAAAAGATGTAACTGTCACAGAACTGTTTAACATATTTTAAACAATGCTTATCAGAAACTACTCTGGAAGTTTCAAGTTCATAGCATAATATGTGGCAAGACAACACAGTATCAAAGAATTACATAGTGTTACACTCCTGACTTGTCAACTTTGCAAATGTCAACAGTACTTTTTCCTCAATTGGGCTACACTGACTATGTAGCAGTGCACAAGTCTAAACCATTGTTGAAGAAAATGTGGTATAATTTGTCAAATTAGACCACATTTTGACAAATTAATATTTTCATTTAGAAGCTCTTCAAAGCCTTGAGTAAAAGCTGTAACGTCCGTAACGTTTTATGTAACGTCCGTAACGATTTATGTAATGTCCGTAACGTTCGTTAAGGTATTTCTAATTATAGATTTTTATTTATTTTTGCTCAATGATTGAACCCATCACAAACTAACAGTGAATGTGTGATGTTATTAAAATCAGCCAATTAGTTTTCTCCCAGAGGAAAAAAAAGATAAAATATGTTACGGACGTTACGCGATCCAATGGAAAAAATGAACGTAAAAATGATAACTCGCATTGCGCCTTTCGCAAGTGATATCACTTTTTTGCTTTTTACTTTCATTGGAAGCTTTATTTAGAATAACTAAATCACCATTAGCATTTAAAAAGCAATACTTTATATTACAAAAATAATACACTTTCTTAACTAGCTTTTTTCAAGCCAAATTAAAAAAGCATTATCCTTTTTGCGCACCTATATATTTTCAAACGATGATGTAATGACCAAAACGAACAAATTGAGGTGAGATATACCCCTTACCAACAATAGAGGAGGAAATCTTGTAAAACCAATTTGAAATTTTGGCTGTTTTTCACATTTGGCATGGAATTGGCCAATTGTAGCTTTGAATCTCAGCTACAAATTCATAGTAAAATTAGTCCGAGTACTGGTTGTATTTTTCTGGAGATGCTATGAAATCCTAACGTCGATTTAGTGTGACAGAAACAGATGAAAAACAACAAAATATCTCCCAAGTGCTTATCATTTCGCCAATTCTAAGAGACAACACGTACAAGAAAGGTGACTGATTTTATCTGAATAAAATGTCGTCTGATTAGCCCAAACCAGATCAGGACAGCTATTAGCCCAAACCAGATTAGGACAACCATAAGCGTAAGTCATATTTGCTTTTCATAAGAACTAAGAAAACTTCAATATACTGTAGAGGACTAAATAGGGGATTCCAAGTCTCTCCGAGAGTTGATTTTCTACTATTGACTATTATCTTAGTCACTATTCTGAAGGTTGCACATAAAGTAACTATCATGTTAACTATTTAACGTACGAGGCATTTCTGTGGTGTGAGTGGTAACAACAAATTTGACTGGTTAGCAGTATTCCATACATTCGATTGATATTATACTTTTTGCAAACATACGAGAGTTGTCTTGGGTTTTTGGTGTACTTTTTGTTGTTGTTGATGTATTTCTATATTTATTTGGCAGCATGTTTCGTTCAGGAGCATGTTAAATAATTACAATAAATGTGGTTCATAGAACAGACTGGTGATACGTACGAGGGGGTATCCAAAAGTTCTTGACTTCACCAAGATGTGAAGGAGATATCAGTAGGGGGCTCCTCGTGTCTTGGCACAGTGGGGTTCATTACATTCCAGTTACCTGTATAGTTTGAGCTCAAGAAATTTTCTGACAGGTTGAACTGGCCATGACGCTAGTATTTGCGTGTGAACATGGTGTTAATGGTGTGAACACCCTGGACCAACTGTCTGGACGACTCAAAAGGTAGTCTGGGCTAATGTTTAAACTAAAATCTGCTCTATATCGTAACTTCTCTCGAAATTTGAACTTTTGATTTGACAAAAACTAAAATAGCACTATTGTTTTAAATTGAAGTTCAAACATTGAATTTCTTAACACAAGAACTTTGAAAAGCTGCGTGTTGGGCTCGAAGTTCCAGCCAAGAATTGGTCAATCCAACACCATTGACCGCATGCTGGCGGGACCTTGAGGATGGCCAAAGCAGTGTATAATCTTGCCACATGACTTGATGACTTGGCACACGTGGTGACCTCTCAGCCACATTTGGGCTACTTTTAAAACTAAAATCTGCTCTAGAGATAATATAAATGTGATTTTTTTTCCCCTCGAAATTTGAAATTTTGATTTTACAAAATCTGAAATAGCACTAGTTTCTATGACAAATTGAAGTTAAAGGTTTCAATTTCTAAACACAACAATTTTCAAAAGTAAGACTTTGGACTTTTAGTTACATCCACAAATGTATCCAATTTTAATTGAATCTAACTAAAGGAGTGTATGGGTACAATTTTAACATTTTCTTTCAGTTACTTTTTGCTAACTTCGTTAATATCCAATGGATTCCACTCGTTCGACCAGCAAACAATATGAACATTGACACATTATTTCCATAATGGCCATTTTTATCACAAAACATAAAAATAAAAAGTTCCATAGACAACACTTAGGACCCAACTAGTACCAAGTCCTTCGTCCTTCCAACCATGAGCCAAACCAGGATACCACCCCTGGCGCCGCAAGGCCTTGGGAGGTGCCTGGCCAACGATCCTAGTAGCTGCGTTAGGAAATACACAGTTGTGGTCCAATAAATCAAATAAATCAGCCAAAGAAAGTAAAGATACATTACCCCCGATTAAGCTTGGAATCGGGGGTAACAAATAGGCTGGAAATATAGAGGCAATGGAACGGTAATGTTTTTTCGTTAACTTTATTTTCATTCATTTTAAACATTTATCACATATCATATATTCATGGTCATGACCAAGACAAATGTTATGATTTTAATGTACATTCAAGAATGTCAAGACTCTAAGATAAATTGGACATATGGCGTAGTCGAGATTTAACACTCAGGGGAAAAGTATTACTAGTTAAAAGCCTTGGCATTTCCCAAATGACGTATGTAATGTCAATGCTTTCTGTTAAAATTGAAACCATATCTGCATTAAACACAATTCTGTATAACTTTATCTGGAGTGGAAAACCAGATAAAATCAAACGTTCTGTTATGATTGCACCAAAAGATAAAGGTGGAATTGATATGATAGATGTTTTCAATACAGATATAGCTTTAAAAGTAATGTGGTTCAAGCGTTTCCTCAGCGAAAGAAATGCTCCGTACTATAATATAGTATTTCTTAAAGAATATAACACAACCTTCCTTGCGCCTTTGATCTGTCTGCTTCACTAATGCAGCCATCGAGAGTACTACAATAGTTATATTGTTAACGCCAGATAAGTAGAGAGGTTTCTAGTTAATCACCGATCTTTTTCCGATGCTTTTAACAATAGAACGAAATACCGTTGGAATATCGTTGTAAAATCGATAGAAAAATGATTTAAAATCACTGTAGAGTTTGGATATCGCCCCTAAATAAAGGTTAGTATAAATTAATAACTCATAATTCGCATCATTTGAGGATAATCGCATTGCATTTGATTGGAGCCCTGTAATAGCTTGATAATGGTCTCTGAGCCCGAGAACATTACTAGTCTATTGGCAGTATATACTCCAACTGATTAATTCTGATAAAAGGCGATTTATATTGTTTCAATAATAGTTGAACGAGCTTCTTACATTAACCCTAACGCTAACCCCACTTTTTTCAGACAATTTTTCAGCAAGGCGAAAAGTGACCCAAAATATCGCCGTGACGCCCCCCCCCCCCACACACACACTCGGGATTTGAATCAGGGACCTCCGGCTACGCGCAGTATACTGCGCCAAGTATCATAGGCCGGGTTCATTTTGTCAGCGAAACAACGTCCACGCCGGGTGATACGAACAAACTCTGTCGTGGTATATTGTGGTATATGGTAGGGTAAGGTTATATAAACCAAACTTAGAAGAAGAAAAAAAGAAAAAATACTTCTTAATCCTAACTCTACCCCCACACTTTTTTCAGACAATTTTGAACCAGGGACCTCCGGTACACGGGACTTGTGTACACCACGAGTGTCAAGGCTACTTGGCCCATTTTTTCAGCGAAAAACGTCCACGCCGGGTGATACGAACAAACTCTTTCGTGGTATATTGTGGTATATGGTAGGGTTCGGGTTAATAGAAAAGAACACAATTAGTGCGTTTGAACGAAACAGTCGCACCGGTCCGTTCATCATATGGGTGACGCATGCCTATACCAAAATCGTCCACGTACGATTGGATTATTTTTGCACGTAGAGAGATAAAATCACATATTTATTGCCATTGTTGAACTAAATGAACTATTATACCGTACTTCAAGGGTAACGACTGCGTACAAAGCAAAAATCACTTTTTGGGCCCAAGGGTTTACAGGGGGCGCACTGCCTTTTTATGTCAAAAGGAATGTATCTTAGATGTACTTTCCTAATGATATACTTCCTTTTAACATGGATTTTGTTAACTTGGTTCAATAATCCTCACTTAGGAAAAGGTTGCAATTTGTAAAGACAATAAAAGTGATATACTGCCTTGTACCACTACATAATTTATTGAGAAAAAGGGTAACTTTGATCATTATAAAAGGAAGTATACTGTTAGGAAACTACATATAAGATACATTATTTTGCCATAAAAGGGCTGCGCAGCCCTGAGGGAGATTCCAAGGTAAGTTGAATGTTAAGATTCTTTTCTGTTACCAATCAAAGTCATGATCCTGAATCTTAACCGTCATTTAAAATCGTAATGATGAAATGTGTGCCTAATATTTATAGAAAGATACATTTCACGGCATTTTAGCAATGCTTCCTAAATCACAAATCGATCAATCTGGTCGATAGAAGGTGCAGACTTACCACTCACATATCGCCTAACTACCGCGTTGTGTAAATTCACCGTGCGTCCATGGCATTGCGAGAGTATACAAATACTCCATGGTTAGAGGGGAAATAGTGCAAACTATTTTTCCCGAGGTACTGGCTACAGGCCTACCACCCCGAAACCGGAGGGTGAGGGGTGGTAGGCCTGTAGCCAGTACCGAGGGGAAAATATTTGCACTATTTCCCCGATATACCACGTAGCATTTGTTTTATTACACCTCATAAATAAAAATGCGTGAGAAAGGTATTACGTAGAGAACTTTTGACTCTGGGTACGATGATAATATAGGGAAATAGTAAATTACCACACGGGAAATAGCTCAATTTATTATCACTGTGTTCAGCTCAATTGACCAATGAAATAGCAGGATTTATGCCTATTATCTCATGAATATTTGTAAGATGTAATAACTCTTTTTCTCGATCGAACTTGATACGCATTATACGCGGCCGGGTGGCTATTGTTTACGCAGTACTCGGTTTCCACATGACCTGCGCTTACATGTGCGTAGCATGAGCGGATGGGACTTCATTGGGACGCACGTAACGCGTATATTCATGAAACATTTCGAAGAAAAAGTTTAACACAGTTATTGCTTCGTCACATGACAAATGGTCTTCTACACTGAAAAATAATTTGGTGTCATTTTGACGCTAAAACAAGTGTCAAAAAATGGGTCCTCAGTTGGCCACCTAAAGGTGTCAAATTGACACCATTATGGGTGTCATATTCATTTTGACACCTAGGGTGGTTACCTGAGGACCCATTTTCGAAAAATGCCATTACACCCCAAATGGGGTGTAATATTGACTCTCTTAAGTGTCATATTGAGTTTGACACCTAGGGTGGTTACCTGAGGACCCATTTTCGAAAAATGTCATTACACCCCAAATGGGGTGTAATATTGACTCTCTTAAGAGTCATATTGAGATAGCACATTTTTAGGAGCCGGTAAGACTGGTAAGTACCGATCTGCTCCATTTCCAGACATTTTTGATAATAATTATGATACAATTAGCGTAATGTAAGACGTCCGTATGAAAAAGACGACCACTGAGCCAGATAAATCGGGCTACATGTATATGTAATGTTGCACATATCATCGTATGCATGCATGACGAACACACACATACATGTAGTACTAGTAGGTCCATGCACTGACACGCAGTCCAACAAAATGCTAGTCTCTGACAATATTAAACAACATGAACAAGGCTTACATTACGCTAATTGTATCATAATTATTATCAAAAATGTCTGGAAATGGAGCAGATCGGTACTTACCAGTCTTACCGGCTCGTAACATGCAGACAAAATGGCGACGAGAAAACGCATGCGTTGATATGTTGATAGACGCCCAATTTGGTGTCAGAATTACACCAATTGGTGTCAGAATTACACCAATTGGTGTCAGAATTACACCAATTGGTGTCAGAATTACACCAATTGGTGTCATGCTGCTTCGACACCTCTAAAAACCGTGAGCTTTCCCGCCAACTATTGACGCCCTTGAAGTTATTTCAATTAATCTCACACCAGTTTTGGTGTAAATCACTAAATGATCACTGAAAGGTGTCCGTCAGACACTTTTTAACGGTGTCACCGTAAATTATGTGCAAACCCATATCTTTGACGATTACACCAATTTTGGAGTCAAAATAACACCTTTGTAAGTGTCATTTACAGTTGACTCCAAGAAGGTGTCGCTGTGACACCAATTTATTTTTCGGTGTATCTCTGGTGTTTTCTGGTTGCTACTAACATTGTTTGAAGTGATTGTGGCTTGTAACTAAATGGCACATCAAGTTTGACCTTTTTAATGTGTTTGCAGAAGCGCTGAGACTATGATCTTCTTCGGTGATGTTGAATGGGAGTATCCTAACCCTTTGCTTCATACACCAGAATCGGCTTTTTTATTACTTTTAAGTAACAGTTTACGACGTTAAGTATCGAGAACCAAGATTGCAAATACTGCAATGTATTAGAGAGTCTTGTATTTTAAGCTTTGAAATTGAAATTTGTCTAAAGATATATAATTTGTTGTTTCATGTTTACCTTTTGAAGCAAAATCTAAAATCTTTCCACCCCTGCATAACCTAAAATTGAATAAAACGTTTCGTATGCTAATTTATGTGACCTATAATAGTCAAATGGAATAGTATTGGAGAATGTGCTATTCTTTTTAAAGATATTCTTATTGGTCTCAAGCAATCGACCTTTGACTGCCAATTACAATGAATCCACACGGCCAGTATAAGCTTTTAATTTAGTAGCAAAAATTTAAACCAATATGAACTATCCTCAAATAGAGCCATGGGCTTTAGAAACCCTCAGATGTGCCATCTCAGTCCATGATTATGGATGCCAAAGATTTCTTTTTCAATGGATGCTTACTAAATAGTTGGCACTATTTTGGTTTCAATACGAATGCGAAACGCATCGCTTCATTTCTTGGTATTAGATGACAAACCCAGATGTATTAGTTTGATATATAGGGGAGGATGGGGCAACTGGTCCGGTTAAGCATATTTCATGATATAAAAGCTTAAAGCTCGTGTAAATAGTTATAGAATTGCTATGAAAATATCACCCATGTAACTGTTTACATATAACATATAATCAATGTTAACAAATATCCAAACAAAAGGCCAATTACCACTAACTAAAAACTTTACTTGGCACGGACCAGTTACCCCATCATTGGGGCAACTGGTCCTATATGTTTCAACGGTTAGAATACACAGAAATCATTGATTGACAACACGGTAACTAGGCAGTATTTTCTTTACAAACTCATTTCCATAATATTTAACGTGTAAAAAGGATACAGGTCTCATGAAACCCATGTTTTATACAGTTTTCGTGGTTAACGTGTAAAAAGCAGTAATACTAATGGTGTACAAAGCAAGCGCAATTTTCGACAGCACGTTTAATAGATAAAACGGTATGAACCTAGTCAAATGGTTACATGGTTGTGATATTCAGACGCCCCATACATTTGTCTATATATACCTCTTTCTTTAATGATTTTCTTTACGTCATATAATCATCATTTAGGGGCCATATCCAAACTCCAGTGATTTTAAAGCATTTTTCTATCGATTTTACCCCGGTATTCCAACGGTATTTCGTTCTATCCCCGGTATTCCAACGGTATTTCGTTCTATTTCGTTGGAATACCGGGGTAAAATCGGTAGGAAAATGCTTTAAAATTACTGGAGTTTGGATATGGCCCCTTAGTACTTATAATAAACCATCTTGATATTTAGCCAGCTTTTCATGTTACAGGGGAAGTTAGTCAATATGACAATGATGACACAACGGTTAATATTATACACAAAAAGCAGTGGATAAAATACATAAATCATGACATTTCGTCATAGCAAATACCTTTACAAACACCATTCAACATATAATAAAGATGTAATTCATAATACCGAGGTTTTAAACCATTCTAAAGCAATTTCATGTCATATTGTAATCATTCAATATCAGAAATAGTGGTATTAGACCCGAAATGCCCCAAAATGTCTAAGAACTAGAAAGAATGTGAATTATTTTATATTCTATTCACATTTCAATACCGAGTCATGTTTTATTGACACTATCAACTAATTTTCAAAATGAATTTTACAATTTTGATTAAGTTTTGCAGGCGGACCAGTTGCCCCATACCCCTTCGGACCACTTGCCCCAACAAATGACGTAGCACTTTGTCGAGATGAAACATTTTTCAAACACGCCTGTGACATAATAAATGTTACGCCAAAATGTTTTAAAACGTACCACCATTTGTCATAATAATCAATAACTCCAATACATTTCAGAAAAAAGGCAAAACTGCATTTTTGTTTTTAGCCATTACACAGGTTTCTGTAGCCAGCGAGTATCTTTGAATTCGCAAATATTACGGCGTTCGGGTCCTACAAGTCGACGAGTGTCTTTAGATAAAATAAGAAGTGGTGTATTTTGTTATTTGCAAATTCATAAACTAATAACTCTACCAAATGAATACCCGTGATAATGATTTAAGTTGAAGCATTCTTTAAATGATAATATTGATCGGAAATCCAAACCACCAATGTCCCAAATTAGCAATATGCGCCATTTTACGGTCATTTCAACCAAAACCTATGGTTTTAATCATATTTCGGAAAGTCCCTAAGCACACTACAATATAGCACCCATCAAATGCAATATGCACCTAGCATCTTAAGACGATTATACTGCATGTATATTTACTGTTGCATATCTGTCAATCATATAAAGTATATTAAACATGATCTAAACCCATCTTCATATACCGCCCATACTATCTGTGAATTTTCAATCAGTCACTCAAGGAGTTGGATTCAAAGATCTGGAGAAAATCACATGTGTAAATACCCTAAAGTTCCAAATGTTTTGGATTGTAGAAGGTAAGGATATATGTCAAGTATCAACAAAAGTCGTACTGTTCAAAAGAAAGCAGTATGCCCATACAATTACAAAATCCTTCATTTCGGACCACTTGCCCCACGGTCCAGTTGCCCCATATTCCCCTATACACACAGAAAACACTATGTAAAAAATTATGTAAATATAGAACTCCATAATTATTATGTAAGAGTTTACATAAAACATGTAATATATACCCAAGCTTGTGTAAATTCCTATGCAAAAGCTTTACACAACTGTTTACATAGTATTATGGAGTTCTATTTTTACACAGATTGTGTAATTTTTACATAATTTGTGTATTTTTTTACATAGTGTTTTCTGTGTGTACATGTAAACAATAATGACTACAAGTCCTCTTCTTGGTCATTGACAGCTGTTTATTATATTGCTGAGGGCATTCCATGAAAAGATTGGTGTCATCGATGATTTTTGCTTACACCGGCAAGTTGAGCTATGATATCACCCAGACCGGCGAAGCAGCTTCTACAAGAGAGCCCACTACTACAACCGTGCTGCCGAATAGATCTCCAGAACACTGATACAGCGTTACCTGCAGAACAACCAAGAGGGAATGAGTGTACATGCTAATAATAAAATGACAGAAGATAAAATTATTCTGAAGTTGATTTTCATACGTTCTTTTGAAGTTTCAGTTTATTTTTAAAAGTAGCGCAGCCAGAATTGTCAATTATGTTCATAATTTGCAGACAAAAAATCCTAACTGTTCAATATTTAAACAAATATTACAATTTTTTTTGAAATTTAAAATAGTATTAAATAGTTATAGACGCGAGAATTAAAAACACCCAATTGTCATGATGTATTGTAATCGATATTTTTACCGACCGCGCGATATGACACTTACTATGATTGAGTCGAATTTTCGCCTCAGTCGGAAATTCGATCATTAAAATTGAAATATAATTCTGATTTTAGGACTTCTCCCTAATACTAAAGTGCATAATGAAATATTTTAGTTCAGTAGCGTATCTGGGGTCACTAGGGGTGTAGGGGAGGGGGGCGCAAAGTGTATTTACCCGGTGGACTTTAACTTTATCAAGCTGAGGATTCCCGCCGCCGAGACAGAAAGGGGGAGGGGGTTGTGACGTGTCGTTCACTAACTGGCACGAAAGATCGAACTCTAACCAACAGTGCTAATCTAATCTAACCCCATCCCCCACGAGAGACACGCTATTGTTTTAGTTAATTTCTTAGGTTTTGAGCATACTTCTCGAAAGTTGCAGGATTCGAAGATCATACACATGCACTTTAAGAACATTGCTATGTTAAACAATCCAGTAGCTGTAAGCACAACTATTGACGTCGTGTAGCCACCAGTTTACATGTAAAAGTATATAATGTAACAGTATAGGGAACCTCTTTTATTTACCGGTGTACAATTTAAAAGTAAATGAAAATGCGACGCCATTATTCTTGGGATCTACCTACCTATAGCAATGACAACGACTGATACATTGATTCCGATAATAAACACGGCCATAGCCATCTGTCGTTGCCCAGATGTATCGGCGTAAGGAACCAGAAGTACTACTGCCGATAACAAGTTCAAGAAGACGGCTATTAGGGATAACAATTGAAGCCAGTGTTCAAAATCATCTTTCATCGGTTTGAAGTAAGCGTGTAAGGTGATGAACATCACTGATAAGGCTATGGATGCCCCAAGTGTCAGCGGATCGTCGGAGCCGTACAGAACAACAAGAAGTGTTTGTATTACCTTACGGGAAAGCTCAGCTATTTCCCAGTACCAAAACGTAGGCTTGTAATTTTCGCAAAGAAATCTGATATGCAATTGATAGCTGGAAGGACTTTCAGGTTGAACTTCTGACATATGTGCGCTACTATCGGAAGACGTGCTTACGGCGTCGTGTGTTTGTTGAGCAGTCAGTTCTTGCGTATTACTTCTTTGCATCACCGTATCCAATAATGCATCATCATCAGTAATAAAGGACTCCTCTGTGCAAACCGATTCATTGTCACGTTCTCTAATAGGTCGAGCGCTGTTTGTATCTTGATCACCGATTGGCGGACTCCAGTTTGTGCCTTGATCATTGATTGGTTGAATGCTCTTAATGTCATTCTCACCGATTGGTCGACTATGAACTTCGTTAAGGTCTTTGACTGGTCGAATGCTGCTGGATTCATTCGTTGACACAGTCTTATAGATGAGCACTAACAAACAGAGTGGATAACCAACTACGTAAACCAAAGCGGTATATGCTACTTTCGTGTACTCTTTGTGCTTCGGCATGTCACAGTCAATCGAATAATCGGATCGCAATCTTTCAACGCAAACATCCTTGTACTCGTCGATACAAAATGTTTGGCAGGAAGCCGGCATAAGACTCAGAATTACATCGCACATACTCAGGTATGTTATGAACAACAGCAGCACTGTAACGAAAATACATCTTGATCGTATGTCCTTCTTTAGTTTAATTCTACTTTCTCTCGATGAATTGATGACATCTTTACGACATTTCACATGAAGATAGCATATTCTAAACGCATAGATAACACTCGGTATAACCAGAGCAAGAAAACAAAACGACACAGCGATTATGAATTCGTCATAAATGTTCAGCTCAAGTTTATCGGTGTAACAACGTGGTTTCGCCAGAAGTTTGAAAATATTCAATTCCAAAACTTTGAAGATGTAAGCCAGATTGGAAATCTCTTGAGGCCAATGAATGTTGTGCAGAGACGTAAACATAGCGCCAGTTATTTGGTAAAAGCCAAGAACTATTTTAAACCTGGCGACAAGAACATCCACTAGTGAACGACTTGCTCTGTCGCGTCTCTTAAAATCGCAAATGGTGAGTATAATAACAGTGCATACAATGAAGATGGCAAGACAAAGTTCTGTTACCAAATGCCATCCAGATGGGCATTTTACACAATATTCGAACCATGAATAGAAACCCAGGCTGCACTCGGAACACAGCCATCCTTCATATCCTTCCGCGCAAGAACCATTCACATTATCTCGGTCACCCGGACACGATTCAGTTCCATGTAGACACGGGAATGGCTTTGGAAGTTTGCCTTCGAATCGGGTGGTTGTCCTTGAGTAGCTATCGTCGAAGATAACAATATTTGCCACAAAATCTTGGTATCTTGCCAATTGCAGCTGGCTTTCGTTTCGATAGAAGCTCCATGTCCACCAGTACCCTGGCAATAATGTTTGATATTCTCTCAAACAGCCGATACCTTCGAATGGACATGGCTCACAAAGTCCGAATCTATCTTTTCTAAAGTACCCATTTAGGCAAGGGCATGCGCGAAACCCCGCCGGCTTAGTCTTGTTGGTGCCTGATGGGCACACGTCGCAGTCTATTGGACTGGTTCCCGGGGCGTGAACCTGTGAGACAAATGTGCCTGGGTTGCAATGAATACAGCCCACTTCCCCTATCCCGCCTGATATTTGACCACTTCGATTTTGATAAAATCCTCCTGGTTAAAAAAATGACAAAACCAAGATAATAAATACTTTACGTTAATACACACATACTATTCTTTCAATGTGTTAAAATTATCAATACCAAGTTCAAATACTGTTTTCAATCTGCATTAAGAAAACTCATGTGTGTGAGTGGCTAAGAAACGGGTGCTTTCAATGTTGCAACATATTTCACACTATTATTACACTTTTGATGATGTGAAAGTGACATACACCTAAAATAAAAAGTTTCAGACCAGGTGGTTTAATGTTAGCTAATTTAAAATCAGTAACCAGAATAATAAATTTTCTCTCCACGATATGAATTTTTTTTGTTGACTCCGCCAATAGAGCCACCTTAATGTATTTCTCAATGTTGTTATACTGATTACTGATTTTATATTGGCTAACATTAAAGCACCTGGTTTGGAACTTTTTGAGTTAGGTGTATAAACTGCTTACAAATATTATAATTACGTCATCAAGCGTCTAATAACACCTGAATACTTTGTCGATATATTACTGGTTTGGATTGCGTTAATTAAGTCGTAATTTTCGTTTATTTTGTTTTGTTTTTTAAAGCAAAGTTAATGGTAAACATTGGGTAATTAGCCACGGAATGTTGCCATTATCGTTGTGATATGTGTCCGGTCTCAAGTATAGGGATCTATATAATTGAAGTAGTATCGCCGCTGTCTGTCAATTCCTTTTCCGACAGCGGCTCTTTCATCAGTAAATCAGTCAAAAGTTACAACATCCACATCACCAGGCTTTTAATATTGGTTTCCACGAACTGTTTTAATTCTTTTGCAAGTACAGAAATCACATCTTCACGAACTTATTTAGGAGTCAATACACCAATAAACAGCCTCATCGAATAAATTGACAATGATTGCGTATCAATTATTGATGACACTGTAGAATTATAAGCTGTTACTATTTTACTTTGGTAACGAGGAATTTCTAAATCCGAAATCTGTATTACACATATCCATATGTATATAAACTGATTCAAAATCATTTAACATCATTTATAACCGTTATTTAATGTACCGTCTGTGTTTGTTACATTCGTATATTGCTTTGAAACAGGCAAATGATTGGAATTTAAATAATAATATAGAAATACTCACCGGCAGGGCATGTAACACACCCCGACTCGCTAAGATCGCCGTATGTACCAGGTATACATGGCGTACATGTATACTGCCCTGTGACAATTATGTGACAATCAAATCCTGCGTGCTTCATGCCATCTGATATCATCTTATTGTCAACGTGTAAAGCAATATTCTTTATATTGATATCTCCAATAGCAAAACTAGTAGCAACGAAATTAAGAAAATAAGTAGCAATACAAATACTAATATCTCCAATAGCAAAACTACATGTAGTAGCAACAAAATGAAGAAAATAAGTAGCAATAAAAATACTAATATCTCCAATAGCAAAACTAGTAGCAACAAAATTAAGAAAATAAGTAGCAATAAAAATACTAAATGTTTTTGATTTCAAGTTGAAATAAAATTTGAATACCTCGTTTTCTTGTGTTCTTATCAAGTCATTTCTGAGGTTTAAATTCAAATAAATGACAAAATGCTTTAAACGGCTCTTTTCAGAGCAAATGATTATGTAATTTTAGTGGGACAATATACTCTTCATCGGACCAGGTGCACTCATCTATAGTATAGTTTACATGTTTTGGAACAGTTTACGTGTTTTAAAATGTAACAGAACAATGAGCATTTATATAGCGCTCTCGCTCATTATACAATGGTACCACAGCCGCGGTTAACAAAATAAAAACATAGTATAAAAAACAGTGTTGAACATCAATTGCACTACGATGTTGAAATAAGTGAGGTCTTTACATCTTGTTAAATTGAGTCAGTGATGAGGTAAATGGTTTCACATACATGGACCGGAGGCAACAAATTCTTTCTTGGCGGTAGTGAGATGAGTTTTATTAGGTTTAGTGAGAATCCGAGTGTCGGAGACAGAACGTAGAACACCTCTGTTGGGAACTTATGTAATATTAAGGTCCTTAAGATAAGAAGGCGCGTTGTAACAGTTTTTTCTCGATGACATCGAAACTGACCCAGACGAAACAATCCGAAAATGATATTCTAATTTGAATTATATCATATTAAAGAAAATCACGTCTTTATGTTACTTACATTTCAATGTCATTGACGTATTTGGGCCATTTATATAGGTGCCCGGCAGATAGGTAGCTATAAAAATGTAAACAAATATAATATGGATGAAGCTTTAATGGGTGATCTGGATCTGGATGCTAAATAGTTTGGGTCATTCCGTAATGTAACAGACCGTCGATATCGGCCGGAACAAAAAAACCACACCTGTATTATGTGTATGTATACCCGTTATCCGTTTTCAGCTTACCAGTCACTTCCTCTTCGAAATATGACATAATCCGAGAAATACAAGATAAATAACTTACACTTTTGCTCCGTCAGAAAGCCAGTCGAATGTATTATCTTCTATGTTAGCAATGTTGTTGTAATACACGTGCCTGAATGTAAGGAGACGGTTATGAGAATAAAATGATGATGTTAATTAAAAGACTTGGTGATAAGATCTCAGCTTATCCGAAATCACATAATAGATACATATTTTGAAAATTCCGGGCGATAAAACAACATCGAATCTCTGTTTTGTAGAGATAGTCTGGGAGGCACTCAAATATGAAATGGACACAGGAGGTGAAAAGGCTGCTACTTTCGATGAAAGAGAATGAATAAAAAGAACTAGCAGATCAGTGACCAGTAATGCTGGAGTTGTATATTCTAGCGCCAACTCTCAGTGGTAGGTAGAAATCAACGATTTGGATTAGTGCAGCCATGCACGCAGAAGAATTGGAGGCTGGTATATGGCCGTGTGTTTTGAACTCACCACCCAAAAAGGGTGGCGGCGTTGCATTTTCAGTGACGAATCAACCATCGCTCTCTATTAACTCAACTACTAAATGTGGTAGAGCTATCATTATAATAATGGTTCATGTGTCATTTGAAAGCCCATACATCTAGCTACATTGTATTATAAAGTCGTATAACGTCAGACTGCTTCGATAATTGCCTAACTCATTTTGTCTAGTTTTTAGAAAACAACAAAAATATGAAAAGTGAGTTAGGCAATTATCGAAGCAGGCTGACGATATGTTGAATAGCACCATGAAGGTGAATTCCAACAGGAGCAGTGACTGTTGGATGGAATTAGGTTGGAGATATACCTTCTAGTGAAATGTGACTTGTTATAGGCCTAATACGAGTTAATATATATAACCCATTTTGAACATTTTGAACATTATTACAAACTGCCTAAGGGGGCTGTCATTTTCTTCGGGAGGGGTCACAAATATGGTGGGGGGGGGCGGTCATAATTTTGTAAAATCTTAAATAGGGGGTTATCATTTTGTGTAGCAATTCAGATTCTAAAATTTCAAAACGGCAATTTTTTTCACGCTTCGCGCGCATTCATCTAAGCATATCCCTTATAAATGTACATATTTACAACACCTTTCCTGTTTATTTTTTCATTATTTGCTATTTTAGTCATAACAAAATCTAACTTGGATAGGCCGGGGGGGGGGGGGGGGGTCATACAATTATTTTGTATCGGATAGGGGGGGGGGGGTTATAAATTTATTAACAACGGCCATTAACATATTTGTGACACCCCCCCCCCCCCCCCCCCCCGCCTCCTCCCGAAGAAAATGATAGCCCCCTAACTCACACGGCTGACAAGGCAGAATTGAAATTGTGCATTTATCAACACTTTTGATTGGTCAATGACTTAGGCATTATAACAGCATGTGCATAATGTAATACAGTCATGATTTAAGCAAAAAGCTCAATTTCGAGTGGTGCAGGTGAAGTGTCCCGTGACATCGAATGTGCCTTGCGGACCCGACAAATGGGTGTTGTCTGACACATACGGACATGTGTTGCACACTTTCCTATTACAGCTGAATGTCCCCGGTGCAGTAGCTTGTGGGGTATACACTGCAAAAAGGTTGCTTAAAATACGTTGCTAAAAGTACTTTTATCATCCGTTGGTTGACGTGTTGATTACATTTCATTCAATATGTAGAAAGTTAGGCGTTGTATAAAAGTAAAAAATCCCCAGCGTTGAGCAATTCGTCGAAAACAATGTCCTTAAAATGTTGGTGGAAACTGTTTCTGTTGCGTAAAAATATTCCACTTTGGCAACTGTTGCATGAGCATTGAGGACAATCACGCAACAGTTGATGCAAGTTACGCACATGTGAATTTTAGGCAACTGTTGTCCAAAAAAGCCAATTTCGTGAGCTGTTGCATACTTGAACAACTGTTGAGTGAATATAATTGCCTAACTTTTGAGTAACTAGAATTGTTCAACTGTTGGTGAAAACATGTTATCTAACGGTGTTGGGCAAATTTTACTTAACAGTTGAGCGGTTGCATACTTGAACAACGTTGTGTAAAATGTTGAGTAAATATTTAAGCAACCTTTTTGCAGCGCAGGACCACAATTAGATTTATTCTGTCTTGGCATCCAAAACGGAATACACTGACAAATAGTTTAAAATTGCCATCCTTGTTTGACATATATTTGTTTATGAATATCATTTCAACGGTGTTATAGAGACGTCACTAGCGATGAATATTGAATAGTCGATTTTTATAGCCCAAAAATACACGACATGGACATATACTGAATAGTTCATGTCATGTGATCTATTTTGCACCAAAAGAATCACATAAATATGTTGATGTATTATATAATATGGACTATTTATACCTTCATACACAGATAGCAAGACTACGTTTTGGCAAACGTTCACAGTAAAAACACCATTGATAAGAGATGTCAGATATTATGTATAACCCTATAGTTTAATAACATGTTAAAATAAATTACAGATTTACTACCGAACGGGAATAGTGTATGTAGCTCTGCTGCATCGCCTAGAATTCCCATTACAAGTTACCGGTTCACTACCGGGAGGAAGTGATGTATGTAGCTCTGCTGCATCGCCCAGAATTCACATTATTTTGCCTACCGCGTGTTGCTATACAAAAATGCTCAATATATAATAAAAACTTGACACAAATAAAATACCCAACATATGGCTATATTTGATAAATTAAGCAACAGTTGCTATACAATAATGCTCAATATATAATGAAAACAATTCACAAATTAAGCAACAGTCACAAAATGCCCAACAAATGGTTAATTAATAATACCCAACTGTTGTGTAATTGAAATTGTGCAACTGCTGAGTAACTGGAATTGTTGTTGGGTAAATTTTACGCAACTGTTAAGCGGTTGCATACTTCAACAACGTTGTGTAAAATGTTGAGTAAATATTTAAGCAACCTTTTTGCAGTGTACGGGTGAGATGCACGGGCAATGTGATCGGAGATGTTCTTATCTCTTTTGAAAGCGGTGACGGGCAGAGTGGAGAAGACGTCTTTTTTCTTTGGTGGATTGGTCGTGAAGAAGAGATTGAAAGTTCCTGAATATAATAATCTGGATGGGAACATTGAGTGGGTGATAGGTACTAACCAGTGGAACACGTTCACATGTCTTGGGTTTAGAAGGTTGTAGAGCAGTGTTTCTATCAATGTTCTTCACGAGATCTACAGCTGCTGCCTTGGCGATGTCATTAGGGTATCCGCGATTACTGACAAAATGGATCATTTCGGTTTTGGTTGTTTCGAAATTGTTGGTGGTGCTGCAAATCCGTTTCGCTCTGAGCAATTGGCTGTAAGGGATGCTGTTCTTGTATGCCGCGGGTGACTAAAGTCGTGCATCAGGTAGCTGTGGGAGTCCGTGGGTGTATAGAAATTATTAGTTTCAATGCCATTATCACAAATGCTGAGTTGGAAATCAAGGAACGTTACCGAATTCATAGATATCTCATGCGTGAAGTTGAGAGATTCTTGATATGTGTCCACGTGTTCTATAAAAGAGTCTAACTCTTGTCTGGTACCGGTGAATGCGCCGTCCACGTCGTCAATGTAGGGTTTTAAAAACACGAGTTTCGGACGATCATAAGACATCAGCATTTGGCTTTCAACATAACCCACAGTAAGGCAAGCAACGCTTGGGGCAATATTTGACCCCATGGCAATCTCTTTCAACTGCCTGTAGTGGGTACCATTGAATTGAAATGTATTCAATGTGAGAGCCAACTCAATTAGACGGAGAAGGACATCAGTGGATGGACTTTAAATAGTTCTAGAGTTACAAGCGCATGTGGTGGTGTATCGCGCCGATTTTGTTAAAAAACTCACGCAGTTAAGCAACATCGCTATGCAGTTCATTTCGGACTTTTGTTATTGCCAAAGTCGCATGGCTGGGCCAGCTGTATACTTTAAACTCTTCATATAAAAATTAGAAATAATCCCATATCACGCCATTTTCATTTGGTAGATAACACCTTCACTGTTCTGTATGAAGTTTGGTCTGTGATTTTTTAACGGGATTTTCAATGATAAATCCTTAATGATTTGCTATTGTTTGGCTTAGAATAATTATGTCTAAAATCGGATAAAAAGTGAGGACGTTGATCAATAAAATGTAGAGGTTAAGTCCACATCTGAATTTGAATGTATTAATCATAAAATACACAACTTATCACAGATTATGAAAACATTCGAACGGTGCGTTTAAAGTGTGCTAAGTTAGAAGCTAACATTCCGCCGTATTTTGGGTCAAACTTCGTGTGCACGAACCGGGCTCTGAACCCGATCTCATACACTGCACATGCGCTATTTGCACTAAAACTCGAATCCTCTCCTTGTAACCTGAGACCATAATAGTTGAACCAATTTGGTCATGTGTTATAAGCTCGCCTCCTTTCGCGTTACACACGCATTTTGGCTTTCACGACATGATTTTAACTTAATACATTTATATTTGCTTGTATACCCCCTGAGGTAGTAAAAGTATACTTTTTCTGAAGGGAAATTGCATGAGGAAACTAAATATGCCAGATATATGAATCCGGTAAATTGAGGCTGATTATTCATGTTGACTGTGCAGCGAATAGGAAGAAAGGTGATGTTCATGGTCTTATACATAATTAATTAGTTGTTACAAATAGTTGACAAGTCTGTTGAACCACATACTTAAAGACTACTAATTATCCTTTAAAATGGGACCAGTATGGTGTTTGTAACATTAGGGGATGACTAGTTATTGTAAAAAGAACAAAACATGGGATTATCCCCATTGAGTTTGTACAGGAGGCACCCCTTCTAGCACCACCCCTGGTCCCCAAACATCAAACAGCTGTATCTCCAATTCTGTATTAGCTATACCAATGCCATTTTGCAGGCAGATAGCTTGTTATTAGGGCTTTAAAATGATTTGTTGAGATAGCCTTTGTGGTTTTACAAATATTTGAGGAAAATGACAGCATGAAACTAAAAAATGTAACGGCACCACCCTATTGAGAGGCGAGTTCATAACGCGTGACCATTTATGGATTTAACTACCCTTTTTCAGCATTCCTACGAACAACTTTATTACAACTCCCACACATAATTCAATTGTGGACGATCTTTGTCATCCGGAATGAATACCTCGCCTAGATTGCATCATTTTACTAGATAAATATTGACCAATATTAAACTTACAGCAACTTCAGCCGTCTATTTTTCATAGCCAGTGAAGTATTCCCTAAAGAAGAGATGTTGTTGCTAAAGAGAAACCTGGAATAGACAAGCATTACACTAAATTATCGAAATCGAAATTCGAATTTGAACACAAATTAGTAGATAAAATACCGTAGTAGTAACATCTGGTTGTTGATATGAATTAGAAAGGGTACCAAGTTGATTAATTTTCCATTAATTGATTAATGCATTTTCAGTCCATGTCGACTCCAATATGCTGTTTACAAACCACCGGTTTGTAACAAAATTACAATCCCGCAATAGAAAGATCATTTTGAATTAAAACGGTTACAAATTGTCAAAGGTTAATTCATCGGCTACGTTGTATGCTACGCTAATTGCACTATTATACTTCTCGCCACATATGCCCGTAGCGCGCGAACATTGGATATTGCTATACTCATTAATTGCTTTCGATTCGCACACTGACGTCTTGAAATTGGATAGCAATTAAGTTAAAACACTAAATAGCTTACTGCTTTCCAGCATTTATGCTTAATTTCACCCGAATGGGTGCAATTCACCCGAATGATAGTCAACCGCCCGGGCAACCGCCCCACTCCATTTGGACACGCCATTGACGGCAGTTATCTCCAAAGCAGCATGGTAATTGCATGTTCACCCTCTACGTGTTGGTAATTACATTATCATAATATCCCGGATGTTTAAAATAATAGTAAAATATCAAGTATACAAACATATCGAGCTTGAAACAGCATCATTGCATGGAATGGAAAATATATAATGTTTCTGGTTCGATTCAATACTGTGGCTATAGAAACAGAAATAAAATAATGACATTAAATACATGCTTAGAATAAGTAATTCTTCTAGTTTATTGACTTACATTGATTCAAATACAGAAACGAATTCAGGAAGTGCAAATACACCACCGGGGAAATACTCTATTCTGGATTGTGATATGTAGCTGTAAAAATAAGGCAAACAATTTACAAGATATTGTTGTTCGAATTTATCTACTTTTATAACCCGTGACATAACTTTGCGGACTAATACAGGCTGTGTGTCACATGGAGAAAACTCAAGCTTATTCCGTCCGGGGCGTTAACAAACAAAAAATGCTTCGACAATTTTAACATTATTTATTTGGAACACCGTTAGAAATGCATTGAAATAAGTACAAACATGCAGAGTATTGGTTTAGTAATCCTTGTGATAGACTTGGGAAAGGTTTCTAAAAAATCTTTATAAAGAATTTTAGTTGGTTAAAATTGATTTTTGTAAACATATTTTATGGTCATTTGCGTAAAAGTGAACATTTTATAAACCGAACAAGATTTGCGATATTTTCTCTTATAAGATCTGGACTACATGTATATATAACGGTCTACACTCTAGTCCGAGACTATCACAAAATGCAAATTGTTTTGTTGTTGTTGCTAATTTCGTGTAATAATGACATTGTTTTGTCATTATTTGGCATTTTATGTTTGAAAAAGAAACTGAGAATTTTTGATTTGTCTTTATTAGTTAGCTACTGTGTACCATACATGACTCCACTTGTTCATTAATAATCCACTTGTTCATTAATATCAAGCATTATTGAGAAAATATTCAATATTGTGTTCGGTTTCAAAATACAGTAACTTTACTAAAATAGCCATATCTGGTAGTACCATGAAATGTCATGATTCTTTTTGATGATGATAGTGAACAAACGCATATATTGCTGCATACATTGGTTGCCTATACGAGACTGACCGAATTGGAATTTCGTTTGACTTTATTTGACCTGAATTCATGTACACATGATGCACTGTTTCATGTATTCCTATGATTTTGAAAGAAATTGGTAATGATATATTTCTTTTTAAATCGATGATAATGTAAAATGGTTATTATTAAACCAATCAACGTTCATTTCGGGTCCACGTTCAGTTATAGGTCAAAAGTTGCACATCTGATTCATGGTTTTGTAAATGTGGTCGACAAGACCGTACCCTATAGCCCAAAGTGTTCTACTTTATAAAGTTCAACTTCTGCTTTGTATATTCAACTTGTACCTTCTGCAGTTTTCAATTTGAGCTAAACAAAAGGCAAGAACAAGGCAAACATTAATTTACATGAAATATTTGGGAAAACTATTTGCTTGTGTATTTTTAATGGAATATACATTGTGTACTGCAAACAAAAACATGAAATTCCGCTTTGGTAAACGACAAAACAGACCATTTGGGCTCTAACCTACTCCTGGCCACCAAGGGGAGGTACAAATATAAAGAGTGACCAGAAAATAGGGCTGCCGGTGTCATAGAGAGTCCTAGGTCTAATCGGTAGTTCCTTGGCTTCGTCTGCAATGCTGCAGCTTATTTCCGTGTGAGTCTAGTATGGAAGCTACTCTCTTAAATCAAAAGATTGAAAAGTCAATCTTAAAGATTGTAATAGAGTGAAATCTCAATATAGCGGAATGAAATGTCACTCTATCAAATTGAACATTTTCAATCTTTTAAGATCCTTCCCTCAGCACAATCTTTACGATTGACTTTTTAATCTTTTGACTTAAGAGAGTAGGCCTCTCAGTGATGGGGGACTGCTAAATTTCTCCACTCATCTATTCAACATGTTCAACATTCGATCACCACTTCATGTAGGCCTACACATGATATATAAGGAGTAACATTGTATTCATCAGAACCAGTGATTTAGGTGAATAATTGGATAAATACTCACCAGATGTTAAATGCGTCATAATGACTTGGTGTCAGACATCATCAGATTTAACATTTCTGGTTTTAATGAACATACTATCACTCCTTATGTATCTTAACAAAGCTGATGAACCTATACAACAATGTACATATGCAGTAATTTACCATTTATTCCTATGGCAGATTTTTTTCAAATTTTGAATAAATTTGTGATTTCTTTTTGGATCACCATGTACTATGTATTCCTGTGGCGCTAGTCAAATTTTGAATAAATTGGTGATAACGACCACCCGACAGTTATGTTAATTTGTTATTAAGAAACCTAAAAATCTGTCTTGTGAACCCTCAAAGAAACACTTTAAACTTGAGGTATCTTGATAACCCAAATGCGTGGGTTTTTTCTGTTGAACATGTTCAAGGGGTGTTAAAACTCAAACTAAACATGGTCAACTACTTACAACCCAATAAAATTGAAGCGAAATGTTCCCTTTGCAACGTGCTCTAGATTCGTCGAACCGATTTCGCTGTATAACATGGTATAAAGTGGGAGATTATTAGTTATCCTATGTAGGTTGCACACAATATCTCTACAATAAAATATTTTAAATATGTGGGAAAATGTTATGAAATGTATGAAACAAAAGGTGAATTTAACTATCATTTCGGATAAGCAGGTTCAGCTTTTGGGGATCTTAAACTTCAAGGCGAGTGCTCTAAATATAATACTCTTATTATGCCATTTCTCCATGGTAGACAAAATGGAAGAGTGTTATCCCTTGTCCAGAAAAAAGAAAATTAAACTTTGATCTCCAAAAATAGAAACATTGCTAAATTTAGCAAAAGTGGTAGTCCATACTATTACCTCGTATTGCTGTATTGAAGATTATGAAAAGCAAATGTGTAAAAAAACCACCAAAAAACAATTGTAACAAACGGTTTTTTTAAAATAATTTCTAAATGAGACAAGCTAGAACTAACTGTAAACTTACAATTTCTTGATAAAACCAGGCAACCCATGAAAATAACTTTCGTCCAATGATGTAAGATTGGTATCCTGTAGACCTCTGAATTGAACATACATGTCACAGTAAAAATATTGGAGTAAACTGAGCGGAGTACACGGGATTTTGACTCGGAAAGAGTAATTTTGTACTCCACGACGAGTAAAAGCTCGCAATTCCTGTTACTCCTCGCCAAAGTAAAACTACTATTGCATGCTAAATCAAATTAATCAACAAATGAGTTTAATTTACTCCCGAGCAGAGTCTCTTGAATTCATGACTCCAGTTGCGAGTAATTTTAAATCAATGCGCGCGTAGATTTTACGCCGACAAGGAGGAAAGAAGCGGGTCACATGACATTGTATCATGCATGCAGAATAATGGCGGACGAAAACGTGATCGCTATACGCTGACAAGCTGGGGGTTTGAGGACCTAATTCCTCAGTTTTCTGGTAAGTAGACAATATTATTATTAGCAATCTTTAGAGACCAGCATGCATGGGAATGAAACAAAAAATATAGCGCCAACAGGACTCTTTGACCAAGTGTAAATCTTTTTTCGTTACCATTGCAAGCTATAGATAGGCCTACATGCCTACTGTAGCTCTGGTTCCATAGATTTACACTTGGTCAACTCGTATTCATATTTCCTTAAATACTTACAGAATCTGTAGGGTTGTCAATCCAGTGAAGGATCCCGCGACAAGTCGTGTTATGGGATTAGAAGAAAGAACCCTGTGTCAATAAATGATAAATTCATGTAATTGAAGTTAGGGCAATTATACTATTTTTTCAAAGAGGCTTGATGTTTAGCATATGACGGCGCTGTAATATCGATTTGAAAATTTTAATTAACTCTTCAGATCTTTACCAATGCATTTTACAGGTGTTAACCAGGACCAACAACAACAACAACAATGAAGTCTCTAAGCATCAAACCATTCACATACATTACATAGGCCTACATGTATACTTACAACTCGTTAAGATTTTTGCATGTCGCAAATGTTCCATTCCTTATAGAATTGATATTATTGCGTCTCAGGTCACTGATGAGGTGAAATAAACAACGATAGGAAACATTATTTATTAATGTTTAGTGTACCAAAAGTATGAAATTATCATTCGATATGCAAAGTAAATGTTTACCTCGCGATTAAATGTTCGAACCTCTTTTTTTATTCTTTTTTCATTTCATTGAAATAAGATGAGATAAAACATAAAATAAAGTAAAATATCTGATACAAAATAGTAAGTCTGGTCCGACAGCTCCAAAACAACAAACAAACAAAAAAATAAACAAATAAACAAACAATACACATATAGTAGCATTAACAAGAGAAGTTGTGGCAGCCCTCTTTGATTGGTGTATTTATGTATATCTTCATTTTGAATATCAAAATAATAACACACATTGATTTAAGCCTTTTTCAATGTTTCTGATTAGATTTTGAAGACACAGTAAGCTTTTATCTGCTAAAATTCATGATTTTAGCCATTTAACCATCCAATGAAATCGCCAAAACTGGTTAATTTCTAGGATTTGTCCCTTTTTGGTTTTCCGCAATATTACTGATTCAGTGACTGGGCATTTGCAATGAGAATGGGCTATTTGAAATACTGATACTTGTATACTTTGTATTCAATTGCTTCCCCTTACTTTTTCCTCTTATGCTACATATTTCAAATTACACAGGAATTAAAGTTATCGTTTTAGGTAGTATACAAGTATGCAAAAGGAATCGGGATTTACCTGCTTCTGGTGTCATGTTATGCAATCTTCTTGTCGTACCAGGTGTTTCATACAAACAATTCAAATTTCCCGCCAAATAACTGATAAATGCCAAATAACTCCAAATAACAGTGTCCAAAGTGTACTTGCATTGCATTACTTGAAGCTAATGCAATGACGTCATAGTTCATACTTAGAAATCCAAAAGTGTATTGTTTGAAAGCCAAAGGTTCATACTATCCTCAATAGAATCACTTATGCATCCCATACCATGATCACTTTCATTACTTATTGACCGACCCTCGTATGCTATAATTATCAAGATTTGTATTAATATTATCATTATTGATGGGAACAGTACACACGTGAATGTATACTAGCAGACTAAACAGATTCGTTTATCATGGGTTGGATCGTCACCTTGGCAGAGCGCCAAGTAGAGTTGCCGGTTTTGCCTTTGGTCCTTTTCAATCCAAATGACGGTGTGGTGAGTGTAGGCAAACTATCTAGCTGTTAAACTTTGGCTCAACAGATCAACCTTAGCCTACCTTTTTCCAAGGCTTATAGGTAATTAGGCGCCTAAATAATATATCTAGCAAAATTAGCAAAAACTCAAAATGTATTGTTTATCCATTTAAAGTTACTGAACTGGTATGCTTAAACTATAATATGCAATACAAAAATAGCGCCCTCTTTTGGTAGAATTAGGAAATTCCCCATCGAATTATACAGGGCTTTTAGTCAAACATTGAGATTTAATAACTCATTTAAAGGGTCACCTACGAACGTGGGATAATGTGAATTTGTATTTAGGTATGTATTTGCCATATCTTTTGGTAATAATTTCATGTTCACCACGGCGGAGAGAACAAGTGTGAAAGATACAGATGAACGTCCCATGGAAGCATCTAAGAATTGTAAGGGTGATACGAAATAGAGTTACAACGTACACACGCACTGTCACTGCGCAGTACTGCACGGACAATTTTTACGATGAGGCATGCTAATCAATTCGATCTCTTTGAAAAAGAAAAAAAAATAGTGCTTTTATATCAGGTCATGTTGAACACACGATCAATAACATCATCAACTCAATTATAACGAATGATATGTCAAATTACGGTGTCGAAATTCGCTAATAAAGTGTACATTACAGATTTTGAAACAACATTTATTTAAATTAGTTTCTGTTCAGGAACTTTTGGTCTGAGTGTATAGAACACTTATCATAAGCTACATGATATAATAGATACTTACATTTTCCATAGAGATTCCGATGTATCAAACATACCATACAAATGTTTTCAATACGTGACTACGCACATTGCCAACAAATGAAGAGCTTAGTTCCAAAAGGCGCTAACTCACTTTTTTGAAAAAAAATCAGTTAGGTGCAGAAAAATGAAAGAGAGTTACAATCTAGATCTACAGTAGCATGTTCGGGTCCAAAGTTATGGTGGTAATTTCCGGAAATTGCAGGAAATTTGAATATAATTCACTATTTTTTAAGCCAAAATGGTGGAAATATGGTTCTTTTATACTGGTAAAACATTGATAAGAATGTCCTTAATGAAATGCAATGAAGAAAACGTAAAATGTATGGGATTATGTTTTTGAAAATTGCACACGAACAAAATTCTCACAAAATATCAAAAATTCATAATTAAACAAGTTTAAAAGGTATTTGAATGCGGTTTTCTGTTTTCAATGTGATTTGATATTGTCTTTCAGGTGTAAATTATTTGGAAATAAAGATTGCTTGGTAAAGTGGATTTTGAAAATTGGTCGAAACATTTTTTTTCTCCAAAAGGCGCTAACTCACTGATTTCCCGAAAATAAAGAAAGACAGGAAATACAGTGAAAATTAAAAAATGAAATCAAACCAATTTTTAAGCTTCCACGTATGGTATCTTTCATATGGCAGAAAATTAGCCTATTCAAAGAAGTGCAATATCCTCATTTTAAAAAACGTTGCTTTTCTCCTATTTCACTTTCAGTGAGTTAGCGCCTTTTGGAACTAAGCTCTTCAAATAGAAATCGCAACGTTTATTATTTCTCCCCATTATAATAAATACGGATTCATATTTAATTGAATAGCAGACATGAGTGTGTTAACACTGTGCACGTGGCGGTCGTCAAAAAACCCCACAAAATGTGTCAAAAATATCAAAAATATTGAATTTCACCACCATATTTGGAATAACCATGAAGAAAAAAAAATATATATTTTGAAAAATGGTAAACTAATAGCCGCGTGGAAAGTGTTCATTGATTCTCATACTTGAGGATGGTATTGATACATTAATAGTTTTTCAGTTCAGTTTAGTTTGCATGAAGATGCAACATTTTATCATTCCAACGTACTTTGTAGCCAATTTGTAATGAAAACGATTCCCTTCCTCACTATAGAGTAATTTGGAAGAGACGGTAGGAAAAGGTATACTTTAGGTCCCAAATTCTAGACTGTACTAGTATCGTCCGATACTGTAACACCCAGTATCGTTCTATACTTGTACAAAGTTAGAGTTCCAGTATCTGCCGATACTGGCACATATAAAATGTTCCAGTAGCTAGCGATACTGGAACATAATTATGTTATACCAGTATCATTCAATACTGGGACATACAAGGGCGTCCCCAGACCCTTTTCATGGGGGGGGGGGGGGGGGGGGGGGGGGGGGTGTAAAGGTCATCAATTGCCGACAGAGCCATTTGTGCCGACCAAAAAAAAAAATCGGCTCGCTTCGCTCGCCGGAATTCATACTCGCAAGTTTTAGTATGAACTTTATGGTCAGGGGCGTCAATCAGTTTTCAGACATGGGGAAACAAATTTGATAATGATAATTTAAATGTTAAAATAAAGCAACGCATAGCGCTGATTGAATAGTTCTGGGGGAGCCAAGGGCGTATCAAGGACTGTTTTGATAGGGGGTGGGCTGTGGGGGGGGGGGGGGGGGGGGTGGTTGGGGGGGGGGGGTGGTTGGGGGGGGGGGCACATTTCCTCAAGCCATCTTGTTTATCTTAAATATTGAAACGTTGAAACTAATAAAAAGCGCAAACATTTTCAGTTTTTGAACTAAAATGGTCATGGAAAACTGTCCTGAAGCTTTCTTGAAGCGCGCAAAAACTAGCATTTCTAACACTTAAATAGTAAAGTATGACGTTTTTGACGGTTTGATATTGCATAGTTACACATATCAAGTCCTGATCCAAACCGTATGGTTTGAGGGCCACTATAATGTTAAAACCTGTAGAAAATATGCGCGCAGAGCGCGCACAAAATTTTCAGTTTTTGAACTAAAATGGTCATTGAAAACTGGTACTAATACCTTCTGAAACTAATACGCGCGAAGCGCGCAAAATGTTGCATTTCTAATACTTAAAGGGTCCAGTATAACGTTTTTAACGTCACGCATATAATATTTGGTTTGGTTCTAGACCATTATAATGTTGATACATGTAGAAAGAATGCGCGCAAAGCGCAAAAAGATTTTCAGTTTTTAAGGTAAAATGGTCATGGAAAACTTTCCTGAAGCCATCTTGTTCAGCTTGAATAATGAAACATTGAAACTAACATTTGGCATTTCTAAAACTTAAAGGCTGATATTCTGAAAGGAGGTTTAAACCTGGACTAAGCTAGTCTAGGTTTAAACCTCCGCCTAAACCTGGTCTAAACCCAGATTCATATTCCCAAAGGTGGCTTAAGTTAAGCCATGGCCTAAGTCCTGCTCAAAAGCCCTAAACCAGGGTCTAACTTTAGGCCCTCCAGAGGGTAGGTTTAAACCTGGACTAAGTGCTTATTTGAGATCAAAAATGGCCGCTGCGTGAGACTTAACAACAGGCTATTATTACAGTGGCCCAGTTTCTTCAATTTATGAAAGAAATTAGCTATTTAAGCCATAAAATTTGCCTCACAGAATAAGTACCACCATGTTTTGCAACTCATTGGTAATGTGTGACTGCGTATAAATGTCAACAATGACTTGCGGATGGAATGTTCAGTGAGTAGATCATCAAATAAGCTTATTACAATTTAAGAAAGTACTTTCATATTACAATGCAGTCTATGCAGCAACAAGGCTGCCGTTAGCAATGAGGAGAAGTATTCCCAAATTAGTTACAATATTATTGTTATCAATGGATCTTTAATCCTGAATATTTGATTTTATAGGCCTAGTTGTCTAGTTTACTTTCCACGGGATAGTTACATCATTGCATTAGTAATATTGCAGCACTAAATAAATAGTAGGCTAATCAATTTGATTCTTAGAAATGGCGTTTACACATGCACAGACAACTAATTGAACAAGGCCAATTACATGTTCTAAACATCGTATACATCCACCTCATTGTGTACATCCTGTCGTTCACGTCCACCTCAGTCGTGTACGTCCACCTCAGTCGTGTACCTCCACCTCAGTGGTGTACCTCCACCCCGATCATGTACGTCCACCTCAGTCGTGTAACATAGGCCTATTATGCTATTTAGCCTAGTTAGGCCTAGTCCGACATGGAAAACAGCTTATTTCCTTGCGAATGACATTTTTGGCGTTAAATTGATTGCGGTTTGACCGGTTAATGATGTTGATCTTACGCGTAACTCAAAATGTGATATCTTATCCAAAAAGCTAATCTGGGCACATGGTATGCTATTATTTAGCCTAGTTAGGCCTAGTCCGGATGGGAAAACAGCTTATTTCCTTGCGAATGACATTTTTGGCGTTAAATTGATTGCGGTTTGACCGGTTAATGATGTTGATCTTACGCGTAACTCAAAATGTGATATCTTATCCAAAAAGCTAATCTGGGCACATGTTATGCTATTATTTAGCCTAGTCCGGATGGGAAAACAGATTTTCCCTTGCAATTTCAAAGTGAACACTATCTGTAACTGAATCTGTGGTTGTAATGTTCACACTCCTTGAACAGAGCACAATAGAAAACGGGAGCAGGTGCACGTCCCTACCCTATTATCTAGAATCCTTGGATAACACAGCGATCAAAACAGCTGTGGTCCACTTTAGTCTTGGATGTCCACGTCCACTTTTATTCATGTACATCCACATTAGTCATGTACGTCAACCTTAGACATGTACGTCAACCTTGTATGTCCACCTTAGTCATGTACTTGTGTATGTCCACTTAATACGCCCACCTTAGTCCTGTATATCCACATCAGTATACGGAACTTGAGCTTATACCAGATAACATGTTAGGTGTGATGTAATGCGCTGCATGTACTGCATTTCCATAATTGAATACCTTTACAGTATGGTAAGTCTATATATAAATTATAATTGAATTTGGCATACGGTGGCCAATTGCCATTTTCTATCCCCGAAAGGTTAGGTTTATGACATGGGGATGCAGTACATGCAGAGCATTGTACCCAAAATGTTGTCTCATGTAGAGCTTTATGTGCAAAACTGACATAAACGTACAAGACCGACACCGATGGATTCAGACAGCTGATGGGGACGTAGGCACAGACATGGCTCACGCCGGGGTCTCACGAATCGATACATAAGATGTGATTGTTGTAGGTCTATGAGTAGATATTAGCCTATCAATGTTTTGATATAAATATTACACTAGTTTTTGTATAATTTTGATTTGATTATATTTGATTTATTTTGCCCCCCCCCCCCACCCCCATGTATTTGTTGCTAATTCAATAACAAAAATTGTCAGGTTACAATGTGGTTTGCGTATAGGCTATCGTGCAGTCGTGCTAGCATAGCAATGAATTATGACAGGAAATGTGTCATTCCCATAGGCCTAAAAGAGATCAAATATTAATGTGTACTGTTTCTAAAATTTTCTGGGAGCTTGATCGCCCCAAACCCCTGTTTTACCTGTATGCACATTATTTGCGGAACGTTAATTAATCAACGCTATGCGTTGGAACCTATAGAAAGAATGCGCGCGAAGCGCACAAAGATTTTCAGTTTTTAAACTAAAATGGTCATGGAACACTTTCCTGAAGCCATCTTGTTTTTGTTGAATAATGCTAACAAAACATGGTCAAATGTTCAGTATAGGCATGATAGGCCTACAGCCTGTATCCGACATCACATTGACCTATACCATTACGTGAGATATCGATTGTGCCCCTGGTGCACACACAAATCCTGGTCTCGCGCAAATAACGACAGTTGTGCTTATTGTCTTAATTATAATGATAATTTGCATTGTTCAAGTCGAAGTTAGGACAGAGTCTACTTATAAGTTCTTACTTTGCATTGACACCTAATCGTTGGAGTTGGACTTATTTTTGCGATGGACTGGTAGTAGGCTTGCAGAGTCTACAATCAGTACAATGAGAGCAATTGGCCTACATCAACTTACATGATTATAGGCGAATTATTTAATATTTCGTAACCTGTTGGCATTGGCCATTGGCGACATTATTGACTTTGGTTTGCATTGACAACGACAATGAAATAGGCCTAGTTAGTATAATTAAAGAGCAATACAGGTCCCACACATTGCGCGTTAGGCTTAGCCTAGGCCTATACTATTTCGACACAATTTTTTTTCGTGTCTTGACAATGAGCAAAACAAAGACTTGGGCCTAGGCTGTTCATGTGCGCCGACACAAAATGTCATAAAAATGGGCTCGTTCACAGTGCCTACAAATTCATATGCCTACATTGCCTTTGTTCATTTTTAATTTGATTTGTGTTAACATAACATATATGCCGACACAACATTATCATTTGCGCATACGATAATTGTTATAGGGCTTTCTTTCTTTCTTCCCCTTTTCCTTTCTTTCTTTCCTCTTTCCTTTCACTTTCTTTCTTTCTTTCTCTTATCTCCCCTTCTTTCCTCTTTCCTTTCCTTTCCCTTGTCCTTTCTCTTTCTTTCTTTCTTTCTTTCTTTCTCCCCTTCTTTCTTTCCCCTTTTCCTTTCCTTTTTTCTTTCTCCCTTTTCTTCCTCCTTCCTTTGATTTGCCCACAGCACCATAATTTTGCCGACAGATTTGATGAATGGGGGGGGGGGGGGGGGTGGGTGATAACCCGCCCCCCCCCCCCCCCCCCCCCCCCCCACTCTGGGGACGCCCTTGGGGACATATCTCACTCGAGCGATACTGGAACATAAAAATGTTCCAGTATCGCTCTATACTGAAACACAATTTGGTGTTCCAGTATCGACCGATACTATTTCAGTAAAATCGTTCCAGTATCGACCGATACTGGCAACTTTAATGTCCCAGTATTGAACGATACTGGGACTTAAAGTACACCTTTTCCAGAAAATGTTATACACATTCATATCACATGATTAAATGTTTTTACCATTATTCTCTTATTGCAAGAAGAAAAAACACTCTGCGAACTTGGGCCTAAATCAATCAAAGATTTGTAAAAGTGACACGGTATTATGTTTATAATATTTGTGTACACTTACAGTGATACAAGCGAAGATGGCAATCTGAACTGCGCTCGGATGGAATTGTCTTGAATCGTTCTGTTGAAATTTAAATAAATAAATAAAAGCATTGTTTATTGCATTTTAGTGTACAGTGTAACTGTGGAGGAAAATCATTAATAGATAACGGAATAAAGATATTCTGATTCACTGTTGCTGTCGCGGTTTTACACCGTGACGCCAAAATGGAAAGTAGTGGCGTGTCAAAAATAGGAATGGGACCAGGATGGCCACTTTGACAATCAGTCGGGGGATTGCAATTTTCTTTTAATGGGATTCATTTAATTTATATTCAATTTGGCGTTAGTTAAAAGGTTCACCTTTTACACAGAGGTCAACTTGCATAGTACAAAAAATAAATAGGTCACATACGCTCGTTATGGAAATTTAAAACTTTTTTATTTTGCTTGTCAGTTTTTCAAAGTGATTAACTTTTTGGGAGGCAACAATTTTGGTGTTTTCACATAGCCACATTTGTTTGTAGATAAATTGATTTCAGGTCACAATAGATTATGTATTTATTTTATTGGATCATATCCAAAACTTACAATGTCAGTAGGGCATATAATTGAACAAACACTGCATCATCGATATCAACTAAATTGTTGTTATGAAGATCTCTGTAAAGAAATAACAGACAAAGGTAAAATATATTAAAAGAATGATAATACACTTGAATATGTGTGTGCACCATGTAAATCAGGAACAGGGTCGTAGATCGAGGTCCGCTTTGTCGCTTTTCCGGAGTTTCACAGTAACTGGCCTTTACCCCCGGGGCCTTTACTATCGATCTAAATTCGACTTACAATGATTGGGTGTCCACGGGGATGTTATCCGGCAGTTGACTTAAGTTACGTCTGGAGCAATCGACAATAGCACCGGATTCACATCGACATACGTCGCAGGCTTGTCCGTTGTCAACTAATTGAATCTGAAGCATTGGAGGACGACGATAACGTTTTAATCATACATTTGGCGATTGTCATCCAAATGACGGCGTTGATTGGAGAGTACATCATTGCATCTGGTGAATAATATTGATTGTATTCCCGTTGCTGCAACATTCAGCCGAATGATGCCCGGTTTACCATGTAGGGCTATTATTATAACTAATCAAAACCGAGGTTGTGACGAGCGGAAATCAAAAGGACTGTGCAACCTAGAACAATATATTCGAAGGAACAAAACCATTACATTATCTTCACAGCAAAAAAATAAAGGGTAACATGACACCGATTAAAATAAGTTGACCAATTATTTACTCAATAACGTGCAAAAGATGAGTTTTGATGCAACTCCTTGCCAGAGTAATAACTGGTTATCAAACGATTGAAATAATGCCCCCCATTGTATTTTACTCAATAATGTAAAATTTAACCTATAGCGCTGCTTCTATTCAACACGTGTCAAAATGGCGGACGAGACGATGGCCTGGTGAGATGACGGTTATTTTGAATCTGTGGGATCTTCCGGAGGTAGAACACATGTTTAAAGGTACTGTTATTAAATGTAATGTTCTATTGACAGTTAGTTAAAGGCGATTTGCATGGGTTTAAAGCACACGGTGGTAATATATATTTTTATAAACGCACGACGATGGTAAACATAAGAAGGCTCGTGACGTGGGTGTCCCAAACTGCGCGAAAAAACGAGCACGAGCACGACAAAAAAAACCCACGAATAACCAAAATTGCTATAATAAACACACTAGACTCAAATTGTTGCCCTCGCACCAACCACACAAACTGTTTTTTTCTGAAAATGTACAACCTTTTAGTGGGCGTTTGTAAAACACGAACTCGCGTGCGCGCGTACGTACGTACGTACGTACGATTGATCATTCTGAATTCTCCCTACTACTTGTACCATTTATTATTTGTAATGCAACCTATCGTTTGCTGTACTCACAATACACCCCGTTAACCCCCGCACAGGAAACAAGGGACAGACCCGACGACGTGCGGAGCACCAAAGGGAAATGGGGTACCCATCGTTAACCATTGCTGGTCGGATGAGGGTCCAATTTAGATTGAGCCACGCAGGGCTATAAAGCCGGAAAATTACGGAGAATTGAAATCGATCAGATAAGATAAAACATCGGGTATAAGCTTGACTTTGTGAAGTACATGCACAGAGGCCGTACGTGACTGTTCAATCGTACGTACGCGTGTGGGGGTGTGTACGTGTTTTACAAACGCCGCCATTTAGTCCGGTAGTTTGAGTTGTCCTTCCCGATCAATTAGCTGTTCTTCCCGGTCAAAGCCGTCAGGGGGGAGGCGTTTATAACAGACTATTTAACCACAGAGCTGTGAGCTTTAGCTGCATCGACCTGAATTGTTCGTAATTTTCCGGAAGACCTCATAGATGCATAACAACCGCCATCTCACCATCGTCGCGTCGTCCGCGTGGTTGAATTTTATCGTAAAATTACTCATAAGAGAGTAATCTTTGATTCATCATTTTGATCAACACTTGAACAAATATTTAATTAACACAAATTGAGTAAACAAATCACACAATAAAGAGCAAACTTCTTAATCAAAAGTTGAGTAAATTTACATAATTTTGGAGTAAATAGGTGACTAATCAATATTGAGTAAAATTTAATCAACAAGAAATTGAGTAAAATGTTATTCCGCTTAAAGAGCAAATGTCTTTGTATTTGTATTATTTATTTGGGCCTTACGACCTTGGATAGCCCAAGAAAGCCTTGATTGAAGCTTATTTCCATTGGGGTCCATTAGGTGTGTGAACAGATACAAACCGGGATGATTCCCTTCTCTTTACGAAAGAGAGAGAGAGAGTCTCTAACCTTTAACGTGCTTGGGTATAATAATAATTGCTCTACCAAAGCACGTCTTAAAATATCTTAATCCAACATTTATTGAGTAAACCTTTTAATCAATAGACATTGCGTAAACATTTCTCTAAAATCGCTTAGTCCCCTTTTCACTATCGTAATGAGTAACATTTTATTCAACATTGAGCATTTATTTTTTACAGTGATTTGAAATACGCATCATAACATACAGGATCAATCAAAATGCTGCTGTAACATGGTTTACATAACGGTATGTTATTTAACATTTTTAGATAGACTTGAGTTAAATTTATAACAAATCCATGGTGATCGATCCATTGAATTATCGCCAAATAAATGGCATTTGAAAGCCAGCTTGTCTTATTAGTTTGCATTGCTTGCATGTTATAAACGTTCAAAATTCAAAATCTAAATAATTATTGAGATCATTTCGTGAAAGAAGAGGCATAAGAATTTTCGTGATAAACTAGGAATTTTGACACCCACCCAATGTCCGCATTTTTAATAATTTATATGTAGCCCGTTTGTAGTCCTGGGCAGAATTTCACCTATGTTAGCCAGTTTTGTTCTCGTAAATTTCTTGGGTGGTTTTCAAATGAAAGTCATTCTGCGTGGAACACTTTTTGCAGGACACCCTGTATAATGCCTACTTGTGTCGAACATTTAATAGCATGTGACTTACGACCAATATACTATGATAACACTTGTTTAATGAAAGGGAAACAATGCAACGTGTTAGATGATAAAATAATCATTAGTTTCATATCCTCGGTTTAAAGTATTTTCTGCCAAGTTTGTTGATACACTGCACGATTTAAGGACGTACTGAAATGCTGTATTTCAAACACAACACAAAACACACCAAATAAAAGAAAACATAAGAATAGATCGAAAATAATGGAAAACATAAGAACTGGATTTTTTCGAACGCTTTCTTTCTGAACACAGCACAAAACGCAACAAATATTATGAAACATAAGAACAATGTACAAATTTTTTGTATGTCCGACCCCCTTGGTTGGTGAGGAGTACAGTAATGTAGCCAATAATTGAGTCGTTATCTTATTTATTAGAATTGATAGTTGATCAATTTGGAATAGTACTGTCAGGGGGACATTATACTGACTGATACATACACAGATGAAATGAAAGCAGGGGCATAACTAGGTATTTCGATTTTATTTTATTTATTTATTTATTAGTATATTTATTTATTTATTTATTTATTTTTTTTTGGGGGGGGGGCACAAGGGGGATGAGCTCTGACTGGGGGGAGGGCATCGGGGGGCATGGGCTCTGACTAGGGGGCATGGGCTCTGACTGGGGCCGTATCCAGTGGAGGCGCCAGCATTAAAGAAAATTGGTGGGCAAACTGGGGACAAGATACATTTGTGGGGGAAACGCGCGTATAGCGCGCGAACATTGTTGCCTTTTAAAATCTAAATTACATAGAATTATCTTAATTTGGTCTAAAAGTAGGTATTTCAGACCATTTTAGAGCTAGTTTTTACTTTAAAAGTCAAGCCACTGGGCAAATTAGGGCATGTACTGCACTGTCATGGGTAACATTGTATTGTGTCATATTTCATTTTGGGGGCATCAGGGGGGGGGGGGGGGCATGGCTTCTGATTGGGGTGGGGCAAACACAACAGTTTTTGTTTGTGCTTGAGATGTCATGTCATCGGTAAATTGAATTGAGCAATAAGTAAGATTACAGCCAAATATTAAGAGGGATGCGTTCCCAAGATGAGTAGAGACCGATGATGATAATGCATTGCATCGTGTATTACAGATTGTAACCAAAAAAATGCAATTTTATACTCTTTAATAGAAATATTTACTATTTCACTATTATTTTAAGTGTTTCTTAGCAGTACAAATAGTTTATTTGGGTATAAAATAAACTTTGTTTCATTCAAATCGTTGGTATACGAGAATGGTGGAGATGTGTCCAATTTAAAAATAACTTTGGCCAATTTTAGACTAAAAGTGACAAAATCCATGGCAATCTGGAATGAACATGCATACAATAAAGATTGTTTCATTTAAGCATTAAGAGCGGAGTCCAAAGTCAATAAAATATATCGATATCATCAACACTTGATGTCATGGCAATAATCAATACACTGTTTTAAAGGCATATTATGTGATCTTTTCCAGGGGACGTCCTCTATCAATGATTTTTTTTAGAAAGTAGATTTTCTTGCAGATTTACATTTCTGATCATAAATCATGAATATATTCTGAGTTACAGAGCGATACTATTCCTAATTACTTCAAAATCATGGTTTAAAGAGTGAAAATAAACAGTTTATTTTTACTCTATTTTCACTCTACCCTATTTGTCCATTTGTCCAAATACACTTTTGTCTTTATCCCATTGAATTTCCCCACATAACTACAGAGGTACGAGCAATACAGTAACAAGAGTGCAAATCCTACTTTGGCCACTTTTGAAAATGACTTTGAACTGAAAAAAACTGCCTTTGTGATTCCGATGTTGATTTTAGGATATGTCAATGTATTGTTTAAAATACCATTTAGCATTCAAATATGTTATGATAAAATTTGTCGGGTATAATATGGATGAAAATATGTTTTTGTTCAAATTCAACTAACAATCAACAATTAGTAAGTAGATGATTATTGATTTTGATTGATAACATTACACATTGAATGACGATTTTAATAAAAGAACTCTCTTCACATGAAAAGTAGCCAAAACTGAATTTGAACATGCACGAGTAGATTTGCCATAATTTGATAACAGAAGTTCAAAAATAGATTGAAAATAACAACATGATTACAAGTATTTAACAAACATTGTTCATGGCTAAAATAAATAATCATGTTTTACATGGGACATGTTTTTTGACATACCCTGTTTATATACACAATGATATACCTGAAACCTGGACTCTGTACAGAGTAGACAGTAAATTATCAGCACTTGAACTTGGTAAGATGACAATCAGATTACTAATATGAACTTTTCCCAATTACCGTTGCCTTGGAAATAACACGGGGGCGGCGTTGCAGGGGGGGGGGGGGGGGGGGGGTACTAATCACTAATATCTATTATAATTATTATTATGTCCCAATTAATTACTCTTCACATTTCCCCTATAGAATCGTTTTGTAAGTATTACATATATCTGAGCCTGTTAAAAAGGAGCACTAACTCACCCTTCAATTTGCCAATTGTTTTATTTTGCACCCTTTTTAAAACTTTTTTAAAGTTTCATTTTATGGGACAACCTACCCACATTTGGTACCCCTGATCAACTCAACATATCACGCTCAGCATTTATGGTTGGTATCAATACGCTATCCCATTTAAATCCAAGAGACAATTAAGATTCCGTTGTCAACTTTTACAAGAAGAAAACAAGATGGCTGCCTCAATGTTACCCTCACAGAAGAAAGAGGATTTCAAGGATCAGTTCTTGACTTGTTCTCTCTGTTATGAGCCATATGACAATGATGAACATCAAGCCAAATTTCTGCCTTGCCTACACTCCTATTGCAAGTCTTGTCTACGAAAACATTCTGGCAGGCGTTCAAGGTTCAACTGCCCAAAATGCCGCATTGTTGTACAGTTAGCTGATGGGAATATTGATGGCTTGCCAAATGACTTTATTGTGGAGAATCTGAAAGAATACCAAGATATCTTTAATTTGCCAGTCTCATGTGGTAGTTGTGACAAGGGACACCAGGCTTTAGCATTTTGTCATGATTGTGGCTGTTTCTTATGCAAAGGGTGTGTGGACAATCACAACGAAATGCGCCCCCTACGCCATCACAAGCTTTCAACCATGCAAGAGTTACAGGAAGAGAAATGCAATCCAGTGAGGCAACAACAATGCAAGAAACATCCCACCAAACCCCTGGATCTGTTCTGTAAGAATCTCCATTGCAAAGTCCCTGCATGTGCATCATGCGGCCTTATTGACCACCGTGGCCACGACCTTATCGACATAACAGCAGCCATCGATGAGATAGTTGTTGCTATGCGTAAAATATCCACAAACGTAGCGACCAGGAATCAACAATTGACCAGGAAGCGTACAACCGTAGACACAATGCAGACAACTCTATCTGATAATTTCCACAAGACTGAAAAGGCTATGAAAGAGTCTGTCAAGAAACTACACAGCCTGATAGATTCTCACTACGACAAGGCTCATTCCACCTTGAGACAACTGTACCAAGGTGAGATGACTCGATTGACAGAGCGCAACGAATCCATAGACTTACTTGCCACACAAATGACCAGCGCCTGTGAGTTTGCCAACAAAGCCTGTGATACGAGCCAGTCCGCGCAGCTACTGACATCACAAAACCAAATAATGGAACGTCTACATGAACTAGAAAATGCTGCGCTACCTACGACTGAGTCAGATGAGACAGACTTCGTTCTTACTGCCAAGCATCATTCAGCCATAAAACAGATTGACGGAACCTTAAAGAATGTGTGTGATGTGGATTGGAAGAAACCACCACAGGTAAGACCTGTATTGAATAAATAAATATTAAATAGGTCATCAGCCTGTAATCAGGGGACCGACGTTCGCCCAAATCCCCCAAAAGGTCCAAAAACCGATTTATGCAAACAGGTTTTTGTTGAAACGAGGTCCACATTTTGATAAAAAGGTCCCTTTTTTTAAATGTGCCCACAACTGGTAAAAAGATCCACATTTTGCACAAGGCCTACTTTTGACAAAATCTGCTCCCTAGAAAAAAAATCCTGGGTACAGACCCGAACATTTGGGGCCACGTTCTTTACCCAATTGAAAGTGTTCTTCTATGAGACACAACCACTCAAATTAAAGGGATACTAAGAGATGATTTGAAGGCGGCACCCTCAATTAGGATAAAAACCAGGATTTCTACATTTTTACAATTGTATTACATACACAAACTTACAGAAATACAGAAATCTGACAGAGCGCAACGAATCCATAGACTTACTCGCCACACAAATGACCACCGCCTGTGAGTTTGCCAACAAAGCCTGTGATACGAGCCAGTCTGCGCAGCTACTAATATGTGTGGCAAGTAAGTCTATGGATTCGTTGCGCTCTGTCAGAAATACAGAAATCTGCAAGAAGTTTTCTTTGTGCAATAAAACGTTTCAAAATATTATATCCCCGGCTCGGACAGCATTGTATTGGAAAATAACGACATTAGAATAAGTATTTGGTATTTGTTAATTCTTTGTCACCATAATCGGGAACTGTCAATGTAGCCGAGTGGTCTAAGGCATTGGTGTAATGACTTGTATAAGCTATGAAAACTTTTACGAGTTCGAATCTCACTGGGGTCACTTTTTTCTTTTTTCTTTATTTTAGTAACAAATGACATTATTAGTTTAGACATTGGAAATATATTTTATACTATACTTGTTCTCCTTAACTGTACAGCTTTTCAAGAAGCACGGCGCGGAGTGAAAATAAACTGTCCTGCTAGCAGGACAGTTTACTTTTCACTCCAAATTCACTCTAAAACCATGATTTTGAAGTTATTAGGAATCGTATCGTTCTGTAACTCAGAATATATTTATGATTTACGATCAGAAATGTAAATCTGCAAGAAAATTAAATTTCTAAAAGAAAAATGAATAGAGGGCGCTCTTGGAAAAAAATTACATACTATCCCTTTAAGTTTAGTTCCCCTGATCAACTTGACATATCATGCTCAGCATTTGTGGTCAGTATCAATATGCTATCCCATTTTAAGTCAAAAGACAATGAGACTAAGATTCCGGTTTACCAACATTTGCAAGAAGAAACCAAGATGCGTGCCTCAATGCTCAGAGGGAGGAGGATTTCAAGAAACAGTTTTGTTTTGTTCTATTTGCACTTAAGCTGTATGACAATAACGAAAGACAAGCCAAATATCTGGTATATCCTTGGTGTAAGACATTCATCTGAGGATTTTGTGCTAGGTTAATTATGTGCTGTCTTACACCAATAATAAACCAAACATCTGCCTTGCCTACAATCCAATTGCAAGCTTTGGCTATGACAATACGCTGGCAGATGTCCAAGGTCCACCCGTCAAAACTGTCCCTTTGCTGTACGTTAGCCTGTCAACTAATTTTATTGTGACAAATCCGAGTCAGATAAGACAGGCTTCTTTCCAGAGTTGGATTTACCGTTGGGCCAGATTGGCCCAATTTTAGAAGAAAAACAATTATATAAAAATAAATTACCAATAGGAAACGTCATACCATACAGCATGAACATTTTACAAATTGCCATTATTAATACACATCAAGTCCATTAAGTTTTGGCAGCGCCCTCGTTTTGCTTCAAAAATTGGGCACAATCGGTATAAAGGAAAAAAGTTCATATAATTTGTGACATAAATTGTCGATAAATTGGATTTTGTTGTGGGTCTACAAACAAAAACAAATAATGGTTTAAATAGACAACAGACACATATACCCCCACCCCAATCAGTGTTCAACTTAATTTCGTATTTATATGGTCTTCTCACAATTACCAAATATTTCCCTCTGGTTTTACATCACTTCCAATCACAAAATGTCCTTATTTTATTGTAATATGATTTCATTTTACAACTGAAGATTAGACGCCGACAAAATATACCTAACGGTTGGTTGGTATGGTCAGTCGTTTTTGTTTTTTGTTGTTCTTTTTCCATCTTGAAAAAAAACCCTATTTGACAAGCCCTTAACAATTATTAGGCAATATTCATTTACAAGTAAAACTTCTTAAACCAATTTCAAAAATAAAAACAAGTTACGCCAGTAGAACAGTTTTTGTTTGTGGTTTATGCCTTGCTATTCAATTTTCAGTATGAGCTCAATTATTGTAATATGAATTCTCAGGCCTTCTCATTTTTTTTTTTTCATAATGAAAATATGAAAGAGCATGCGTCATGGATAAAAGAAATATCATGGTCAAGTTAAGGGTGTTGGTCAGAGTGATCGGGAACAACAAAGTGAGTCCAAATTGTGAAGCACTTGCGTCCATTTTGCCCATTGAATTCACAGAAGTCAATTTCAAATTAAATTCAGAGTTATTTTGGGGTCTTGAGTCTTTCAATATTCTTTTCAATAATATTACATCACAATGCCCTGAAATTATATAATATGCATGTTGAGGATTGCATGAATTCAATGGACAAAAAATAAAAATAAACAGAGCCCTAATATTGTATCCTTGTGAGCGAATGGAGCGACCAGCGTGGGGGGTCTAGGGGCGCAGCTTCTGGGCTTTAGGCATTTTTATAAGGCAAACATTCACCATTCTGAATCAGTAATTTTTGCATTTTCATACACGTCTACTAACTAAAAAACAATGATTCCTTCATAGGTATATGGATAATAGGAGTGAATTTTATTTATTTCAAACGTAAAATAGGTTTCAATGTCTTCTTTGTCTCCTTAATCCTTACCTTTCCTCTTCCTCCCTTGTTCATTCTTTTTTAAATCTCTTTTGTCATGGGGGGGGGGGGGGGGGGGGGTGGGGGGGGGGGGCTGGTAGGCGCACTGGAAATATGTGTGTTTGAGTGACATTGATTACATTGATCGAAGATAATTATTTTTTTATTGTTGTTACATTTTACCCAATTATTTGGTCTTATTAACAGCAAGCAAGGCTTAAATCATGTCTTAACAAACTTTTCTTACAAATGCAAACATAAATAAAAGGGAGTATTGTTGTTAATGTGTTTCTATTCAAGTTTAAAAATGTTTAAAAATGGCACACTATGAATATGGAAAGCACCATCCGTACATAATTCAGAAACTAACCACACCCTTTCACAGGGTGTCCCAAAGTGTCGCTTCCTTTTTAAAGCGTTACACCTCAGTTAAAGTAATTCGCAGTACGCAAAATGAAAACATATTTGGATAGAGAGAAGAATTGTTTTGATACCAGACTTGTCCCCCTTTCTGAACCCACTTAATAGCTTCACACACTCAAAGGGTTTGATCACATAATTCAAAATGGTACGGGATCACGTCAAAACTCGACCGCCCGGCAACTGCCGGTTACGGCCGGTTCCGTTCGGTTCTCACAAAACGTGTCGTCTGTTATAATATACACACATAATGAGGTCAAACAGTAACACTCTGGTGAACACGACCGGTTGAAAGTGCCTCGTCACACACGTGAGCAATAACATCTGAAGTAATGGGCTCTTTTAAGACTTAAAAGTCTCAGTTAAACAACCAGTACAATACAGCTATTGATTTTCGCTGGGGTTGGCTTTTCAATCTGTTTATAGCTCAATTAACTTTTTAAAATCAATACCGAAAGTCTATGAATGTTTTTTTTTTATAGAACGATTATAGAGAGAGCTATTATGACCGCAAAGTAACAGATTGATAGTGTAAATTGGTCAGATTACAGCATTAAGTCAACCGGCGGTTGTTCAGTGTTGCATGCGCGAATATTCATATACCAGTAAAACATTTGACCTGAAAGAACCGGGCGGAACCGCCCGTAACCGGCAGTCAACGGGCGGTCGAGTTTTGACGTCTCCCCTACCTAGATTTGTTTAACTTGCAGGATGCAGGTATACGTAGCTCTAATCACAGGTTCCTTGCCTTCCATTCATGCGGATTTTTGCAAAAAAAGGCTTTCATTTTCATAATAAGGATGATTTCAATCTGACAATTATAAACAAATGACTGTTGCGAACCTCTTTTATCCTTATCTAGCTCGAACCAGTCACTTCATTACATAAGCTCATTATAAATTATTATATACTATGTGTTTACACAACAGTGCAGTTTTATATAGGCCTAGCAAATTATTTTACTGGAGATATATCACTTTAAAAAGGTATCCACACTTTTTGGGGCACCCTTGTATTACTGTAATAGTATGCTATTCGTGATGCCTATCATATCAACAGTACAAAGACATTAATTTTACCAAAATATAACTAGATGTAAATTTGTTTCAAATAGAGAAAAAAAACCAGTTATATTCAAGCAGTGACAACTTTTTGGAACTGAATAAAATGGTGTTTGCTGTTTTCAAGAGCTAATTAATCATACAAGTTTCCAAATATATCAAATTAGTTGGAATTAATATTTAACAAACAATACCCTACAAGTTGTCATGGTACATGTTTCTGAAAAACCCTGTAGAATACAACCCATTTATCATCCTTATCAGATCCTTGATGATTTGTTGATGATTATCTAATATTCATACACTCGTTCGGTAGTGTCGAACCAATCAGAAAGGAAGAAACCAAAATACGTGGAGTGCATTGAAAGTGTCTATTGCACTCCTCATGTGCGCCGTTCAATGCGCACACCACACGCTTTGTTTTGATTCGTTGTTAAGGCATCGCGGGTTCGCCGATTTTCACTGCGGGTGTTAGCAAACTTGTTAATGTTTTTAATTCGCTATAAGTATTAAATAGATCAAAAATATGCTCAAATTGTAAATTTTGAACCGTATATAGTGTCGTGTATGAATTAGGTCAATACATGCGTATGTTTTGTTTCACGAAAAATTAGAAAAAATCGATGCACTTGCGCATATGTTGATGCTCACAATAGCACTCCCTGCAGGGGTCGTGTCATTGTTCACATATCAACATCAGCGTGCGTGCATTGAATTATCTAAGTCCTCTCGAAACAACACATACGCATTTATTGACCTATAACTATATAAATTGCCATTAAAGACACATCCAATCATTTGGTATCCGAAGCGCCCTCATTTGTTTCTACACAATTGATGAAATAGCGTTATATTATGCCATCAATGAATTTCGTTTTAAGTGTACAAACACAAATAGAAGGTTAAATGAACAACAGAAACATAAACAAACACCCTCCCTTTACTTAAGACGATACGCTTCTTAAAATGAACACATCTCCAAAACGGATTTTCAGAATTCTACATGACTTAGCATTTATACTTAACATTGAACACTGAAAACAATGGTAATATATTTATTTGATTTTGAACAAACGTGTGTTCTTTAATAAAGGCCACATACAACTAATTCAGTCTCGAAATCCACTTTCGGCAAAAAGATTGAGTACAGCAATTATAGTTCCTATCAAGCACAAAAAGTGTGCGAAATTGACACATTATCTGGTGTTGTCCTCTCGAATGTGGCATGTATGTGTTACGTGGAATGTGTACGTGAAATTTGTAAAGATTAAGAAAAACGGAATGATTTGAGCCTTTTTATCATTTTATACGCCGACCCACCGCCACTGTACACACCAGCCTGAGGATTGAAAATTAGGTGATGGAATTAATAAATGTAATCTGTGATACTCCCTTGATATTCAGATATGTTATAAATAAGCGTTGGTGGCATAAGACTGCAACATTTCATAAAAAAATATCACGAGCAAAAACATTTGAAATAGAGCAGTTTTAGGCCGACAATTGTGTGTAAACGCCTATGGAGAGCGAAATAGTTTTGTGCTCCCTCAACTGTTGTGTTTCAAATTACCCGCGTCCGCGTACAGATTTTGCGAAATGGGTCGCATCGCATCTGACATACATAATTATGAGGTAATGAATAATTTATCTAATACGTTAAAACATGAAATTTTCATTGTATATGAACATTTCACAAATTACCATTAACGACACACCAGCCATTTGATATTCGAAGCGTCCTCGTTTTGCTAACAGATTGGAAACATTCTCTATCGGTAAATAATTAAATGCATCATACGATTGGTGAGAAAAGTTTGATCTGTCATAAATAGATTTCGTTGCTGGTCTACAAACACAAATAAATAAAGGTTTTTAAAAATGAACAACTCACACAATAGGCAACACCCCCCCCCCCCCCAATGGAGATTGCTCTCTCCGAATTCAGTAAGCTAATGTTGCCCCCCCCCCCCCCCCCACCTCCAAATAACAACAATAACACTTAGTGTAATTGATATCAACGTTTACTCAATAGGGGAAACATCCCTGAAGCCGATTCTGCACAGTTTTGAAAAGAGGCACAATTTTCTTTCACACATGGCTTCTAACAAGAAAACAATGATTACTTCATAGATAGATAACAGGAGCAAAATCCAAACACAAATATTAACTTAAACAACATCAACACCAAGAACATTATTGTATGCACAAATCAAAATTATTTTACTTTAAACATTAATTTGGTTTCACTGTCTTCTTTTTATCTTTCCTCCTCCTCTCTTCCTTCCCCTCCTTCTTCTTCCCTCCCTCTTTCATGTTTTATTTGTTTACTCTTTTGTCAATGGGGGAGGGGATGACCTCCATTAGCAAAAAAAACTATCAGCCCTCCTATTTTCCATGGCTTAACTATAATCAGGGGGGAAAAGTCCTTGGAACGCTTTACACTTTTTGGGCATTATGTGCAGTTTATTTTGTTAAACTCTGAATAGGACATGTTAGACAACAATTTTCCCTTCCCCCTACCCCATTGATCAATGTTGGGACACCTTGAACAACTACTGAAACATTAACATTCCTCAACATTGCATGGGGGAAGGGGGTGATAGTTTATCGTTGTTAACGAGTAAACGTTCCAAGATTTTTTCCCCAGTATTACCTACTCTTCACGCTTTATAGCTTCTAGGCGAGTCAGATGTGATCGGTAGCTTTGACAAAAATGTAGATACAATGACACATTAAACCACTCAGGTGCTCCCATACGGTCTTTTGGACAAGCCAGAGCATAATTTTCCAGAAGTCTGTGACTGAATGCTTTGCAAAATCTTTAAAACGTTATTTGAGTGAAAATAAAATGTACCATAATTTGCGTTCTTCAATAACCAATTTACAACATGTCCAGAGAGTAGACGAGGGGTCATTTGGGCGATTTTTCGTCAAAATGTACTGCAGATAATAATGTGTGTCTGAGTGACATTGACTAACATTACATTACCTTGATGACCACAAATAATTAACGATTTACTTCTTTTTCCTTTTTTTCTTGTTTTCTTTTTTTAAATGGTGGAGGGGGGGGGGGGGGGGGGGGTCACATTTTACCAAATTATTGGTAAGGCTGAAAAGGGGTCTTAACAGCCTTTTCTCATATATTTAAACATGAATACACGGGAGTACACCCTCTATGGAATATAACACAATATAAACATTTACTTTGTTGTTGTTAGTTTGTTGTTATTATTCAGTTGTTATAATGTTGACGTTATTACCTTCTTGTTAATTAGATGTTTTTATTTTTTACATTATTCGTATTAGATTTTATTATTTTGTTGTTACTATTATGTTGTTTTTATTATTATCTTGTCATTACTTTTGTTTCTTCTATTACTTTACTTTGTTGTTATTATCCCTACAATAACAGGTTGACCCAAGTCAGTGCACATTTAAACTAATACAACCAGGTGCCACTGTACAGACTGTAGACTTCAATGGACAGCTGATGACCACTGGTGGTGTCAAGGTAGAGGCTAGACAAGATTATGGTGCATGCAAGGTACAGGACAACAAGGATGGTACATACACATTCCGGTTTAGCATATCCTGGGTTCAATCCGTGTCAACATAAATGGTACATCAATGAAAGGAAGTCCATTCACACCATGATGACCTACTTTCTGTAGTTTACTATTTACATTCTATAAGTGAAAATAAGTAACCCAATCAAATTCACTGTTACCCATCAAAATTAAGATTGTGAGTATCACACACAAGAAAGCATACTATTGTTTTCATTTCCTGCAATAATTTAAGCCTGAGAGATGTTTCGTATATTAAGCCAAATGGCAGTGAATCGTTTGGAGTTCTGAATAACTGAAGTTTGTGTATATAATACTATGTTGTTTGCCCATTGTATGAGGGAAAAAAATAGAATGATTTCTTAAAGTCGGTATTATAATGGTTATCCATGTAGTATAGGAAAAAACTCAAATTGGGTCACTTTACTTACATGTAGACTTAGACAAAGTATCTTTTGCGTCGTGCCAAATTGGCAATTCACCTTCCCGGGCCGGGCAGCGACTTACATACTGTAGCTAAAATCCCACACATTCCATATCAATTGGAAATGAGGCATGAGAAATCCACACTCCACTACACAGACAGAAAAGCTCTCAATATTATCAAAACTTTTGTTTTTACACATGTATCACATGCTTCTACTTATTTTACATGTAAATCATCAAAAATCTCTAAGCTTTAGGGACTGTTCGTTATTTCCACCGGAGGGGGAGGGCGGGAGCAAATATTGCAAAGTCGAAAAAAGTTTATGGCCCCTTCACAACTTCACCAAACAGTATGACCCCCTCCCTCAAAGGCTACACAAAATGGTATGCCTCCCCCAATACACGATGACACCAACTACGACACTGCCAAGTAAGAGTGAGGAGTGGGGTAGCTTTAGGTTTTGTTTACGACTTTACATTTATTTTTGCTATGATTGAGGTACATTTTTACTCTAACCAAGCTTGCACCCAAATAGATTGCATTTTGGGGACACATGTGCACGTAGGCCTATCTGTGTCCTTTTGACCATCATAATTATATGATTCTTCTTGTCATATGAACCGACAGTGCCGATCTCAAACAATTTTGATACACTTTTATGATGAATTTTTGTGGGAGTCCAGGGGGCGAAAGCTGTAGGAAAAAAACCGTGTGACCCCCTTTTTGTCATGTCAAAACCCTGTGACCCCCATGTTCAACCCCCGCCCCCTTCGGTGGAAATGATGATAAAGTGATTAAAACAAAGTAGGTAGACATGCATCAATTAGGAGCTTTGGCTACACGGTAGAAAATAAAACCTCATTGTAATTGTATGATGTACTTTATATCGTCAAAGACTTGATGCATGACTAGGACCTACAAATACATTATTTACGAAAAGTCACACTACAGAGATGGTTTACGGTTTTCAACCTACCTGATATACAGCCGACGAAGTTTTCCTATCCTCTCCATCTTAGATCATTAAGGCTAATGACCCCGGCGGTGCTGTGAGGTCCAGGGTGTCTTTGCACTCATACGCCTACTAATGTAGTGGTGCATGCCTTGAATGTAGTGCAATCAGGTTCAATCCCTGGGGCCCACCAGTCCCTACCCGTGTTCAGACCCGAGGGCCCGCCTCCGGGGCAAGGGTAGCCTTTTATAAAGCTTATGATGATATGGCCGCCACAAAACCATAGATTTTAGATAAATTCCACGTGGTATGACAATACATGAGCAAGATCGATCGTTCACTTAGGACTTGGCCTTTCAGAAGTTGTAATCATATCACTCGTCTAACTCTGCAAGACGTTGATTATCCTAGTCAAGACTATTATTAAAGACTTTAGTTCGGGCGGTGGGATGCACCAGCTAGTGAGTGTCCTTGACAGATTAGCTCGGAGTCGTGATATTAGGCTAGTGATCTCTTGACCCAGATTTGCACTAAAATATTAATATTGTTACAAATACCGAACTTTACATTCAAACCATTTGACTTTATACAAATGCCTAAATTTACATTAAAGTCATTTGACTGGTGTTATCTCAATACCTAACTTTACATTGAAATCATGTGACTTTAAAAATGCCTAACTTGACATTGAAGCCATGTGACTTTCCAAATATATACCTAACTTTACATTGAAACCATTTGACGGGTGCTCTCTCATTGTCTCAAAAATATAACTTTACATTGTGATTTTACAAATGCCTAACTTTGTATTGAAACCGGCTGTCTGGGGTTGTGATACATGCCAAACTTAACATTGAAACCTTTTAACTGGGGTTGTTAAGAAATGCCTAATTTTAAATTGAATCCGTTTGACTGGGGTTGTCATAAATTCCCAACTTTACATTGAAACCGTTTGACTGGGCTTGTTAAGTAATGCCTAACATTATATTGAAACCATTTGACTGGGGTTGTTAAAAAATGCCTAACTTTACATTGAAACCGTTTGACTGGGCTTGTTAAGTAATGCCTAACATTATATTGAAACCATTTGACTGGGGTTGTTAAAAAATTCCAACTTTACATTGAACCTTTTGACTGGGGTTGTCATTAATGCTGAACTTTTGAAACCTTTTGACGGGGGTTGTTAAGAAATGCCTGGTTGTACTAGAAAGCGTTTGACTGTGGGTTGTTAAGAAATGCCCAATTTGAAATTGAAACCTTTTGACTGGGGTTGTCACAAATGCCGAACTTTAAATTGAAACATTTTGAATGGTTGTGTTACTAATTACTAGGTTGCAGGTGTTGTTACCAATGACTAAATTTACATTTTGAATGCAATTAAAACTGGTATTGTTCAAATTACAATACTTTACATTGAATCCACTTGATTGGGCATGTTTCTAGATTCAAAATGACACCTAGTTCATTTATTTCAAAGGATCAATTCCAGAGCCATCATTTTTTTCCTCCAAATTTCCTTATATTTCACCAACTTTATTGGCTTCTATCACAAAACTATATTTACGGACCACTTGCGGCATAATTCTGTTATACCCTACACACTTCCGTCGGTTCCAACCCCAGTCTCAAGATTAAAATGCCTAACTTAAAGGTAGATGACCCGATCACATTCCGATTTTCAACTTGAAGTTTTCTATTGATCGGAAATGTTCGGAAAATATCAGAGTTTTTTAATTTTTAATTTGAGATCCATATATTTGTTATACCTACCCCTATCATTATTTTTTTTACATATTTGAATTCCTCATGAAAATACCCATTAGATGATATAATTGTCAAAGTTACTACGTCGGTATGGTAATTATACCGTCTAGTGAATATCTCCAATTTTTATTTTATATATTTTATATAAACTGCATTTCTGAATTCCTCTAGTTACAAGCTTTCCAAAAATGTATACTTTTGCTATCATAGGTTGAAAACTTTTTCTGTAGTCATTTTTATAAATCCGGTAAATTGAGGCTGATTATTCATGTTGACTGTGTAGCGAATAGGAAGAAAGCTGATGATCATTGTCTTATCCATAATTAATTAGTTGTTAATAATAGTTGACAAGTCTGTTGAACCACATACTTAAAGACTACTAAATATCCTTTGAAATGGGACCAAAATTGTGTTTGTAACATGACTAGTTATTGTAAAAAGAACAAAGCATGGGATTATCCCCATTGAATTTGTACAGGCGGCACCTTCCAGCGGCACCCCTTCCAGCACCACCCCTGGTCCCCAAACATCAAACAGCTGTATCTCCCTTTCTGTATTAGCTATACCAATGCCATTTGGCAGGCAGATAGCTTGTTATATGGCTTTAAAATAATACCAAATTTGGTGAGATAGCTTTTGTGGTTTTAAAAATATTTGAGGAAAATGACAGCATGAAGCTAAGAAATTTAACGGCACCACCCTATTGGGAGGCGAGTTCATAACGCGTGACCCTAGTATAATTATATCGGATATATTATAAATACCTAACTTTACATTGAAACTATTTGATCAATATTGGGTCAAATGACTAACTTTACGTAACATATGCATTGTTGTGTTGAAATGCCTTAACTTTACATTGAAACTATGTTTTGATTTAAATGCTAATTTTACACAGTAACCTATGATTATGGTTATGTTAAAATACTTTTACCTTAAAACTATTTGATTAATATTACATCGAAGTACTTACTTTACATGCATATGAATGTTTATATTCAATACGCCTAAATTGACATTGAAAATATTTAATTAGTTTTTAGTATAATTACTAACTTTACAAAGGCACCTAAGAATATCAATGGTTAAAAATACCTAACTTTACATTGTAATATATTCATACAATCTTTGTAGTATCGAACCAATCAGAAAGCAAGAAAATAAAATGCGTGAAGTGCATTGAAAGTGTATAATGCACTCCGCGTGTGTGCTGTTCAATGCACGCACCATATACGCTTTGCTTTGATTCGCTGTTTAGGAATCGCGAGTTTTACTGCTGGTGTTAAAAAACTTGGTACCATGTTTTTATTCGTTCTTACATAGATCAAATTATACTCAAATTATGAATTTTGATTTGTATAGTGTCGTGTATGAATTAGATCAATACATGTGTATGTATTGTTAGAAAATTAGAAAAATTAATGCACTTGCGCACATGTTGATATGCTCACAATAGTACTCCCACTGTGGGGATGTGCCATTATGCACACATCGACTCGTGCATTGATTTGTTTATTTTTTCTCGACACAACACATGTATACGGTCATGTGTTTTAAGCTCGCCTCCTTTCGCGCTACACACGGATTTTGGCTTTCGCGAAATGAATTTAACTTTACACATTTATATTTGCTTGTATACCCCCCTGAGGTAGTAAAAGTATACATTTTCTGAAGGGAAATTGCATGAGGAAACCAAATATGTCATTAAAATTATAGTACGACCAAGAACTAAAATGGTATGATCGGAAATGTTCGGAAAATATCAGAGTTTTTTAATTTTTAATTTGAGATCCATATATTTTGTATACCTATCCCTATCATTATTTTGTTTACATATTTGAATTCCTCATGAAATTACCCATTAGATGATATATTTTTGTCAAAGTTACTACGTCAGTATGGTAATTATACCGGCTAGTGAATATCTCAAATTTTTATTTTATATATTTTTAGAATTTTCAGAAATATTTGTTTAAGGATGAACCCTTCCATGATATAAACTGCATTTCTGAATTCCTCTAGTTACAAGCTTTCCAAAAATGTATACTTTTGCTATCATAGGTTGAAAACTTTTTCTGTTATAGTCATTTTTATAAATCCGGTAAATTAAGGCTGATTATTCATGTTGACTGTGTAGCGAATAGGAAGAAAGCTGATGATCATTGTCTTATCCATAATTAATTAGTTGTTAATAATAGTTGACAAGTCTATTGAATATCCTTTGAAATGGGACCAAAATTGTGTTTTTAACATTAGGGGATGACTAGTTATTGTAAAAAGAACAAAGCATGGGATTATCCCCATTGAGTTTGTACAGGCAGCACCCCTTCCAGAAACACCCCTTCCAGCACCACCCCTGGTCCCCAAACATCAAACAGCTGTATCTCCCTTTCTGTATTAGCTATACCAATGCCATTTGGCAGGCAGATAGCTTGTTATTAGGGCTTTAAAATGATACCAAATTTGTTGAGATAGCCTTTGTGGTTTTAAAAATATTTGAGGAAAATGACAGCATGAAGCTAAAAAATGTAACGGCACCACCCTATTGGGAGGCGAGTTCATAACGCGTGACCATACGCATTTTTAATCTTTTACACAGGCCCGACAATCGAACTTTAGACGATCGATCGCCCTTTTGTAGACTCAATAGCCATGACAGTCGCTATGACGATCGATCGTCAAAAAGGGCCACTCCTGTGTGAATCAGGTGACTGATGAGCGATCGAAGTTCCAGCACGTTTTGAAACGGCTGAATTAGTCTCCATTTTATGACGATTGATCGTCCAAAGAATGATCGTCGGGCTTGTGTAAAAATGTTTAATAAATATTATAAGTATTGATTGAAATGCCTGACTTTACACAGAAACCTTTGTTTATGATTGGTTATATTAAAAATGCCAGACTATACACAGAAAATATATGCCTATGTGACGTGAACCCAAATTCCGTAACTTTACATTTTAACTGTTTGATAAGTATTAAGTCGAATGTACATAAAAATCCTACATATATGAATTGCTATGTATGTACAAACTTTATACATTGGATTTCAAAATCCAATAGGCTAATAGTAATAACTGTCAAACCATAATTTCCAACGTGTCCTCTTTGATGAGACTGGTCAAATAATGATATTGATATGATACCTAACTGGGTCAAGTTAATTTTTATAAGATGGGGTATTTTGTATTTTTAAAGTGACCTGTAGTGATGTGATGATTAAAATTAAAAGCAGTAGAGCTAGCGAAAAATCAAAGAGAAAGAAATTGTTTGTGTTTGTGTAAGCGTTTTATTGAAGGTCGACAGTACAGAAGTTTGGTTCTGGTACTGCCCCTACTGGCACATGTAGGATTATTAGTCGATGTGTGGGGGGGGGGGGGGGGGGGGGGGGAGGGGGGAGGGGGGGGGGGCACGATGTGAAACATTGTTAATAGCTGACACTTGGATTACAGCCATTGCATTTTAGTAGATCAAATCAAGCTCATGCTGTTCTACTTAAAGGGAGCCATACTTTCCTATGTGGGCTTGATGCGGGCAGGTAAATGCATAATTGCAAGTCGGCACCACTCAAAAAACGTTGAAGTTAATTTTAAAATACTCAAAATGCATAAACGTTTTTAGGCTAAAATGTCCTATATTTGGTTGATAATAAATTATACAATTTCAATTAAACAGTTTCCTGATCGTTGTAACAGAAAAATGACAAACTTCGTTGCTTTCGATTCTGACTAAAATACACGTATGAAATATCTCATTACTGTTAATACCTTTTAAAGTGAAAATGCGAATGAATAGTTCGTGATGCGTCACTAATGATTAGATTGTGGAGGATGGACAATGTTCACAGGGTCACAGTTTCGGGCTATTGGGATGATCATTGATAGGTACATGTACATCATGCACAAGTATAGAATTAAATATAAATGCTTGATGCGCTATCGATATGCTAGATGTTCATGATACGTCAGTGCAAACTGTAGCTTCATAGGAAAGCAAGAGGGATATAACCACGGAATGGTGGCCGGTATAATATCAACTTCCAACACATACAGTTTTGTTAAAATAATGGTTTGGCATTTTGTCATGTGTCTTTAATTGGTGTATTATCTTTAACATGGACTAATATTAATGAAGCTACATTTTATTAAACAAGTTTTTCAAGGGTTATTACTTTACGCAATATTCAATGATATAATTATGAGCACATTCAATTACAATTGCCCTTTATCGGGAGCCTGTTCTTTTGCGACTGAGTCAGATAAGACAGACTTCTTTCTCACTACCAAGCATCATTCAGCCATAAAGCAGATGGAAGAGGCCTCGAAACATGTGTGTGATGTAAATTGGTTTATCGAACAATCAGATACCTAGCGGCAGGAGTGGAAAGACCAATCTGAAATCAACTAGTAGCAGACCTATGCCGAAAGCTAAATCTTCAGAGGTAAGACATTTTAGTTTATTGAATAGCATTAGTGAAAGTAAATCTCCTCCATACTCAAGGGTTCAGGGGCTATCATAAAAAATACCATACCCTCGACATCTAAGGGTAGGGGCATAATTCTGCAGTACCCTTCACACCCTATATTATAATATAATTTATTCCGTAAAACGTAGAGTGTGAAGGGTACAATGTGAAGGCTATAGACGTTACTCTAAATTGGCTCATTTACGTCAAAAGTGGAAGTGCGATCCAACTGAGCATGCTCAGAGCAATTAGTGCTCCGATAAACATTACAATCTATTCCTTTGACTGTAATGTAATGAACTGTGAACTTTTAAATTTTCCTAGATAGTGTTGTTTACTAGCAAACATTTAATTTCGAACTAGTAGAAATAAATAGTTCAGAAGTTTGAAGATTTTGTTATGATCAGTGCAAAGTTCACCCCATTGAAAAACTACAGCACTCTCGTCTTGGCTGAATCGTTAGCCTCGTTTTCAGTTCACATAACCCTCTTCGAAGTAAATGCGACAACTAAGAATAACGTATATTACATACTAATTCCATAGGCAACAGCGTCAAGATTCCAAAAGTGAGGAAAAATAAAAGGGAGAGAAAAACACAAAAACGGCTGGGTTTTTTTTGGTAAGCATTTCTATCTATTCATGAATAAAATCATAACCAAATGAAAATAAAATGCGCATTTCTACCCCATACAATGGAGCATTGATAAACCAATTCCTAAAATGTGTTTCTATTCAAGTTACAACATGAATATTGAATATTAATACTTCAGAAACGAAGAACTATACCCTTACAGGGTGTCGATACCAAACTGAAAACATAGAGAAAACTTGGAGAATGATTGTGATACCAAACTCGTCCCCCTTTCTGAGCCCGCTTAACCCTGACCCTGCCGGCCACTTTCCCAGAACATTATTGAATCATAATATCGCCGCGACCCCCCCCCCCCCCACACCCCCACCACCCCACCCCACACACCCACGGGATTTGAACCACGGACCTCCGGCACACGAGGCAAGGGATTTTTCAGTACACCACGGGTGTCGAGGCTACTCAGAAAATAAACTGTCCCGGTACCAGGACAACCTTTTTTAAAAATCTGATGTTGCAGTAATTATGAATTTTCAACGCATTGATCATGCACATTCCCTCGGCGAGTGAAACCACCGGGAACTAGGGATGTGTGCTTCAAGGGAGATCAAAATTCTATAAGATTTTGCATAAAATCTTCAAATATTTCCAAACAGTGGTCATTTGGGAGATTTTTCTTCGAAATGTACTGTACATATGTGGTTTTTGAGGGACATGTATTACAATTTGCAAAGAATAAGGAGCCTTTTGGAGATATTTACCATAGTATTCCTTACATGCCAACTGCAATACATGGGAGTGCCCCCCACCCCCCCCCCCCCCCCCCCCCCCCCCTCCATAGAATATAACATAATATAAACAAATACTTTGTGGTTGTTATTTTGTTATTACTTGTTTTTGTCGTTATTACCTTACTTAATTACTTTGTTGTTATTATTATTAATTTTTTATTACTTTCTTTGTATTACTATATTTTGTTGCTATCCCTACAATAATAGGTTGACCCAAGTCAATGCACAATTCAACTAAGACAGCTAAGTGGTTTTTTTTTGGCTGTGGCAGTGCCACTGGTGGTGTCAAGGTAGTGGCTACACAAATTGGGGTTGCATGCGATGTACAGGACAGCAAGGATGGTACATACACAATGCAGTATTGATGGGGTTCACTCCATGTCAACATAAATGGTACGCCAATGAAAGGAAGTCCATTCCAGATTTCCAGGTAACCTAAATTCCGTAGTTGACTATTTGCATTCTATATAAGTGAACAGAAGTAACCCAATTTCAATTTCCAAAACCGGCCTCCAGGGCGAGGGGATGGGGTTAGCTTTGTAATATTGTGATGGTATGGATGCCACAAAACAATAGCTACAATAATAGAAAGAATAGTTGGCACACTTGACGTAACATGTTACTACCATCCCTGTGCTCGTAATTGATATTTGACTTGGGACATAGCACTGTTTAGTAGAAAGCTTAGAAAGCTTGTGCTTTCTATTAAACAGTGCTATGTCCCAAGTCAGGTCTCCCCCTTTCTTATACCCTTCCCCACCCCACCCAGTCAAACAATGTTGAGGGAACTGGAAAGGCTTCTGATAACATGATTCGGATCAACATTGCCTAAGGGAAGAGGGGTATTTTATCCTTAATTCGGACAAAGTGTGCCAACCCTGTTTCCATAATTGCATATTTCACGTGGTATGACATTTGACTGTTGTTGTCACAAGTGCCTAACTTTACATTTAAACCATTTTGACTTGACATACAAATAACTAACTTTACATTGTAACCGTTTGACTGGACCAGTTTGTACAATAAATCAAATATGATTTTGAAGTGTATTTGTTTGGTCTGTTATGCCGTTTTGTCATGGTAGGGCAGTGGTTTTGTCGGATATGCCTAACTTTATATTGAATCCTTTTGATTGGTGTTGTCAGAAATGTCTAACTTCACACTGAAAACTTTTCACTTGGGTTGTCAGAAATGCCTAATTTTACGTTGACAACTTTTTACTGGGGTTGTTAAAAATGACTTACTTTACCTTCACTAATTACATCAAAACCATTTGTGACTCATAACAGACGTCCAATCAAAAGATGATTTCCAAAAAATATCAAATGAATGACTGTTCCTAGAAACCTGTTCATACGAATGCTATGAACTTGTCCATATGATTGTTATGTAACAAACGACTAACTTTGCATGACATGATTTGATTAGTATTTATTTAAATGACTAAATTAACAATGTAACCTATGTATACATTATAAATGGCTATGTTAAATTCCTTAATTTTCCATTAAAACTATAGAAATATATGTATGAATGTATGAATGGTTATGTATGTAACAATGTCACACTTTATATTGAAACAATTTGATTAGCAATGCGTCAAATTACTAACTTAACATGGACACCTATGTATGTGAATGGTTATGTTAAAATACCTTAACTTTACATTGATACTATTTCATTACTGTTGAGTCATATGACTTAGTTTACGTAGGAGCCTATGCATACGAATTGTTAAATCAAAATGCTTTAACTTTATATTGAAACTATGTGATTAGTATTGAATCAAATGACTAGCTTTACACACAAAAACCATGTTATGAATGGCTATGTTAAACATGCCTAGTTTTATATTGAAACTGTTTAATAAATATTGAGTCATATCACTAACTTATGACTGTTTATTTTAAATATGCCTAACTTTACATTGAAGCCACTTGAATAGTTTTTAGTTAAATGATTAACTTTACACAAATGTATATCAAGGTAATGTTAAAAAGACCTAACTTTCCAGTATACTAGTAACTATAGTAATAGTATTGAGTCAAATGACTAAAGTTAACATAGAAATAAAACCTTTATGAATGCAAATGGTTATGTAAACATGCGAAACATTACATTGGAACTACAGGGTGTCCCATTATGAGTTATACCGAAAACTTTGGCATTTATCCAGCTAATAGTATAATTTCTGTTTGTTATAATGCTTGTGGTTATGCTATCGACATACATTTTTATTTCTTTGCAATTTTAGATTGTAACAGTTTCTGTTAAAAATTACAGAGATTTGTTTTTGAAAATAGTAGATTCCAAGTGTGACCAAAGGTTCTGTTGACATGTTACGATGTTTTCTGATTTGATATTCCTTAACACTTGGTTTAGTAAATACAAAACAGATTTCTTCAAAAACCTTTCCCAACTTTCAAGGTCTCAAGGAATACTGAACCAATACTAAGAATGTTTGTACACATGTTCATGCATTTCTTATGGTGATTCCAAATATGGTAAAACATTCAATAGTTTTGACTTGTTTAAATCATTTATGAAATGTTGGAAAGTCGTCTGCAGACGCCTGTCACCTGGAAAATGTTAAAACTATAGTATATGAACTGTTTGTGATGAGTATGAACCAATACTTGCTTAGTGTAAAGGAATTGTAGCTTGAGTCACTCATTCCCTTCCTTTCCTTGGCGGCAGTTTTGAACAGTTCAACATATCAATGCAGGTATTGAATTTGGATACCCCTTTGTCTTTATATTTTAGATATTTCCTCATACTATTACATGTCATACATCATTCTGGGACATCCTGTATTTGATTAGTAAGTGTTGAGTCAAATTAGTCTATTTACATATAAACATATGTACCTGTTATGTATATGAATGGCTATGATTACCTTTATCTTTACCTTGAAACTGCAATTAAAAACTGTACACACAAGCAGGTATATATGTATATAAATTATTATGTAATATAATGCTCAACATTACACAGAAACCTCAGTATGCAAAAAGGTTACTTTAAAATGCTCATTTTTACATATTATTTACTTTACAAGAAACCTATGTACATGAATGGTTATGTTAAATGTTTAACTTTAAACAGAAATATATGTACGGGATGAATGGTAAACCGTAACAGCCCTGAATGCACCGAATGAAATGTACGCTGTAATTGATTATGTTAAGAATCGTAACTTTACATTGAACCTACAGTATGTATATGAATGGTTATACCAGTCGAGTGTGATGGGGATCGGGGATGTTTCCATTGATTATGCTTGTCCAACTACGGCACGATTTAGGGAGAGAAAAGGGTGATGTTTTGGAACCTCACTAGCCCGCCCTCAACGTCATAACATAGACTAGCCGATTGTCTAGCTTCAACTTTTTCAACTGGCCGTAAACCTCCGCTACGTTCGTACCGTATTATACCATTACTACACGTACACGTTTTCAAGGGGTGAAATGTGATGGCAAGAAGAGTTTGTCTTGCTATAATGACTTGGATTTTAGTCTGACCGCGGGTATTGATCGGACTCTACATAACTTAATCATAAGAAATCTCATTTGGAAATGTTATCTACTATAAATTGTGATTTCTTATGTATTTTATAGTTTTCCAAAAGTCATTACGAGGAAATAAAGTGAGTATTTGAAAAATAACTTTTTGAAAACGCAAATTTCTATAGTATTTCATTATTGTATTGAATGGTCTTTTGTTTTATATTATTTTGTACAAGTGATGAAATTAGGTGAGGATCCGAAAAATACCCTCCCAAAATTTGACATTTGTTATGTTAACTAGGCCTATTATAAATTGTGATTTCTTATATGTTTTATTATTTTCAAAAAGTGAGGAGATAATGTGAGGTTCTGAAGAAAAGAAAAAAACCATTTTGAAAGCGCAAATTTCTTTTGTATTTCATTATACCAATATTTACTGTTTAACAGTGTAGGATATCCAATATTTATTCTTTAATCCTTGTTTTTACCTCTCCGACCACAAACCTCCTGAGTGTTTTGACGTAAATGTATTCATCCCTTTTTGGCCAATCAATTTATCCTAACACAAACAGCATTCTGAATTTTGCTACAAAATACTTCTCTACCAAGTGCTGGTGGTGCTCCCAGGGCCATCATGCGTAGGAGAAAAAAATCCCAGCTGACTGCTTGGTTGAATCAAATAGGTACCGGACTGCAAACAAATGTAACCCAGGTTCTATTATCATAGTTGGCCCATTTTTCTGAAAAACCAAGTGCATAAATGCTTGGTTTTTGACACTTAACTTTGTTAAAATTCAGTTAATCGCCATTGTCAAGGGCCTATTGAGGTGAAACACCTGTTGCTAGGGGAATTCACACTAGTCAACGTTGAATAAACATGAGCTGAACATGTTATAGGTCAAACCCATGTCTCAAAGACCCCATAGCTAATTAGCATACCCTGTTGCTATTTCCGGTGGACTATATAGCACTATTGCCACATTTTAATGTGGCAAGTGTTAAAACACTTGACACGATGGTTACCTAGAATAAAGATGTACCAACTATACACCTCTCAAGTCTGCATGTGTCTTGTATTTTACAGTCATTGGCACATCTCAAATCAAAGAATATACATTTTGGAAAAAGTGTACTTTAGGTCCCAGATTCTGGTATACCAGTATCGTCCAATTCTGTAACATAAAAGTTGCCACCATCGATCGATACTGGTACAATTTTACTGTTCCAGTATCAGTCGATACTGGATACTGGAACACCAAATTGTGTTCCAGTATCGCTCGATACTGAAACGTTTTACGTCCCTGTCGGGCAAATCTGGTACACATGCTGTTAGTAGTGATTTGTCCCAGTATTGAACGATATTGGTACATAATTGTGTTCCAGTATGGCCCGACTGGAATATTTTATATGTATCGATCGATGCTGGGTGTTCCAGTATTGGGCGATACTAGTACAGCCCTGGGAGCTAATGTACACGCTTCCCGAAATGTCTTCACAATTGTATATTAATAACTAGTTTACGTTTGAGATATACTTGTGGTGTTAGGTATGAGTCAGATATTGATGAATGGATTATCACCATTCAACCGATGATAGCACCAATTGAATTATGTTAGCTTTTCAGGTTTGATATTGGTAATTTCATGACTATCTTACTCGTAGGTAGAACCATAATTTTGGAGTTAAAGGCATGAGCGCAAGATAGACTTAAGTCCATATTTGCTATTTTTAGATACAGGCAATATTGCAGGTTATAATAATTCTTAGCATTCACATGATATATCAATCTTTGACAAAAATGTTGTATTAAGTAATATCGATCAATTTATTGATTTTGGAGTCATTTTGGTTTTATACAGGGTTTCTATAAATGGGTAGTTGGCTGAGAATCATTTTCAAATAAATGTTAATGCCATTCAACAATGATCTTAATGATTTTAGCAACATATATTGTTTATTGACATGTAATGATGTCATAATACAACAAATACTACCCGATGTTGTAATAAATTGGTGAATCTATAGAAGCCCTGTATAAAAGCATTACTAAAGTATTAGATTGCCAATATTTGGACCTAGTTTTTAGGGACACGCCGTGTATCATGTAATCTGAAATACTATTAGTATATGATAAATATAACATGACTGCGCATCAAAAAGGACATGACGTGGCAAGAGGCCAATCAGATATTAGTTTTAAAAGTTCATTGTAAGCTTCAAAATTATGCCATTATGAATGAAATTGGAATCCTGAATCTCAAGTTTCGAATTTAGGTAACATTCATCCTTATTGTATTTCAAAACATAACTGAAAAAACTGTATTTACCGTCAACATGTCCTTTTTGATGAGACTGGCAAACAGTTGTGGGACAACGAAACACAATCAATGACCCAAAAAGATAAACGATTGCATTTTTGATTTAAAACAAATTGAATTGTTGACACTTTGTATAAAAAAACAGCAGCTCTCACGGGTTGCAAATAGTACAATAGGCACGGTGTGTTTACAATGCAGTTAAGATGGAATGATGCAAATATAACTTGACGCCAATTGATTACTAAAACTTGGCATTTATTTCTGTTAATTTGGGATGCACCGCCAACATGTGGCAAATAATTTGGTGTGGGGTAGAAGAAGTAGGGACCAATACCTGTTTTGAAATGCGCAAGTTTGAAAGGTTGTGTTTTTCACTGCATTAATTTAGATTAACCTTACATGTGGTTTGTATTTAATGTGCATATTGAGTTATCAAATTTGGAGTGAAATTATTCCAGGTTTTGTTTGGTTCTAACCAGAGAGTGAATATGCAGCTGCTACCTGAATTTGTGGTTGTTTCCCAAACTACATCTCTCACTCAACTATAATAGAGGTAACACATTTTCTGAAGACATAATATTTGAAATTTACAGAAAATGTTAGCTGGGAAAGTGTCATGCTGTAGTGAATATTGTGTTCATTTCACACGCCCCTAAAGATGACTTTGACACCACTGTGTGATTGTTAGCCTCTTTTAAAATATGGCGTTACACAAGAAACTATGTTTTAAAAGTCTGTGCTGTCCCTTTTAAAGGGATTTGTATAACCCCTTTACTGGGAAAAATGCCCTCTAACCAGACAACTTTTTACCATGGAATGAAGTGACAACAAACCCTGTTCTACGGGCGGACAGACTCTCGAAAAGGGTCAATCGGTCGGGAGGGTTTTTCCCCAACGACAAAATCAACAACATAATATGTTAATGTTCGAAACTTCAGTCGGTATTCATATGTACTGGAGATTTTTACCAACAAATCTATATTACAATTTACGTAAGTACACCCCAATTGCCTAAAAATCACACTGATGTCCCATGACCGCTTGCGCTACCCTCGGAACTGAAATAATCCTCTGCACTTCCCCAACAGATTTAAAGTCGGTATAAATATTTAAAAGTTTGTTCATTAACCATTATTTACTAATTAAAACCCTCATGGCTGACGAAATTCTTTTAGTTTTTGCGTAGTTTTATAGTTGTTACGAAATGTGAATTTGTATTTTAGACCGGAGTAGTCCCCGAACCAGGGTATGTTACGAAGCTTATGCCACAGCACAGGCGCATGATTGGGCGTCATTTTGCGTGATGCGTGACGGGTGAATCATGTCAATTATTAAGTTTAGTGGGCGCCTTTTGGCTCACAATTTATAGCAACACTGCTCTAAATAAGTATTTAGGTATTTCTTTATTCTTTGACATTTGATATCGTATCTCCCTTGATGGCCGACTGGACTTCAGTCGTTGCAGACAGATCTTACTAATCAGCATGTGTTCAGTGAGATCGAATCCCGGGGATCGAATCTCACTAACGTCATATTTTCCTTTGTCTTTATTTTTGTACAACTATTTTATGAATTGAACATTGAAAATTTAATTTATACTTTACAAATGCCTTTTTTCCTCTGAAATATAATATTTGAATTATTCATATATAATTACAATTTAATATTAGAGAAATGTAGGCCTACTGTACGGCTTTTCAAGAATCGCGGCGGCGCCGAGACGGGACCGATGTTTTCCACCCGTCGGGACGACGTTGTATGGGCGGCCATGGGGTTAAGTATCGAATATAGTCTAAAATCGGGGTAAATATAAAGAGATATTACTAAATTATAATTTTGTAATGAATACTAATTTGCAATATGAACAGGGGCGTAACTAGGTATTTCATTTTTTTGGGGGGGGGGGGGGGGGATCAGGGGTGCATGGCCTCTGACTGTGGGGAGGGGGCATATCCAGTGGCGGAGCCAGCATTGGCTTAAAATGGTAGGTAAACGGGGGCAAGATACATTCGTAAAAGCGCCCAAACATGTGTACCTTTTAATATCAGAATTACCTAAAATTAGCTTAATTTCGTCTAAAAGTAGGTATTTCAGACCATTTTAGAGTTTTTACTTTAAAAGTCAAGCCACTGGTCAAATTAGGGCATGTACTGCACTGTCATGGGTCATTGTATCTTGTCATATTTCATTTGGAAGGAGGGCATCAGGTGGGCATGGTTTCTGATTGGGGGAAATCACCTCAAATTAGCTTTTTGGTCTAAAAGTAGAACCGTATTTCAGACCATTTTAGTGCTATTTTTTACTTTGAAAGTCAAGCCACTGGGCAAATTAGGGCATGTACTGCACTGTCATGGGTAACATTGTATTTTGTCATATTTCATTTGGGGGCATCAGGGGGGGGGGGCATGGCTTCTGACGGGGTGGGGGGGGGGGGGCTACGCCACTGAATATATGAACGACGTTGTATGGGCGGCCATTGGGGTTAAAGTATTGAATATAGTCTAAAATCGGGGTAAAGAGATATTAATAAATTATAATTTTGTAATGAATACTAATTTGCAATATGAATATTCACTAGCAATATAAATAATTAATTAATTAATTAGCAATATGAATATTAATTAGTAATATGAATGATCCAGATTGAACTGAAATGGTCCTGGTTGAACCGAGATGATCGAAGAGGATCAAAAATTAATCATGACTATTCATATTACTAATTAATAATCATTACAAACAAATTATAATAATTTATTCATCTCTTACAAATTACAAGACTATATTCAATAATTATAATTTATACTGTACAAATGCTTTTTCCCCTCTGAAATATGATATTTGAATTAATTGCAATTTAATATTAGAGAAATGTACGGCTTTTCAAGGAGCACGGCGCTGCGACAAATCCTAATTTATTAATCTCTTACAATTACAAGACTATATTCAATAAATTTGATTTATACTGTACAAATGCTTTTTCCCCTCTGAAATATGATATTTGAATTAATTGCAATTAATATTAGAGAAATGTACGGCTTTTCAAGAAGACGACGCGGATCCCGACAGTTTTTGTTTTTTTTGTTGCTGGTGTGTTATTACGATACAAGCAAGCTTGGAATGAGTAGAATGAGCAGCAAGTGACCAGGAGTCTTGCAACAATGATTTCTTACTATTTTTTTAATTTTTTTAATAAATACAGTTGTTTTACAGAAATATATTTCGGTGTTTTCCTCGGTCTCAGTGTGTTTTCCTGGTCCACGGTTTTGTGTGTGTTTTCGGTGTGTTCTTACGACACCAGCAAGCTTGGAATAAGTAGAATGAGCAGCAAGTGACCAGGAGTCTTGCAACAATGATTTTTTACTCATTTTGTTTTACTATTTTTAATAAATACTGGTGTTCTACAAATATGTTTCGGTGTGTTTTCCTCGGTTTCAGTGTGTTTTCCTGGTCCATGTTCAGGTATAGTAATACATCTTTTCAACATGGCGCCCTCTGCTGTCATTTTTAACCCCCTAATGCATATCATTTTACAGTTCTATTTCTGCCAATAAAACGGGAATACCAGCCAAGTTGAGCTTTACTAGCAGTAATTACCCCATACTCTATTTCAAACGATTGGTGTATATTTTGCCGTTTCATGTTCATTGCTTTTGCGCACGCACACATTACATGTGGGTTGTTCGACACACAAACCATCATTTAAAAATACATTTTGACAACATTACATTTGACTGTTATTATACCTGTACACTACTTCAGCACTACAATACAAACGTGTACAAATGTAATTAGTGTACGGGTCCCAATCCTGCACCAAGTCTATGGTGTAATACAATAATGTGTCCTTTATTCTATTGTATAGTTACATTACGTCCTTTATCGCTTGCTTACGGATATCGTGGTGTTTAGAATCACCCCACGTCCTCTATTTGTTCAAAACGTGGGACTAGGCTTACAAGTATGCATGTCCTATATGGCAAACCTGAGAAAAAACAAATCGCCTGTTGCCATTGATGTACATTATTATAGCCTACAAATCGACATGACGATAAATTATACCCCATGTTATATTAAGTTAATAGAATAAAAGATGTAAATCAGTGGCATAACATCCAGGAGTGGGAAAGTCTTCCCCGTGCACGCGTGACCGTCGTACCGAGTCAACGAAGTTAAAACAACACAATTAAGGGACATTGATTAGTGTCCCATCTCCACCAAAAAATGCAGTACTTCTCAAAAACAAACACAAATTAACCGCCCAGGTTCACTCATCGAACAAAAAATATTAACCGCACAGGTTTACTCATCTAGCGGGTCCCGCGCAGAAGCGCGGGTGCCCGCTAGTATTTACAAAACTGGGTAAGTTGGACCTACAGACCATACCACTAGTACAGGGTGTAGCAAAATGATTATACCGTGTTTGAAAAATATATTGAAAAACAACATTGCAGCACAAATACCGGCAATAATGAGAAACATGTTCCCTACCTATTTTATCATTACACATTTTATTTTTGTAGAAAACATTAAAAGAGGACACTGCAAATTGCCTGCACATGATTCAAATTGAAATTTGTGCCACAGATGGCTGCATGGTGAGTGAATTTATGAGTTTCAAAAGAATACTGTTGGTAAAACTTGAATCTAACATTTTACAAAAGTGTCCATAATCTATCAGAAACGTCTTATTTCCAAAAGTTTAAATGTGATGCGATCTGTGAAAACCCGTCGGATGTCGCAAAATGTGAACTAGGGATTATGGGTAAAATAAAAAAAAATAAAAAAATAAAAAATAAAAAAACTTTTTTTTTTTTAGATTTTTTTAAAGAAAATTAGTTTCCAATACTTTGTGTCATCATCTTTCATGAAATTTCACCTTCAAAAACTTACTTAAGTCACTTTTATTATTAGCCTTATAATGTTATTATATTGAATTATGTATCTTCTTTGGCCTGTTTTCATGATTTCTTGTTTTGTAGCTTTTGATGACATCACAATCATCATTCACTCATAACTTTGTTTGTAGTGATCGTAGAAAAATGATCGAAACAGTTCTGTAATCAGCACAGTTTTAGCTTTCTTATGATATAAATATCTCCAATATGAAAAATGCCACCATGTGGCGGGTTTTCACAGATCGCATCACAAATGTCTAGAAAAATAAGTATACTAGATGATATAAAAAGCACAATTACAGTGATATGCATGGCTAAATGAATGCACCTTTTCGGTATAAATAATTCTTGGTCACCCTGTAGAATCCCAGGTTGCAAAAATCCAGACATTCGGTTCATGATATTCTTTAATAATAATAGTAAATGACATTTGTTAAGCGCATAATGCAAAAGTGTTATGCGCTGCACAATAAAATAAATTAAAAAGCATTTGAAAAGCACACACAGAATATACAAATGTGCCCATAGGATTAAAAACGACTCCTTTAAAACATCCATATGATCTTTGGTGCAAACCACTGTATCCAAGAATTATGTCTTATAATACACAACACAGATAGCCAGACGATGCACAATGGGATTTGTTATACTAGCCAAATCACGCCCCCCCCCCCCCCCCCCCCCCCCCCCACACACCCGCATATGTACATTCACGGTTTGATATTTTGATCCCAATTTCCGAGTACAAGTAGCATTCACACACCAATCTGAACTTGTTCTGTAGTACATCAAGAACCGGGATCAGGAAGTGACACTTTCATATCCTGAAACTGACCCAATTCCGGTTTATTGCATGCTAAAGGTGGCCTTTCTATAATCTCTGTCACAACCATCGCATGGTATGCATGTATTTAGGTATGAGGTACTTAATTTATGAACTGTGCCAAAGCAGAGGGGTTTGTCATCCACGAAAAACAATATTCTCGTTTACTGAATCGGTTAAGACTGATTTAACAACAAGGACATGGCTGCCTCTAAGTTACCTTCACAGAGAAGGGAGGATTTTAAGGACCAGTTTTTGACTTGTTCTCTCTGCTTTGAGCCATATGACAATGATGAACATCAAGCCAAATTTCTACCTTGCCTACACTCCTATTGCAAGTGTTGCCTACGAAAACACGCTGGCAAGGGTCCAAGGTTCAACTGCCCAAAATGCCGCTTTGTTGTAGAGTTAGCTGATGGGACTATTGATAGCTTGCCGAATGACTTTATTGTGGAGAATCTGAAAGAATACCAAGATGTATTCAATCTGGCAGTCACTTGTGGTAGTTGTGACGAGGGAAATCAAGCCGTCAGCTTTTGTCATGATTGCGGGTGTTGCTTGTGTGAAAGATGTGTGGATAATCATTACAAAATGCGCGCTCTACGGGATCACAAGCTTTCAACCATGCAGGAGTTACAGGAAAATAAATGCAATCCAGTGAGACAACAACGATGCAAGAAGCATCCCACCAAACCCCTGGATCTGTTCTGTAAAAATCCCCATTGCAAAGTATCTGCATGTGCATCATGCGGACTTATTGACCACCGCGGCCACGACCTTGTTGATTTAACAGCAGCCATCGATGAGATAGTGGTTGCTATGCGTAAATCAGCCACAAACGTAGCGACCAGAAAGCGAACATTGACCAGGAAGCGTGCAACCTTGGACACTAGGCAGAACATTCTAACTGATAACTTCCACAAGACTGAAAAGGCAATGAAAGAGTCTGTCCAGAAACTACACAGCCTGATAGATTCGCAATACGACAAGGCTCATTCCCACTTGAAACAACTGTACCAAGCTGAGATGAATCAATTGACAGAGCGCAACGAATACATAGAATTACTCGCCACACAAATGACCAGCGCCTGTGAGTTTGCCAACAAAGCCTGTGATACGAGCCAGTCCACGCAGTTACTGACCTCACAAAACCAAATCATGGAACGTCTTGATGAACTACAAAATGCAGCGCTACCTTCAACCGAGTCAAATAAGACAGACTTTTCTCTCACGGCCAAGCATTATTTAGCCATAGAGCAGATGGTAGGACCCTTGAAGAACGTGTGTGATGTACATTGGAAACCACAGGTAAGATAGTATACGTTCGCCCAAATCCCCCAATTAAAGGTCCATAAAAAGGTCCAATAAAGGTCCACATTTTGGAAAAGGTCCACTTTTGACAATATCCGTGCCCCCGAAAAAATCTTGGGTACAGACCCGAAATTTGTGCCACTTTGTTATCCAATTGTAAGTTTTCTTCTATGAGACACAACCGCTCAAATTAAGTTTGGTACCCTTGATCAACTTAACATCAGCATTTATGGTCAGTATCAATATGCTATCCCATTTTAATTAAAAAGACAATGATCCTAAGAATCCGGTTATCAACATGTAAAAGAAGAAACCAAGATGGCTGCCTCAATACAAAGAGGGAGGAGGATTTCCAGGAACTTGTTCTTTTCCCGGTTATTTTACATTAAAGCTGTCTGACAATAACGAAAGACAAGCCAAATATATGGTATATCATTGGTGTACGACTTTCATAAGATATACTAATACGTATACAAAGACCCCATTACTGAATAAAGCTGTAACATTCCCTTCATCAATTTGATCGCAAAGACCACCATCTGTTAATATCATCCATAAGCTTAAGGTCCAAAAGTACATCAAAATTGGTCGAAATTAATACAAATTGAAGCGAAACTGTCGATTTACTAGTATTTGTTGTAACCTACGGTTACTATGGCCAGCTGAAGTATCTGTCATAGTCTCCCGCATAGTCTGATACCATTGCTGAGTTACAATACTATTCCAGGGTGTATGGATCACAATTTTTCTCTTTCTTAGTGCGCTTGCGTACTGTATAAACTAATTTGTTCATAATGAAACAAACCTGTACTGGTACATGTTCAGTACGCTCGTTGCAGAGATCAACTTAGCAAGGTCACATAATGGATCAGTGCCTGCATTTGGAACTCTGTAAAAAGCATAGTGTGAGATAAAGCCAGCCAAATGTCGAGTAAGCTTTGTTTCGGCTGATTCAGCAAGGCTAATATATAACACATACACCCTGTCAGATACACCCTGTCAGCCAATCACAGCAGTTATATACGACATAACTGGTATTGGCAAATGGCTCTAAATATCCATCTTCCTAATTCTCGGTGGGCTGTATCATATTACGTTTATACTGTGGCAAACCAATTTGTCATTTGGTTGTGTTGACAAACGGTCTTCAACTGTTGAACTTTTCTGGTTTGTGTATTAACAATTTTCGAATGACCAATACAACTACACTTTCTAGTGAATATAAGAAGAAAAAGGAAGATTGTCCTCTTCAAGGACTGTTGGTGTTACTAATAATTTAACAAACACGGGTCAACAAGATAACAGTAATTCTCTGTATATTCCATTTGATCCAACCTACATTCTATCTTGTAAATAAGTGCCATACCCACAATTTTGTGTTCCTACTAAAACAACATTCTACTACATGTGTAACTTCCGTTCAATACTATTATATGACTTCTCATGTGCAATTTTCAGCTATATCAATCAGGATATTTTAAAGCATGTCTGAATCTCAAAGTATGTCTTAATATCGAAGCATGGCACCAACAGGTTATCCCGCATTCCGTCAAGTATGCAGACCATCATCTTTCCTAAACTCCCACTGTAAAGTGTGTTTCTCCTCTTTAGCTATGTTCAACGCTAACATTTGTTGAGAACTTGTTAGACAATTTGTAAAATAATAATACTCATAACGACCGTTATATCATATCATATTAAGACAATGTACATTTTAACCTTGATTAGTTTACAACCTTTATACAGTTAGTATTTGTGTAGGCCTATTCAAAACCAGCAGTTAGGCAGCAATACAATAAAGCATTTAACGTGGGTGATCCACTCAAATTCACGAGTTCCCATAAATCAATACTTAAGGTGCCGGATACAATATTTTCCAAAATATAGGATGAAAGTTGTTCCCTTAACAACTTGCTAATGCAGAATTAATCTTTTTTACATGTATGTAGAGAAAATCCATTATTATGTCAACTCTATCCAGAATTTGAATTATTTTTTAAACGATAAAAAACTCCTTTTTTTTTCACGGAAAAATACATATGTCGTCACCAATTAACATGCATACATGTAGGGAAATTGTTTGAGCATGATTTGTTTAAATACAGTACACATATTCTGTAGGTGCAATTTTTTTCCCGAGTTGAAAAAAAAATCTTCTACCTATATCATGACATATTATATCAAATGTGATCTATAATAGTTATTGATTATAGGTATGATAAACGAGGTCCACCCATTACGCAACAGTATGATACATTCTTTTGGATGCGCCCGCATTGCTCAGAATGGGTATTTGGGTGACTGTTTTGCAAAATATGTTTAAATCGTTATTTGAGTGAAAATAAAAGGTTCCATAATTTGCAGATTATTTAAAAATATTCTTCAATGAAGAAATTGCAAAATGTCAAGACAGTAGATGAGGGGTCATATGGGAGATTTTTCATCACAATGTAGGCTTAGTACAAATAATGTATGTTTAAGTGACATTGATTATATTTACCAAAAATAATGATTTGTTTGTTGTTACATTCTACCAAATTATTGGGTCTTAATGTAACAGCAAGGCTGTGCAGGTGTCTTAACAGCCTTTCCTTACAAATACATAGAGGTACATGTACTTCCTCCATGGATTATAACACAATTTAAATATGTACTTTATTGTTGTTAGTTTGTTGTTACTATAAATTTGTCTTTATTACCTTCTTGTTAATTTGATGTTCTTACATTTACTTTATTTTGTTGTAATTATGTTGTTATTATAATTATATTGTCATTACTTTGTTTCTTCTATTACTTTACTTTGTTGTTATTATCCCTACAATAACAGGTTGACCCAAGTCAATGCACAATTCAACTAGGACAGCCAATTGGAGTACTTGGTTATTCCAGAGCCACTGTACAGACTGTAGACTTCAATGGACAGTTGGTGACCACTAGTGGTGTCAAGGTAGTGGCTACACAACGAAAGGATAGACCCAATGTACAGGACAACGGGGATGGTACTTACACAATTACCAAGTATTACATTTTGGATTCACTCCAAGTCAACATAAATGGTACACCAATGGCAGGAAGCCCATTCATCCCACTATGACCTACATTCCGTAGTTGAATATTCACTTTCTATAAATGAAAAGATATAACCCAATCAAATTCCATTTTACCCATCAACATATTTGGGGTATCACATACAAGAAAGCACATACTATAATGTCTCAGCCACAGGCAGGAGAGCTCTCAATGTTATCTGAAATGTTATTTTACACATGTATGATTGCTTACTTATGACATTTCTGTACAACTTTATAATTGAATATGTTTACGTATAAGAGCTGTAGTTTTTACCCTTGAGTTAAGAGTATATTTATTACCTGGCCAATTACTTATTTTAAGGACTGTATATGAATAGTTGCGTTAAAATTTCTAATTTAAATCAAAACTATTTGATATAGTATTTAGTCGAGTGACACACTTTTTACACAGGAACCTATTTGTATGAATAATTGTGTTAACAATGCCATACTTTACATTACAACTATCTGATTTGTAAAGGACTGCCTTTAATCTGATACCTATTATATAATGGTTATGCTACAATGAGGGTTTTAACATTGAAACTATTTGATAAGCATTGAGTAAATGAATAGCATTTAATAATATTCATGTGAATATTGACTGTATATTAAAAAAGCTATGTGTCAAATACACAAACAAAGTTCGATTTTCATTTGGAGCTTGGTTTTGCAAACACTATTATTGTTTAGCGACAACTCACCAGTCATGTTTGATGCGGATCGGGGATGTTTAAATGTCCATTGATTTATATGACCTATGCGCATTGTGATATTATCCTGCATGTTGATAAACCAATTGCATAAATGAAATTTATACTTCGATTTTGACACATATAACTTTGTTAGTATTCAGTGAATCTTCATATGCATATATCTAATTGAAGAATAGAAATGTCTTCACAAATGACAAATTTACTAGTTTACGTTTGAGCTATACTTGTGGGGTTTATAAGGATATACGATTATCTGGTAGGATCTATGGTTCCATTTTCTTGAGCACTGTCTATACACACAGAGGATCAAAAAGTGTTCCATGCCAGACATCCAGGTCTCCATCTAACAACACGCTTGAATCCATGATTCAATTTGAACACATAAAGCATTGTTTGTGTTACTTTGAAGAAAAAGAATGATGGTTAGTTAGTCCTATTAGGTATCCATCAAACATGCTTAATTCCATGATTTAATTTGAACACAATACTCAATTTAGTATCAAGAATTCAAATTTTGTAACAAGAGTGCAAATTGGCAGACTCCAATTGGGCCACTTTTAAATTAGACTTTCAACCAAGAACATCGGTAATTGAGATTCCACAGATGACTGTCGTAATGCATCAATGTATTGTTTTGTAAATTATATTGATATCGGTCGCTGATGTCGGCAGAAGGGGACGGGCCGAAGGTCCGTCTATTGGTCAGGCCTATGTTCAATTCAGTACTCCCAGAATCAAACTTGTATAATAATATAATTCTCTGCACATGATATATGGCCAAAGCTGAACCTCCAGAATAACCAGAACATTGTGTGCGATCCATTAAAGATTATTAGTGGCGGCAGGAGCATCATAATTTAAGGGGACATACTTATAACAACTTTACTTCGCTAGCAATTTAATTTAGCTAATTTCGCAAGGAGATCCATTTCGCCAAAATAAATTGCCGCCAATTATATTATTTATAATGGATATATATAGGAAGATGATACAAATCAGTAAAATTAAATTGCCTCAAAAGGGTTGACAAAATGCTAATTCCCTAAATTAAGTTGTTTACAGTAATACAAGTTAGTGTTCTATGGGGAGATTGGCAACTCTTAGGGGGACGCAGACGGGGTCGTGATATTTAGGGGACACGTCCCGTTACCCGTTTCCGCCACCTAGAAAGAAAGCAACTTAGATTAGGCTACTGTCTAATGTCCCATTTTTACATATTGTTCATTGCCAAAAACTATGTTTAAAATGGCACATGTTTACACGCCCTGTATATACTGAGCTTCAAAATAAATCACTTCTTTGCAATGAAACAAATTGAAATTATATGCCTAAAAATGTACACTATGGGTTCATGTGTACTTCGATACCTTTACGAAATGTAAGTCAATAATCAAGTGATTGCATCAACCACAAAGAAGCAGAAGAAGTTTAAATTGAACACTTCACTCAATTTGTGTCCTTGCGAAGAAAGGATGAGTTAATTTTGCAGAATATTGGTTATAAAAATAAGAAATTAATGATAACATTAATTTTATAGTAAAAGAATACTTCTTAAACCAACTGATCGTATATAATTGTTTGAATTTATAAGTTTTATTTCGTATGCTTGTCCAATGACGAAATATTGCATAAATTCATTTCATAAATTCCATACTATAATTACAGCGTGTCTCCGAAATTGGGTCCAAAATGGGCGAGCCGAAGTGTAGCAAACCACTATGTTATACTTAGGAATCTGGAAGGGAATTTACCGGAGGTAGATCCGTGAGATTGTGAGACATGTAACATTGGCGAATTTTGTAAAGATATACGCGATGACGCGTAATCAGGTTAAACATAATTTCTCATCATAATGAGTGGAGGTTAACCGTTACTTCAGTCAGAGCAAGCCAACACATGTTGTAATAAGCGGGACAAAACCATTGCAAATGAGAATTGATCGATTGATTAACACACACCATTAATTCGAGTAGTATTTTACCGATTTAAGCATTTTAGAGTACCTATCGGAATGCCTGCTCTGCCTAAACTGGGGAAACGGTTTCTGATATGCTTTCTTCATCAATGTATATCTGAAACAGTTTGAATGGGATTTGCAAGAAATTAAAACAATGAAAGGACACATACATACACTTTCATGCTCGTCATTCACCATACGCTGGGTATCATATAATCTGAAATGATGAAATACCTTGTAGCACTAGTAGGCCTTTAGGGTAAAATTAAAATATGACCTCACATAAAATAGGAATATGTCGATGGCAAGAAGCCAATCAGAGTTTCAGAGATATCAGTTGAAAAAGTTCATTGTAAAGCTTTAAAATGATACCATAATAAAGAAAACTAGACTCCTGAATCCCTAGATACATATTCAAGAAGCATATAACATCCTTATTGGTTCCTTCATACCTCGTATTTTGAAATATTATAAAAACAGCCTATATCTATAAACTTATTTGCCGACCAACAAAAAATTGTATTAATATTTAACTGGGAGAAATTAATTCTTACGACACATGGAAAACGACTATGTAAAGATGCACCTTCTGTATACAAATATAACTCCTTAAGGGGGTGTGGACTATCAGGTACAGCATCCGTAAAACTGGCGTAACTTCTTCAATATTCATTTAATCTTTATAAACGTATACAGTTTTTTTGCAGAAAAGGGGTCAATGAATCCAACCATGATAATGAAATTAACCATTTTGGAAAAAATTATAAAAAAACACATTTTATGACCCATTTTAGGTTTGGAAAAGATAACTCAAAATATATTTTGTTACATTTTGTCATACTAGTTTTATGATAATCCTGATAACATTCCCCAGGAGCGTTTTTATTTTTTAATATCTTATTTATTTTTTGAGTTATAGACCAAAAAATGTGATTTTTCCAAAAAAAATCGTGATTTTCATGATGTTGGCGGTAAAAATCACAGTTGTGTAAAGCTTTTGCACAATAATTGAATTAACTGTACACATATTGGATATTTTGTACATATGTTTTATGCAACCTTTGAATGATTATTAAGCAGTTATATATTTACTTAAAAAACGTTAAACCTTTTTTTCTTTGTGGGTATGTAATGTTTTCAAACTAACACATGGTGATGATAAAAATAAAAAGCATTAGAGCTAGCGAAAAATAAAAATGGAGCAGAATTGTTTTTGTTTGTGGTAGAGTTTTATTGAAGTCGACAGCAAAGATGATTAAATTTGATCACTTAGATTAGATTTTGAATGGTCTACTTACTGGGAATGGTCTAGGAATAATTTGGACTGCAGCAGGAATTGCACAATTATTAAAAAAGTCATTTATTGATAAAACAACCTTACATTGGTTTGTTTCTTCTTTGCTAGATATAACCACGTAAGAAAGCATTAACACATTTGGTAGAATAATGACGACGCATCCGTACTATACCAATTGACTAGAGGTTTTGATTGTGTGATAGGCTATTCAATTGGTTCGTTTCAAAGAGTATATTTATTTATTTATTATTTTATTAATCAATACTTATATGGCGCTCTTCAAAGACTGCATCGCCTTAATACAGGCAAAAATGATGCAAAAGACAAGAAACCACAAACACTTAACATTTATACAAATGCGTTTTCAACAAACGTTTGAAAACAGGCACACACACCGCCTCCCTCAACTGAATTGGCAATTGCCCAATAATTGGCCTTTCAATATTTGTTTTTTTTTAACATGACTTATACATCAATGTATATAATATAATATATCAAAATTAAATATCTTAAGACCACTTTTTACCTATAAGATAATTAATTTGTCACTTAATTAATTAATTAAACCTTTCGCTTTAAAACATATAAAACCTCACTGTCAAAATTTAAGAGCCGTGGTCAACACTTAGACATTTATTTTGATTTCCTAACTTAAGATAAAGGTGCCAGAGGCAAAAAGCTACTTAATTTTGCGAGATATTTAATTTCGCGAATATATTGCATGCTCAAAGTCGCAAAAATAAATACCACACAGTTTGCAATTTATGTTTTATGATAAGTGGTTATGATTTTGAATTGATTACATTAAGTAACCACTTAACTGAAAATGCAAAAGTAGTTTTTCAATCCACACAATATAACTAATTGCAAACAAAAAGCAATTTTGCCTGATTTGGCAATATGTTTCCAGATTCGGAAACATATCACATGTTGCCGTTTTTGGCAGTTTGCCCTGAATGGTTATAAAGTTAGCTGACGGGAATATCGATTGCCGGCCAAACACGTTGTTGTGGAGATTCTGAAAGACTTCCAAGATAATCAATCCAGCAGTCTCTTGCAGTAAGGCCAAAAAAACACCACAATTGTTATGTTGTCCTCGACCGCCCGCTCGTCATTTTAGGGCCGCTCCGATTGTTTTTGGTTTTTTTCAGGGTTTTTTTCCAGATTTTTTCCAGATTTTTTTCCAGATTTTTTTAAAAACAGTTTAAATGGCATTGAATACTAAAGTAAGTGTTTATAACATATATGTGCGACTCTCAGAGGGATTTCAACTCTTGTTGGCTGAACTTTGAGCTTCCGCTGGTAAAAGCAAATAAAAAATAAAAAATAAATAAAAAAAATCCGTCCGCCCGCCCCTCCTCTCTGAAAGCTGTGGAGGACAACATAACACTTTTGTTGTTGGCCTAATTGACTTACACAATGGTCATACTTTCCTTAATTGATGATGCATCTTTCTCATCTTTTCGGGATGTCATCTTTGTTGGTTTACCCTTACAGCATGCTTACAGTGAGATCAAATTGGTCATGGTTCGGGGATTGTGATAAGGATTGAAAGAGAGTCCTATTTCTTTTGATACACTCTGTATATGTATCAATATCAACATTATGTCATGGAAACAATCAAATTGAGTCTACCGTGTCTGATGTTTGAAATTTGGACTCTGCACAGAGTACAGTATACTTGTATACCATGACTGAGATGATGATAGGGCGGCACGGGGGGGGGGGGGGGGGGGGTGTTACTATTTACTTATCATTGTTATTATAATTATGCCCAAATTAATTCCTCTTAACATTTTCCCAATAGACATATTTTCACTATTAAGTATGAATTGAGCCTGTTTAAATAATGATTATGGACAAATGTTTTACAATATAAAAAAAAAACATTACCTAAAATCCATTAATTTGCCAATACTTTTTATTTTGCACCCTATTTTATGTTTCATTCCATGGGACAACCTACCCAAATTAAGTTTGGTACCCCGGATCAACTCAAAATATCACGCTCAGCAATTATGTTCGGTTTCAATACGTTATCCCATTAAGGTTCAATTGACAACTCTAACAATAAGAAAACAGGATGGCTGCCTCAATGCTACCCTCCCAGAAGAAGGAAGATTTCAAGGATCAATTTTTGACTTGTCCTCTCTGCTTTGAGCCATACGACAATAATGAACATCAAGCTAAATTTCTGCCTTGCCTACACTCCTATTGCAAGTCTTGTCTACGACAACACGCTGGAAAATGTCCACGGTTCAACTGCCCAAACTGTCGCATTGTTGTGAAGTTAGTTGACGGGAATATCGATAGCCTGCCAAATAACTTTATTGTGGCGAATCTAAATCACTTCCAAGATGTCTTCAACCAGGCAGTCAATTGCAGTAATTGTGACGAGGGTCCAGCTGTAAGCTTTTGTTATGATTGCGACTGTTTCTTGTGCAACAAATGTGTGGATATTATTCACAGGCGTGCTCTTCGCCATCACAAACTTTCAACGATGCAGGAGTTACAGGAAGAGAAATGCAATCCAGTGAGGCAACAGCGATGCAAGAAACATCCCACCAAACCGCTGGATCTGTACTGTAAGAATCCCCATTGCAAAGTCACTGTTTGTGCCTCATGCGGACTTACTGACCACCGTGGTCACGACCTTATTGATTTAACAGCGGCCATCGACGAGATAGTAGTTGTTATGCGTAAATCATCCACAAACTTAGCGACCAGGAATCAAGAATTGACCAGGAAGCGTGCAACCGTGGACACTATTCAGACAACTTTATCTGATAACTTCCACAAGACTGAAAAAGCAATGAAAGAGTCTGTCCAGAAACTACACAGCTTGATAGATTCGCAATACGACGAGGCTCATTCACACTTGAAACATCTTTACCAAGCTGAGATGAATCGATTGGCAGAGAGCAACGGACCCATGGACTTACTCGCCATACAAATGACCAGCGCCTGTGAGGTTGCCAACAAAGCCTGTGATATGAACCAGTCTGTGCAGCTACTGACCTCTCACAGCCAAATTATGGAACGTCTTGGTGAACTACAAAATACTGTGCTACCAGAGACCGTGTCACATAAGAGAGACTTTGTTCTCACGGCCAAGCATTATTCAGCCATGAAAGGGGCCTCGAAATATGTATGTGATGTAGATTGGAAACCACCACAGGTAACACGATATACAGTTGGATTAAAAGATAATCTTAGGTGAAGGGATAATCTGGTTTTAAATAGATAGATATCAATCAGCCCGTAACCAGGGGAGAGGTTTGCCCAAATTTCCCCCAGATGGTCAAAAAATGCTGTTTGTTGTTGAAAAGAGGTCAACATTTTGATAAAGGTCTACTTTTTCAAAATGTGCCCCCTCCCCGGTAAAAAGGTCCATATTTTGGAAAAGGACCACATTGTTTTAAAATACGCTCCCAGAAAAATCCTTGTTTCTGAATTTGGGTATGGGCCACTCTTGAAGCTTGATACCCAATTGTAAGCTTTCTTTTATAGACTATAACAATCACTCAAATTAAGTTTGGTACCCTTAATCAACTTAACATATCACGCTGAGCATTTATGGTTAGTATCAATATGATGTCCAATTTTAATTCAAAATACAATGAGCCTTATCAACATTTACAAGAAGAAACCAACATGGCTGCCTCAATGCCCAGGGGGAAGGAGAATTTCAAGGAACAGGTTTTTTTACTTGTACTTTTCCACTAAACTGTATGACAAAACGAAAGACAAGCCAAATATCTGATATATCCTTGGTGTAAGACATTCATAAGATATACTAATGCATAAAAAAAACATTACTGAATAAATAGATAAATGTGTTATAATTAAATTCAAACAAAAATCAAAACATAAGTACACCGCCAGTGGGAATCGAACCCACTACCTTAAAAGCAATTATCACGCATGCCTATATAAATCCCTACCACGCGACTCACTCGATAATTATCGCCCAATCGCCTTACTGAATATCGATTACAAAATTGCCACTAAAGCGCTTGCTGCTCGTGTACAAAACATTCTTCTCAAGTTAGTTGACTCTGACCAAAACGGATTTGTAAAGGGTAGAAATATCCAAGGTAGTATCCGTCTTATTGAAGATGTACTAAGATATGTAGTAAATCAAAATATACCTGGTATAGGCCTATATGATATGCATTGATTTTAAAAAGGCGTTCAATACCATTGAACGTGACTTTATTCTTTATGCCATAAGACAACTAAATTTTGGCGAGATGTTTCAGAAATGGGTTTCTGTTATCTTAAATAATAGCACAAACTGGATAATTAACAATGGTCATATTTCGAATCCGTTCAGGTGGACCGTGGTGTTCGTCAAGGTTGTCCGATTGAAAGGTTGTTGTTCGTCCTTGGGGTAGAACTGCTTGCTTGTAAAATTCGTCAGTCAAATTAAATACATGGCATTGCCCTGCCACTGACAACTACACCCATCAACATTTGTAAGTCCCCCCCCCCTAGCATATACTAGAATATTTCCAAAAATATTTGATGGATTTAAATAATTTTCAGCTAGAAAGATGCACCCATATGTTAGGCACATTTTGATACCAAATTTGTTGGCCTTGAGACAATGCATGCAACGATAAGAAATTGTGCCATTTACCAATTTGTATACAGAAAAAAAAGTGGCACTAAAGCTCACTGGCTATGGCTAGTTTTGTCCATAAATTAACAGACATTTTCTTGGTGGGTTTTAGAGACTTTTGACCATCATAATTCCATGATTCCTTTCGTCAAATGAACCGACAGTGCCAATCTCAACCGACACGGCGTCATTATTGGGGGGGGGGGGGATTTGGTGTGTACTATTCTTGTAAATTTCATTTATAACTTTACTTGATTTCATTTGGGGGGGGGGGGGGCAATACGATTTATTCCGTTATTTCCAAATTGTCGCTTCCTTTATTCGATTATTTCAGCTAGGTTTATTTATCGCTCGCTTGTAAACATGAATTCAAGATCGAAATGTCTCTTTTTGTTACTAATTTTTCGCCTCTTTTCGGATGGTGGTATACAAGATTTAATGCCTATGCTGATAGCAACAGCGGTATTTTTTCAAGGCAGACGATCTGATAGGGATGAGCCGCATCGGATGCGTTTGTGGCATCATTACATCATTGGCGAAGGTTTACGCCAGAGATCGTGTTAAGTGCATCCACCCGGGCGTGCTAATCCTAACTGCAGCTCGTGTTAAGCGCGTTACTCCTGAGAAATCTCAGGATTAAATCGGGTCGGAGTAAGGTCGGATTAGTTAACACGAGTGCCATCCACATCGTTACTAATCGGAAGTTTAACATGGACAATCGTTAATCCGATCTTACTCTAGACGAATTTACGCCTGTCTGAACGCAGCTTTTAATTTTAACTGTACATTTAAGCAGCTAAACAACATGTGTCATATTATGTTAAAGAGATTGCCTTATTTCCTAATTCGCAGGCTCAATCGGAAATAAACAGTTTCCTACTGTGCCTACTACATAGGATCATATACAGTCATCAAAAAAAGTAACTATACAGGTAATAAATGGACTTCTAACTCTTAAAATATATTTCCTACTTAAAAATATTAAATTATAAATTTTAGTTGTTGACAAATTCGTCTCCTTTAATATGAGATATTGCACGTTAGGATCGAGTGATTATTGAGGAAGTGGCACTCAAAAATGTAAGGAGAAGTCCGATTTTCATTTTCACATTTTTATTTTCTACACGCGGACCAATCTACGGGTACCTTATCGATTACCGGTAGTGCAATTGGGGGATGCATGCGCAGGTTGGATAGTCGGCCGCATTGTTCCGATGGATCAATACGCCACACACACGCTACCTGTCATTCTCTCCCCCGTGTTGAAATGTAAAATGTGAATTTGAAATTGTGACTTTACCTTACATTTTGGATTGTCGCTTCTTAAATATTCAACCGATCCTAGCGTGCAATATCTTATATATTTGTAGAGTTAAAAGTACATTTATTACCTGTATAGTTACTTTTTTTTGATGACTGTACTTACAATATTAGACATAATATTAACATGTATCAATGTGGGGAATATCGTTCGTTAGCAAACGTCGGACGGCAGACCGCCCTATCTCAGGCGAATGATATGTAATGTTAACATATAGCTAACATTGAAAATCGAATAAAAAACTTTCTGCAATAATGCGAAAACATCAATCTCACGAAAAATATGAATCAAAAGGCTCTTCTTACCTTAAAACATCAAAAGAATTGAAAAACTTTCTGTGTTTCTACAACCTTTCTTCTAAGAAAAAGTAGATCATCGGGTAATCTTGATCCCTGAGGTGGGATCGTTTCAAAAAACCCTTAAAATCGTGATACGTGTCTCTATTTTAAATAGAAGTTGTCAAAAAAACATAACACTTTTGGTATCATATTAAAGACAATTTATCCAGCTACCAAATAAAAAAAGAATTAAAGCCACATGTTTAGCAACAGTGAAGTTATCAATCTAAACGTCGAGTGAGTCAAGGGTGGGAGCGGTGGATGAGGAGCCGGTGGATGAGGCGCCCATAGGTTTCTACACAAAATAGCGGAAAACTAGAACTTTTGAAATTGATGCCATTTTAAAAGTATACATAGGAAAGTATTCAAACTTCTCATATGTGGTAATAACATGTGCCTGCTACTATGAATACTAATATTGAATTGATATCTAGACATTCTCTACTAGAATATGATGTTCAATTCAGGGAGTGTTTTAATGTAAAGAATACACAGTTTTATTCATTTTATTGATTAAACAATGGCCAATCGCAGTCTCTCTATTTCATTTGTGTGACTCTTCGGTCCTTTTCTACCCTGGGTAGTAAAACATTTAACTAAAAAATCCAGAAGTGTTTCTTCACAGAATTTTTCATAGATTTATGAAAAAATTGCTATTTAGACCTATTTTGGACCACCCTGTATTCAAAATAAAAAGAACTTTAACGATATTCATATAGTTCATTTTGATAACCATTTTCTTTTAAATTAAATAGTCCATGCTAACTAAATTTCATAGAATATTATATACAAACCTTCATTTTATGCATTATTTCATCATCATTTTAGACACCCTGTACTTTTTCTGTGTACATTTTGGGCAAATGATTCTTAGCAAATTTGGTAGCACCTTCTGCGGTTGTTCTGATTTTGGTGACTATTTTCAGCTAAACCCTAACTGTACAAACTATCAAAATATTTTGTGAGGAGCAAAAACAATCAACTTTTGTATGTTCCACCCTGTAAAAATGTTACACACCCTGTATAATTTGATTCTTTTTTTGCAAAAATGAAAAACCTTGAATCATAAGCTTTCCAACAATATATAGTTTGTGGGTCATTAAGTATGTAAAACCTAAGTTTTGTCCCATTTAATCAGAATTGGTGCATTTCTCAACATTATTAGAAGTGAAACATTTTTTTGGACCAGTTTGTGACTTCTGACCTCATGCGAAGTTGCTTGTCACGATCTTAATCTTCCATTTGCAAACATCCATACAACTGATACAGGAAGCTGCTAAGAAAAATAACGTGTCCGAACTGTATATGCTGAACAAAGATCACTGAGGAAACAGTGTGCTGCGAAGCTCTATTCAAGCTTCGCGCCAATATTGATTTCCGATAATCAATGACCTATTCATAGGCCTCCGCTAGGAAATGTTATTTTTTTCTACTATAAGCTATTTAAAATTTGGTTCGACACTAAGCAAGTTTTAATCAAAGAGGATATTGCATCATGTCTTAATCAAGTTATATGGAATAATTATGTTATCCAATTAAAAAATAATACATTATTCTTCATAGACTGGATTAAGTCGGGAATTATTTTTGTGGGTGACCTATTTGACGATGATGGTTCTTTCTATTCCATTAACCACTTCCGTAATCGTCTAAATGATAAGGGTGTCGTAATTTGACAGTATTACGCTCTCCGCAATGCGCTTCCCATTGATTGGAAATTAACACAGACTCCTGATGACAACGCCACGGCTCCCAACAACAACGGAGAAGATGTTTATTTTAATTCAGTCCCTACTGATACTTGTACACAAAAAAAGGTTTTAGGAAAGCCATGATTCACAATTTGTATGTTCCTCCTCTGTGTACACATTTCTGGCCACTTAGGTTCCCCAATTACTCTTTCAATTGGACCGACATTTGGTTCGCCACTCCAGTGCACCGATGAAGCGAGGTTGATCTCATTTAAATTGGAAAATCCTCCACAATATTTATCCCACCAAAGTACTTCTATGTAAGATGGGTAAGCTAGAGAATAATATTTGTCACACATGCAACGTAATTGACTATATCGACCATTTCCTTTGCAAATGTAATCTAGTTAAACAGCTATGGTCTTACGCTAGTCAAGTTATCTCGCGTATATTAATCTACATGTTTTGTATTAACCACTAAAATTATTATATATTAAAATATCACAATTATACTTATGGCAACCACCCAAATCTGTTACTCCTATTTGAAAAATAATTCTGTCTTCGTAGACTGATTTCACTGTAATTACTATGTCATATATATATATATAAATTATGTCGTGATATTAAATGTATGTCTTAAATATTATAACTCAATGTTTTTAATCGATTGTCACCTTGTACATACTTACTATTATACTATTATATTAAATATTGATGTTACTGTATAAATATATTGTGTATCATAGAATAAAGAATAAAGAAAGAAGAAAAAAAATACTTGCTCAGAATTGGTCTTTGTAAAATATGTTTTAATCGTTATTTGAGTGAAAATAAAAAGTTTGCTGATTATTAAAAAATATTCTTCAATGACAGTCCAGTCAGTAGAGAAGGGGGACATCTGGGAGATTTTTTCTTCAAATTGCAGGCTAAGTGCAAATATGTGTGTTTGATTACAATGGCCAAAAATAATGATTTGTTTGTTGTCACATGTTACCAAATTAGTGGGTCATATCCTTTCCTTTCCTTTCATGCAAACATGAACACATGGGAGTGCCCCTCCATGGAATATTTAAACCATTTACTTTGTTTGTTGTTATATCCGGTTGTTTGTCTTATTACCTTCTTGTTTATTTTATGATCTTGTTTTTACTTTATCATAATGTAGTTTTTATTATTTAGTTGTTATTATTATATCGTTAGTATAATTATCTTGTCATTAACGCGTTTCTTCTATTACCTTACTTTGTTGTTTTTATCCCTACAATTATAACAGGTTGACCCAAGTCGATGCAAAATTAAACTAAGACAGCCAACTGTACCATATGGCTATTACAGAGCCACTGTACAGACTGTAGACTTCAATGGACAGTTTGTGACCGCTGGTGGTGTCAAGTTAGTGGCTACACAACGTAAGCATAGACCCAGTGTACAAGACAACAAGGATGGTACATACACAATCCAGTATTACATGTTGGATTCACTCCAAGTCAACATAAATGGTACACCAATGAGAGGAAGTCCATTCCCACGATGACTTACATTCTCTAGTTCAAATTAAAAGAAATAACCTAATCAAATTCCCTTTTACCCGTCAACAGATTTTGGGTATCACACATAAGAAAGCACAAAATATTATGTATCAGCCACAGACAGGAGTGCTCTCAATTGTATCCAAACTGTTATTTTATACATGTATCATCAGAAATCATTAAGCTTAAAGACATATTTTGTGATCTTTTCCAGGGGGCGCCCTATACTCATGATTTTTTTTTTTTTAGAAATAGATTCTCTTGCAGATTTACATTTCTGATCACGAATCATAAATATATTATGAGTTTCAAAATCATTTCAAAATCATTGTTTAAAGAGGTGAAAATAAACTGTCCTGCTAGCAGGCTAACTTAACATAGCAAGATTGTATCTTTACATTGAAATACTTTGATTAGTCGTGTTAGCAATACAGGGACAAATGGCTTAACTTTATACATAAATGTAATAATGCTTTTACACAGAAACCTTAAGCAAAAATGTTACTTTAAAATGCTTATTTTTACATCTGTATATGGTCAACTCTCATGAAATAGTGCAAATGAGATTTCAGAAGTTAAAAAAAAAATTGTCTCCAATTTTATTTATTACACTATTTTTTAATAGTAGACAAGTACTGGATACTAGATTTTGTGAACAACACTCATTGCATTTTTGTACAATATAACGTTAAATTTATATTATAATATCTCTTGTTTGCAGATTTTGTTCCATGTTTATTACGTTATATACTTTCTATCAGCTCTAAATCAGAACGAGTTTACAAACTGTGATGCCAAAAACACAAAATTGTAGTTACGAAAGCATACTTCTACCAATTACAGCGAACAAAATGCAATGTAATTTTGTAAATTGCAAGTATTATGAATCGTTTTTGGTCTTCACATTACTGTTTGAACAAGCTTTAAAACTAAAAAAATGCACGGTTTTCCAAAATGAATATCTTTGTGCAAAGTATAAACTATATCTTTAATCGTATCTTTTTCCAATCGTTGTAATGTGTTTTTAAAAGCTAGCTCAGAAACAATAAATATTATGCTTTGCTAATAACGCTGGCATTGATACTCGGACTGTATGGGGTAGGTAACGTAATAAACATATACAAACACATGTAAACAAATATATTCAACATCGACCAAAGTCAGTTTATTTTGTACACAAACATATCTTGTAAACGGTATTTTAGTAAGTTAAGTTGCCCGAAGTCCACTGAAAGACAGTTCTATATAATATTGTCGACTTGCTCTTTTGATGTAGGGTAAATATGGTGAATAACGTAATAAACATGGTCACTAAATTGACAGATGTAACATGGCACTTTACAGATATGTTGTAAGACCATGATATTCTTACCTTTATGTAAATTTTAATAGCACTAAATATTGAATAGCCTTTTATCTCTTAAAATTAGTAAGATATTGATTTGTTTTATTTAAAATGATGGTAGTAGAATTGTTAATAAGACTGCACTCTGATGACCGTTTTTGTCTCCACTATTGCATTTGGTTCTGCCGGTATCGCCATTGGTTTTTTGCACTGGGTGGCACATATTTCTGTATAATAATGAGGCAAAGCTTTCTTTTTTATTCAAGTTCATGTAGTGTAAAAGTAATCAAAAGAACCAATCGTGCATGGTTTGACCTTTTGAACCCAAATTCATTCAGAGTATATGTACATGTAGCATTAACTGTAGTGACACACTTAACTTGATGTTACGTGTGTTCTATCTATTGGCACTTTGCTATTTTCTGATCCTTATTTCGGTTCAATTGCACGCTGAAGGTGCCCTCTCTCTCTGCCACAAACTCGTATGTATTTTGGTAATAGGCAATTTATATGGTACATGCTGCCAGAGCGGCCGTTTGGCCATCTAGGACAAACAATATTCTCGTTTACTGAGTCGGTTAGGACTGATTATAACAACAAGGAAATGGCTGCCTCAATATTACCCTCACAGAAGAAGGAGGATTTCAAGGATCAATTTTTGACTTGTTTTCTCTGCTTTGAGCCATACGACAATAATGAACATCAAGCTAAATTTCTGCCTTGCCTACACTCCTATTGCAAGTCTTGTCTACGACAACACGCTCGCAAATGTCCACGCTTCAACTGCCCAAACTGTCGCATTGTTGTGAAGTTAGTTGACGGGAATATCGATAGCCTGCCAAATAACTTTATTGTGGCGAATCTAAAAGACTTCCAAGATATCTTCAATCTGGCAGTCACTTGCAGTAATTGTGACGAGGAGAGTCCTGCTGTAAGCTTTTGTTATGATTGCGACTGTTTCTTGTGCAACAAATGTGTGGATATGATTCACAAGCGTGCTCTTCGCCATCACAAACTTTCAACCATGCAGGAGTTACAGGAAGAGAAATGCAATCCAGTGAGGCAGCAACGATGCAAGAAACATCCCACAAAACCACTCGATCTCTACAGTACTGTAAGAACGCCCTTTGTAAAGTCCCTGCTTGTGCCTTATGCGGTCTTACTCCTGACCATCGCGGTCACGACCTTGTTGATTTAAGGGCAGCCATCGATGAGATAGTAGCTGATATACGGCAATCATCTACAAAAGTAGCTACCAGGAATCAGGAATTGACCAGGAAGCACACAACTGTGGAAACTATGCAGAAAACTCTCACCGATAACTTGAACAAGACTGAAAAGGCGATGCAAGAATCAGTCCAGAAACTACACAGTCTGATAGATTCGCACTACGACAAGGCTCACTCCCACTTGAAACAGCTGCACCAAGCTGCGATGAATCAATTGACAGAGCGCAACGAATCCATAGACTTACTTGCCACACAAATGACCAGCGCCTGTGAGTTTGCCAACAAAGCCTGTGATACGAGCCAGTCTACGCAGCTACTGACCTCACAAAACCAAATCATGGAACGTCTTTGTGAACTAGACAATGCGACGCTACCTGCAACTGAGTCAGATAAGACAGACTTCTGTCTTACTTCCAAGCATTATTTAGCCATAGAGCAGGTTGAAGGAGCCTTGAAGAATATGTGTGATGCAGATTGGTGGAAACTACCGCAGGTAAGACAAAAGTAGCCTTGATGATCAGGCTTCTAATTACTTGAATCGCGTAGTAGCACTGCCCGGTCAAAGTAATATAAATATAAGTCCAGGGACTCAATAATCTTATTTATATTTTTATAAATATTTAAAATACAGCATCAATTTTTCACCCACCCTATGCCGACCGCCAACAGGCCTACATACCACTGCCCTCTCTCGCCCGCTACTCACTGAACATGTCGGTGGGATCCCGGTCGGTTCAAACAGTCTATAGTGCTCGCAATTTATCCATTCGATCGAGGGCGCTTGCGCACGAAGCCTTATACAAATTGATTGGAACACTTTCTAACATAATTAATATTTACGTACGATGTCACTTATTGGTACTCGTTTTACAATTGACAACCTCCACTAGTGTCGTTGTGCAATTGGATGTTATGCCTCCTGAGTAATGACTATCAGCCATGTTTGTTAATATTAACCGCAACGATCCGCTGGATTTCCAGTGGTTTTATAAAGCGATACATTAGATCAGCATTACAATTTATACAAGGCTTCGCTGCTACACAACTATATATATTAGCTCATAAATCCTACGTCAACAAAGGTGGGAATTCCGTGTTAGAAACGCCAAATGGCTACTGATAATCTCGGACTGCCTTATTTTGAATAAAGTTAGAGAAGCCTTATCAAGTATAGACAACAAGATAATCTTAGGTTGAGGGTTACTCAGACTCAGGCATTACATTGACATTGCTGTTAAATAGGTAATTCAGTGACGCAAAAGGAGGATTCAGGTAAAAAGAATGTCATTTCACGGACATAGCCAGACGGGCCCCTGCCATAAGGCTCGCCCCCTAATGCACCTCCAAAAAGAAATTGCAAATATATTTACCCACATTAGTCGGTTATTTTCCCTGGTCACAGGCGTGTCCTCCTCTTAGTCCACTGCATTGGAGACACTAGTTACGCCACTGGGTCTTTGGATTATAAATAGCCAAACATATTCCAATCAGGGGGCTTTCGAGTATAAATGGGTGTCAAATTTGCTTAAGGGGGTGTGGACCCTCAGGTATAGCCTCCGTAAAACTGCCATAACTTCTTCATTATTCATTTAATCTATATACAAGTATACATTTGTTTGCAGAAAAGGGTTCAATGAATCCAACCATGATCATGAAATTGGCCATTTTGGAGAAAGTATAAAAACATGTTTTTTTGGCCCATTTTAGGTTTGGAAAAGATAACTAAAAATATAATGTGTCAAATGTTGTCATACAAGTTTTATCATAATCCTGATAACATTCCGTAGGAGGTTTTTTTTTTGGTTTTGAATATCTTATAGACCAAAAAATACCAAAGAAATGTGATTTTTTTTTAACCAAAAATGTAATGTTCATGATTTTGGAGGTAAAAAAATCACATTTGTGGGCACGTTTCTGTCTATAACTATTCTAAAAATAAATAAGATATTAAAAAAACACACCTTCATAGGGAAAGTTATCAGGATTATGATAACACTAGAATGACAACGTTTGACAAAATATATTTTGAGTTATCTTTTTCAAACCTAAAATGGGTCAAAAAACGTTTTTATATTTTTCTCCAAAATGGTAAATTTTATGATCATGGTTGGATTCATTGAACCCCTTTCTGCAAAAATGTCAACATTTATATCGATTTTGGTTTGATTTTTGTGGTTATTTGATGTATTTTTGTTTGTTGTTCAGCCCTGCGTTAAACCTGGACCACTGTGTGGTTCCGATTTTTGTCCTGGGCTTTAATCTACCTTCTTTTTTCTCGCAGTGTATAATTTATGTCAGTGATTTCTTGAATAAAGATTGATTACACACATAATGAAGAAATTACGGCAGCTTTACGGAGGCTATGCTGAGGGTCCACACCCCCTTAATATTTGCCTACCTCTACCGGACTGTATTTTGACCAAATATATTTAAATAAAAAACCTAAAAAAATAAATACTGGTATAAAAAACCCACTTACTAATGAATGGGGGGGGGGGGGGGGGGGCTTTTCAAAATGAATGCCCAACCCAATTTTTGCGCTAAGACTCAAATGCCGTTGATTTTCACTTTCGTGCAGTGCTTGCCGTATGTATACAATATTTCCCCCCGATTTTTCTATAAAACAAATAAATGCGCAAGAATCAAGCGTCTCGGTGAAATGCGCGCGCACTGCTAGGAAAAAAACTGTTTGTTTTTGTTTGGCCTAATAGATCTTGTATTCGGTACGACAACTTCTTCTAGAAGTATAACACCAAAGGGGGTGATTATTTGAATCCACGTAAAAATACCACCAGACAACCTCTCTCTCTCTCCCCTCTCAAAGTATCTTTGTCTTATTCTATGTACTGTTTCAAAAGACACAGGTGGATTAGTCAGAGCCCGGGCATGAAATAAAGAGTTTGTGTGGCCTACCTAGTAACCAGAGTTATGTGTGTTCCATTAACAGTTATCAAAGGAATCGGAGGAAAAGAAGAATGCCGTGAATAATCTTGAGGAGAAGGTCCCCACCTTGGAGCAGAGGTTAAAAGATCACAGCCTATCTGGTGATGAGATATTAACAGTCGTCACAGCAGAGGTGTGTTTTATGTATTAAGTATTCCTGAAAATACAGGACTATTTTGTATTTCAAAGAAGTTATCAAAAGAAAATATAGAGAGTAAGCATGTTCAAATCATGTCAAAATGTTTAGTATTGTGATTGGCCTTTCAAAGTGTTACAATGTAATGAGGATCAAGTGGGCTATTTTCGTTGAAGTAGACGAATACTGAAACTTAAAAATAATAAAAAATAAAACATTTCTGGGAGTTTGGCAACACTTTTAATATGAGGGTCGTTCACTAAATATTGAAAGTGATCATTGTATGGGATGCATGAGTGATTCTATTGAGAGATAATGTGATCAATACAAAGTATGAACCTTTGTCTTTCAAAAATACACTTTTGGATTGTTAGATACCTTTGGTTGTGTAACGTCATTAATATAAACACAATGGTCCGTATTCTCGTACGTAGTTAGACACGGTTTTAAGCTAAACACGCGTCTAACTTTGACGTTAGACACAGCATTTAACTAAACGCAATTCTCGTACATTTATTTTGTTTTACTCAACACGCGTCTAACTCGCCGAAATGTGTCTAACTTTAAACATGGGTACGGGGGTAGTTTAATGCGTGTTTAACTAAACTCGCGCACCAACTGTATGCCTTGAATGATCACTCAACCGTGCCCGGTGCAAGCTGACGTGCGGATCGGGTAGAGCCCAATACGCAACACACGTTTAAGTTAGACACGCGTTTAGTTAAACACGATTTTAAGCTAAAACCGTGTTTAGTACGAGAATACGGCCCAATAGGTTTTAGGCAACTGACCAAAATCTGTCAATTATTTGGCTGGATATGTAATAAAGGGTTCAACAAAAGAAGGTATACCACTTTGTTTATGTCATTTTGAGTAACTTTCAATTTGTTTGTGTCCAAACAGGCTAAATAGGCATTTAGATGAATCTTTTAGGCATAATTTGATACCAAATTTGCCCCCTAACAACACAGATAAACCATGATTAGCACCATTTAAAGGAAAATATCCCATTTTCAAAAGTCGCATTTCCAATACACAGCACGAGAAGATTTGGCTAATCTGTCCATGTTCTCCCCATCCATAACATTCATTTACATTCAAATCCTTCACCCTTGTATCAGTTTATATTTGAATTAGCCCGCACATTGAGGGATATGCGCGGTGATCAGTACGGGATAAATACGGCATATGTGTGTGTTAACAATTGGCCTATTCTTCTCGTGCTGTGTATTGGAAATGCGACTTTTGAAAATGGGATATTTTTCTTTCTGCTTTCTGTTTTTGCAAACACTGCAATTCGGCATCGGTTTCCAGCTCTATGTTATATTTTAAGATATAATTGAAATACACCCATCTTTTTAGTGTGTGAAACAGTGTAAGACAAATACATTTCACGGACATCAAGGCACATACCAATGATGCCATGAAAAATCTGACACCCCTTAGTAAGTGAGATGGTTAGTGGTGTACCCCCTGTTTAGGTTGTCTTTCATTATGTCCCTCTCAATTGTATATGTTTTCAAAACATTTATAGCATCCAGAAATGTAATCAAAAACACTTGTTTGCACAATCCTAAGGTTTTCTTTAGTAAATGCTTTAAAATGTATTAAAATATCAAGATTTGACAACAACAAAAAACCCGCCCTATACCCTCAATAATTCATCCCCAAAAGTGAAATGTTATCATTAATCTATTAATCTTATCTGAACAGAGAGAAGCTTTCGAGAAGAAACTAGAAGTCACCAGAAAAGAGCTGTCCGATTTAAGAAGTTCCAGTACCGAACAAATAGCTGCATTAGAGCAACAAATTTCCTACCTGAACACTAAGATAACAGAGGATAGCGACGAAATACAGAGTAGGGAGAGGAGTGTAGCAGACCTGGAGGAAAAGCACATGAAAGAGATGAAGGATTTGAACCAGAGACTACTGGCTCATAAAAAAACAGGCCTCTGACAATGAAACGTTATTGATTGAGAAGGAAACTGAACTTGCTACACAGGTAAGATCTTATACAAATACCGTGAGCGAGAGAGATACTCACGTACGTGAATTAGTGACAAGTGATAATCAATGAGGCCAGAAATACAATGTTTCAGAGTTTCGTCAACGGGAGCCGAGTTGCACTGACATATCTTACCGCTATACAATGAGCTTAACATACAACATGTCGATAACATAAACCATAGCAACCATAGCAGTTGTATCATAGCAACTGAATTAATATATTCGCCCATAAATGGTCTCCCTATACGTCACATCTCTCCATCTCGCCCTTCTCGCCCATTACCTTTATGTTTTCTCTGCCTTTCCCCCATCTCTTTGTAAAAGATTTGTGAGATTTGGTGGGGGTGCCCCCCCCCCCCCCCCCCGTCCACACACCCCACCCACCACACCCACCCCACCCACCCCACCCACACCCCGATGGCCCTGCGTAATAGTTAATTGGTGTGTTGAGTAATATCGAATATAAAGTTGTTCTCTGATATAATTACATGTAGGTGCCGGCACCCAATTCTGATAGTCCAATACAGTAATAACTGTAATGAGTGCGTATTATATTACAGTTTTACTGTGCCTGTGTTATAACACGGTAACATGTGTTACGGTATATTACAGTTGTTACTCTCCTGTGTTACAGGGTGTTAGCGCCCTCAACGGAATAAATTGCAATAACACTGACAATGACAGTATACGTACAAATACGTATACTGTACGTATTTTATATTTGACACCTTTGAAATGATGTTGATACATAATTATATGCCAAAACACTCAGGGTGTTGGTGGTCGGGAGGTAAAAACAAGGATGGGAGGTAAAAACAAGGATGGCACAATCATAAACTATAAGTATTGGATATCCAACAAACTTAAACTATAAATATTGGATATCCAACAATCTTAAACAATAAATATCGGATATCCAACATTATTAAACTATTTTCGTTAGTGTTATTGCGATTTATTCCGTGCAAGTGCGGCGGAAGTGTTATAACACATGGTACAGTAACAACTGTAATTTACCGTAACACGTGTTACCGTGTTATAACACAGGCACAGTAAAACTGTAATATAATACGCACTTTAATTACAGTTACTACTGTATTGGACTACCAGAATTGGGTGGTGCCGGAGAGAGCATATGCTGCTTAACATGGACATTCCTGATGAGACATGAAGGCATTGATTTGGAATGTGAAAGATCGTAACATTATCAATATTAATGTTGAGACACTGACAGTTTGTCTGAAGAAAAGGACATTGTATATCAATTTAAATCAAAGCGAATAGAAATAAAATATACATTCGGCTTTTTCATCCGCGATCTTAATTTGACCGCAAATACAGAGGAAAACACAATGGGCCGTATTCTCGTACGTAGTTAAACACGGTTTTAAGCTAAACGCGCGTCAAACTATGAATTTGGAAGATATTCTATTTGGCAACCACTCTCCCTCTGAAAGCTTCAAATGATTAGTCGACCCTGCTTGATTCGACCAGAAGTATTTTGGTCCAAATGTTGAAATGTCAGTACATGGTCAATAATGTTATGTCGAAGCTTTTCTAGTAATTAAGCACCCTCCCTCTAAAATTTTTAAATCACAAGCTACTGAACTCGACCTACGTCCAATTCGTCCCGACATAACCATGCCCCTTTAATCAGTAATATTAAATTCAGCTCTAAATATCTTTATTTTTTAAATATCTTTATTTTAACTTACACCCTCCCTTTAAATCTCCCCACTCCTCTGAGTGTGGGGAGATACATATATGTACGTGTAGATGGAGAGGCTATGTCTTGTCTTTGCTCTGCAATATTACGCAACACTATAATTATATGCAACAATTTAAATCGATGGAAAAGTTATAGGCAGATGTAAGAATTGACTATCGGGTCAGATCATAAATGGTTTCGATATCATCATCAGTATAGACCTACATATTGTTAACATGCCTACATTCTTAGGCATCAACATATTCCATAATTTGAATGAATAATAGAAATTTAACATTTATGTTAAAGTCGGGTATTCTACACTCTCAGAAATATCGACAGCCTCTCATATTTCTTTAGAACCAAATTGTTATATGCATGTCTTGCAGACTTTTAGATTCAGAACCTTCTACGAATAACCATATCGTTCTGTAGATGTTTTGTATACCCTTTTCTGATCTCTTTAGAACCTTTAATGGTTCACCAAAGAGACCTACTGCACCTTATTAATCCCCTAAATTTACATGTTATCTTTCATCTTATTCTGCACAGCGAGAAGCCTTCGACAAGAAACTAGAAGTCGCTTGAAAAGAACTGTCCGGTTTAGGAAGTTCCAGTAGCAAACAAATCGCTGCCTTGGAGGGACATATTTCTCAGCTGAATACTAAGATAAAAGAGGATGGCAAGGAGTTACAGAATAGAGAGAGGAAGATAGCAGACCTGGAGAAACAACATATGAAGGAGATAGAGGATTTGAACCAGAGACTAGATGCTAGCGAGAAACAGGCCTCTGAGAATTCCAGGTTTTTGATTGAGAAGAAGACCCAACTTGTTGGACAGGTAAGATCATATACAACACATTCGGGCGGGAGGTATATGTGTAGAATTGCTCTGCAATATTAAGTAACACTAATGATTGTTTCTCTGGACATATAGCTGCTATAATCATCATGGATAGACTTACATATTTTTAATAGACCCACATTTGTCGGCATCAAAACATTTTATCATTTGAAAAATATCACACCATATCAGCAATATATATATTCCACCTGTATGTAAAAGTGGGATATTCTACTTTCTCAGAAATATCTAGAACCTTTATTCGTAGTTTTGTTGTTCTATGGCTTGGAACCTTTTAGCTTCAGAACCCTTTACGAAGAACCATATCATTCTATAGATGCCTTATTTACCTTTTTTCTAGTCTCTTTAGAACCTTTATTGGTTCACCCAAGAGCCGTACCGTTCCTAATTCATCCCCTATATTTAAATGTTATCTTTCATCTACTACCTGCATAGAGAGAAGCCTTCGACAAGAACGAAAATAAACTAGAAGTCACCAGAAAAGAACTGTCCGACTTAAGAAGTTCCAGTAGCATACAAATCGCTGTCTTAGAGCAACAAATTGCTCACCTGAATACTAAGATAACAGAGGATAAAGAGACGTTAAAGATAAGAGAGAGGAGGATAGCAGACCTGGAGGAACAGCACAAGAAAGAGATTGCATATTTGAACCAGGGACTACTGGCTAGCAAAAAGCAGGCCTCTGTGAATACCAAGTTATTGCATATGGCGGCGATATTAATTGCTTATAAGGTAAAACGCTCTTCTGAATTCATTCGCAGTGCTGTAAACAGGTTTCCCCAATTTGGAACTGACCAAATACGGTTTTGAGTGACCCATGATCTCAGAACATACTCCTTGTGTGGACCATGATTAAGTGTCCTGCAAATTAGTCCATGAGCCTGGACCCAATTTTTTGCTCATCGGTATGTAAAATGTACTGCAGATAATATGTGTGTCTGAGTGACATTGACTAACATTACATTACATTGATGACCAAAAATAATTAACGATTTACTTTTTTTCTCCTTTTCTTTTTTTAAATGGTTGAGGGGGGGGGGGGGGTGATACATTTTACCAAATTATTGGTAAGTCTGAAAAGGGGGTCTTAACAGCCTTTTCTCACATATTCAAACATGAATACACGGGAGTACACCCTCTATGGAATATAACACAATATAAACATTTACTTTGTTGTTGTTAGTTTGTTGTTATTAGTTTGTTGTTATAATGTTGACGTTATTACCTTCTTGTTAATCTGATGTTTTTATTTTTACTTTATTAGTTTTTATTATTTTGTTGTTATTATTATGTTGTTGTTATAATGTTGTCATTACAGTGCTTCTTCTCTTACTTTACTTTGTTGTTATTATCCCTACAATAACAGGTTGACCCAAGTCAATGCACAATTATAAGACAACCAAGTGGATTAGGTTACCTACGCAATGCCACTGTACAGACTGTAGACTTCAATGGACAGCTGATGACCACTGGTGGTGTCAAGGTAGAGGCTACAAAAAATGGGAATGCACTCGATGTCAGGACAACAAGGATGGTACATACACATTCCAGTATGACAAATTCAGGGGTCCATTCCATGTCAACATAAATGGTACACCAATGAAAGGAAGTCCATTCTCAGCACGATGACCTACATTATGTAGTTGACTGTTTACATTCTATAAATGAAAATAAGTAGCCGATCAAATTTACTTTTACCCATCAACATTGATATTTTGGGTATCTCACACAAGAAAGCACTCGTATACTATTTGTTTTCATTTCCTGCAATAATTTAAGCCTGAGAGATGTTTCGTAAAGCCAAATGGCAGTGAATCGTCTAAAGTCTGAAGACCTGAAGTTTGTGTATATACTAGCTGTTGTATGCCCGTTGTCCCACCCGTTGTATGAGCAAAATATAATGAAGTGTGTATTCATGATGGTTATCTATGTAGTATAGAAAACACTATGTGGACAAATTGAGCTCAAATTGGGTCACTTTACTTAGACTTAGACAAAGTATCGTTTGCGTCGTGCCAAATTGGCAATTCACCTTCCTGTGCCGGGCAGCAACAGCACATTCCATATCAATTGGAACTGAGGCATGAGAAATCCACACTCCACTTTTAATAATAGTGTATTATACCGGGCTTGGTACCGGAATTAATATGGCATGCTGATACTTATTTCACATGTTTCATCACAAATCTGTAAGCTAATTAAAACTAAGTACCGATGAGACACGGTAGAAAATAAAACCTCGTTGTAATTGTATGATAAACTTTATTTCATCAAAGACTTGATGCATGGCTAGGACCTACAAATATACATATACTATTTACCAACAGTCGCACTACCGAGCTGGTTTAGGGTTTCAACCTACCTGATATGCAGTCGACGAAGTGTCACTATCCTCTCCATCGTAGACCATTTTAGGCTAATGACCCCGGTGCTGTCGGACCACGGACGTGAATTTGAACTCATACATGTACAGAGGCCTACTAGTACTAGTACTAGTGCTGCACGCTTTGATTTAGTTCAATCCCTAATTCAACCCGCCGCGACGGCCCTGCCCGCTTTCCGACAGGCCTCCGGGACGAGGGGGATGGGGTCATTCATACCTGTTGATCCTAACTCTCTTGGTCAATGGTGGATGCCACAAAACAACATACTGGTATTCCACGTGGTATGAAAACATAATTATGAGATGGATCGTTCATTCGCTTTAGGAAATACCTAACTTTAGATTAAAACTATTTGGATGGCGCTGTCACAAATGCCTAACTTTACATTAACACAATTAGACTTGGATTTACATACAAATTGAAACTGTTTTACTGTTGTGGTCAGAAATGCCTAACTTTCCCTACACTGAATCCTTTTATTGGTGCATGAAGCTTCATGATTGGTGTTGTAAATGCCTAACTTTTAACAGACATTGAATCCTTTGATTGGTATTGTCAAAAATGCCTAACCTTACATTAACACCATTAGACTGGGCTGTCAGAAATGCCTAACTTTACATTGAAACCGTTTGACTACATTTACAAAAGGTCAATTGTCGTGGCCAATCGACTAAGATCGATAAACTTAGCGGTAACTTTTCGCGAGTAGAAACAGGTGGAATTAAAAACTGACCGATTGAAACTTGGCGTTTATTAGCGTTTACTTTTTGCAGTGCCCCAGCGCTGCGCTGCTGGGGAAGAAACCGCTTATAAACGCTAAGTTTGCCCAGCAGAAACAGGCAGAACCCGGCACTAATCGGCAATAATCTTTTTGCAATATCCCAGCAGAAACACCCTCATAATGTATCATGAAATTACTGGATTGTAAATACATATAAATTGGCTGGCAACTTTGGCAGTGATTATCTTGTCTCAAAGAAGAGGTTTGTGCAATTGATGAGACAATTGCATGATTATGGTTGCGTAACAAGAACTTTCTCCTCGTGTATTAGCTTCATAATTGGTGTTGTCAAAAATGCCTAACTTTCCCTACATTGAATCCTTTTATTGGTGTTATCAGAAATGCCTAACTTTCCAGACATTGAATCCTTTGATTAGTGTTGTCAAAAATACCTAACTCTACATTAACACCATTAGACTGGGCTATCAGAATGCCTAACTTTACATTGAAACCTTTTGATTAGTGTTGTCAGAATATGTCTAACTTTACATTAACACCCTTTGACTGGGCTGTCAGAAATGCCTAACTTGAAATTGTAACCATTTGTACAGTCGGAACGCAAGTTCGATTTGACCCCAAATTATTAGGTACGACGGCGTCCTAATGTAAACACGAAAAATTCAAATTTAGTCGATTACCTATTTATTACCTATTTATAAATAACTAACACTTATTTAGGACGAAATATATACAAAAGGAGACCGCTGATCGTTTACCCACTAACCTACAATGAAGCATACATCTATTTTACTTCATACTGTTTTATCGAATCAATATATTCAGACACCAACGACCCGAAATGTGAGATTTCATGCTACTGCATCGGCGTAAAAACTGACAGGAACTGGAAGAAATGGTAGCCAATTTTAGATGAAAACGTCCGTAAATCCCTTATTTTACAACGTCGTAAAAAATCCATCTATACAGTGGCACATTATAATGAGTTGTTTTATATCGTTCGTGTTTGAAATTGTAATAGTGTTTAAGACGATTTTTGCCGCATCATTTGATTGAAGCCCGATGTGAAGCTCAATTGTAGCGACCAAAGTTTGGCACTTGACAATAAAGTGTTTGTATCTCCCGGTTATAACCAGTTTCCCTCAGCGTAGATGGTAAAACGCTCGCTTGAAGAACGGGAGGTCCGGGGTTCGATCCTGCACAATGTCACGAATTTTATTTTCTCTCATCAAAATCAATGTTGTTGGGTTTTTAATTTATTTATGATTGTTTTATGATGATTTATGATGACCATGTTTCTTACCCGATATTCCGTCTGGGTTCGATTGTGCTCTGGTTATCCCTTCACCCACTCAAATATTTAGTTTCAAAAGACACATGCATAAATGAGGAAAATCAGGTGTAAGTGCAGCAAAACATTGTCATGAAAACCATCTTCTAAACCGTCCGTGACTCCGTGTGTATATGAAAAAAACATGTCGCGTCTTTTATACCAGGAAATACAATACAACTTTAAAGTCTCTCTGATCCCGCCCAAACACTAGGCCTATGCCGAGGTTTGTTTGTTGCTTTGGGATTATTTATACTAGAATGGTGGGGATCTGTTAACTTATGAAAAAGAAATGAACCAAACATTCATAAATAAATCACACACAAAAAATGATTTTGAAGAGAAAAAAATAAATCATATGAAAATGTGCAGAGCAGAAGGATCGATTTCGAACCCTGGACCTCTCGTTCTCCAAGCGAACCCTTTACCATCTGAGCTATCAAGGGAAACCGTGAGATTTAAACACTTCATCAATTCTGTTTAGTAGAGCCACATGATGCAAAAACATCATTTATCTGTTAGATAAAAAGGATATCACAGTTATTTATCTCATAAGTTGAAAAAGATATCCCTCGAAAGATGTCCCTCCTATGCACAAAGCCTGCAATCCGCACAAACATCAAAATATAATGCGATCGCATATGAATGGACAATGGACAAAATGCCAATGGTTCCAAATTTTACTCTCTCTTACAATCTGTTTTTATCTACTTAAATGGTCACGTCGTAAAATCGATTTAGGAAATAATAATGACTAAAACCCTCATTTATCTGAATATGTGACAATTTTGTAATTTCGCTGTTTAAGACAGCTGTTTGTCAGATCAATGTAACGCTACTTTTGTACATTTCACTTTCGATATCGAAAAAATTGCAAACTTCCCATGTGAAATACTCTGCTTGTAAATGTCTGAGACAGGTTTTAATAAGTTAGTAAGACAGATTGTATTATTAGGAATATTTCAAGACATTAATCTCCAAAAAAGACTTACATTTGACCTCAAGATCACTCTTGAAATGATAGTTCAGATTCCGCGGGAGTTTAACTCGGTTTTAGTACCGAAAGTGCGCGGTTCACAATGCGAAGTTCGTTTCGGTAATAATTGACCTTTTAACGGTTATTCGGCTAAGAGGCGTTCCGACTATGTATGTGTTGTCGTTGCACCATTGGGAGAACTCACCGGTGCTGTTATAAATGACTTCACATTTTGAACTTGATTGGTAGTGTGACAGAAAACGTTTGTGACTAATCGCACCAAAATTGACATAGTTATCAACTTTAAAATGACACCTTGTTGAATGTAATCAGATTTCAAATCAAAAGATCGTTTCCAGAAAATACCAAATGAATAACTGTACCTAGAAACCTGTCCATTTACAATGTAACCTATGTATATGAATGGCTATGTTTTAAAAAAAAACCTTAACTTTTCATTAAAACTATTGAACAGTGTTCATAATCAAGTAACTTTACACTGAAACCTACATTGAATGGTTATGTATGTAAAATGTCAAACTTTACATTGAAACAATTTGATTAGTAATGCGTCAAAATAACCAACTTATTATGGAAACCTATATGTATGTAAAGGGTTATGTTAAGATACCTTAACTCAACATAACACCACCGAGAAAGTTTGTTTTTTTAGTATTGGCTGTGATTGCAGCCCAGCAAGTGAAATACCTCCGTAGTATTTCTGGTTGCCACATACAAGTTATGTATAATGCATCCTATATGCTATGTGAGGGCGCTGTAGTTCAAGCTTTTTTAAACATGGAACCTCTATGTATGGAAAGAGCTATGTTAAGATACCTTAACTTGACATTGAGGATATTTGATTGAGTCAAATGACTAAACTTTACGTAGAAACCTATGCATGTATGTGATTAGTATTGAATCACATGACTAGCTTTATGAATGGCTATGTTAAATACGCCTAACTCTACATTGAACCTATTTGATAAGTATTGAATCAAATTCTTACCTTATGACTGTTAATGGTGAATTTACTTAACTTTACGTTGAACCTATTCGATTAGTGTTTAGTCAATGACTAACTTTTCAAAAATGTATATGTATGTTATGTTAGAAATACCTAACTAGGACACTCTGTATTCAATTAGTGTTGAGTCAAATTAGAATCTTACATAGAATCCTATGTACATGTAATGTATTTAAATTGCTATGGTACAAATGCTTATCTTTATCTTTACATTGAAACTACGTGATTGGTCGTGTTGGTAATATAAAGTCAAATTACTGACTTTATACATAAACGTATGTAATAATGCTTAACTTTACACAGAAACCTTCACCAAAAAGGGTTACTTTAAAATGCTTATCTTTATATCTGTACATTGAAACTGTTTGATTATTGAGTTTAATGACTAACTTTACAATAACACCTATGATCATGAATGATTATGTTTAAATGTCTAACTTTAAACAGACATGTATGTATTTGAATGGTTATGATTGGTTAACCGTAACAGCCATGAATTCTACATAATACTACTCTTCTACAATCCTGGAAAAAAGTCTCGGAACACTTTGCGTGTGATTAACGGAAAAGTGTCACCCTGCAGCTTGCCAGAGTGTCCCAACATTGATCGACGGGGGCGGGGGAGGCAAGGTGGTGAAGGAAAAATCTCATTTGAACAATTTCCGTTTATACAGAAGACACTAAATATCATGCACATAACACCCAACACGTGTGCTCAGCGTTCCAATGACTTTTTTTCCAAGATTGTAGGTACTGCCAGTAGCGCACAGTTCCCCGTCTGCGTATTTATTAACCGTAAACAACATTTGGCCAAACACTGTTATACAAATTATTAACTTATGACTGTTAATGTTAAATGTACTTAACTTTACTTTGAAACTATGGTTTTAGTCAATGCCTAACTTTACAAACATGTATATGAATGTCATGTTAGAAATACCTAACTGGGACACTCTGTATTCAATTAGTGTTGGTTAAATTAGTATCTTACATATAATACTATGTACATGTAATTTGTATGAATTGCTATGGTACAAATGCTTATCTACTATTAAATGTATAAATAACCTTTTGTATATACATTGTTATGTAATAATGCTTCATTTTACACAGAAACCTTAAGCAAAAAGAGTTACTTTAAAATGAATATCTTTACATCTGTACATTGATACTATTTGATTATTGAGTTCAATGACGTACTTTACAATGAACAATGCACATGCATTGTTATGTTTAAACAGACATGTATGTATTTTAATTGTTATGAATGGTTAACCGTAACATCCCTGCATGCTACATAATACTACTCTACTTGGCACTGCTCTGGTAGCGCATAGTTCTCCGTCAACCTTCTACCTCTTGGCGCGACCAGGTGGGCTTTCATATGCCTATAGGAAAATCTTTACATTTTCCAACCTCACTCTTTGGCTCGATTAGATACTGAGGCCGGACTGACACGCAGGTGACACGATTCCTACCGTTGGTCCGTTTTGACCTGTTTTTATCCTTTGATGCATGTAGTTGTATTCCCAAACGTCCCATGAGTTACGGTTACATTGTCTAACTTTATTTTGAAACTAGTTAATTGGTGTCTAGTCAAATAACTTGGTCATGTCAACTTGGTTTTAATGATTATTTTAAATAGCGTAACTTAACATTGAACCTTATGTACAGTCCTTAAAATAAGTAACTGACCAGGTAATGAATATGCTCTCAACTGAAAAACTATAGCTCCTACATAAATATATTAGGACATTAAATTATGAAGTTGCAAGAATGGTAATGACAACGGGTTGTTAGAGTAATAATATGATGATTGGGGATGCTTCACTTGATCAATGTAGCCCATAAACATATCTGTCACACTGTCTTTCGTGTTCAAAACCCAAGTGTGAAAATGTAATTACTACACTTTGTTCTATCCTTTTCAATGTAGCGTTCTTAATCATTAAAATTATTAACCGATATTCATGAACAGTATCGTAACTTAAGAGGTGATATTCCTATAATATGGAAGGTTCATTATACTGATCCAGTGTAAGTACTCACGTGTACGTTTCGGACACAACTGTATCCTTTGTCAACACTTGTGGTAGTGATGATCTTGACGACTCATGACGCTTTTTGCATTCTTGGAGTTGCCAGTTGATTTATCATCTGGGGATTTTTTGCCAGATGATAATAGATCATCAAAAACGTGAGTGAGGTAGTATTGCCCCTCGTCGCGGTTCATCGTTGAGGTCCCCTTCTTCCTGATTTCTATAGCCTCTCGGATCCATCTCTTATACCTGTCTTGCTCCGTGCCTATAACCTTTGCCTCGTCCCACCCGATGACATGATTAGCGTCCACAACATGGTCTGTTATTGCTGATTTGTTGACCTGAGTGAGCGATGCCTTTCTCCCTGCTCTAGTGGTTATTGTTTTGTTAGCCTTTTCTGCCTCTTTCTTGTGTTCGCCGAGTCTTGTGCCGAATTGTCGTCCGGTTTCACCTATGTAGCTCTTTTCACAATTTCTGCATGGAATATCATAAATGGCGTCCGAAATGCTGTGAGGATCTCGTTTATCCTTGGGATGTACCACTAGATTCCGAATTGTGCAGTGTGGTTTCATAGCCGTGCCGATTCGGTAGGATTTCATTGTTCGTGCGATTCGCTCGGAGACACCTTTAACATAAGGCAAGACAACAAACCCGCGGCTCCTGGTGTCTTCATCTTTCTTGATGTTTTCCTTTTTCTTTGTTTTGGGAGTAGCCATCTGTTTTTTCACTTTGTCGAATGACCAAGGTGGGTAGCCGCATACTTGTAATGCATCTTGCACTTTTTTCTCCTCCACTTTCTTGTCCTCCTCTTCGGTAATTATCCGATTCTTTCTGTCATATAGAGTTCTGATTACGCCAAGCTTCTGGTGGAGTGGATGGTGGGATTGATAATTCAGATATTGGTCCGTGTGCGTTGGCTTCCTGTATACCAGGAGCTTCACTGTACCATCCTCCTTTCTGACGATTAGGGTGTCTAGAAAGGGCAATTTCCCTTCCACTTCTTGTTCATAGGTGAATTTGATCGACTCCGATTTATCGACTTGGTTTATATGATCTGTAAGTTGGTCGATGCAGTCTTTTTTCACCACTTCAAGAATGTCGTCGACATATCTAAGCCATAGCTTGGGCTTGCACTTTATGGGGGCTGTGGCGATGGCCTGTTGTTCCAAATGTTCCATAAAGATATTGGCGGCAATAGGTGAGACAGGACTGCCCATCGCTGTACCGAAGAGTTGACGATATATTTTGGATCGAAAAGTGAAGTACGTTGTTGTAAGTATGAATTCTAGTAGCTCTACCACGTCATCGCATGTCAACTTGAAACCTTCTTGTTTGTTGTAACGTTTGAGGGCATCTTCTTTCTCCAGTCTGTGTTTCACTATTTCCAGGACTTGATCGATTGGTGTGTTGGTAAATAGGCTGATGACATCGTGGGAATTCAGAATATCCCCCTCCTCAATGACTATGTCTGCTAATTCTGACGCCAGATGCTGCGAGTTCTGTACATGGTGGATCGTTTTTCCTACCAATTCACCTAGGATATCCGCCAACCATCTAGAAGTACTGTAGCCTATTGTGCTGGTGTAGTCTACAATGGGACGTAGTGGTGTGTTGGCTTTATGAATTTTAGGTGTACAATACAAACGTGGAACGTTTTCTGCAGTAGGATAGAGTTGTTTGTACTTACTTACGGTGATCTTTTCTCCTTCTTTAGACGGGATAATATGCTGATAAGCTTCCGTTTATACTTTGCTGTGGGGTCTTTCGGTAGCTCTTCGTATGTCTTTTTGTCAGCTAACATGGAAGAAACTTTCTCCTCGTACGTACTCATATCTAGTATACATGTCGCTTTCCCTTTATCAGCTGGAAGGATGATGATTTGCTTCTCCTTTTTTAGGCTGTTTAGCGCTTTTCTTTCCCCTTTCGTGACATTGTTTTCCGGCGGTTTTGATGATTTTAGAATACTCGCCACTTTTGCACGTAGTTGGACGCCATCAGCTGTAGGTAGTTTGCGGCAAGCTACTTCTGTCGCTATTACGAATTCTTCCGCGCAAACATCCGTTGGCGAAATAGCATAATTAAGTCCTTTTGCTAGTACACCCGTTTGGTCTTTGTTCAACTTGTATTGTGAAAGATTCACCACCCACTTTTTCAACTGAGCACCGGAGAGATCGATGTTTGATTGCGAGGTTTTCTTTCTTTCCGCGGACTTTGCTTCCAAATTCTGCAACTTGCGTGTGTGAGTCGCCTTTGTGTTGTTGTACGTAGTCTCTTTTACAGTCGCAATATGGCGTTTTATTTGTTGTTGAAGTGGTGATTCCGCGGGAATAATTTTATCAAGCTCTATCCCTCGGGATTCTTTCTCCTTCTTCAAAGATCCGATTTTGTTGTTTACAACGCGAATCCTTTCTCTGACGAGGCATTTTTCTGCGTGTTTGATGATATCCTTGGCTTTATTGGAGTTGATCGGGCATCGTAGTTTGAGGCTGGACGGGGTGAGGTTAAGGTCACGGCAACGGAGGCTAAAGACGAGATGGTTACGATGTCTTTGTAGTTTTTTCTCAACGTTTTCGATATCACGTAGATGTTTCACTGTACTTTGTCCATAAGATTCACGAATATTACCAAAAAGGTTCATAAGGATCGTTGATTGTAATATAATATGGAAGGTTCATTATACTGATCCAGTGTAAGTACTCACGTGTACGTTTCGGACACAACTGTATCCTTTGTCAACACTTGTGGTAGTGATGATCTTGACGACTCATGACGCTTTTTGTATTCTTGGAGTTGCCAGTTGATTTATCATCTGGGGATTTTTTGCCAGATGATAATAGATCATCAAAAACGTGATATTCCTGTACAACTTTAAACAAAAATGTTTACGTATAGGAACTGTAGTTTTGACTTTTGAGTTCGGAGTATATGTAATACCTGGCCAGTTAATTATTAATTTTTAAGGACTGTATATGAAAAGTTATGTTTAAAGTCCTAATTTAAATTAAAACTAGTTGATTGTATTGAGTAACATGACTAACTTTACACAGAAACGTATGTATGTAAATGGTTATGTTTAAATGTCTAACTTGACATTGAAACTATTTGACTATTAGCATTTAGTCGAGTGACAACACAGAAACATATTTTTATCAATGATTGTGTTAAAAATGCTTTCTTTTACATTACAACTAACTGATTTGTAAAGGACTTCCTTTACTCAGACACCTATTGTATGTGAATGGTTATGCTACAAGGAGGGTTTTAACATTGAAACTATTTGATAAGCATTGAGTCAAATGAATATCATTAAATATTCATGTGAATATTGACTGCATATTTAAAAAAATGTGTCAAATACAAAAACAAAGTCCGACTTTTTGAGATTGGTTTTGCAAAAGGCAGCCTCAATGATTAGCAATAGGCAAATGATTATTTAGCGACAATTCAATTCATAAATCTTGTATATATTCTATTTTATGCACATATAATTACAGCGTGTCCCAACAATTGGGTCCAAAATGGGAGAGCTGATGACTTTTGAAAGAAACCAAACCAGTCATTTTGATTTAGGAGTCTGAAAGGTACCCTTAATGATACTCTCTCATCCTAAATATTTCTGACATGCCCCACCTCTCCTAGTAAGTCAATGTTGGTGGAAAATTTAGTTAGACCCATATTTGGACTTAATACTAGGCCCCCCTTCAGTCTATCGAGTTAAACTCTTCCCTGTCGGACTGGATGAAGTTTTTCATCTGGAAGAACCTAGTATGGAAAAACCTAGTCTGGAAAAAATATGGGAACAGTTTTCATTTTGTTTTCTCAAATTTGCATTCAACAGACTTACTAGGTTTTTCCAGATTACAGGAGTCCTGTATCGTATACGTTTGTGTTGGATTTAGTTAGATTTACATTTAAAACAATGAACACATACATACACTTTCAAGCCATGACATATCAAGACAATAATCGACATTATTCACCAAGTTATCAGCTTGCCATATTTTGGAACCATTTTTTGAGACACGCTGTGTTTCGTGTGTTCGGAAATAATAAAATAAGCTAATAAATATACTAGTAAATAGTAAACTGTAAAATATGACATGACCGCGAGTAAGTTTTGCAGCTTAGTTTGTAAAGATAAGAAATTCATGATAAAGCACAACCTCAAAGCAACAAAAGTCCCGGACCAGGTGCTTTGAGGTTGGCTAATTCAAAATAGATACTCGATACCAAAAATCTGAGATATACATTAAATGAGCAAATTTCTTCTCCGCAGTTTGATACCTCATTCAACAAAATCGAATGCCTTTGGATACTTTTAAAGTTGTGGCGATTTCAATGACCGCGCATAAGTTGCACTAGGTATAGGAAATCATTAATTTGTGTGTGATTACGCACTGAAAATGTGTGTGTAAAGATAGCAAAGACTTTCATTATTCACAGCTAGTCACACCTTTTGTCCCGCAAATTGCGGTATCACTCCAGACCCATTCATCCACACACAAATCAATGATTTCCTATACCTAGTGCAACTTTACCGTTGTTATGCGCGGTCATTGAAATCGCCATAACTTTAAAATTATCCATTCGATTTTGTTGAATGAGGTATCAAACGGCGGAGAAGAAATTTGCTCATTTAATGTATAATTTATCATCTGGGGATTTTTTGCCAGATGATAATAGATCATCAAAAACGTGATATTCCTGTACAACTTTAAACAAAAATGTTTACGTATAGGAACTGTAGTTTTGACTTTTGAGTTCGGAGTATATGTAATACCTGGCCAGTTAATTATTAATTTTTAAGGACTGTATATGAAAAGTTATGTTTAAAGTCCTAATTTAAATTAAAACTAGTTGATTGTATTGAGTAACATGACTAACTTTACACAGAAACGTATGTATGTAAATGGTTATGTTTAAATGTCTAACTTGACATTGAAACTATTTGACTATTAGCATTTAGTCGAGTGACAACACAGAAACATATTTTTATCAATGATTGTGTTAAAAATGCTTTCTTTTACATTACAACTAACTGATTTGTAAAGGACTTCCTTTACTCAGACACCTATTGTATGTGAATGGTTATGCTACAAGGAGGGTTTTAACATTGAAACTATTTGATAAGCATTGAGTCAAATGAATATCATTAAATATTCATGTGAATATTGACTGCATATTTAAAAAAATGTGTCAAATACAAAAACAAAGTCCGACTTTTTGAGATTGGTTTTGCAAAAGGCAGCCTCAATGATTAGCAATAGGCAAATGATTATTTAGCGACAATTCAATTCATAAATCTTGTATATATTCTATTTTATGCACATATAATTACAGCGTGTCCCAACAATTGGGTCCAAAATGGGAGAGCTGATGACTTTTGAAAGAAACCAAACCAGTCATTTTGATTTAGGAGTCTGAAAGGTACCCTTAATGATACTCTCTCATCCTAAATATTTCTGACATGCCCCACCTCTCCTAGTAAGTCAATGTTGGTGGAAAATTTAGTTAGACCCATATTTGGACTTAATACTAGGCCCCCCTTCAGTCTATCGAGTTAAACTCTTCCCTGTCGGACTGGATGAAGTTTTTCATCTGGAAGAACCTAGTATGGAAAAACCTAGTCTGGAAAAAATATGGGAACAGTTTTCATTTTGTTTTCTCAAATTTGCATTCAACAGACTTACTAGGTTTTTCCAGATTACAGGAGTCCTGTATCGTATACGTTTGTGTTGGATTTAGTTAGATTTACATTTAAAACAATGAACACATACATACACTTTCAAGCCATGACATATCAAGACAATAATCGACATTATTCACCAAGTTATCAGCTTGCCATATTTTGGAACCATTTTTTGAGACACGCTGTGTTTCGTGTGTTCGGAAATAATAAAATAAGCTAATAAATATACTAGTAAATAGTAAACTGTAAAATATGACATGACCGCGAGTAAGTTTTGCAGCTTAGTTTGTAAAGATAAGAAATTCATGATAAAGCACAACCTCAAAGCAACAAAAGTCCCGGACCAGGTGCTTTGAGGTTGGCTAATTCAAAATAGATACTCGATACCAAAAATCTGAGATATACATTAAATGAGCAAATTTCTTCTCCGCAGTTTGATACCTCATTCAACAAAATCGAATGCCTTTGGATACTTTTAAAGTTGTGGCGATTTCAATGACCGCGCATAAGTTGCACTAGGTATAGGAAATCATTAATTTGTGTGTGATTACGCACTGAAAATGTGTGTGTAAAGATAGCAAAGACTTTCATTATTCACAGCTAGTCACACCTTTTGTCCCGCAAATTGCGGTATCACTCCAGACCCATTCATCCACACACAAATCAATGATTTCCTATACCTAGTGCAACTTTACCGTTGTTATGCGCGGTCATTGAAATCGCCATAACTTTAAAATTATCCATTCGATTTTGTTGAATGAGGTATCAAACGGCGGAGAAGAAATTTGCTCATTTAATGTATATCTCAGATTTTTCGAACCGATTCACCATTTTGAATTGACCAACCTCAAAGCACCTGGTCCTGACTTTTGTTGCTAGGTGTAGATCTTGTTCATATTTATATTTGTGAACATTTAATTGTCTTGCAATGTAGATCGATAAAATAGATAATACTATTATTACTGCTGTATCATAACTAGGAATATTTTAGTGGCATTAGGCCAATCGGGTGAGATTTAGAGATAGCAGCTTTAAAATTATACCGTGGTGAAAAAAAACTGGAATCCTGAATCACAAGATATGGATTCAAGAAACATATGTGATGTGATGAAACAAAATGTGTCGGAAGTTACCAATGTTAATTTGAGATATAACCAAACAAAGGATATTATCTAGTTTTCTATTGTTTTGAATACCACTCAATTGTTGATATCTTTGGAATTAAGTGTCTGTTTAAAATGAGGTGCTTTGCAAAAATGTAGCATTACAATACCTAATAAAACGAAAATTATGACATTTCAACTTCAGACTAATTGTGTTTGATCACATTGCTTACATCCTTATTGGCTCCTTTATACATTGTATTTCAAAATCCAATATGCTAATAGTAATAACTGGCAAACCATATTTTCCAACGTGTCATTTTTATGAGACTGGTCAAATAATGATATTGACACCTAACTGGGTCAAGTTAATTTGTATAAGATGCGGTGTTTTTTATTTTTAAAGTGACCTGTAGTGATGTGATGTTGAAGATTAAAAGCAGTAGAGCTAGCGAAAAATCAAACAGAAATTATTTGTGTTTGTGTGAGCGTTTTATTGAAGGTCGACAGTAAAGAGGTTTGGTTCTGGTACCGCCCCTACTGGCACTGGCACGTGTAGGGTTTCCGCTGGTTATCAGCCAGCAGGGAGGTCACGCTGCGTGTCAGATTTTGTTATACGCAAGAAAACAATGGAATCTCAGTGACTGCATTATTTGCTAGAAATAGCTTCGGAAAATGGTCTATTTGGGCATCTCAAAAACTGAGAAACGTGTTAAAAATCATGTAGAATTTTAGAGGAGGGTCATTAGCATCTGCAGAACGGTAAAATGTATAGTACTAAACACGTTTTGTGACCAAATTTATGTCGTAAAATGTTGGAAAATTCACGTTTTGAAAATCTGTGGTCTTCGAAATTACAGGAATCCTAACTCATTCTAAACCTCACCAAATCATGAAATGAACCCTTGTCTACAAAAAAGTCCATGTACGTATTGCTCTATCTGCTTGGAGATAGCGAAGACCACGCAAACATCATAGGTTCATACAACGGAATGAAATCCGCCATAGAGATTACATAGCGAAAATCGTAGAGATTTGCACTGCAGTCCTCTGTGTAGGGAGTGTTGACAAAAGCAAGGTCGTTTGGCTATTGTGTTTGTGCATGTTTGTGACGACTGACCCCGTTTAACAATCTTCATAGCGTTCATATAGGGCTTGGGTGACAAATGCCTACATTTATATTGAAACCGTCTGACTGGGGTTGTCATTAATGCCTAACTTTACATTGAAGCCTTTTGACGGGGTTGTCATTGATGCTGAACTTTACATTGAAACCTTTTGAATGCAATTAAAACTAGTATTGTTGAAATGACCAACTTTAAATTGAAATCACTTGATTGGTCAAAACTATTTTTTCATTACATGAAAAAGGACATTTCCAGAGCCATTTTCCAAAGAAATGTCCCTACATTTCACCAACTTTATTGGCTTCTACCACAACTGTCTTTACCGTTATTATGCTCTTTGGTGCGGCTAAGCACATTTGATTGGTATTAGTGAGTCAAATGATACATTTTATGTCAACATCTATATAATGCATATGAATGGTTAAAATGCCGAACTTAAATTACAACCTTTACACAGGTATATATATGAAACCCTAACTTTACATTGAAACTATTTGATTAATATTGTTGCAAATGACAACCGGTGCAACTGCATTGTTATATTAAAATGCCTCAACTTTAAATTAAAACTAGAGCGGTTTTCGGGTTTCGTGGTTGCCGGATTGGATTTTTTTTTGATTTTGGAGAAAACCTAACTGGGTCTTGATTGTTGGTATATGATCATGGCTGTTTATGACTACGTCGACTTCATAATATTGCGCGCCTAACTCCAATGAGTTTGGCGCAAGGAATAACAAGCCTGTATTGGTGATGGACTAAGGTCTTTGTGCCTCGTGCCTTGTGACTTTAAAGTTGATGTATTAATTTTTGTCACCCCTTCAATTCAGATACGAGCGCTCACGTTCATCATAGGGTTGAAGGCGTCCTTTCACGCAATGCATTCCAGAACAACCGCACAACGCTGTGCATGTTACGCACCAGCCGCATTGGACGCTGAGGAATCATAAACACTATGATCGACAATTTTTGTTGTTGATTATAGTTATAAACATGTGAAAATACCAACATGTTGTCAATAATTGTAAAAAATCCCCCTGAAATGAGGAATGGAAGTAGCCACGAAGTCTACCATCTGGACATCACATTTATACTATAGTTCAGTCAGTTCCAAATTGGCGAAACCTGTTTACATCAGCGATTGAATTCAGAAGAGTGTCGCGCGAAAAGCGCTAGCATGGCGAAATATGGCGCGCAATGTAGCAGTGTCATTGCATGCGTGACGCTTGCGTACGCCAACATTGCGCTTATACGCTTGGATTACTTTTGCGCGTGGATAGATAAAACCGAATATTTCGTGCCAATATGGAACTGATTGAACCATATAGTCTTGAATTGAATAGTGCAAATAAGCGATGGCTTGTCCATGACAGTGTTTATCGCGAATGGAGCATTAATGTTTCTAAATTTTAACACACGTTTTTTTTTGAAAATTAAAGGCGCTTTAGCATGTTTAGCCATATATATATATGTTGGATTGTGAACCTGGCATCAAAACAAGCTAAAGCCATGGTGTTAGCATCTGACCACGTCCAGCTGAAAGGTAAATCTTTTAAGGTTGCAGACTACATATCTCCTAGGCCAGCCAACCGACAGAAAACGAAAGACACTAGACTTAGTATTCATGGTATCCCACAGAACATTCCCGACGCTGAGGTAGAGAGTTGGGTGAATGCTTTCGCCACTATTGCGAGCCCAATTTTTCGCCATAAATCCAAGGACAAAGGCACGAACAATGAATTTGAACATCTGTTTACTGGCCACCGATTCTGCTATGTGAGCCAGATACGTGAAGATAAAGACAGATACTCATCAATGTCAATAGCTGATCCTCTAGACCCAAAGAACTTGGTCGACATTGAGGTGGTCTTGTACTACAATGGACAACCTGAAACCAACTGCAGATATTGTCACAGTTCAGATCACATCATATCTGAATGCCCATCCAAGCCGAGAGTAAAATGTCATCTTTGTGGAACAGTTGGACATGTACAACAACGCTGCCCTGACAGAGAAAGAGGCCCTAAATGCTTCAATTGTAACCAATTCGGGCACAAAAGCTACCAGTATGTCACCATAAAAGAAGCTCAACCTCAGACTCCTGTCAAATTGACAAATCTTGTGCAGAAACCTGACACCTATGTTGATCAACATCAAGCCACGACAACTCCAACCACCGAAAGAGCTGCTCAGGCCTCGGCGCTTGCCCAAGAACTCATTGATCACTGTCTGTACAACACAAGTAAGTCTCCTGATCTGCTTAATAAAGTCAAGGCATTGTTAAATTTTGACGAGGTAGAAGAAACAAGCCAAAATGCTCCTGAAGTTCCAAAACCAGCAAAGAAAAACTCTAAGAAGAAGCATAAGGCAAGCAAGTCTACCCCCCAATCACAGACTTCGCAATCAACCCCAATCTCAACAAAATCTAAACAATCATCTCTCAAAGACTTTACAGCAAGAGCAACCACAAAAAGGAAACATATCGCCTGTCAATGAACATGCCAATCCAGACAAACGCGATCGTCGCGAACACGCAACTCATGCTGACGCACCTCGCCCTGAAGGTAAAGGTGAAAGAACTGCTCCCTCTGTGCAGATTGCAACAAGCAATACAAAGCCTCCTGTACATTAGTGCATGGACCGTATGAACCTTTTGTTTTAATCAATTAACTTTTATATATAAATGTTCAATTTAATTACATACAATGTCCGTGGAATACGGAATCAGAACAAACGTAAAAATGTATTTCATTGGTTAAATAGCCAGAAATGTGATATATGTTTTTTACAAGAAGTATATTGTTGTCAAAAAGATATTGAATTATGGAACAAAGAGTACGGTGGTATATTTTACAGTAGTAATGGCTCAAACCATTCAAAAGGTCTATTGATTGGCATATCAAATGAATTCCAATCGATCATAAATACCAAAATTATACACTCTGATAATGACGGTAGAATACTTGGTATCAAGTTATATGTCAATGATAACCAGTACAACTTGTGGAATGTGTATGCACCAAATGATGTGTCTGACAGAAAAAAATTCCTTGAACATCTTCGTGGCTTAATCGAAACACATAGTATTGAGGGACATATATACAATTTTAGGTGGTGATTTTAACACCGTACTAAATCCAGCCATTGATAAAATAGGTGGTACTATCCCTAATCCTGCTTGTGCTAATATGATCAGATCTTTGCTTGACGACTTTGAACTGACAGATATATGGAGATCACGAAACGGTGACAAGAAAAGATTCACATGGAAGCAAAACTGTCCTCCAGTTATGTGCACCCTTGATTACTGGTTTACCCCTTACACTATTGGTCATGCGATCGAGAAAATTAAAATCATGTCGGCTCCAAGATCTGATCATTTGGCAGTTTTCATGTCTATTAGTCACAACAAAGTTATTAAAGGTAATGGCTATTGGAAATTTAATAATTCCTGGCTGGAAAATGATGATTATATCTCAGCGTTAAATATACTTATTGATGAATGTATAAGCGAATATCATACCATGTTGTCTCCCAAATTATTTTGGGATCTCTGTAAAACGAAAATTCGTAGCTTTACGTTAGACTTTGCTAAAGGCTCTCAAAAGGCGATGAAAAGCGATATGAAAAATATTGAGAGTGAGCTTCAAAAGATCTATGACAAGTGCATTGAATATCCTGATGATCATGATCTCAAAAAACAATACCATAATTGTAAGATGCAATATGAAATAGTATACTGTCACTATATGAAAGGTTTACAAATTCGATCGAAAGAAAAATGGGTCGAAGAAGGTGAGAAATGCTCCAAATATTTCTTGAATCTTGAAAAAAGTCGTATGTCTAAAAAGTGTATCAATTTGCTCAAATGAATTTTAAAAGAAGAGGTTGAATATTTCTCTAAATTGTATCAAAGTAATGTAAAAGTTACAGATAATGAGTTAGATGATTTCTTTCAAGACACTGTATTTCCCACCCTGAGTGTGAATGATAGTCAAAGTTGTGAAGGTATTCTAAATAATGAGGAATGTTTTAACGCACTTAGCGCAATGGCAAATAATAAAAGCCCTGGATACGACGGTCTAACAGCTGAATTCTACCGTAAATTCTGGCCAAAAATAAGTCAATTAGTTGTTGATGCGTTAAACGATGGATTTAATTCTGGCTCATTCACTACCTGTCAAAATCGTGGTATTATTTCTTTAGTACATAAAAGTAAATCCCTACCACGCGACTCACTCGATAATTATCGCCCAATCGCCTTACTGAATATCGATTACAAAATTGCCACTAAAGCTCTCGCCGCGCGTGTGCAAAACATTCTTCTCAAGTTAGTTGACTCTGACCAAAACGGATTTGTAAAGGGTAGAAATATCCAAGGTAATATCCGTCTTATTGAAGATGTACTAAGATATGTAGATAATCAAAATATACCTGGTATCATGATATGCATTGATTTAAAAAGGCGTTCGATACCATTGAACGTGACTTTATTCTATATGCCATAAGAAAGCTACATTTTGGCGATATGTTTCAGAAATGGGTTTCTGTTATCTTAAATAATAGCACAAACTGTATCATTAACAATGGTCATATTTCGAATCCGTTCAAAGTGGACCGTGGTGTTCGTCAAGGTTGTCCGATTGCAAGTTTGATGTTCGTACTTGGGGTAGAACTGCTTGCTTGTAAAATTCGTCAGTCAAATCAAATACATGGCATTGCCCTGCCACTTGACAACTATAATAGACACGAGGTCCGTATTTCCACCTTTGCCGACGATACAACTATTTTTGTTAAAACACCCAATTGTCTTAAAAACGTGATGTCTATCTTTGATAAATTCACTAAATTATCAGGGCTTGCAATAAATAAAGATAAAAAGTGATGCACTATGGATCGGATCTTTGAAAGATAACGATTACTGGGTTGGTGATGTCAAATGGAAACTAGCTCCAAACAACACAATAAAAATCCTAGGTGTCACCTTCACACCAAGCACTTCCATTGATAATCTCGAATGTAATTGGATTGGCAAGATGGAAAATATTGAACGCTCTATACGTGCTTGGAAAATGCGTGGCCTCTCAATGACAGGTAGAAATTTGATTGTTAAAACACTGTTAGCATCACAATTGTCATACATTGCCTCTGTCATGGATATCCCTGATAAAATTATTATGAAACTCAATAACATGTTCTTCAAATTTATTTGGGGCAGAGAAGAAGCAGTCAAACGTAACACAGTGATTGCAGATTACGATAAAGGTGGTATAAACATGTTTCACACCAAACTATTTTTCGATTCACTAAAGCTGTCATGGATTAAGAAACTTAACAACTCAGATATTGCATGTTGGAAAAATATCCCATTGTACTATATAAACAAGTTGGGTATTGGTATGAATATTTTTAATTGTAACTGTACATTTAAGCAGCTTAACAACATGTGTCATATTATGTTAAAGAGATTACCTTCCTTTTACTATAAGCTATTTAAAATCTGGTTCGACACTAAGCAAGTTATAATCAAAGATGATATTGCATCGTGTCTTAATCAAGTTATATGGAATAATGATGTTATCCAATTGAAAAATAACACACTATTCTTCATAGACTGGATTAACTCGGGAATTATTTTTGTGGGTGAGCTATTTGACGATGATGGTTCTTTCTATTCCATTAACCACTTCCGTAATCGTCTAAAGGATAAGGGTGCCGTAATTTTGCAGTATTACGCTCTCCGCAATGCGCTTCCCATTGATTGGAAATTAACAAAGCCTCCTTGCGACAATGCCACAACTCCCGACAACAACGGAGAAGATGTTTATTTTAATTCAGTCCCTATTGATACCTGTACAAACAAAGGTTTTAGGAAAGCCATGATTCACAATTTGTATGTTCCTCCTCTGTGTACAAATTTCTGGCCACTTAGATTCCCCAATTACTCATTCAATTGGACCGACATTTGGCTCGCCACTCCACAGTGCACCGATGAAGCGAGGTTGATCTCATTAAATTGGAAAATCCTCCACAATATTTATCCAACCAAAGTACTTCTATGTAAGATGGGTAAGGTAGAGAATAATATTTGTCACACATGCAACGTGATTGACTATATCGACCATTTCTTTTTCAATTGTAATCTAGTTAAACAGCTATGGTCTTACGCTAGTCAAGTTATCTCGCGTAAATTATCAACATGCTTTGTATTGAGCACTGAAATTGTTATATTGAACTATCACAATAATACTTATGACCATCACGATTTAAAATTTATTAACCTCATCATCGCCGTTGGGAAACTATGCATAAGCAAGTTTAGATACGGCAACCACCCAAATCTGTTATTCCTATTTGAAAAAGAACTCTGTCTTCGTAGACTGATTTCTCTGTAATTACTATGTCATCATGTATATCAATTATGTCGTTTTTAATCGATTGCCACATTGTACATACTTGCTATTATTATATTATATTATTTTGTAAATATTGATGTTATTGTATAAATTTATTGTGTATCATAGAATAAATAAGAATAAAGAAAAAATATTAAAAAAAAAAAAAAAAAAAAATATATATATATATATATTTTCTTCTTGTCTTCTTCCCGCTAAAAGTGAACTTGACAGGAACTTGTCTTCTCATCTTATTGTCTGTAATAAGACAACTTGGCGAGATATATATTTTGGTAATTCAGTAGTTATATATATAGTTATGTACACTTACCGAGATAATTATCATGTCAAAATGTGGCGGTTATAGAGCTCCGTGGTAATGTGATCATGCTATGCACACACACAAAAAAAGATTCAGTTTATGAAATGTGTTTTACAAAATAGAAGAAATTGAAGGAGCCCGTTTTGAATATAAGAGATTATTACAATTGTAGATATTTTGAATATACCAATCTTTAAAGGAGGGGTCCCGCAAGCACAACATTGAACATAGTTTGTTAGAAAAATAATCATCGAGCCCAAATTTCGTAATTATATAGAACAAATCATCACACTTATTACAAAAACAAATAAAAACTGCCATCTATCAACACGCAATATTTAAAATTCGCGGCAATTGAAAGTGCCGGTGTCGATGACGTCATGGTTATCGGTGCTCAAATTTACGCATGTGCATTGTATGATTACGACTTCATCGACACCAGGACTTGATTGCCGCGAATTTTAAAAATTGCATGTTACGAATGTGTAACACCTTCCAAATTACTCATTGTAGTGAGGAGGGCAATTATCTTCATTAAAATGTCTCATTTTCCAGTTGGCACAAAATTGGCCACAAACAGGATCAAAATAAATAACTTGTTATAAACGTTTGAAGTATATAAACAAATTGAGACCATTTCGTGGAAGGAGAGGCATGACAATTTCCTGATAAGCCAGGAACTTTTGACACCCAAATGTCCGCATTGTTAATCATTTATATAGCCCATTTGTAGTCTTGGGCAGAATTTCACTTATGTTGGCCAGCTTGTTTCTCATACATCTCATGGGTTTTTGTCCAATGAAAGTCATTCTGCGTGGAACATTTTTTTGCAGGACACCCTGTATAATGCCTACTTGTGTCGAACATTTAATAGCATGCGACTATTAAAAGGATATTATGACCTGTCAATCACATGTTTTAACTTGTTTAACTAATGGGAAACAATGCAAAGTTTTAGATAATCAACTATCACTTGTTTCATATCCTCGGTTTACAACTTGCCTGCCCAACTATTGGTGGAAAACAATGCAACGTTTTAGATAATCAACTAATCACTTGTTTCATATCCTCGGTTTACAACTTGCCTGCCAAGTTTGTTTGGCCTAATTTTATTTGCCGTCTAGGTAATACACACCGCGGAAGGGAAAAATTTGCACCAGCACAACATTAAGGTTTGATTGCTCCACTAGTGAAGGATGAAGGTTTGATTGCTATATTTTGTATATAAAGCTCTTGAGTAAAACGTTAGCGGAATATACATAATTCACCTTATAACTGAAATATATCTACGGTTTTCACCCAATTTCAATTTCAGGTCTAAGTTAACGCTGTCCTCGCTATTAATTGGTTAAATATCGACTTCAGATTGATGTTGAAGCTGTCTCAACTTTAATGGTGTTTCAAAATCGCAAAACAAAATGTTGTTCTACAAAGTATAGTCATCATCAATCTTTCTGATTGTTATGCTTGCTATGTCGTCATCGAGAGTGGTCAATAAGAAACATATTTCATCATCCGGAACCTCAGCAATTTCAAGTTGGCCCGAACCTACGAATAACTGCAAAGTAAAAAACTGTGGTAAGACAATTTCGGTATTATATTAAGAGTGCATTAAGGTCGTGCATTAAGGCACCAATAGCCTAATATTTTGCGTCACCATATGTACAAACATCCATGTACGTTAACCTGAGCGTCGTGCAAATATTGCTATGTTATAACTTATACGTAAAACTTTTACGATAGGTACCTAAGTAATATGTTGCATCACCATAGTACATGTATGTAACAAGCACTCACAAACATTGAAATTAGACCGATCCAAATACCCGTATTTCCATAATTATTAGGTGCCTATCATAAAAGTTGTACACTGCCGCGCAAAAGTATTTCTCCCCCTGGAAGCTTGCAAGTTATCGCTGTGTTGTCCACAAAGTATTAAACAATCAGACCCAATAACCATTTCATTGTGTTCATTGTACATTTTATATCAATAAATTCATGTTTCCTATTCAGATTCATGATTTAAAAGCATTGCAATTCATGATTTTATCGAGCAAGTCAAAATTCCAATGTAGTAAAATCTCTGTAGTAAATCACCTCATGAATATCAATTAGCTCATTATCGGCAGTGTAACGCTATGGGCATTTTCAACTGAGATTAACTGGTGATGGAAAACTCGAGAGAAAAACGAAAGTCCCTCGTCTCGAATGAGGGCGCTTCTCATTAATAGTTAATGATCGTCCGTATGCAAATTAGCTAGTGTCCCCTCCTAAATATTATACTCCTTGACTACACGTGGTACTTCTTTACGGTTCAAGTAAAAATCAACATGAAGATTTTGTTTCTAAACACTAATCATTCACATTGTTATTTTGTTTATTTAAAGGGCCTCCATTTAACTTGACCATAAAACCTTGGCCATTACGTTTGAGTACTGACATCAACATAACAATGGACGGAATTGCAGGTATATACATGCACCATGAATTATCATAGTAATTAGTAATTTAGCCGAGTGCACTAGCGTACGAGAAGTAAGCTATCTCGCTAGTGATTATGCTAAAATCTAACTGCAGCGTAAATTACTAGCGATGTAATTTTGAGAGTAAGATAGGAATAGGATCTAACGAGGTAAATATCCATATAAATTGACATCGTCCCACTTACAAATATTTGTCACACGTGTTAAATATTTGCCATGTATCAGAGAGAAAAATTATGACATTAATTTAATCGTTTTCGTAAAACCAAAAACATTATGCCATCTAAGCTTCAACTCTTGTCATGGCGACATATTTAGAATTGCATACTATATGTTGTGACAGTCTATTGGTGTGTAAATCGAAAACGAGTTGGCAGAAATAACGACGCTACTTGAACGCTCAACACTTATAGTATGCACCATTCGCAATCCGTCCTGACTTTGTCCGCGCATATATCCGAATATGAATAATGAAACTCCAGCATTCTCTTTTTAAATTTTGTAAATCAAACTTCATTAGACATAACAAAAATGCCGATTCATATGTCCTCGTGGTGCTCGAACTCTCTAGCTAGATGTACGCTAAATATGGGCATTATTTATTTTGAAATTTAAACAAGATTTCCATGAAATCTATATGTAAAATAATGTTTCATGTTCACGATGATTACTTTACTGCAAGCCAGCGATGTCGAGTGGTTAATGGAGCTGCACAACTAAAGACCTGATTTTCATTCAATTCGGTACAACAGGTTTACGGCCTACCTCTCTTTGATCCCGCGTAATTTGAAAATCGTTGTTCCTGAATATGGGCCACTCTTGAAGCTTGATACTCTATTGTAAGCTTTCTTCTAACAACCACTCAAATTAAGTTTGGTACCCCATATCAACTTAACATATCACGCTGAGCATTTATGGTTAGTATCAATATGATATCCAATTTTAATTCAAAAGACAATGAGCCTTATCAACATTTACAAGAAGAAACCAAGATGCTTGCCTCAATGCCCAGAGGGAGGAGGATTACAAGGAACAGGTTTTTTTACGTGTTATTTTCCACTAAAGTTGTATGACAAGACGAAGGACAAGCCAAATATCTGATATATTCTTGGTGTAAGACATTCATAAGATATACTAATGCATGAAAAAACATTACTGAATAAAGCTGTATAATCCTAAAATCAGAATATTTTGTGCCAGGTTAATTATGTGCTGTCTTACACCAAGGATTAACATAACATCATCCTTGCCTAACACTCCTATTGAGAGTCTTGTCACGACAACACGCTGGCATACGTCCAAGGTCAAACTGCCCAAACTGCCCCGTTGCTGAAAGTTAGCCTGCCAACTAATTTTATTTTGGAGATAAGACAGTTTCTCTTCCCAGGGTTGGAATTACTATTTGGGCCCAATTTTAGAAGAACAAAAATATGTAAAAATAAATTACCAACACTATACATTGGCTAAAAAAGGAAAAGAGAGCAGTAAATATTTTCGTGAGCTACAGTGCTTTGGTCAGCAAATTAGTCATGTTCGAGGAACCCCAACTTCCAAATCCGGGGAACACCTCTATAGTGTCCCTATTACTCTCGCTCTTTAGCCATTTTTTCATTCACTTTATTTATTGTATATATAGGCCTCTGGCCCTTCATACTACATGGTACAAAAATTATAAATACGCATACATAATAAACAATCTTTACTTTGCTATGCTATCATCAAAGGATTCAGTATACAAAACATAATCAATTACATTCAATATCTTCTCTTATCTTCATCAAATTGAGCAAGGTTTTTAATATCAGTACTTTTTAGAGAACTCATGAGTTGGTTGAATTTCCCATGCGTTGGGTGTCTGATGTACTTAGTTGAGATGCATCTAAATTTATTACGTAAAGTGTTATATTGGTTACAAATAATAACATAATGAAATTCATCTTCTACATTACCACCATCATACACTAAACATTTCCGATCATTAGGATCTATTCCATGTCTTCTACCGGTTTCAATGCGAAGAGAATGACTGGAACATCTTAATTTTGAAAGATAACGGCGATGTGACGCATTTGTGATGTCTAATAAGTATTTTTCAGGTGATAATTGATTTTTGAAATTATGATATGTCCTTAATTTATCAAGAGTAGAAATATCGGCAAACCAATTTTGTTGCGCAGTATCCTGGATACGTTGCTTAAACATACTTAGAAACATATCCATGATTAAAAAGTATAAAGTTGATCTCAGTGGCCCACGCTAGTGAACCTCTCTCGTTAAGATAAACATAAACATATCATAACTTTTCTTTAGTAAACGGTCATCTTCCATACTTAACAGTTTTAACCAAAATTTGATACAGTTGATAATACAATTCATGGGATATCTGCCACACTCGCCAATTGCTGCATTATTTGTAGAATTTTGAGAGATTTGTAGAAACTGCTTGCGGGCCTTGTATTAAACTTTTTTCCAGACATTCATAACGCCTAAAACCCCAACTATCTGAGCCGTATGTTAAAATAGGTACAATAGCAGCATCAAAGATTTTAAAATAGGAATCATAGGACATATAATCAACAGCATACATGTACATTGTTTTTCTCAGAATATTAAAGGCATATTATGTGATCTTTCCAGGGAAAGCCCTCAACATCGAAAAAAAAGTGAAATAGAATTTTCTTGCAGATTTACATTTCTGATCATAAATCGTACATACATTCCAAGTTACGGAGCGATACGATTCCTAATTACCTCAAAATCATGGTTTTAGAGTGAATTTAGTGTAAAAATATAAACTGTCGGAGTTATCCGACAGTTTATTTTCACTCTAAAATCATGATTTTGAAGTAATTAAGAATCGTATCGCCCTGTAACTTGGAATGTATGTACGATTTATGATCAGAAATGTAAATCTGCAAGAAAATTCTATTTCACTTTTTTTTCGATGTTGAGGGCGTTCCATGGAAAGATCATATAATATACCTTTAAGTGCTTTGGAAGCTTGATATGCAAGTTGATTTCCCCCATGCATTGCCAGTTAATAATGTTAGGCCAAATATTCATATTCTGACACAATATCGAGAGGGTGATCATTATAAGTCCACTTTTCGTAACGACTAATCCGGCCTCCTTTACGGAAAATCAAAATTTGAGTTTTGCTCATATTAACCTTCATCCCCCAATTTTTACAGAAATCCTGGATCGATTTAATATGTTTATTGAGACCACCTATAGTATCAGCCATTACAACAATATCGTCAGCATAATAAAGAGCATTGATTTCTGTGGTATCCGGCATTAATTGACAACCCTTGCACCATTAGTATCAATATAATGTGATAGCTCACTGATAAAGAGAGCAAATTGGAGGGGGCTGAGAAGACAGCCCTGCTTGAGTCCAATAGGGCATTCAAACATGTCTGAAATTAGATTGCCATCTCTTATACATGCTTTAACTTTTTTGCTTATACTACCAAGCATATTCAGCATTTTCCCTGTGATTCTCACATATTTCAGTTTATTGAGTAGTTTGTCTCTTTGGATGCTATCGAAACTTGAGCACATGGTTTCCTCGTTGTGAGTTGGGGGCCTCTAAAATTTGGCCTGGTCCATGGCCTCAAAAAGGAAAGTTCGGCCCTGCTTCTTTCTCACTGCCAAGCATCATTCAGCCATAGAGCAGATTGAAGGAGCCTTCAGCATGTGTGTGATGTAGATTGGCTTCTCTGAACACATCGGTTATGGAAAGATAAATCTAAAATCAGCTAGCAGTAGCCATATGAAATCTACAATCGTGAAAAAAGGTCTTGGAACGTTTACTTGTTAACAACTAACACCCCTTTCCCCGTGCAATATTGAGAAAGGTTAAAGTCTTCAGCAGTAGTTCAAGGTGTAATGCGTTTCAAGTCCTTTTTCCAAGATTGTCTTGATAAAGTGCAAGCAAAATCATCTGAATTTGAGTTTTCTCGCATAACTCAAAGACAGAATGTGGTATGAACTTCATATTACACACGATTTAAATTGAACCATAGGCGCTAGAGCTATAATATTGCATTCATAAAAAAAACAATGATTTATTTCGGGAATGGTCACTGTAAACGATCCCTTATGGCAATTTACACGTAGACATATTTTGTTAGTGTTTACGGTTCTAAAACGCTAACATGGATGGCATGCATGTTTTTGAGATTTTATTTCATTCTTAACTTATTTTTATATTGATAGATAAAGGCGTTATAATTAAACTCAAACAAAAATCAAAACATAAGTACGCCGCCAGTGGGAATCGAACCCACTACCTTAAAAGCAATTATCACGCATGCCTATATACAAGAAAACAATTATTCCTCCATAGGTAGATAACAGGAGTGAAATCCTAACACAAATCCTAACCTAAACAATTACATCTATCCAAAAAACATGATTGTATGCAAAAATCAACCTCAGCCCTTCTGTCTTCCCTGGCTTAACTAGGTAATTGGGTGTTTACACACTAATTATGTTTCGCAACTATTTAATTTAAAATTGCAAAAAATAAACATACTAAATGTGAGTGGATATAGAAATTGCCATTTTGCCGTTTTTTGTAAATGTTTTGTAAAAATGAAAGTCGGTGTTTATATAGCTGTATTTAAAAGAAACATGGGACAATTTTAAATTTGATTAGTAGTAAGGAGGTGAACATTTGAGTAGATATATAAATTGCCGTATTGCCGTTTTCCGAAAATTATTTGTAAAATCAAAATAAAGAAATGGAATCATAACTATTTGTTTTTAAACGATAAAAACTTCTTTATATATTTTGTATTGTCATTGAAAATACATATATAATGTCGTCACCAATTAATATGCAAAGGGAAATTGCTTGAGCATACTTTGTTTAAATGCATCACACATATTCTTTGGGTGCACTTTTCCCAAGTTGGACAAAAATATAGTCTCCCTATATTATCATGACGTATAACTATGTGATCTATAGTTATTGATCATAGGTATGATAAACGAGGTCGACCCATTACGCAACAGTATGACACAGTCTTTTGGATGAGCCCGAGCATACTTGCTCAGAATTGGCCTTTGTCTGACTGCTTTGCAAAATATGTTTAAATCGTTATTTGAGTAAAAATAAAAGGTTCCATAATTTGCAGATTATTTATAAATATTCTTCAATGACAGTCCAGACAGTAGAGGAGGGGGACATCTGGGAGATTTTTTCTTCAAAATGCAGGCTAAGTGCAAATATGTGTGTTTGAGTAACATTGATTACATTGACCAAAAATAATTATTTGTTTGTTTTCATATGTTACCAAATGAGTGGGTCTTATTGTAATAGCAAGGCTGAACAGCGGTCTTAATAGCCTTTCCTTTCATGCAAACATGAATACATGGTAGTGCCCCTCCATGGAATATTTTAAACATATACTTTGTTTGTTGTTATATCCAGTTGTTTGTCTTATTACATTCTTGTTAATTTTATGTTCTTATTTTTACTTTATCATAATACAGTATTTATTATTTAGTTTTTACTATTATGTCGTTAGTATAATTATCTTGTCATGACTGAGTCTCTTCTATTACTTTACTTTGTTTTTTCATCCCTACAATAACAGGTTGAACCACGTCGATGCACAATTAAACTAAGAAACAAGTTGGATCGAATTGCTATTGCAGAGCCACTGTACAGACTGTAGACTTCAATGGACAGTTAGTGACCGCTGGTGGTGTCAAGGTAGTGGCTACACAACGTATGCATAAACCCAGTGTACAGGACAACAAGGATGGTACATACACAATCCAGTATTTCATGTTGGATTCACTCCAAGTCAACATAAATGGTACACCAATGAGAGGAAGTCCATTCCCACAATGACCTAGTTCACTTTCTATAAATTAAAAGAAATAACCTAATCAAATTCCCTTTTACCCATCAACAAATTTTGGGTATCACACACAAGAAAGCGCATAACAGTATGTATTAGCCACAGACAGCAGTGCTCTCAATTGTATCCGAACTTTTAGTTTACACATGTATGATATGCTTACTTATGATATATTATACATGTATCATCAGAAATCATTAAGCTTAAAAGCATATTATGTGATCTTTGCCAGGTGGTGCCCTATATTCATGATTTCTTTTTTAGAAAGTAGATTCTCTTGCAGATTTACATTTCTGATCACAAATCATATTCTGAATTACAGAGCGATACGATTCCTAATTGCTTCAAAATCATTGTTTAAAGAGGTGAACATAAACTGTCCTGTTAGCAGGCTAACTTAACATATTAGCAAGTTTTATATTTACATTGAAATACTTGATTAGTCGTGTTATCAATATAGAGACAAATGGCTTAACTTGAGACATAAATGTTATAATGCTTTTACACAGAAACCTTAAGCAAAAATGTTACTTTAAAACCCTTTTACATCTGTACATTGAAACTATTTGATGATTGAGTTAAAAATTCAAAGTTTAGAACTTCCGGAAAAAGAGGTCGTTAATCTGAGCAAGGCATTACACACATGCATTGCTCTGAGTTACATGCCAACAAGGCAATCGTCAGATCACAATAATATTGATCACAATAATAATATTATTATTTACTCAGATCACAATAATAATATTATTATTTACTTAAATGACTCACATATCAATAAACATGAACATGAATGGTTATGTTAAAATGCCTAACAGAAACTTATGTGTATATAAATGGTTCTGTCAAAGTTTAACCATTACCATCCTGAATGCTACATAATACTATTCTGCTAGGTAATCCGTATAGGAAAAAAAACTTTTTTATTTTTCAACCTGACTCTTTGGCCCAATTAGATACTGAGGCCGGATTGACACTCAGGCGACACGATTCATAATGTTGGTCAAATAACGTAACTTGATATTGAACCTATGTACAGTACACAAAATAAGTAAATGACCAGGTAATACAAATGTTGTCAATTCCAAAACTATAGCCCCTACGTAAAAATATTAACACATTAAATATTTGCAAGAAAACGTCTTCTTTTGAAACCAAAACAAATACCATTTTACAGGCAGACGATTAATTAACTGGTAGTGACAAATCATGGGTTGTTTGGGTAAGATGAGTATTGTTGGAGATGCTTCAATTGATCGATGTAGCCCATACACACACCCCTGTCACACTGTCCTTCGTGTTCAAAACCCAAGTGTGAAAATGTAAAACTGAACTTTGTTCTATCCTTTTTAATGTAGCGTTCTTAATAATTAAAATATTAACCGATATTCATGAACAGTATCTTAAATTAAAAAGAGATGACATGTCTGTACAACTTTATAATTTAATATGTTTACGTATAAGAGCTGTAGTTTTGACTTTTGAGTTAAGAGTATATTTATTACCTGGCCAGTTGCTTTTTTTAATAGTTATGTTAAAATTCCTAATTTATATTAAAACAATTTGATATAGTATTGAGTGACATGGCTAACTTTACACAGAAACGTATGTATACACATGGAAAAAAGTATCGCACCACTGCTTTTTTTTATTGAAAAGTGCAAATGTGGCCACGAATTTTGCCACCATGGTGTGATATCAAGGATCATTTGTTTGCGTAAGCTGTCCAACAAAATGTTGTGCAACAAAAGGGCCACATTTTAGTTTGTGACGTAATCGATGTAATGTTTTTTCAAGGCCAAGGGGAAATTGCATGATTTAGTCCAAAAACATTCATGAAACAAGTTTGGGTATAACGCGATATTGAATAGACTTTAAAAACTTAAAATAGTCATTATATTAGTCAACGTCGATTTTGTTTTTGTTTATTTGACCTAGGTCAACACCTTCGCGATATTGCTTTTGTCATTTGAACTTCTTTAAAATTTGACCTATTTTGACCTTAGACCCCATAACCGTTGGGCGTACGAAAAAGGGAGTTTTTTTTGTTTAATTTGACCCCAGATGACCTTTGACCTTGGAATACTTAATTGTGTTACCAAAGATTACAACTTTAGAGATTAATCATCGGGCCTCTCAATATCGCGTTATACCTAAACTTTTTCCATGCATGTTTTTGGACAAAAACATGCATTTCCCCCTTGGCCTTGAAAAACATTACATCGATTACGTCACAAACTAAAATGTGGCCCTTTTATTGCACAACATTTTGTTGGACAGCTTACGCAAACAAATGATGCTTAATATCACACCATGGTGGCAAAATTCGAGGCCACATTTGCACTTTTCAAAAAAAAAAAGCAGTGGTGCGATACTTTTTTCCATGTGTATATATAAATGGTTATTTTAAAATGTCAAACTTTACATTCAAACTATTTGATTAGTACGTAGTCGAGTGACACACAGAAACCAATTTATATAAATGATTGTGTTAAAATGCCTTACTTTGCATTACAACTATCTGATTTGTAAAGGACTTCCTTTACTCAGAGTTTTGTTGCCCCCTTATTCAGACATTGCATTGGTTGCCAGTTCAACAAAGGATTGTGTATAAAGTAGTTTTGTACATATTTAAGGCTTAAACAACTTGGCTCCTCCCTATTTGGCTGAGCAGTTCTCTGTGTATGTCCCTGCTCGCTCCCTACGATCTGCGATGGACACTAACCGGCTGGTTGTTCCGAGATCCAACCTTACTATCGGTGATCGCATTTTTAAGGTTACTGCTCCAAAAGGCCTGGAACTTCCTGCCAATACACCTCAGAACTGCTCAGTCAACGGAGACTTTTAAAAGTAATCTTAAGACTTAGGCCTGTTTATTTTAACTTTTCTTTTCTTGTAAACTCTATTTACATCTAAATACCCGTTTGTTGTTGTTGTTGTTGTTGTTGTTTAGATACCTATTGTATGTAAATCGTTATGCTTGGTTTAACATTGAAACTACTTGATCAGATGAGGCAAATGAATATCATTAGATATTCATGTGCATAATAGACTGCCTATTAAAAAGCTATGTGTCAAATACAAAAACAAAGTACGACTTTTTGAGCTTGGTTTTGCAAAAGGCAGCCTCGATGATTAGCAAATAGGCAGATGATTGTTTAGCTACAATTCAAGTCATAAATCTTGTATATATTTCTATTTTATGCACATATAATTACAGCGTGTCCCAAAGATTGGGTCCAAAATGGAGGAAAGCTGATGAGTTTTGAAATAAGCAAACTATTCATTTTGATTAAGGAACCTGAAAGAGACCCTTTTAACAGAATACTCTCTCTACCTAAAGGTTTCTGACATGCCTCACCTGTATCTCAATACGTTTGTGTCGGATTTAGTTAGATTTACATTTAAAACGATGAAAAAACGATGAAAGTTATCAGCTTGCCAATGTTGGAACAGTTTTTTTGTGATACGCTGTGTATCATGTAATCGAAAATAATAAAATAAGCTTATATATATACTAGTAAATAGTATACGGTAAAATATATTGTTTATCTTGTATATATTTATATTTGTGAACATATATTTATCTTGTAATATGAATCAATAAAATGGATAATACTATTATTACTGGTGTATCATAACTAGGAATATGTTAGTGGCATTAGGCCAATCGGGTGAGATTTAGAGATAGCAGCTTTAAAATGATACCGTGGTGAAAAAACTGGAATCCTGAATCACAAAATATGGATTCATGAAACATATTATGTGATGTGATAAAGCTAAATGAGTCGGAATTTACCAATGTTAATTTGAGATATAACCAAACAAAAGATATTCTCTAGTTTTCTATTGTTTTGTTGTTAAAATCTTTGTAATCAAGTGTCTGTTTAAAATGGGGTGCTCTGCAAAAATGTAGTATTGCAAATACCCAACAAAACTTGTAGAAAACGAAAATTATGACATTTTCAACTTTAGACTCATTTTGTTTGATCACATTGGTAACATCCTTATTGGCTCCTTTATACATTGTATTTCTATAATCCAATAGGCTAATATATAGTAATAACTGGCAAACCATAATGTCCAACGTGTCCCTTTTGATGAGACTGATCAAATAATGATATTGATACCTAACCGGGTCAAGTTAATTTTTATAAGATGCGGTGTTTTTTATTCATAAAGTGACCTGTAGTGATGTGATGATTAAAATTAAAAACAGCAGAACCTAGTGAAAAATTAAAGGGAACGAAATTGTGTGTGTTTGTGTAAGCGTTTTATTGAAGTCGACAGTACAGAAGTTTGGTTCTGGTACTGCCCCCACTGGCACTGGCACATGTATAATTATTCATCGATGTGTGTTTGTGGAGGGAGCGATGTGAAACATTGATAATTGCTTACAATTGGATTACAGCAATTCATTCATTGCAATTTAGTAGATCAAATCAAGCTCATGCTGTTCTACTTAAAGGTATATTATGTGATCTTTCCAGGGAACGCCCTCAACATCGAAAAAAAAATGAAAGAAGATTTCTTGCAGATTTACATTTCTGATCATAAATCGTACATACATTTTAAGTTACAGGCGATACGATTCTTAATTACTTCAAAATCATGGTTTTAGAGTGAAAATACACTGTCGGGATAACACCGACAGTTTATATTTTCACTCTAAATTCACTCTAAAACCATGATTTTGAGGTAATTAGGGAGCGTATCGCTCTGTGACTTGGAATGTGTTTACGATTTATGATCAGAAATGTAAATCTGCAAGAAAATCTACTTTCTAACAAAAATTATGAATAGAGGGTGCTCTCTGGAAAATATCACATAATATGCCTTTAAAGGGAGCCATACTTCCCTATGTGGGCTTGATGCGGTCAGGTAACTGCATAGTTGCAAGTCGGCACCAGTTATTATAAAAATCCTCAAAATGCATATATTATCAGAACTTTTGTTTTTACACATGTATGACATGCTTATACTTATTTTACATGGCATTGCAGGACAGTTTCCCATGACCATTTCAATTCAAAAACTGAACAGTTTCGCGTGCATATTTTCTACAGGTTATAATTGCCCTCTCATTATGTTGGGGGACGTTAAAAACGTCATACTGGACCAATTTAAGTGTAAGAAGTGTCAATTTTTGCGTACTTCGCGCATTAGCTTCAATGTTTCATTATACAAGCTTGACAAGATGGCTTAAGGAGTCAGCGCAGTTTTCCATGACCATTTTAGTTCACCAAAGTCAAAAATGTAAGTGTTAGCCGCGAATAATTTTGCAGGTTTTAACATTATATTGGCCCTCAGACCCACCAAATATTCTATATATATGGGAGACGTTAAAAACATCATACTGGACCAAAGTTTTAATGCAAAAACCACACCAAATATTCTGAATATTATTTGGGGGACGTTATTATCATACTGGACCATTAGTGTTAGAAATGCAATTTTTTCCGCGCTTTGTGCGGGTATTTATTTTAATATTTCATTATTTAAGCTTAATAAGGTGGCCTCAGGACAGTTTTTCATGACCAGTTTAAATTCAAAAACTCAAAAATTGTGTGCGCTCCGCGCGGAATACAGGTTGTAACATTATTATGACCCTTAAACCACACCAACAATTCTAAATATTATGTGGGGGACTTTATTATCATACCATCACCATTAGTGTTAGGAATGCAATTTTTGCGAGCTTCGCGCGCGCGTCAGTTTCAATTTATTTTTCATTATTAAGGCTTAACAAGATGGCTTCAGGATAGTTTTTACGACCATTTTAGTTCAAAAACTCACAACTGTGCGCGTTCTATAGGTTTTAATATCATGATGGCCCTCAAACCACACCAAATACTCTAAATATTAGGTGGGGACGTTAAAAATGTCATACTGTATCTTTTTAGTATTAAAATTACAATTCTTCACGCTTCATGCTTCGCGCGTATAAGGTTCAACGTTTCAATAATTAAGATCAACAAGATGGCTTCAGTTTTTTTGGCCCTCCCCCCATCAAAACAGTCCTGGATACGCCACTGATTGTTCAACTACGCCATGAACATAGATTTTGACTTAACACAACATTAAGCTATATCTGAGACAGATTATTTTCTGCTTAAATATTAAGAATCTGATTTTATAACTTGGTGACGGAACAATACACTATTTGTAAAGCCAGGCAATCTTAATATTATCAAAAATAAAAAAAACTTTAAATATTAAAACTGCAAGATATTTATATCCTGACTGAAAGATGTATTTGTTAGTTACTCAAGTATGACATTTAGCTTTTTACTTGAATTGTTAATGGTACAAGCATTATTTATTCGCATATAATGACTCAAAATCTCCACGTTATCTTTTGGCATATATTTTAGGGAGCAGTTCCATTTATACGCGATCAATTTATCGCGACTGTATCGGGGCCTGATATGTTTTGGACCCGATGTTTTTCAAGTTGATACGCGATAAAATAGTCATCAGGCCCCGATAAAATAGACATCGGGGCCCGATACGAGGCCTCTGCCATACCCTGTGGTATGTTTAGCAAATAGAGCGGGACATTGTTTAGCAAATACACGAGGATAATACAATTTACGTTAAACATCCATAATCAATAACATTATCTCTAAAAACATGAAATGCTGAATTTGTACCTTACAACTAGAATAAATAACCCGAAGCTCTATTTACATACCGACCACTTATCTTTCGTTATATTTAAACAAGCGGTAATACGCTACTCGATAATTAATCCTTTGCTTCTCGCAACTGTACGCGATAAAAATCTCATCGGGGCCTGATAAAAATCTCATCGGGGCCCGGAACATTCTCGCAATTTTTATCGCGTACAAATGGAACTGTTCCCTTATTGATCACAAGTACACAAATACAACACAATAACACATATTAACATTTAGCTCCTTAAAAACTATAATCTCAAAGTCACTGGCATGCTTTTGCACAATTTCTAATATTTACATTATCATAAGCCAGTAAAAAAAACCTAATCAATATTTTCTTTAAAATGTAGCAACCAAAATCATATGTCCTATCTCGGTTGACCAATTGTCCACCCAGGTTAAGAATCCTATCTCAGATTGACCACCCAGATCATGAGTCGTATCTTGGGTGACCAATTGACCACCCAGATTAGAGTCCTATCTTGGGTGACCAATTGACCACCCAGTTCAGAGTCATATTTTGGGTGACCAATTGACCACCCAGATCATGAGTGAGTCCTATCTTGGTTGACCAATTGACCACCCAGATCAGAGTCATATTTTGGGTGACCAATTGACCACCCAGATCAGAGTCATATTTTGGGTGACCAATTGACCACCCAGATCATGAGTGAGTCCTATATTGGGTGACCAATTGACCACCCAGATCAGATTCATATTTTGGGTGACCAATTAACCACCCAGATCAGAGTCCTATTTTAGGTGGCCAATTGACCACCCAGTTCATGATTTCTGTCTTGGGTGACCAATTGATAACCTAGATCATGATTCCTATCTTGGGTGACCAATTGACCACCCAGATCATTATTCCTATCTTAGGTGACCAATTGACAACCCAGATCAGTGTACTGTCTTAGGTAACAAATTGACCACCCAGATCTTGGTTGCCCAATTAACCATCCAGGTTAAGAATCCTATCTCAGATTGACCACCCTGATAAGTCCTATCTTGGGTGACCAATTGACCACCCAGATCAGAGTCCTGTCTTAGGTGGCCAATTAACCACCCAAACCCAGATCATGAGTCCTATCGTTGGTGATCAATTGACCAATGTCACTTAGTAAAGACAGGCAAACAATTCCTCTATAAGGGTCACTGAGAGGAGCCATTAATTTTTTTCTCAAGTTGGGTTTTTCGCATACGTAATGCTTACACATATACTAACTACCGTAAGTTCCGTGCTATTAGCCTCAGCTTATACTCTGCATATTGACCGTGCAGGGGCCAGTGCTGCTTATATGACGGTGTGTCTTATCCGTTAATCAGGCAACATGAACAGTACTAATTGCCAAACAGATCTAGATCATCAATCAAATTGCCAATCAATGAAACGCGGCTTACAACACGAAAATTATGGTACCAATTGAAATATTGGAGCTTAATTTGCAACATTTCATGTAAAAATCATGAAGTTGATGGTCGTTTTTATTTTTCAATGTAAATCTGCCGCAAAGCTACATGTAGGTCCTACCATAGGAAATTGTCAAACAAATTATCCCCAGCAAGAAAGCTCAACAGGAACATCGGAAAATGAGAAAAATAGTAGTTGAAAATCGGAACATCTACCTTTAACAGTAAACTTAACAATTGGGCCAAGAATATTTAATCATATTTTGACACATTCCATTTAATGTAAATGTAAACACTATGTACTGATCAAATGCGTCAATTATGGTGTTTTTAGATGTTATATGGGTTTTGCTACAAGAAAAAGTATGTCAAAACTTTTTTAAATAACTCAACTATGAATTGCATGTGCCCATACATAAGGCAGAACAAACCAGTCCCAAGCGTACACATTTCACACGTGCTAGGTTCATGTTTAAGGCATGAGGTAAATAACATGAATTTTACATCAAATATAATGTTTTGCCGACAATGGTCCAACACCGGCAACAATTAGCCCTTACGGCTTATCCATACTAAAACTGTCTGATATGTACTTGCAAGCCAATACCATCTCATACACCAAATGCCTTGTAAAAAGGGGACTACAGGTTTGTTCATGTTCTTATTAAATAACTCTAAATTGTCTTGTGAATCTACTTGCAACATTTTGGTGATAATAGGTAGTGGAATATTTACCAGATTGCGAGCAAATCAAGCCTACTATTGCCCAAGATACATTCAAGTGGAAGTCATTCCAAACAATTATTAAGTTTGAGCTTACTAATCACCTATAAGGCAACATGTCCTAACTTTGCTATTCTAGGGAAACATATTAAAGCCTCTTGATGCATTGAATCAACCTTTGTATCTGGGTTAAGAGAACCAATACTAAATGAAAACTCTTTCAAGACATGTTGACTCTTGTACAATATCTTTTAAACAATATAGGTTGACCTGGAATGGAAGCATAACATGTTTGTCTCACTTGGTAAATGAGCTCCGGAAATGTGTCAGTACTTTAATTGTGCAATATATACCGACTTCACTGTCCACACAATCACAGGTTTCCAATTCTACAAATACATATTTTACCCACTGGCGTACGTCCTGATCTTGTTCATATTAATAATAATGACAAATCTTTACATTATGTATTTGTACTCATTGGAATCAATATCCCAAAATGCTTACAAACATAAAATAGAGTTTTATCGAACACTCCAATCTGAAATAAATAAATAAGGTTATAAATGCAACCTCAACTGTATTGAGATCCATTTGAGGAGTCTTGTCACTGCGTTTAGGTTGGTCTGTTCCAAACTGTCCAATCATTTCATTAAAGAGATCAGCAACATCTTCTTTTGTAGTTGACTACAAAGGAAGATGTTGACTAAATCTTGAATGTTCGAAACAAGCCCAATTGGACACAGCCACATCAAACAAGAAGAGTGTTTAAAAACACAAACAGCGCTAGCTTTATCAATTGAAATTGTTTAAAGTGAAAAGCTGGTTTCACCGATTTTCTCCGATGTCATACCATATCGGAATTGATAAAGAGGTTGGCCATTAAACTCTATAGTCTATACACTCAAGATGCTGGATTATCACAAATTAAGCGCCTCTCTCGAACATATACTGCTCAATATGACAAGAACATGTGTTTCTTTTGTCAAACACACAACAAGAAAGACATATTGCATGCTATACACACTGAAAACGTGGAAGGAGGCTACATGATTATGTACAAAATTGTGATAAAGATATTTACAAGGTATAATCTAAGTAGTGCTATTAAACATGCCCTCTCCATCAATGTCAAATACCATGGACATTTTTGGAAAAGACATATTGACCGTGGTTGTTGCATTACCAGCACATCTACAAGGGAGAAAGTCGTGGATCAAAAGGTTATTGCTGCCAGGATTGAATATCTCAATATCATGAAAACTATGCTTGAGGAGGGCAATATTCAGTCGTGGTATTGCCCATACAGTATACCTCACCATCTTAGAAGACCATGAGTTTGCTACATGTATTACGCCATATCGAAAAGATGTATGCCGTATTATTACAGCAAACATTGAAGACGTTGACAGTATACGTGCCCTACGTCGCAATGAGCCAGCTAGGTTCTGTATGAGTGTAGCCAAGATTGCAGCCATTGAAGCAGGGAACCTAACATAGATGATGAAATTAAAATTATCTTTCAATGTGCCAAAATTGTGCGCAAAGACGTCATGAATTCTCCAAAGTGAGCTTTTGAAGGCAATCTAAAACTGACATGGACAATATTATTCCTGGAAATTTACTTGCACTTCTTCAGTGGATTTTAAAAGGTATGTCGAAAGAGCTTCAAACTGCCAATCGCAGGGATGTCGTCAACAAGACAGCAAATAATCTTCCCCAGCAATTGATGTATCAGATCAAAACGGATAGACAAAGTGAATTACCAGCCAGAGTCAACCAGTAATGAGAATACATTCTACTACAGCCAAGAGTATCCTATTCAGACATGAACAGGCCTCTTAATTCACCATAAAACAACAGGCAAGTCATTGATAGAATATCTCCATCACATTGGCTTATCTGTAGACTATAACCATTTTCTGCGAATTGAGACTCGGCTAGCGGTAGCTGTGTTGAAATGTTTTGCTGATCATGATGTTTATGTGCCACCTAGTCTTATCAAGAATGAACCTGTCTTCTTTGCTTCTGACAACTCTGATTTGAATGGAGATACATCAGAAGGAACAAATACCCTGCACGCAACCGCAATGGTGGTGTACCAGAGAGAAGCAAATGCAAGCCCTCCTGTAACACTCTTGGTCCATAACTGACTACTAAGCTTTTGCCTCAATATGTTCCGGCAAAAAACACAACTAACCTGTCCAAAGTACGATCCAATGTCTACCAGACCATCATCCACAATACTCATGACCCTTTGAAAAAGTATATCAATCGGACTGTCACTGGTCCGCTCTAGAGCTGGAACGCAATATTTGCCTACTTGGAGTGTTTAAAATTCAGCAACAGGATTACCTCCAAGCAGTCTCCATGATGCCACTACTTGTTGCACCAGCACATGAATGGAGTACCTTGCTAACCATTCTCAAACATGCCCAAAAGATCACAACAGTTTTAATGGGACAAGGCCACAAGACTGTGATTACATTTGACCTACAGCTCTATGAGAAGGCTGTAATGCATTATGCACAAGATTTCGGGGCGATATTCATTCTCTCAAATGGTTTTATACCGTTTTACACCGATTTTACACCGGTTTTAAAACGATATTTTTTTCTATTGTTAAAAGCATCGGAAAAAGATCAGTGATTAACACCCCGCTGCACCCGCCTCTCTACTTATCTGACGTTAACAATTGAACTATTGTAGCACTGTCGATGGCTCAATTAGTGAAGCAGACAGATGAAAGCGCGAGGAAGGTTGTGTTATTAAGCTGACCAGTGTTCACCCGACCCCCGTTGTGACGTAAAGAGCGACCCATTTGCCAGATTGTCACTTATTGGGTTTCTAGTACAAGTGCCAGGTTTTATCATGGCAGGTGATAGAGGGGGAGGCTAATCGCGATACTTCTCAAACCCAGACTCAAACGAGATATGTTTGTAGCCGCCTATTGATTGCTAGGCTTATCGTAATCCACTCGTTAACGTCATAAGAATAATCCTCCTTGAAGTGGCCTTTAAAGACTATTGTTCAGCCGTGAATGATTTTTGAGTAAGCAGTACATGCATGGATAATGTTATCATTGAATTCTTAACAATATGGGAGCCATTAAATATGCAACGTGTTATTATTTTCTGGTTTTGGCATAATGTATGTAATCAAGTAGCATTATGAATCTTACTCCCCTAAATAGTGTCATTTTTCTGCGTTTTTAGACTATTTAAGAATGTCAGAGAAGAAATAATGATTGGTTGAGGAATTGTACCCAGGATTGCGTGGGAGCGCTAGAGCGTGGCCACTATGCTACACTAGACTATTACAGTGTTGGCAAAGTCGTTAATAAAGATATATTTAGTATGGGGTTATTTAATCATCACATTTATTACGCGTTGCTGATCCCCATACATCTTTCAAAATTAAAAAATGAAGCAATTAGTATTTTAAACAATACGAATTGTTCATTAGGATTCCAGCTTCTTGCGGGTGCTGTTCAATCTGTAATTGCTTCAGTATTACGTGCACTAGGGCTGTGAGAATTGAGCGTAAAATGTCCCAGGAAAATGTCGCAAGTTGTATGTATAGTGGTTCCATGTTCAAAATGGTTACAGGCCAAAATACTATGCGATGTGACAGTTGACAACCAGCCAAGATCATTATATTTTATTGATATAGGGAACATCGTATCGAAAATTGAGGAAATGACATAAGTCGGAAATAGTATCCGTCTGAATTGATGACTTGGATTATATATTTCACTCCTCACTTTTTGTATAGATCTAATTAATGTTCATTCGTGCATCCCATCCCAGTAAAATAATAAATACTTTCAAACCCCAGAATAATACTTCCACCAAACACGATGGTAAATATATAACGCCCCCTCCGCAATCACCCCTCCATTATACCAATAGTTTACGTTTTCAGCATTGATTTCAATGGAATGGAGGGGGAAATGGGCTACTTTCACAAGACCATTGCAATACTGCGGGGAAGACAAGGACTGGGATAATTATATAGATTATTTCTAGAGCTGTACATGATGAATAGAGTGAGATTAAACAACATTCCACACTCGTGATGATCGGTAGCTTAATTGATATGTCTAGACGACTAATTGAGCCATCGACAGTACTACAATAGTTCTTTTGTTAACGCCAGATAAGTAGAAAGGCGGCTCCAGCGGGGGTGTTAATCACCGATCCTTTTCCGATGCTTTTAACAATAGACAAAAATATCGTTTTAAAATCGGTGTAAAAACGATATAAAATCGCTTGAGAGAATGGAAATCGCCCCTAAACCATTTTGAAAAAACAAGCCAGCTCTTGAAATCTATTTTTGGTCATAACATTATTTCAGTTCAGTTCCCAAGACCCCCCCCCCCCCCCTCTTTTTTTTGAGATCCTGAGCAGCACACCCTGCCAACAAAAAGTTGAATGCCGCCCCCCGGGCAGTTGACCAAAGCGTTTATCCCATAATACTACAAAAACAGCCATATATAATAATACAGGTTGGTTGGAATTGAACCCGGGATTCTTGCGTGTGAGCAATCACCCCTCCATTATACCAATAGTTTACGTTTTCAGCATTGATTTCAATGGAATGAAGGGGGAAATGGGCTACTTTCACAAGACCATGGCAATACTGCGGGGAAGACAAGGACTGGGATAATTATATAGATTATTTCTAGAGCTGTACATGATGAATAGAGTGAGATTAAACAACATTCCACACTCGTGATGATCGGTAGCTTAATTGATATGTCTAGACGACTAATTGAGCCATCGACAGTACTACAATAGTTCTTTTGTTAACGCCAGATAAGTAGAAAGGCGGCTCCAGCGGGGGTGTTAATCACCGATCCTTTTCCGATGCTTTTAACAATAGACAAAAATATCGTTTTAAAATCGGTGTAAAAACGATATAAAATCGCTTGAGAGAATGGAAATCGCCCCTAAACCAATTTGAAAAAACAAGCCAGCTCTTGAAATCTATTTTTGGTCATAACATTATTTCAGTTCAGTTCCCAAGACCCCCCCCCCCCCCCTCTTTTTTTTGAGAACCTGAGCAGCACACCCTACCAAAAAAAAGTTGAATGCCGCCCCCGGGCAGTTGACCAAAGCGTTTATCCCATAATACTACAAAAACAGCCATATATAATAATACAGGTTGGTTGGAATTGAACCCGGGATTCTTGCGTGTGAGCAATCACCCCTCCATTATATCAATAGTTTACGTTTTCAGCATTGATTTCAATGGAATTAAGGGGGAAATGGGCTACTTTCACAAGACCATGGCAATACTGCGGGGAAGACAAGGACTGGGATAATTATATAGATTATTTCGAGAGCTGTACATGATAAATAGAGTGAGATTAAACAACATTCCACACTCGTGATGATCGGTAGCTTAATTGATATGTCTAGACGACTAATTGAGCCATCGACAGTACTACAATAGTTCTTTTGTTAAGGGGGGACTTAAGGAAGTTTTTGATTTGATTTTTTGAATTTTGTGAGTGCTGTAATTATTGAACTATTAATCAAATGTATATAAAAGTATACATTTTTGGAAAGGGAATGGATCAGAGAATCTAAATTTGGCGTCAATTTTGACCAAAAAAGTAGATTTTTTGAGAAAATCACAAAATTCACTTTTTTGACCCAACATTTTTTGAACAAAGCTAACAAAAAATAATTGTGAGTAAAAAATGGCCAAATCACTTTATAATGATGTTAAGACACCAATGAAGGGACGATTTTTTTTTTTTAAACCTAATCTAATATTTTTGAAAATGTTGACCAAAAAGTGCCAAAAAACGTGAAAAAATGGATTTTTAATTTTTTTTTACACTTTTTTGTCAAAATTTCAAAAAATATTGGATAAGATTTAAAAAAAAAAAAATAGTCCCTCCAGTAGTGTCTTAACATCATCATCAAGTGATTTGGGCATTTTTAACTCAAAATTATGTTTGTTAGCTTTGTTAAAAAAAAATGGGTCAAAAAAGTGATTTTTTGTGATTTTCTCCAAAAATCATCATTTTTGGTCAAAATGAATGCCAAATTTGGATTCTCTGATCCATTTCCTTTCCAAAAAGGTATACTTTTATATACATTTGAGTCATGGTTCAATAATTACAGCACCAACAAACTTCAACAAAAAACTTCCTTAAGTCCCCCCTTAACGCCAGATAAGTAGAAAGGCGGCTCCAGCGGGGGTGTTAATCACCGATCCTTTTCCGATGCTTTTAACAATAGACAAAAATATCGTTTTAAAATCGGTGTAAAAACGATATAAAATCGCTTGAGAGAATGGACATCGCCCCTAAACCAATTTGAAAAAACAAGCCAGCTCTTGAAATCTATTTTTGGTCATAACATTATTTCAGTTCAGTTCCCAAGACCCCCCCCCCCCCTCTTTTTTTTTGAGACCCTGAGCAGCACACCCTACCAAAAAAAAGTTGAATGCCGCCCCCGGGCAGTTGACCAAAGCGTTTATCCCATAATACTACAAAAACAGCCATATATAATAATACAGGTTGGTTGGAATTGAACCCGGGATTCTTGCGTGTGAGCAATCACCCCTCCATTATACCAATAGTTTACGTTTTCAGCATTTATTTCAATGGAATGAAGGGGGAAATGGGCTACTTTCACAAGACCATGGCAATACTGCGGGGAAGACAAGGACTGGGATAATTATATAGATTATTTCTAGAGCTGTACATGATGAATAGAGTGAGATTAAACAACATTCCACACTCGTGATGATCGGTAGCTTAATTGATATGTCTAGACGACTAATTGAGCCATCGACAGTACTACAATAGTTCTTTTGTTAACGCCAGATAAGTAGAAAGGCGGCTCCAGCGGGGGTGTTAATTGAGCCATCGACAGTACTACAATAGTTCTTTTGTTAACGCCAGATAAGTAGAAAGGCGGCTCCAGCGGGGGTGTTAATCACCGATCCTTTTCCGATGCTTTTAACAATAGACAAAAATATCGTTTTAAAATCGGTGTAAAAACGATATAAAATCGCTTGAGAGAATGGACATCGCCCCTAAACCAATTTGAAAAAACAAGCCAGCTCTTGAAATCTATTTTTGGTCATAACATTATTTCAGTTCAGTTCCCCAGACCCCCCCCCCCTCTTTTTTTTTTTTTGAGACCCTGAGCAGTACACCCTACCAAAAAAAAGTTGAATGCCGCCCCCGGGCAGTTGACCAAAGCCTTTATCTCATAATACTACAAAAACAGCCATATATAATAATACAGGTTGGTTGGAATTGAACCCGGGATTCTTGCGTGTGAGCGCTAGCTACTATGCTACACTAGACTATTACAATTTTGGCAAAGTCGTTAATAAATATATATTTAGTATGGAGTTATTCAAGCATCACATTTCTTATGCGTTGCTGATCCCCAAACTTTGTTTTCAAAATTAAAATAATGAAGCGATTAACATTTTAAACAATGGGAATTGTTCTTTAGGATTTCAGCTTCTTGCCGGTGCTGTGCAATCTGTAATCGCTTCACGTATTGCGTTCACTAGGGCTATGAGCATTGAGCGTCAAATGTCGCAAGTTGTATGGTGGTTTCATGTTCCAAAGGGTTACAGGCCAAATGCAATGCGATGTGACAGTTGACAACCAGCAAAGACCATTATACTCTATTGATAGGGAACATTGTATCAAAAATTGAAGAAAGGACAAAAGTCGGAAATAATATCCTCTCTAAACTAATGACTTGGATTTTATATTGTGTACTACTACCAAACACGATGGTCAATATATTACGCCCCCTCCGTCATCACCCATCCATTATACAAATATTTTACGTGACCTATCGCCAAAATGTTTTCAGCATTGATTTCAATGGAATGAAGGGGGAAATGGGCTACTTTCAGAAGACCATAGCAATAGCAATACTGCGCCGAACAAAAGGACTGGGATAATTATATAGATTATTTCTAGAGCTGTACATGATGAATAGAGTGAGAGTAAGCAACATGCCACACTCGTGATGGAGCGGTAGCTTAATTGATATGTATAGACGACCAGACACATTGATCGGCGGTGAACGTAAACATCGATCGGATTTAAACAGCTTTAGTATTTCTTAAAGAATATAACACAACCTTTCTCGCGCTTTCATCTGTCTGCTTTACTAATTGAGCCATCGACAGTACTACAATAGTTCTATTGTTAACGCCAGATAAATAGAGAGGCGGGTGCAGCGGGGTGTTAATCACTGATCTTTTTCCGATGCTTTTAACAATAGAAAAAAATATCGTTTTAAAACCGGTGTAAAATCAGTGTAAAAACGGTATAAAACCACTTGAGAGAATGGATATCGCCCCTTAGACCATATGATTTTCGCATTGGTGAAATGCATACTGTATTAGCCTCATTGCGAGTCCTTGGATCATCTATTGAGCAAAGTGGTATTGACGATGCGTGGATGGAAGCAGATATTTATGGATCAGCTACTACCAGGCAGATTATTGAAGGTCGCCATATGAAACGAGCTCTGACTGCACATAGCATCACCTCATCCGCATTAAGTGACTTGCATATGAATGCCTTCTTTCAGACAGACCTGGATCATACAGACCATAATTACACCAACTTTCAAAAGGCTGCTGTATTGGTAAATTCAATATGCAAAAATCACAAATATGATGAGCTAGACCACAACCACCAGAAGCTGATAGATGTCATAGTGGATGAAAGCATATTTGACAGGCTGGACAGATTCGATAGAGAAAAGGAATAACACCGTCCTACATTCAAATTTGCTAAAGATTACATGAGATTCGTTGCCTGGATATTTCTGTGCATTCGTGACACCCGTGAAGGAACTGGAATTTACACCTTGAATCCGTGATGGCTTTATGCAAGTATTTCTTTGCACATGACAGACTGAACTATGTACGAACGGCACCTCTTTACCTAGCTCAGAATGGAAAAGCTGATATCTATCAAGAATAATTGGCTGGTAATATCTGTGTATACAAAAAAAGAAATCCGTTTTGCGCAATCGGTTCGGATCATGGCGTAGAACAGGTTAATCGACTTATGAAGTTCCTTGGTGGTCTGAGAGGACTTACGCAAACACCCTCCGCCATGGCCAGATGGTTTCTAATCGCACTTGAGCTCAGTCGTCTAGCTAAAGACGCTGAAGATCTAGCTAGAGGCAAAAAGAAAGGGCCAGGTCATCATCATGATCTGTCAGATGCTTGCCTAGATTGGTTTGAGAACAATGTCATGAAGATTAGAGAGGCGATGCAGAACAATGACCCTTTCCTTAAGGCCAAAGGTGAACATTGTTACGAAAGCACGAGCAAGTAAAGCTTATCCAAGAGCGGCTCATTGACAGGTTAAGAAGACAACAGTTACTAGCGTCACTGATTTAAAGGATGAAAGAGCACTGTTTGCCTGTTTCATGGTAGTGATTTTGTCAAGGCTTGACATTGACCTCAAAAAAAGCATTGGTAAATTTGAGTTTGCATTACAAGCTCGATAACTGTTCCCATTAGGTGGTAATCTTCGGTTCTGTGGCGCCAAGAGCAAGCTGATGACAATATGTGAGAGTCTTCCTCCTAAGCCAACTACATTTTTCAAGAGGGCCAACAAAATCCAGCCAGCAATTATTCCATCAGATGAGCCCTGGGAGCAGCAACCTTCTAATCCAGCAGGTTGCGCTGCAGGATGCTCAACCAAACAACTCATCGGATAAGTCCCTTGCAGAATGACCAAACAACTTGTCAGAAGATCAGAGTATTGGTAAAGTTACAATCATAGATGCCATGGCTGTTGTTCAGTCAATGGGAAAGCCAACATGGGTGAAGAAAGCTGCAGATCTTGCTAAACATTTCCTACATAGCTTAGAATGTAATTGTAACAGCTTTGATGAGATTCATGTTCATGTTAAAAGAGCGGACTTGCATTGCACGGCAGGGTGGTCGCAGAAGGTTTACCTATAACTGCTTAGCAATCAAGATATTAAACAACAGTTGGCTCTTTTCCTAGCATCTCACATCATCAAGTTCCATGAACATTCTGATAAGACCTATGTAACAACATTCAAAGGCGACTGCAAGTCAAACAAGCTTCCAGTAGATCACCTTTTTAGAACTAAAAAGAAGAGGCAGATACAAGGATGTTTTTCCATGCACTGGATGTAACCAAGAGAGGCGCTACATCAATATGCATTCAGAGTCCCGATACAGATGTATTAGTCCTTGCTCTTTGGTGCTATCCAAACCTGTGTGACAACATCACAATGATTGTTGGAACTGGGAGTAAGCGTCAGGATATTAATGATAGTAAGCGTCGGGTCCATATTCATCGTTTTAGGAGAGAAGAAAGCAACAACACTCTAGGATTCGATGCCCTTAGCGGTTGTGACCAAACTGGAAATCTTTGTGGGAAATCCAAAATATGGTTGAATGCCCTACAGAAATCCAATGACCAGATAATTGAATCATTGGTTAATCTAGGGAATGGACACAATATAAGCGATGGAGATATCAGCACATTGGAACGTTTGATTTGTCAACTATAATGTACCTGTGACAGCAATTATATCTGTGAAAGAATTGCGCTGGTAATTTCTATTCAGCAAAGGCCAGTACACTGACGAGAAATTATCTCCTACAGAAGCTGCCCTGATGCAGAAGATCAAGAGAGCAAACTTCATTGCATTGGTATGGAAAAATTGCTGTGTTCCCTGTCAAAATCTTCCCAATCCAACGTCTCATGGGTGGTGTCAATATGATGGCAAGCTTAATCATATGCCAACCACAATTTTGCCCGCACCTAAGGTTGTGTTGCAACTTGTGAGATGCGGTTGCAAAACAACATGTACCAGTGCAAGCAGCACTTGTGAAAAAAATCAACTGAAATGTACTGATAGCTGTCTATCGTGTGAAGACAAGAACCAATTGACCTTACTGCTGATGATGATGAAAGTGATGATGGACTTCTAAACATATAATTCACTTCCACATTCCATCCTAAAGTTGCAGAAACTTTAGATTAACATTTCAAAATCTTAAAGCAAATGTGGTCCGATGTGAAATTGGTTTGCGTGTTTAACACCACAAAGTGTCAAGAAGAATATGATTGTGGTCACTTATACAGTAAGGCAATGTGACATCTGAAATAATTGTATAACTCCTACTAGGTGATACACATAGATATGATAAGCATAATAAGTATGCTATGATTAACTTACCTACATGTATGTTGGACTCATACAGAAAAAAATTGAATCTAAAATGAATCATTGTAGAAATGTAGACCAAAATTGACAGATCTCAATTTGCATAATAATAATATGTATGCATAAATGGTCAATTACACGTTTGGGATCAAAGGTCAAAAAAGGTCACTTGATGTCAAAATGTGCCTTTCAATTAAAACGCGCTTGCATTTGAATGCCGATTACTCGTGTCTTCGCTGGTATTGCCAGATTAGGTAAACCTACATTTTGAAACTCTTACTTGACAATTGTCTGCCATATGATCCGTCTGTCATATGATAAAAAGGTCAAATGTCAACGTGCCCTCGACTAATATCCGTGATCTATGATCACAATTTAGCTCTAGATTGATTTGTTACGTTGCCTCATTCTCATTCATGTGGCCAAGTTCATTAACACGTAATCATTGCAAATGTGGTATGATTGTAAAGAAGAACACTTCAGCTTTCCATTGATATATAACATTATACAAAGAGGGTAATGAATAATAAAAATATACTTGGTTAAAAAAAGTTTCCTAACTTTTTGTGAGCAGTTTACATGTGTGACGCCAGTAACCATCGTAACAATATGCAAAATAAGTTGTGTAGTTTGTCTATTCACTTCCAATTTATTTTATTTGACCATTTTGTGGTTTCTGTCTTATCTAATTGTACAAACTGGTTTACACAGGTGTTTTTTTATGGCTTACTGTATTTTGCGCAACGAAACGAAACGAAATCAATTCAATTCAATTCAATATTTATTTTCAATCATATCAACAAAGACAAAATACAATGACAGTTTAACAAATAATATGATGGAGGAGGAACAACTAAAAGCAAAAGCCTGACGTTGTTGCACACCCTAAAACAAAGCTTACATTCTACAAATACAGAAAAAATATACAAAATATACAATTACAGAAATTATAAGTTAACACAACAGAAGAAAAAAAATCAACAACAGCAACAAGAAAAGACAACGAAAAAGTAAACAAGCAATGTATATACATTATATCCCACGTGGAAGCAGCAACGTGATTGTTTTGTTGTTTGTTATTGATTTAAGATTTAAGTTACTTGACATAATATTGGTTTAGTTTGATAAAGTATGTGCTCTTGATTGTTTTTTTAAGTATAGCAAGCATTGTCACAGTGTTGTACACAAGTTCTCAAGATACCATTACAGTACGGATCCTGACGGAATGTTTATATACTACTGATAAAAAGGGATATGAAATATTTGAAATAGTATGCTGTATACAATAATATTCTACTGAATTATCTGTCGGGTTATTAATTAACTAATTAATCAATATATTAATTAATTAATTTATGGTATTACAAATACGAAAAGTGTGTATTAATGTATAAATAATAATATAGATAGTAATAACAATATACACCCAGCTCAAGAGTACAAACGTGTAATACTATTTACTGGTGAATGTACAACTTATGAACACGCGACAACATAATTAAGGCTGCAAGTAGGTTGTGATTTTTCTTTTTAATTTGCTAATGCTTGTAGCATCTTTGATATCATTTGGCAAACTATTCTACACCTTTGGTCCTGTGATTAATAGCCCTTTTGTCTTATGTATGCCTAATTGATAGTTATCTTTATTTCTTGTGTTGTAAGTATGTACATCTTTGTGGTTCGTAAAAATACCGGAGAATGATTTTGGTAGCATTCCATGTTTGTACTTATACATAAAAATAGTTACTTCTTTCTTATACATGTTGAAAACATTTAATGTGTTATATTTTTTAAATAAAGGTTTTGATGCGCTTAGGTAGGAGCTATTTGATATAATTCTTAGTGCCCTTTTTTGCAAACGAAAAGCTTTGTTTAAATACTCTTGAGGTGCATTTCCCCATAATAATATACCGTAATTGAGATAGCACAAGACCATTGAGCAATACAACTGATACAATACATGTTTTGGTAAAAGTATTTGACTTTGTTTAAGACCCCTATGTTTCTAGAGCATGATCTACACGTATTATTAATCTGTTTTTTCCATGTAAGATTTTCATCAATTGTAATACCTAAAAACTTTGCTTCACGCGCACGAACAAGTTTTGTTCCATCAAGGTAAATGTTGTGTTGATCACTTATATTCCTTGTTTGATAAGATGTCCCAAAGTACATTTTATTGGTCTTTTTAGCATTGAGTGACAGCTTATTTGCTTTGAACCAGTTGCATACCTCACGGAGCTCGATATTTAAGGTGTCACATAAAACTGACAGATCATGACTATAGAGTACGGTGGTGTCATCAGCAAATAGTATAAAAGATAAAAGAGTGGATGTGTTACAGATATCATTCATATATATTATAAATAAAAGTGGTCCAAGAATTGACCCTTGGGGTACACCGCAAGATATATTTAATTTACAAGATTCTATACCATTATAATACACATACTGTTTTCTATTGTAAAGGTAATTAGAAAACCAATTATAAGCAACACCTCTGAAACCATAGTGAGATAATCTATGCAATAGAATGGTATGGTCAATGGTATCGAACGCTTTAGATAGATCCATGAAAATGCCAACATTATACATTCCCTGATCTATTTTCTTAGTCAAATCATTAACAACATCTAGAAATTTCTAAATACCTCTGAAATCTGGAACGAATATAACCTTAATATATTCGCGTATCGCGTCTTAACCAAACATTTAATGTATAACACACACTAGTACTCGTGGAGAAGGGGTGAACCCCCTGCCAGAAAGCCTGCCACCCCATATACGCTACTGCTGTATTATATTTGACCCCCCCCCCCCGGACCCCCCTCCGATATTCATAATTCCAAACAAATATTCCTTGCATAATAAAACCTCAGACTACATGTACATATGTCCATGAATTATAGATCATTGGGCGCCAACACGATTCATCTAGCAATATTTCAAAAAAGAGTCGACCTGTGGGATTTCAGGTGACAGCGTACCTAGTATTCACGATTTACACCAACTTAGGCGTGCTAAACGTGATCGATTGGTATTGATCCAAAAGTAGGTACGCAGTCGCTTGAAATCCCCCAGTCGACCCGAATAGCAACACTGCTCGTGTCAATATCAAATAAAAGACGTATGTTGCCGTTCATTGCCAACTATTTATTCAACGGGTTACATGCAAACTTATGTGATGGTTTCAGTTTATCTATCACTTAAACCAAATTTAGTTCATGATGATTTCTTTACAAGCCAACCATGTTATAACAGCGAACTTTTCTACAGTGTAGTGTTGAATATGCCAACCATACTTGAGTTATATTTATGAGATGACTAGAAGTCAGTCGAATACTGTATTCGTCGGCATGATTCTGATCGGCTCATTTTTGGTGGGTTTTGTCGTATGTGTTGTGTAATCACAGTACAGTTACTGCGTTATAGCGTGGTTCGTTTGTGAAAATAAAATTAAAAAAAGTAAGGGTGTGGGTTAGAAGAAACTTTAATATGTTGTATATTATATTCATACCTACTGCATGAAAATAATTTTGAGGTCCAAAATAATTTAGAAAAAGGCGTATCTAAGGTGTTTTTGGCCGGTAACCAAGGCACGTAATAAGGCCAGAATCAACGAGATACATGTAGATATACGTCGAGCGATGACTGTAGCTAGGGTCATTGCCAGCCCATTTACAATGCAATCCTAAATCTCGCGCTCGAAATCGTGTAAAATTACAGATGAAACGCCAAATCTTTCAAAACATAGTAAATTCAATCAGTTATACATTAGAAATGTAAATAGTCATCAGCTTTTGTTTTGGCTATCTTAATTACTTAGTTTAAGCTACAATATAATTCTCTGAAATCAGTAATATTATTTTAGGGCCCGTTGCCGCAATTGGTCGCGTGAAGCCAGTTTGCGACCAATTGCAGCAACGGTTCATAAATGAATCGACTAAATTTAGGGGATTTAGTGGATTTGCAAATAGAACGGCAACTTAAATACAATTTTGCGAGCAGGCGGCACTCAAAATACTTAAATAACTGGAAATAAACCCTTTTCGGTCAATCGTGATACGAGAATCTCGGCCAAATATGGAAGATGCATCTACCTACTTATGTAATTGATTTTGCAAAACGATGAAGTTTAATAAAATTATTTGTGGGGTTTTGTTGACTTCATTTTACTAGACAAGCAGGGCGCTCTACCTATATTTATCTCGTTGGTGTAATTAGGATGTACAGTGATGCGCCCCATCGATAGTTTCTACGCATAAGAAGTAGACCTCGAATTACATGGAATTAAAATGTGTTTCATCAATCATTTTCCTCGCATTCTTCTCACTGGCATAATATGTGGGTGTTTGTTGTCATTTATACGCTATTTTGTGTGTGTTTGGAGTCATTTCTACGCTTTATTTAATAACTTGCTTTAGTTGAATATCGCGGAGGAGTACACAGTCAAGTTATAGTTTAAGCAAATCGGCTAGCGTCTATATTTTCATTTTATTTTTGTGTCAATGTGCCGGGCAATGTGCGGCCTGGTGGCCTGGTACTGAGAAGCGTTGTCATATAGAGAGCTAAGAATTTCCAGAGCTAAATAGCTGTATGCCGGGAGCTGTACCTGCAGATTAGACTAGAGCAAAATATAGAAATAAGAAATGTTTAAGATCCTCTCACCTCTGTCTCTTTATATAACCATACAATAATCAATTACTGATCTATATAATCTCATAATCTGCTGGAGTAAACAGGCGAAGTCGTGCGGGGACCAACCGCTTGTGTCTGATTTGATTTTTTGTATATTATTTCACATATTGAGTTACGTATCAAATCTGTACAGCTAACCATTCAAACCGCAACACATTTGACGGAGAAAATAATTGCCAGCAATTTAGCCTAAAAAACGACGGATACCATGAAATGAGCCGATTTGATTTTTTGGATATGATTTAAATTTTTGAAGTACGCATGAAGTTTGTGTATCGAACCGGTCAAATTGTGACCCCGACTGTGACACATTGACAGAGAAACAAAATTACAGGCAGTTTAGTCTGAAAAATGACAGACACCATAAAATATGTCCCGATTTGATTTTTTGGATATGATTTCACAATTTGAGCTACATATTAAGTTTGCAACACATTTGATGGAGAAAATAATTGCCGGCAATTTAGCCTAAAAAATGACGGACACCCTAAAATGTGACCGATTTGATTTTTTTGATATTATTTCACATTTTTAGTTACGTATAAAATCTGTGTAGCTAACCGTTCAAACCGCAACACATTTGACAGAGATAATAATTGCCGGCAATTTAGCCTAAAAAATGACGGACACCATAAAATGTGTCCGACTTGATTTTGTTGATATTATTTCACATTTTGAGTTACGTATAAAATCTGTGTAGCTAACCATTCAAACCGCAATACATTTGACGGAGAAAATAATTGCCGGCAATTTAGCCTAAAAAATGACGGACACCATAAAATGTGTCCGACTTGATTTTTTTGATATTATTTCACATTTTGAGTTACGTATAAAATCTGTGTAGCTAACCGTTCAAACCGCAATACATTTGACGGAGAAAATAATTGCCTGCAATTTAGCGTAAAAAATGATGGACACCATAAAATGTGTCCGATTTGATTTTTTTGATATTATTTCACATTTTGAGTTACGTATAAAAACTGTGTAGCTAACCGTTCAAACCGCAATACATTTGACGGAGAAAACAATTGCCGGAAATTTAGCCTAAAAAATGACGGACACCATCAAATGTGTCCCGATTTTATTTTTTTTGATATTATTTCACATTTTGAGTTTCATATAAAATCTGTGTAGCTAACCGTTCAAACCGCAACACATTTGACAGAGAAAATAATTGCCGGCAATTTAGTCTAAAAAATGACGGACACCATAAAATGTGTCCGACTTGATTTTTTTGATATTATTTCACATTTTGAGTTACGTATACAATCTGTGTAGCTAACTGTTCAAACCGCTGGCAATTTAGCCTAAAAAATTACGGACACCATAAAATGTGTCCGACTTGATTTTTTTGATATAATTTCACATTTTGAGTTACGTATAAAATCTGTGTAGCTAACCGGTCAAACCGCAACACATTTGACGGAGAAACAAATTGCCATAAAAATTGCCTTAAAAATAGCTGACACAATAAATTGATATTTTTTGGATACGATTTAACATTTTGAGGTACGTATGAAGTTTGTGTTGCTAACCGGTCAAACTGTGACACATTGACAGAGAAACAAAATTGCTGGCAATTTAGAGTTAATAGCCGGTCAAACCGCAACACATTTGACGGAGAAAAGATTGCCAGGAATTTAGCCTAAAAACAACAGACACCATAAAATGTGTCCCGATTTGATTTTTTGGATATTATTTCATATTTTGAGTTACGTCTGTGTAGCTAACCGGTCAAACCGCAACACATTTGGCGAAGAAAAAAAATTGCCATCAATTTAGATTAAAAAATGACGGACGCCATAAAATGTGTCCTGATTTGAATTTTAGATATGATTTAACATTTTGAGCTACGTATTAAATCTGAGTAGCTAACCGGTCAAACCGCAACACATTTGACGGAGAAAAAAATTGCCAGCAATTAAGCCTTAAAAATAACTGACACAATAAATTGATATTTTTTGGATATGATTTCACATTTTGCGCTACGTATGAAGTCTGTGTCGCTAATCGGTCAAACCGCAACACATTTGACGAAGAGAAAAAAAGTTGGCGGGAAATTTACCCTAAAAATGCCTGACACCATAGAATGTGTTCCGATTTGTGTTTTTTTGATATTATTTAACATTTTGAGTTACATATAAAATCTGTGTAGCTAACCGTTCAAACTGCAACACATTTAACGGAGAAAATAATTGCCGGCAATTTAGCCTAAAAAATGACGGACACCATAAAATGTGTCCGATTTGATTTTTTTGGATATTATTTCACATTTTGAGTTACATATAAAATCTGTGTAGCTGACCGTTCAAACCGCATCACATTTGACAGAGAAAAAAATTGCCAGCAATTAAGCCTTAAAAATAGCTGACACAATAAATTGATATTTTTTGGATACGATTTAACATTTTGAGCTACGTATGAAGTTTGTGTTGCTAACCGGTCAAACTGTGACACATTGACAGAGAAACAAAATTGCTGGCAATTTAGAGTTACTAGCCGGTCAAACCGCAACACATTTGACGGAGAAAAGATTGTCAGGAATTTAGCCTAAAAACAACAGACACCATAAAATGTGTCCCGATTTGATTTTTTGGATATTATTTCATATTTTGAGTTACGTCTGTGTAGCTAACCGGTCAAACCGCAACACATTTGGCGAAGAAAAAAATTGCCATCAATTTAGATTAAAAAATGACGGACGCCATAAAATGTGTCCTGATTTGAACTTTTGATATGATTTAACATTTTGAGCTACGTATTAAATCTGAGTAGCTAACCGGTCAAACCGCAACACATTTGAGGGAGAAAAAAATGTCCGACAATTTAGCCTAAAAATGACGAACACCAATCAAATGTGTTCCAATTTTTTTGTGGATATGATTTCTCATTTTGAGCTACTTATAAAGTCTGTGTAGCTAACCGGTCAAACTGCAACACATTTGACGCAGAAAAAACAATCGGGCAATTTAGCCTTAAAATAACGGACACCATAAAATGTGTCCTGATTTGATTTTTTGGATATGATTTCACATTTTGAGCTTCGTATAAAATCTGTGTAGCTAACCGGTCAAACTGCAACATATTTGATGGAGAAAAAGAAATCCGGGAATTTAGCCTAGGGTACCAAGTTACGACCTGTACGTATGTGAAAAAGGCAATAATTTTTGACGACCCCTTACTGATAACATTTCAGTACACCCGTTTTATTGATTATTTTAAAAATTGCTGTGAAAAATATTACAGTGACCCTACTAAACTATACATTTGTATTCATCAGCCACAGGATTAACCAAGATGATTGACCCAATCATATATAAACAAAGAACATGGGACCTTGCATTTGTCCTGTTTATGCGCGTAAAACCTCCGATTACTAGTGCCATCCTTTTTTACTAATAACCTCTCTCTTTTAACTACAACATCTAAATACTATTTGTGGCGAGTCTGTCTGTCTGTCCGTCCAATGCCTTCGGGTGCAGATCCCTGCCCGTCTGCCCATGTAATCGCTGTGCACAGGGATCTTCACCCCACGTAGACAACAAACTGTTGCTACGCGAGCGCGTATAAACAAAACAAAACATGGCGCACGCAAGTGCCGGCGCACGCGTTATGGCGCAGACCGTAAGGTGCGTTCGCGTTCGTGGCGCAAACTGGGTCTTTTCATGGGGCGGGTAAAAGGAAGCCGTATACAGATAATATTCAATTAAAACAATATTAGCTGCCTGCTACTTAGCCTTGATCAGGCTTTCTAAAATGTGTATCGGGTTGTAGTATTCCGGGCTATTATATACCAAACTCCTTGTGCATACTGATATTTATAAATAATAACAAGTCCTACAAGCTTATTTATTTAGTGCGATAAACTTAGCATCCAAACTGCCGCCCCCTTTACTGGCCCACCAATTACTCACTGAACACGCTGGGCGAAGCCCGGTGTAAACTGTGCAGTGATCGCCTTTGAGATACCATCGCGGGAGAACGAAGTTCGACTGAGGCCGCCTTGTACAATCTGTTATGACTGGTGAAGTAATTTATGTTAATTGCATAAACATGTTGACACGCCTCCATTAGTGTCGTAATAGCGCATTTTAATGAATATTTACGATGTTTACCGGTCAAAGGCTGCTTGTCTTTTCTGATTGGATGTTATACCTTATGAATAATACATAGTATTCGCCATATTTGCCATATTTGGGAATATTACCCCCCACGAAAAACCATTGGATTTCCATCAGTTTTATAAAGTGAAACATTAGATTGGCATTGCAGAATGTGCAAGGCTTAGTGATCAGCACAGCTCTCAGGTCGTAAATCCTATGTCACTTGTCTTAGCACGCTATAATCAGCTTAATAGAGAAGGGTGGGATTTCCGTGTTATGGTGTTAGCAACGTCAGATATGGTTACGGACAATATGAGACTGCGTTATTTTGAATGATTTTAGAAGCCTGGTCAAGGCTACCTGCTACTGCACCAATTAGATTTGTCACCACAACAATAAAAACATCTTTTTAGTAAACATGTGTACAAACTATCAAACTATCTATTATAAAAACACATCGCTAACAATGTAACAGTCATCGAATCTGGTTCCCCTGGGATCCTAAAGTACCAACCACAAACCATGTCTACTGAAACCGCTCAACCAAAAACCATGCAACCCGATAACCGCGAAACCCGCGAACCGCGAAACCCGCGAACCGCGAAACCCGCGAACCGCTCTAGTTAAATATATTAAGAACCTGAGACTATTTTAGTCTCAGCTAAAACTATATCATTGTAGCTGATATAATATTCAGGGTCCAAATTGGATTCCAATATCATGTGTGTGTGTGTGTGTTTTTACAATCTTTTAAATGGCGACAGTGTTGAGATACCTAACCAAAATTGTGTAGGCCTAAATAGTAGGCCTAAGTGATTTCGGCATTTGATATTTTCTAATGATAGAGTGATAACAGCAACTCCCCATTGGTAATGCTATTATACTGTACAACGAACTGGTAGCATTTACTTGTGACTTGCTAGGTGCTTCCTTATATTTTTCTTATGATGAGACTTTTTATAAATGTGTTTTACAAATATGTATCTTTTGAATTGTTAAATGGCGAAAGAGTTGTTCATTAACAAAAAACAAAATGATGTATATTAAATTGTGATCGTGGCCAGTGATTAAACACATTCAGTTTGTAGATTAGATCGTGTATGGCATTGGCCCAGGTTTACACAAGAGAACAGTAGTAGAGGTATGAATACTGTATGATAATCCACTGTTTTAGCATGCCACAATAATTATGTAGTATGCCAGTATTGGAGTCCCGACTACTGTAGCACCGTAGCACGAACAGTAACGGAGATATGGTTACTGTGAGATCAACCACGTTCCCCAGACAGTAAGTGGAGATATGGATACTGTGAGATCAACCACGTTTCCCAGACAGTAATGGAGATACGGTTACTGTGAGATCAACCACGTTTCCCGTACAGTAATGGAGATATGGTTAATGTGAGATCAACCACGTTTCCCAGACAGTAATGGAGATATGGTTATACTGTGAGGTCAACCACGTTTCCCGGACAGTAATGGAGATATGGTTACTGTGAGATCAACGACGTTTCCCGGACAGTAAGAGAGATATGGTTACTGTGAGATCAACCACGTTTCCCAGACAGTAATGGAGATATGGTTACTGTGAGATCAACCACGTTTCCCAGACAGTAATGGAGATATGGTTACTGTGAGATCAACGACGTTTCCCAGACAGTAATGGAGATATAGTTACTGTGAGATCTACCACGTTTCCACAGACAGTAATGGAGATATGGTAATACTGTGAGATCAACCACGTTTCCCAGACAGTAATGGAGATATGATTACTGTGAGATCAACGACGTTTCCCGGACAGTAAGAGAGATATGGTAATACTGTGAGATCAACCACGTTTCCCAGACAGAAGTGGAGATATGGTTACTGTGAGATCAACCACGTTCCCCAGACAGTAATGGAGATATGGTTACTGTGAGATCAACCACGTTTCCCAGACAGTAATGGAGATATGGTAACTGTGAGATCAACCACGTTCCACAGACAGTAAGAGAGTTATAGTTACTGTATAATGAGTAGTGAAGTACTACTACTACCACTACTACTATTATGTGAATCTATACCAAGAGAACACCCGGGCCATGTCATACTCACACGTTTCATATTATTTCATATTGTTGATTGTATATTATATACTTGGTTGTTTTAGTTAACAAGTGGTCTTACATTCCCGAAAGAGCAAGAGTATACGAGTGATGCAATGCAATACCTGGTAAATTATGCATTGTAATAATTATTGTACATGTCTGAATAGTATGCGATGACTGCCTGTCGTAATATAGTACTTTGCGATTGGTTTGTTTTAAGTAAATTCATATATTTCTATGAATGTTGTTTAACTAGGCATATGGTTCTCGTTTGGACGTGACGAAATTAAAGTGAATTAGTTGTCCGTCAATCATTTTCTTATATCCTCAAAATATTGAGAGATATTCTGGCTAGGTGTACTTTTGGGTGACAGTACACAAGTACAATTTAACGTAACGCTGGTATGTGGATAACTCCAGAATGTCATCGCTTATACTTAAATAGACATGTTTGTTAGGTTCAAGTTCTTTTGATTATGTTCAAAATGCATTATATTATATTATGTATGTTTGATATGTAAAACGTGTATTAATAGTTTCCGGTCCACGATTGTTCAGGTGCCGGTCTCACCACAGCAATAAATGCAACAACCAAATCTGATGTCATTGTCGTAGTATGTGTAGAAGCGACAAAAAGAGCACGATGGTTCTACCCCACCAAACGCATCCACGGACGTCACAAATAAAAAGCGGGGAGGTTGGAAATCAAATATTGGCCATCCTGACAACAGGCACAAAGCAAGATTAACCCCCCAGCGCGCAACACAGTACAAAAGTGAACAATTCAAATAATCGCTTATGCATGGTTTAAACTTTTGATTTCGAACCAAGAGTACATGTACATGTACCATTTTCACTGTGACACAAATCAGAACTTGTACTGTACGTAGTGTATCAGAAAGTGTTGATTTTGTCGTTTGCTTAGTTCATGCAATACTACAAATTGATGTGCTGTTTGTTGTATCGGCACTTTGCTATACTATCTGAGCCTGTTTCACTTTAAATTGTATGCTGAAGGAGGCTGAATCTGTGCCACACACATTGCATCGTATGTATTTATATAGGTGTTAGGCAACTATTTGGTAAATTCTGCCAGAGCAGATGGTTGGTCATCCATGAAAAACAATATTCTCGTTTAGTGAGCCAGTTAGGACTGATTATATAGCACAGGGGACATGGCTGCCTCAATGCTACCCTCACAGAGAAAGGAGGATTTCAAGGATCACTTTTTGACTTGTTCTCTCTGCTTTGAGCCATATGACAATAATGAACATCAAGCCAAATTTCTGCCTTGCCTACACTCCTATTGCAAGTCTTGTCTACGAAAACATGCTGGCAGGCGTCCAAGGTTCAACTGCCCTAAATGCCGCTTTGTTGTACAGTTAGCTGATGGGACTATTGATAGCTTGCCGAATGACTTCATTGTGGAGAATCTTAAAGAATACCAAGATGTCTTCAATCTGGCAGTCACTTGTGGTAGTTGCGACGAGGGAGATCAAGCCGTCAACTTCTGTCATGATTGCGGCTGTTTCTTGTGTGAAAGATGTGTGGATAATCATCTCAAAATGCGAGCTCTACGGGATCACAAGCTTTCAACCATGCAGGATTTGCAGGAAGAGAAATGCAATCCCAAAATGCAACATCGATGTAAGAAACACCCAACTATGCCTCTGAATCTGTATTGTAAGAATGCTGATTGCAAAGACTCAGTCTGCGCATCATGTGGCCATGTTGACCATCGGGGGCACGACCTTGTCGATTTAAGGGCAGCCATCGATGAGATAGTAGCTGATATGCGCCAATCATCCACAACAGTAGCTACCAGGAATCAGGAGTTGACCAGGAAGCGCGCAACTGTAGACACTATGCAGAAAACTCTTGCCCAAAACTTCCAGAAGACAGAAAAAGCAATGCGAGAATCTGTCAAGAAACTACACAGCCTGATAGATTCACACTACGACAAGGCTCATTCCAACTTGAAACAGATGTACCAAGCTGAGATGAATCAATTGACAGAGCGTAACGAATCCATAGACTTACTCGCCACACAAATGACCAGCGCCTGTGAGTTTGCCAACAAAGCCTGTGATACGAGCCAGTCTGCGCAGCTACTGACCTCACAAAACCAAATCATGGAACGTCTTGATGAACTACAAAATGCAGCACTACCTTCAACCGAGTCAAATAATACAGACTTTGTTCTCACGGCCAAGCATTATTCAGCCATAGAGCAGATGGAAGGACCCTTGAAGAATGTGTGTGATGTAGATTGGCTTATCCAACAACCTAATCAGATACCTAGCGGCAGGAGTGGAAAGAAAAATCTGAAATCAACTAGTAGCAGACATATGCCGAAACCTAGATCTACAGAGGTAAGATATTGTAGTGTAATGAATACCATTTAGTGAAAGTATATCACCTTTATACCCAGGGATAGCGGGACTATCAGAACAAATACCATATCTTATCTAAATAAAGGGGGAGGGGCATAATTCTGCAATACCCTTCACGCCCTATATTATAATATACTTTATTCCGTAAAACGTGTGAAGGGTATAATGTGATGGATACTATATACATAATAGTTCCATGAACGGTTAGGGAACAGCATGAAGATTTCAAAACTGAGACAGATACACAAGGGAGAGAAAATCACAAACAATGACACAGTATTTCTAAAGAAGATGATGATATAATTGTTTAAGAAAAAATCATATGCAAACGAAAGTAAAACACATGCATTTCTACCCCTCGAATAAAGGTGAGCAGTATACCAATATAGTTTTTTTTTTAAATGTGTTCATATTCAAGTATAAATATGTTTAAAAGGCAGAAAATGAATATGGAATACACCATCCGAACATTAATACTTCAGAAACAAACACCACCTTTTTACAGAGAGTCCACAACGTTTTGCTACCTTTTTAAAGCTTAGTTAAAGTAGTTCGCAGTCATGCAAACTGAAAACATATTAGTTGGATAGAGAAAACTTGTAGAATTATTTGATACACTCCCTATCAAGCGGGCTCAGAAGGGGGCGGGGGGGGGGGGGGGTACCATACATGTTATTTGGATAGATAGGGGGGTTGGGGTACCGCGCCATTTTGTGATATTTTGCGAAAACGATCGTGGTTATCACATGTATCGTTGAAAATTTACACTGTTTTAACGAAATGCACTGTGGGATTGTGTTACCAGCCTAAAATCAAAGAGGTCGCAAACTTGCTTACAATTTTATATTATTAGCCTAGCTATAACAAACTAAAAGTGACATCTCTGAATGTATAAACAAAGTGTGCCAAGGAGAAATTGTTGGGCACACTGGTAAAATGGTTTCACAACAAGTTTTGCTATCATTAATCAAACTGAACTCAAGTTAAATCACTTATTTATCGAGCAAATTAATAATTGTTTACGCATTTTAATTGTTTAGATACATAACAAAATTAAATAAATCAAGAGATACATTTATGATAGATAAATAAATAAAAAGAAAACTATAAACGCATGGGCGGCCTTTATAATTTATTAAAATTGACATAACAATGATGTTACATTAATCCACCATCAAGTTTAAAAAATAGCACAATAAAAAGATAAAAGTGCCATTTTTGACAAATGTGTGCGTTTCTCTCGCACAAAATGTGTTTGTAATGTGATTATATTCCGTATTTTTGAAAGAACGGTAAAAAACTTTGACATTTTAACACAAAAAATGGCGTCATAATGCGGTCAACACCAGCAGCGCTGTCCGTGTGGGCACGCATACAGATGATGCCGGCAGGCCAAACAAATCCAGCGGCAAGACCCTGCATATAAAACAAAAGTGATCACAACCTTTCGCTCCTCATCATGTCAACGTTCTGTCCACTACACCAACCGTGCTAAGTTAACAAAATGTTGGCGAATAATGTATTAATATCTAATCTTAATAATTGGACCGGGTCATGGGTTAATGCACATGGGTTAATGTGTAATTCTATATTCCCGACAGACACTCTGTTCAAAGGCACAAAAAGTGGACTTGTTTAAAGCATTTTTTTGGCAATTCTGAGGTGTGTAGTTCGATTTTCTTTCTCGAATTGTTTAGAAAACCATCCATTTTAGAACATCTGAAATTTAAAATGAACTACACACCTGGGAAAGTATGATGCCAAGGGCATATTTTTTGCACGCAAATCCAATACAAGAGTTCTGAAAATCGACAGAAATATGATGTCATAACCATTGCTTCAGGACAAAATGGCGCGGTACCCCACCCCCGATTGGATAGAGAAAACTTGTAGACTTATTTGATACACTCCCTATCAAGCGGGCTCAGAAGGGGGGGGGGGGGGGGGGGGGGGGGGTACCATACATGTATTCAACTTGCAAAACACCGCGAGGTGTGATTATCATAGGGCTAGTGTTCTCACATTACATTCATCATGCAGATTTTTGAAAAAGCCTATCACTTATTTAACAGTTGCTCATCAATAATAAGGATGATTTCAATCTGAAATTTAAAACAAATCACTGTTGAAAACCTCTTCTTCCCTACCTCCCATTCTCTAGCTCCAGTCACTTCATTACATAAGCTATATATACTACATATTTACATGACAGTGCAGTTTTACATTTCAGAAAAGTTTCTCCTGTACATTGGCAAAACAAACAGCTGATGTTGTATACATCAAAATAATTCAAGTTTTCTCCATCCAAATATATTTCCAGTTTTATATGCTCATTTTGTTACTGAAGATATATAACTTTCTAAGGTATCACCACCTTTGAGGCACCTATTTTTTTAATTTTAATGCCATTCTTTTTACCTATCAATTCAAACAGTGTACTAATACATTATTTTAACATTATTGTAATAAGTAATAGATGTAATTCAGCTACAAAAACCACCACCACCTCTTGATCTAATTGATATTGCAGTTAACTCAATAGAGGAAATAACCCTGAAACAGATTCGGCAACGTTTTGCAACATAAAACACGGTTTTCCTGAAAATTATCGGTATTGAGCCCCCATATACGCTGTTTGGTCATGCATACTTAACTGACTTCCCCAAACACCGATACTACCAAGGACGTATCCATGTAGGAGAGCCCCTTCTTAAAATATTGATATGACCACACTAAACAAGAATATAAACTTGAAAACAAAGTTTGCTAACCCCCTGTACATGCCCTCTGACGATTTCAAATTAAGGTAGCAGAATTCGGATGCTTTGCAGTGCTTAACACAGGCAATATTAAAGAACATGGTACCTTTTGGTATACATGCACGCAAATGTGATATAATGTAAAGGGGGAGGGGGATTATTCATACAGGGTAAATATTGGTTCTCTCTGTTTTCAGTCAATAATTACATAAAACAGACTATGTTGCTATTATTATTATCCATTTGAAGCAGCCTAGTCCTTATAAGAAGTATTTGCACAACTTGATGTCACTATCCAAAGTTATGCGGTAGTCCGTTCGCTGATTTCTCATTTCACTTGTACAATAGACCCTATTCCTAACCCTAACCATAGGCCTACATCAGTACTCTAGTCTAAACCATAACCTTTACCTTTAACACTAACCAGTATCGAAACCCTAACCCTATATTAACCTTATAACCCTATTCAAATTTAATCATTGACAATCGGTGAACTCTTATACAATTGGCAAGAGTAATTCACTTTATAGAAGTGACATTGTCGAGGTTCAGCTTGTGGCATATACTATGTAGGCCTGTCGGGAGTTTATGTGGTCCTTCATCAGCCTAACCCTCACCCTAATCAGATTGGGTATGTCACTGGCTTTTGGCTGAGACATCGGTGTCCCTTATGGCAGATGCAGATACAAACGTCTTAGCTCCTGGCCAGTAATTCTTTCTCTGGTCAACAAAGCTAGGAGTGGTCATATTATGTTTTTTAGTTCTTGTCGTTTGTTTCTGCAAGTCTTTGTGCTTTGCATAGGCAAGATTTATATTAGGAATCTTTCCTTCAGCTTAACCAACCGTTTTCAGGCTAGTCTTTGAAGGATCCAGGTATTTCGTTGATACCAGCAGACTTAGTTTATTGCCACTTAGCTCATAATTAATCAAACCCTATACTGCACTTAGCTTCAATGCTGTGAATTAGCTTCATGATCAAGCATCTCAATGCCAATCCAAGTTTAATTATATTGTGACAAATGAAGATGCTGCTGATGGAATGCGGGAACGAGCTTTGAGTATTGAATATGGGTAGGCCTAGAATATGTTGTAAAGGACATAAATGGATTCACATTTACCTAATGCACCACAACAATGACTTCTAGCAAGTCTATGTCTCAAGAACAATGAATGATACACTATGGTTGTTGCCCTGATAGTGGCATCTTCACATTTATGCGGACATGATACAATGTGCTCCACTCCAGATGGAACAAGTACACATGTCAGGGTATAACTAGTAGGCCTAATTAATATAAAGAAACATCTAGGTACTAGAGATTAATTACACATTTCAAGTCTTTAATAGCAAATTATACTATCCATAGGTAATTGCATACATGGGCAAGCACACCCATATGCTTAGGGTATTGGCCTCTTGGTGCCATTAGGCCCAAATAGCGCTATATAGGCCTAAATGGGGCCATATAGGCCTAAATAGTACCATATACTAGGTCCATAATATTCAATAACACTCACTAAAGTATATATTTATTATCAAAAAAATCATTTATATACATGTAGGCCTACTGCAGTTTTGTGTGAAAGGGTGATGTTTTGTGTCATTTGTCATATAAGCCTGCCAACTTCGGTGGTATGGACATAAACACTTCAAGGGCCAGGGGGGTTGTCGGAGTCAATTTGTTTTTCCTTCGGATATAAGTTTTGTCTATGTCATAATATATTGTAAGATGGCGATCACATAAAATATCAAAAATACCCCTCCCCCTAATCCGGGACTGTTTTGATGGGGCCAAATCACATTGGGGCTAAATAGTATAGCCTATCCTAGTGAGCAGTGCTAAGCGAATGGAGCGCCTGCGTGTGGGTCCAATGGCGAATCTTTAGGCCAAAAAAGTTGACTTGCCCTTTCAGGGCCAGAGTCTGGGTGGGACTTTAAAAAAAATTAAACAAACAGATACTACTCAAAACACGTTTTCATCTTTCTTTATTGTTATGTGCTTCTTTCAACAACAACAAAAATAGCGACCCTAGATTTCCAAGTCAACTTTTTGTTTTGGCCTTATGGTTTTAGGCATTTTTATAATATTGTTAATTTTTGCATTTTCACACACGTCTGCTAATTATATATACTAGCGGGCACCAGCGCTTCGCGCTGGACCCGCTAGAAGATTTCACGGGGAATAAGTAAACAAAGCGTAAGAAAATTTGATACAATAATATCAAAAACATGTCCTACATATGTATAAATAATCCGAATAGCGCAGGTGCTTTTGATAATCCAGGTATACATGTGCCTTACTCATGTTAATCTAGGTAGGCCTACGTTTGTGTTTCCAGATACCTATGTATAGGCTCCCATGAGACCTGAAATGCAGGTAGGCCTACCCGTTGTCCCATTATATCCAGGGACCCCATAGGCCTAAGCCCTACCCCCTAATCCAGTTACCCCTGGTGCCCTTATAATGCACCGAAGTACCACATAATCAAGGTAGGCCTACTGCAGTGTGCCGTTATCTCGAGATACCCAGGTGCCCTTACTTTATCATAGTCAAGTAAATTAAACGCGGGTGCCGAAGATAGCGGGCAGTAAAAGTCATAGGCCTATCACATAGGCAGAGGCAGTGACATGGTGCCCTTAACATGCTTAATAATAATACACATGAGCCTAGGCCTAATGTGCTCTTAAATAATACAGATACCCATGTTCCTAATCCAAGTAGGCCTACTCCATCAACGTGTTCTTAATACCAAGTTAGTACCTCCTGTCAGCGCATGTCTCTACCTATTTTGTACCCCCAAATAATAAAAAGTTGAATTTTAATGTCAAAATTGAAAGTTACTTAAAATTTAGATTTTAAATGTCTCCCCCGATTCTTTTATTGCCCCACCACACCGTTTTCCTCCTTTAACATTTTGGTGCTGGTGTCGCCACTTCCATATGTATGCACATACTGTATCCACGGTAATTCAGTAGGCCTACGTTCTGAGCGTTATAGTTTTATAGTCGGTCGTTTAGTTTTATGGTCGGCCGATTCTATCATCAAGATCACTTGTACATTCCACGCTTGTACTTTACACAATGTGTGCCATCCGGGTTTTGTTTGGCTATTTACATTAAATACATTATTCCTCCAATAGGCATGTGGGGCCTTAACGTATAGTATGTAGTCCCTTTGTCATGTTTGCTGTGTTCTATAAAGCCTCCCGAGATACTATCTGAGTGTACACCTTAAAATGCAGTTATCACAGGTGGCCCACCTGTGCATAGTATTAGTATCCAGGTAATTTGAGACTCGTTTTATAGTGAACCCCGTAATCCAGATACCACGGATGCCCTTAATAATCCAGACACTCTATAATAATCATGATAATGTACCACACAAAAAACACGTTCCGTTTATCCAGATGCCCCATGTGCCCTTATATCCAAGTGCGGAGAGGAGGAGGTGGCGTTAGGGTACACTATTAGAAACTAAAGGGTGCTTCAGAGGGGTTCTTGGCTGTCCCGTATATGGTTTAAAGGTTCTTTGATTTTAAAGGCCCCCAAAAGGTTCTGTAGAGAACCTTTAGCGGTTCTAAAGACCAATGTTTGCCCATATTTTGCCCACTTTGAACCTTAAAATGGTTCTTTTTGGAACCTTTTAAGGTGATAAGGGTTCCATACGGGACAGCCAAGAACCCCTGAAGCCTGAAGCATCCTTTTTCTTAGAGTGTACGGACTGCCTGCTTTCACCCTGCACGTTACAATGTGCAGTTTGCGCCACAAACGCGTATACACTTTGTATGCGTCATTACGTGTGCGCTGAATCGCGCGCACCATGATAAACGCGGTCGCGCAGCTTCAACATAGGAACTGTTGTTATGGTACCGCCACAGTTTCTTTATCGTTAGCAAACTACGCGTTCATCTATGTTACTAATGCGAGAGTGTCATTTTAAGATCTGTGTAAGAGTTTTTATTTACATTTAGAAAATGTCGTAAAATAATGTATTTGTCGGACGGATAGTCACGTATAAATGCTTGTACTCATGCGATCTTTAAGAATAACAAACAGCCGCATATACAGAAATGTAGCTATATCCCTGATGAAAATATTTTGGGTGAAGACCATATGTCATCACTCACTCCGAAAACCACAATTTTGCCCGAACAGTAGCTATCCGAGTAAAATAAATTCAACATTTCGGATTATCATCTGTGATCCTTTCTGCGCATGTCTGAAACGGGAAAATACTGGCATTGAACTATCTAATTAGCTCGTCTATTAGAGGCGCAATTACCACGCTTTTTCAGTTGAAGAGGGACGCGAGTGTAAAATTATTATTGAACTATCTAATCAGGCGAGGGACCGAAAATTAGTATAGATACAAAAACAATGATTCCTATACATAGGTAGATAATAGGAATAAAATTCTAGCACAAATCCTATCATAAAACAACATCCACACCAAGAACGTGAGTGTATGTACAAAACGTAAAATTGATTTCAATGTCTTCTTTTTCTTACCTTTCCTCCTCCTCCCTTCTTCCTCTTTTTTTAAAACTCTTTTGTCATGGGGGGGGGGGGGGGGGGGGGGGGGAGGGGGCTGGTAGGCCGTACTGAAAATATGTGTGTTTGAGTGACATTGATTACATTGACCTCTATGGAATACAGGGTGAGTCAAAATAGTCAGGTCCCGATTTCACCGATTTTTTAAACCAGTTAAAATGCATAAATGAATATATTTAAAGACTTGCCTAGCAAGGTGGCATTACTAGCTATAACCTACATTTTATTTCATTCAAATTGGTTATTCGAAACGGGAGATATGAGCATTTTTTCAAATTCTGTGAAATAAATTAATCTGTTCCAACTGATCTAAGGGATCACGGCTGTTTGACTGTCCGATTTATAATTAAAATTATGGAATAAAAAAAGATTACATACCTTTTTTTTTGTAGTGGCCCAGTTATGGTTCGACCTGATTTAGGTAGCGCTAATGAATACGAGTATACGGTGAAAATTTCACGAAAATTGTACTGGAGCCATTTTTAAATTATCAGCATTTTCTACATACATTTTACATGTAAC
>CM069459.1:41863273-42039693 GCA_035610835.1 Ophiura sarsii | reverse complement strand
ACCGATGTTGATGTGTAGGGTATAACAGAATGATGCCAGGTTTTTTGCTGGTTTTTTGAGCCAATTGTTGACCATTTTCTTAAAATCACACGTCCCGTTATTTCCTCTATCCTTCATGCAAATTAGGCGCCACTTTGATCAAAACTTATAGAGAAATAAGGATAACAAACGCACCCCTGCACACACTCACTGACTTGCACTATCCTCACCAAATTACACCGTGGTTTTGCCTTAAAGTTCCTCACCAATTACCCCGAATCCTGTCCACACATCCTTGCCACTTCAATGTATAAGCCCCACCCTCTCAACTCTGCACTCTGATCCTGTGCCACCCCCCCCCCCCCCTCCCCACCCCACCAACACCCAAAAAGTACCACACCCCTATAGAAGGCATGGGAATTCCCAATTTTTAAATCAAAAAGCAGCCTGGGAATTCCCAAAAAATAAATTGCATTCCTCACACCCCTATAGAAGGCATGGGAATTCCCAATTTTTAAATCAAAAAGCAGCCTGGGAATTCCCAAAAAATAAATTGCATTCCTCACACCCCTATAGAAGGCATGGGAATTCCCAATTTTTAAATCAAAAAGCAGCCTGGGAATTCCCAAAAAATAAATTGCATGCCTCACACCCCTATAGAAGGCATGGGAATTCCCAATTTTAAAAACAAAAAACAACCTGGGAATTCCCAATTTTTGAAGCAGTTTTGGTCACACCCCTATAGAAGGCAGCACAATTTTGCAGTGGGAATTCCCAAAATTTTCAGTAAAAAAATGCTTGCCTTCTATAGGGGGTGTACCATTAATAAATGGAATAGCCCATTGGGACATCCAATCCAGTACTAGTTTTTAACAAAGTTTCTAACTGAAAGACAGCAAACCGCTTTCTCTTCGAATTGGTTTACTTTTTAAGTTTTGTGAGGAGATCTGTTCTTCATACATGTTCAGCTTATCACAAGATACCTTGGGGCTTGACCAATTTATAATACAACCAATACAAGGAGTGGTCCAGCTTGACCAGAACCATCAGACTTGCTAAGTTGGGCAAATCAATATTATTGAGAAGGCATTAATTTTGCATTCCATATCTTCAGATATAACCCATGATTCACATTTTTTGTTGTTGTGCATATGAAGAGCAAGTGTGAACAATAGCCCAACAGACATTACATCGTTAATCAACTGAGTGATTACAAATCAAACGGGTAACTCTCAACAGAGAGCTCTGATGGGCCAATCAATCGATCTGGCATTTCAACACTTGAACGCGTAGCACGACGATGAACATATGGTGTGGGGAGCAGTGCTGCTAAATCTTGTGGACAGTGGTTGGTATGCATTTTGTACAAGACCGTGGCTGCTGCTACCTGTCGCCGGTGAAGTAGGTTTGTGATGCTGAGATACGATAGACCAGTAACGTCATGAGCTCTAATGATCTTGAGTGCCTTCCTTTGGATGTTGTCAAGCTGACTTAGGATAGTAGGTGAAGCACTAGACCAGCCTAGTGAAGCATACTCCATTACACTACAGACTTGTGATTTGTACACAGTAGATCTGCCCAATGCCGTCAATTTATTTGCAACCTTGCGAAGGGCGCCGAGCTTCTGGCCAGCCCTGGTTGAGACAGCCGAGATGTGTTTGGACCAAGTCAGCTTGCTATCGAAGGTAACACCCAGTTTGTCTGCAGATGGTAGCTTGCAGTCACCAAAGTAGAGTTCAAGTTGGGATGGGTTCTCTTCCTAGAGATTACCATGGTCTTGCACTTGGTAGGCTCAAAGGTCACTTTCCATTTATCAGCCCACTCTTTCATATTGCTTCGATCACTGTTAAGGCTAGCATCTACTGCATTGGAGCTGGTTGAAGACTTAATGGGTGCAAAAAGTGTTGAATCGTCAGCGTACAGGTAGAGCTCGTTGTCACAGACATCCACAAGGTCATCAATGAAGACAGAAAACAGAAGTGGACCAAGGATAGATCCTTGTGGAACAGAAGCATTTATGGGTGCAGTGTTGGATGCTTGTCCCGACATGACGACATTGATAGATCTATCGGATAATTAGTTGTGTATCCATGAAAGCAGTCTTCTGGTAACACCCTTTGACATCAGTTTTGAGCAGAGTCCAGTCCATTTGTGCCATTCTTTGTCGAAACCTCCTTTTATGTCAAGGGCAATGACGCAAACCTCGGCACTTTGGTCTAAGGAGTTGTTCCATTTCTGTGACAAAATGTTGAGGAGATCAGCTGTACTGTGGCCTTCTCTAAATCCAAACTGTCTGCTGGAAATCAGAACATTGCTGAGAAGAAAGCGTTGAAGTTGTTTCTGCACAACAGCTTCCATGATCTTGCTGATATTGCTTAGCAGTGATATAGGACGGTACTTTGTTGGGTCAGCCTTGGAACCTCTCTTGTGGATTGGAGTGACAGATGCTGTTTTCCATTGGTTAGGAAACACACCATGAGTGAAGCAGAGATCAAAAAGCCTGCAGAGTGGACTGGCAAGTTCAGCACAGCATTCTTTGAGTACCTTGGTTGGAATCAGGTCTGGTCCAGTAGCTTTATCTAGATTGAGATGTTGTAATATTTTTCGAACATCCTTGGGCTTAAAAACTTTTTTGTCGAAGGATTTGGTTGTTGAAGGATGGACATTTGGGGTCCCTTGGAGTCTACATTTGTCTGCTAATGTCTGACGAAAAGCTTCTGCCTTGTCCCTTGCTGTAATATGGGTGACATTTTGATGTTCAATCACTGGGATCTCGGAACGAGCTATTCTTCCGGAGAGGGTGTTGATGATTCTCCACCATTTCTTGCTGCTCAGCGATTTATCTGCTAGGTCTTGTCTCAGTTTTGTGTTGTAGCTTCTCCTGGCTTGCTTCTCCGCTTGGTTGTAGGAATGTCTAGCTTCAGCGAACTTTGACTTGCTGGCTTCAGTTTGGTCTTTTTTGCTTTCTTAAAGAGGCGGCGCTTCTTCCTAGATTCTCTACAGCATTTGTCGTTGAACCAAACCTTGTCTCCAGTCCTCTTGGTAACTGTTTTACTTGGTATAAACAAGTCCATAGCATCGCAGATGATATCAGTGACGTTGGAGCAAACAGTTTCAGGATCTTTCTTCTGAAAAACATTAGACCAGTTTGTGGAAGCAAGGTGACCTCTCATTCCCCAATAATCAGCCTTGTCATATCTCCAGACTTTCCTCCTGTGTGGTTTGTCCCTGTATACTGACACATCTAAGAACACTAACACAGGGTTGTGGTCTGAAGCACCTAGTCTAGCAGAAGTGGTTGAAGTTGCTGCCAGGTCAGTCATGACAAGGTCCAAGATTTGATCCAATCGAGTGGGTTCTTTAACGATCTGTTGTAATCCCATAGAGTTGGCAAATTGTAGTGTGCGGCGTACACTTCCTTGCCAGTCTGTATGGTGGACGTTGACGTCACCAACATGCATGCCTGAATTAGCTCCAAGTGTGCTCATTTTTTGAAGAGTGTTGAGGTCCAGGTAGTCGATGACATCACTGTTATCACTAGGAGATCTATAAACAGCAGCAATCAGTAACTTTTGAGATTTAAGATGAGTTCATAGTCTTTTTGATCTTGCCCTGGGTCGTGATGTATGGCAATCCCTTCTAAACAGTAGACGGCAATGCCGCCGCCAGTGGTTGCCTCTATATCCCTGCGACAGCATATGGAGTATCCAGGAATAGCAAATGCACTCAGCGCCGTTAGGCACAGTATCATCAATGAAGGTCTCAACAACAATGACAATGAATGGCTTTTTTATTGAGCAGAGATTGGCAAGCTCTCCGATGTTTGACCGAAGTCCCCGTATGTTGACCTCCAATATTCGCAATTCCGTTTCTCGTAGTCGTTTGGGCATGCTTGTGTCGTTTCCATTTTGATCCGTCCGTTTTCTTTCGAGGCTTGGCAATACGATTTCTAGCAATAGGAGTATAGATGCAGGGGTTGCTAGCCCCTACACCCAGTGCGCATCTGAATAAGTGCGGTAAGGGTTACGTGCTAAACATGACCTAAACTGAAAACATCAAAAATTGACTTATAACAGTTTGTGCTCAGGAAAAATGAGCAGCTCAACCACGGGCGGGGTGACCAGCACATATGTAACACAATACTACCCCAATACATACAAGATAATTTCACTCTTATTGTAATACCTATTTGAGGGCTCTTCCAGAATACGCACCATGCTAATGGCTTGCGTCTTTTAAGATCATGCACTTGCACCTGATTCCATCATAGAGCCAAAATCCATCAAATGTCTGATGGTATCCCATAGACTTGAAGTGTTGGGTGAGGATAGCAGTTGGCAGTCATGTACTCCTTTTAAGATATACTAATGATGAGGCCGAGGTCTTTTGCTACTGCAGCAGTATTTGTCAACTGCGTTTGAGCTTGTGAACTGTGGTCTGTCTTAAGTGGGGCAATGTCATCAGCAAAGGTTTGTGAGAGAGGCTTATGAAAGAGGACAAAGCACATCATGTTGTTTTCACTATGTTCTTTTTTAGAAAATAATTATTTGATTAAGACAATCAACTAACTCTATATATTTTAAAGCAACAAGGTTAGGGGAAAATGTGTGTTTATTCCAGTTTGCCATTCATTTTTTGTCAATTTTGAGTAAAACAGGGTTCAAGCGGTGTGTGACTTGACGGATTTGAACAAACATAGTGTAATTTATAGCAAGGAAATGTTTTACTGGTAAGAAAAAAATAAAACAAAAATGGGATGAGATTGTATGTTATTTATGGTACAGTAGTTATCCTCAACCATATTTGCATTGGTATGAATTGTATTACAAGTTATTAATTCTGAATTTGAAAATTGGAACAATGCTAAATGTATAGGTGTACATGTATATGCCTTAGTTTTCAGTTCAGTATTAGTGATACTATATAATTGGTGTTAAGGTGACGAAAATGATAGCAAAATGTGCCCTGGTTTACAAATGCTATACATAGCTGTTATTTATAATGAGACTTAAAAATACAAACTATAGTTTAATCAGTTTACTGGCGAGAAATATTCAGTTCAGAGCTATATGAAAGTACAGTCCAACCCTTGTTATCCTACTGAATGATCTCAAGGATTTTTTTTTACAAATTAATCACCTTATTTTTACACTCTGAATCATTTGAAGGCCATCATTTGATGTTGGTAGTGCTGTTTAGTAATTATATAATATTACACTGTCACTGTAAAATACCCGGTATCTGGATTATTTAACCATTATTACTCAAGTTTAATGTCATGAATTTTGGGGTAGGGTAAAGTCGCTAGTTTTCGGTCAGCGTCTATTTTCGGTCACTCCGCCAAAATCATGTAATTGCATCGGTCGTCGCCATTTTAAAGCATTCAAGTCCAAAATTATCGCCATTTTCACATACATACATACATAACGTTTTACCCCCTCGAGTTACTGTACGTACAGCGTACGCAATAAATGGCGAAAATGGCATGGCGTGATAAAATAATAACCGCCTCTCAAGATCTCCATTTAAGTTATGTACACAAAGGGTTATTTTTTACCCCTCACTGTTAAAATATAGGTAAGTTTGAATATATCTGTAAATGGCAAAATTACATGGACGACCCCTTAGAAGAAATACCATACTGAATCTCAATGCAGGTTACCTGCATTAATGGCTCCACACAACTCTTCCATACTGACGAGTTGCAGGGAACAAGCATAAATGATCTCTAGATGATTTACACTGTTATTGTAACATGTCAAACAGTACCCATGCAAATTACTTAGAGAATAAAGTATAGTTCTTAGCTGTTTTGCTATATACTATGGTCTTGTAATGTTTAGGCTGTACCATATTTTGAGTCGTGTTGGCGACCATACATGACAACATCAAAAAGTTCTCATCAAAAAGTTCAGAAAATATGTAGGATAGCCTGTTTGATTTTCCAAATGACAGCCATGAAGAGACTTCATCTCTGACGAGCTTGGAAATGTCATTGTAATCGCCAATGTTTCCAGTAAAAAACACAAATCTTAAAGATCTCTCAAACTTACCTACAATCATGTTCAAAACTGTTGGGACACTTCCTGCATGTCCTGTGGAACGGTGGTCCCTCCCCTTAAACTCAATGTTGGTCGATATAAAAGCATCGTCCAGCAACGGGCTGTGTTATATATATCAGCCCCAACATTGATTGGGGGGGGGGGGGGGGGGGGTGGGATGGCAGCTTTACATAAACTAGTTTTTACTATCATACTTTCAACTTACAGCTTTTTACTAATTTTGGAAGATATTTCATGCGCACGTGTATAGTGTCCCAACAGGTTTTGAACAAGATTGTATTAAAGCATTGAAAAAATAATGTACTAAATTCATAAAAGTCCTTGTAACTGCATTAAAAATGTTCCAATTAATCTCATATTTGGCAATATTAGAGAGCGATAATGTACGATTAGTATCGTTTGTTTAAAAAAAAATGGGTTAGTAATGTCTTCAATTTAAAGGGGCATTGTCTGAATTACGCACCTAAATCGTACATTTAATAAAGACTTCTTTATAAGATATAGGTAAAACAAATAATGTCATTTTATCATGACATGATTTTATTTTAAAAGAAACACATAGATCTCTTTGAGTGACATGTTAGCAATAAGCACCAATATTGTTTATATTCTTGCGTCATGTAAATATTCAAAACAGAGGCCGATGTCAGACTCGAACCTATACAATATTTGGTTTACCTACATGTACAATATTGTGTGTAAGACAACAGCGCGCTAGACCGGTCGGCCATGGAGGGAACACACCACTTAACAACGTTTTAAAGAATAATATCAGGACTATTATGGACACAATCGATATAGGCTATTCACAGTATGCCAACATGCTACATGTAGAATCGATTAGATCGACAGTAAGTCATGAGTTGTAAAAAGGAAAATATGTCAAAGACCTTTATATTAAAATAATGGCATACTGTTGAAAATCGACTTTCCAATAATATTTCTGACTTCTGTTTGAAAATATTATATGGATTACTGTTATTGCCCATCAAAATACGTTGTCAAAATGAACTATAATACAATGCATTAACAACAACGGCTAACCTATATCGATTGTGTCCATAATAGTCCTGATATTCTTTAAAACGTTGTTAAGTGGTGTGTTCCCTCCATGGCCGACCGGTCTAGCGCGCTGTTGTCTTAAGGCCCTGTCACACCATAACGTATTGCCTCAATGTATGCCAACGTATGCGAAATATCGAAAAATACGTTGGTGTACGTTGGCGTACGCTGATATAAGTTAGGGGTACGTTGGGGATACGTCGTTTACGTTAAGAGCGCGCTGTGATGCGCTGTGACAATTTGGACCACGAAAATATATTGAGCATGCTCAAAATTTCTCGACGTACTCAACGTGTGCTTAATACGTTCTGCATAAGTTCCCGGTAAGGTTGTGGTACGTTAAATATACGTTGACATACGTTAGTGGTACGTTACTCGTACGTTACTCGTAAGTTGGCATACGTTGATGAACGTAGGCTGGGGGAAACGTACAGCCAACGTAGTGATAACGAGTTGATAACGTATATGTGCCGTATGTCTAACGTATGCCTGACGTATTTCCAACGAGTTTCGACGTATTCTCACGTATTCACCTTATGCCGGGCGATCGTGTAAGGCCCTGTCACGTATCCATAGCGTATCCATTGCGTATTGAACGTATACATAGCGTATGACTAATGTATTGATAGCGTATCACTAACTTATAATATACTTATGACAGCGTATCACAGCGTATGCGAGCGTATGCGAGTGTATGACTAACGTATGCGTAACGTATACTTAACGTATTCGTAGCGTATGTCTGCCGTGTTCGACGTATCGTCAGCGTATCCTCGACGTACAACGAACACGTGGCTTATTATGCCGCTGTAGCACGTATAAATACCGCGCCGATCTCACATTACATCATTCCCGCCGATGTCATCAAGCAGTTAAAATGCCTCCCAAGAAGAAGCAAGCAACCAGGGGCCGAGGCCGAGGAGGAAGAAAAAGCAAGAAGGCCAAGACAGACCATGAAGAAGTGAGGATGAGATACTCAAGGGACCCATTTATATACTCAAACCCTCCATAAGTTCCCAAAACGCAGAATGCGCGCTAGCTGTACGGTAGCCCTGTCACACCATGGCGTATCGCCTGAACGTATAACAACGTATGCGAAATATCGAAAAATACGTTGGCGTACGTTGGCGTTCGTTGGCGTACGTTGGCGTACGTTGGTGTACGCTGATACAAGTTAGGGGTAAGTTTGGGATACGTCGTATACGTTAAGAGCACGCTGTGATACGTTGTGAAAATTTGGAACACGTCGAGCCCGCGAAAAATTATTGAGCATGTTCAAAATTGCTCGACGTACTCAACGTGTACTTAACTTACGTTCTGCATAAGTTCCCGATAGGTTCGTGGTACGTTAGACATACGTTTACAAACGCTGACATACGTTAGACATACGCTGACATACGTTAGAGGTACGTTAATCGTCTTGAGTTGTAGGTTGGACATATAGATTTACCATTCTAGATATTTTAATAGTTATCATCTAGGCTGCGTTTACTTGAACTGGCAACACTTGTCCCGCCGTGTACGAAACTCAATTTCTGCAACGGCATAAGTCACGTGTTCGTTGTACGCCGAGGATACGCTGAGGATACGTCGAGCACGGCAGACATACGCTACGAATACGTTGGTCATACGCTCGCCGATCGCATACGCTGTGATACGCTGTCATATGTTTGCTATAAGTTAGTGATACGCTATCAATACATTAGTCATACGCTATGTATGCGTTTAATACGCTATGGATACGTCCATTCCATCACCGATGTTGACGCAATTCGTTGGGAAGTTGGACGTTCTTGGACGTTCTCGGACTCTGACAATTTTCGAGCTATTTTTTGAATACGTCGACATACGTTCAGGCCACGTTCAGGCCATACGCTATGGTGTGACAGGGCCTTTACACACAATAGTGTACATGTAGGTAAACCAAATGTTATAGGTTCGAGTCTGACATCGGCCTATGTTTTGAATATTTTAAAACTTAAATCCATATCCCCGTACACTTTTAAAAATGCCAGAGAACTCTATATCAGTGCGTTTAATACAAATTATGTATTTTGTTTTTACATTCTTTAAGTAAAAGAATTAATTCAAATAGTTAAATACTTAATACGATAGTGTGTGCGCCGATTGATTTAACTTGTTGGTACTCGCCAAACATTAAGGTGCGGGATTGTAAGGTGCGGGATTGTTATGCGTCGTTCTTTAAAAAACTACCACACTCAATGCATCATGTGTCAGGTGAATACACAAAAGTTACAATACCGCACCTAACTCTCGCCAAAGCAACCATAATATTCCCCAATTGAGATGCATACGAGTCGCGTAAGCGATTAGAGCGCCCACCCTTCCTTCACACAGAAAACACTATGTAAACAAATTACACAAATTATGTAAAAAATACACAATCTGTGTAAAAATAGAACTCCATAATACTATGTAAACAGTTGTGTTAAGCTTTTGCATAGGAATTTACACAAGCTTGGGTATATATTACATGTTTTATGTAAATTCTTACATAATAATTATGGAGTTCTATATGTACATACTTGTTTACATAGTGTTTTCTGTGTGTTGTTATGTATTCCATTTTCCGTGACGCAGGAGTCGCGTAAGCGACGAGAGTATTTTCTAGCATGTTTGGATGGTATTATATGTTATCAAGAAACCATTTGAATCTAAATAACTGGCAATATACATTACTTCTTGGGCATCTAGTGTGCAAAATATACCTCCGTAATTAAAAGTGAACTATCCCTAAAAGTAAGTTGGGGCCAACGAGATAAATATGACTAGAGCGCCCTGCTTGTCTAGAAAATGAAGTCAACAAAACCCAAAAAATAATTTTATGAAACTTCATCGTTTTGCAAAATCAATCACATAAGTAGGTAAATGCATCTTCCATGCACATATTTTGGGCGAGAATCCCGTATCACGATTGACCGAAAAGTGTTTATTTCCAGTTATTTGAGTATTTTGAGTGCCGTCTGCTCGCAAAATTGTATTAAAGTTGCTGTTCTATTTGCAAATCAACTAAATCCCCTAAATTTAGTCGATTCATTCATGAACCGTTGCCGCAATTGGTCGCAAATTTGCAAAACTGGCTTCATGCGACCAAATGCGGCAACGGGGCCCTGAAATAATATTACTGATTTTAGAGAATTATATTGCTGTCTTTTATTTAACACTGATATCTTATGTAGCTTAAACTAAGTAATTAAGATATCCAAAACAAAAGTTGATGACTATTTCTACATTTCTAATGTATAACTGATTGAATTCACTATGTTTTGAAAGATTTGGCGTTTCATCTGTAATTTTACACGATTTCGAACGTGAGATTTAGGATTGCATTGTAAATGGGCTGGCAATGGCCCTAGCTACAGTCATCGCTCTACCTATATCTATCTCGTTGGTTGGAGCATAACATTTTTAAGTAGTTGGTCACGTGACCGATATCATGACCTATATATCCTCCAAATCTGATCAAGAAACCCTTTATTGAATCAAAAGTTGTGTCTGAAAACGGAAAACAGGTGATGCAATCGTTTAAAACACCCACCGCTGTAAATTAGATACTTTGAAATGATGACACTTCATCAACATAAAGGTTACTTATGTATTTTATTAAATATGTACAGGGTGTATCAGAAAGAACTGTACCGTGTTTCTAAAATACATAAAAAATACAAAATGATTATTGTTTTAAATTTAAACACCTGCAATATAATGGTAAACATGTTTCCTATATTATATGTAAATATCATTGAGATATCTCTTTTTGTTCTTGTGTGGCAAGACATAATCGAAAATCGATGAAAATCGTATTTTCAATTTCAATCAATCCTCTCTACCACTTACTTAACATTTCAAACAATGTAACCCACACCACATGAGCAATATTCAAAACTCCCGCCAAAAAAAGGAAAGTTAAAACCACTCAAGCAGAACAAATCTTGGTTTATTTGCGGATTAAAAATCAAAATGTATCTCCAAATTTCACCCATAACAGTATGCAAATAATAAAAAGTTATACAAGTGATGTGAAAAGTTGAGATATGGCGAACAAAAATAAGCCCTGTCCTATGGACGGATGGATCTCAGGTAGGGTTAGTAATTTCACAGATTTTTAAATTCATCATTTCGACCAAAATTGAAATCTACCATCTTTACCAGAAAGTCTGTATTTTCCATCAGAAATGTCCGATTTTCGAAATTTAAAATTCTTATGAAAGCTTGGCGTTTGCGCAAGATATTTGTGAAAACGGTTTGAACAATATCAATCGAATTCATACTGTAATAAATCATATTGCCTCGGTACAGTTCTTTCTGATACACCCTGTATACGTAATTAGACTATGAAGTTTAACTCGGAATGTTACAGAAGCAATGTTCTTCATTTCTTAAAAAGAATTGTTAAAATCAAAGCTACCGTTTTCAAGATATAGCGACTTTTGTATTATTTATAGCTCACTTTTCCACTCCCTTAATACAATCATGTTAAAAACTGGATTTATAACATTTACGCATATTAATTAGCTGGACTTCGTCACTTTTTTGATTGCAGTCAGTAAAACTGGTCAAAATGACCAATTTCACTAGGTTATTTTAGCTTAATGCAATATAATTTTACCATATTTTTCAATTTATCATGGTATATAGATATTCAATTGTTAAAGAAATATGTGTAAATGGTGTTTTGAATGTTACATTATTAACAAATTGAGCTCTCTAAATCCTGATAAATTATATTTGTGGGCATTGTTACTGTTTTTGGCAGGTTTTTGGCCATTTTCCGAGTATCTCAAAACACCGTACTACAAGAATGCATTGACCGATTGTCATAATTATTTTTGGAAAATAAATCTTTCATTGCAATCTTTATTTGAATCCAATTTTGTACATGTCTCAATCATTTGAATGTTATGTGTGCTATGCCTACTCTTAAGGGTAAAACACTCGACAAAACATGTTCCATTTTTATACAATTTGTAAACTGGCAAATTTGACTTAAAACCAGGTTGTGAATTGTGTTAGCAAATATAACATGACTGTTCTGCATTTGAAGTAACATATTTACATCGAAATAACTATTTAAAGATTTTATGGACATCTGTGAGTTTGAGAGATAATAAAATATGGTTGCAAAATTACTGAGTCTGTATTCTGTATTGTGTAACAATGAAGCATTTTTATTACATAGGGCACAAACTTGCTGATAAGAAATTGATGTCATGACAATTTGTTATGACTGTAACCTGTATTATGCCTACTGTATACAATGGTAGTCATCTGGCACAGTTTACTACAATTCAATATCTTAATTGCATTTCTAATGTGACCCAACTCTTTGTAAATCATTATTTTTATACATTTTAGTATAAAAATATGCTTCTTTAAGTTATTTTGGTTTTTATGCAGAGAAGCAATTAATATATAAATATAAAATCTGTGATTGGCTATCCATTCCACAACGTTAGGCATGTCCTCTTCACTTTTGACTAAATTTTGAAATGGAACCGCAAACTATATGCACATCTATTCAGTTTGATGAAACAAATCATGATGGACTTATGTCCCTTATATGTCTGTGGAACTGGAACTATTTTCATTAATGTTTAATGTGATAACATTTGAAGAACACAATATTTGATGTGTCAAAACTTTAAGGGCAAAAAAGTTTATCCTTTATGTTTTTTCATCCATATATGGCTCGAATTTTGATGGGATAAAACATGAAGGGCAAAAATTGTTGTCCTTTATGTATTTCATCTATATATGGCTCGAATTTGATGGGATAAAACATGAAGGGCAAAATTGTTTGTCCCCAACCAAACATTTTTGTCCTTATTGTCCCTAATGTTTGATGATCTAATTGCATACGCTGTCCCTTGAATTCTGTTATATAAGTGTTGGGCACTTAATAGTGTTAATGAATTTATCATATCATCAACGATGGGTTTTAAGTATGAAAATGGTAAATTGCAAAATTCATTTATATATTTCAACATGATAGATTTTTATCGAATGGACTTCCTTTCATTGGCATACCATCAATCTTGACTTGGAGTGTATCCGAGTATCTAAAATACTCGAATGTGTATGTACCATCCTTGTTGTCACATATACTGGTTGAATTCCTAGGTTGTATAACCTCGAACTTGGCACCACCAGTGGTCATCAACTGTCCATTGAAGTTTACAGTTTGTACAGTGGCCATAGGAAAGATATGAGCACGCCCGTTCTGTCCTAGTTGAATTGTGCATTGACTTGGGTCAACCTGTAATTGTAGGGATAATAACAACAAAGTAAATTATTTAAACTAATTAATGACACAAAATAATACAACATCAAAGTAATTACAACGAAATAAGAATAAAGTTTTAAAAAATTACAAGGAAGGTAATAACGACATAATTATAACAACAAAATAATGACAAAATAATAATAATAACAAACAAACAACAACAAATTAAATGTTTAATTGGGTTATATTCCATGAAGAGGAAACTCCCATATATTCAGGTTTGCATAGGAAAGGCTGTTCGAAGACCCTTTTTAGGATTGTTGTTACAAAAAGACCCATAATTTGGTAACATTTCTGCTTATTTGTTTCGTAAATGTTAATTGCTGTCGCTTAAAAACCACATATTTATCAAGTTTAGTTGAAGAAAAATCTCCCCCCCCCCCCCCCGCCCACACACACACCACCCCAACTGTTTAGAAACTGTTGGTACCTTTTATTTCCATACAAATATCGTTTTAATATCTTGCAAAGCAGTAATTATAAAGACACATTTCAGGGAAAATTATCTGGCTCATCCGAAATCTGTTTCGTTCTGCGTGGACCTTTAAGACGCCATCGTAGCTCCCTACACACAGAGAAATATTTCGCACATTGTGTAAAAAAGCGCAAAGTAAAATGGAATATACGCAACATGTAATATGCTGTAAACAAATCTTACCGACCCATTTTGTAAATTTGTATTAGACAGTTTAGAAATGTAAATAGCAAAGTTAACTATGTTGTGTAATTATTACATCGCACGTAGTAAATTGTAACTTCGAAATACATTTAAATTTGTATAAAGCGCAAGTTTACACGCACTTCATGTAAATATTCGAAAAAAATACCGAACTTCGTCATTATCGCCGGCGTAGTAAGAAAACCGCGTGATGCACAATGGCGTTGGTTTGGTCGGTAGCCGAGCTCTTCGGTAAATTTTGAAGAAAAAAAAGAAAGAATATTTTTTTCTAATTTATGTTTTAAATGTTAAGCCTGGTACTCAACTCATGACATTATTTCAGCACTGACTTCAGTTCCTGAAGCGTAGCGTCTCACTTGATATTAAAGTCCTCAACAAAAGAAAGTCATACACTTTGTTTAGGTCCTTTAGAGTAACTTCCGATTATCTTTTTACCAAACAGACTAGATAGACATTTGGATGAATCTTTCCAGCACAATTTGATACCAAAGAAAATTAGTCACTTTTCAAAAGTCACATTTTCAACGAACGCATGCCGTTCAATGGCCGGGAATGAAATGGATATTGATCCCACAGTGCAACTGCGTTGGGTCGTGCCTGAGCGAGCGGGCTATTTGATCATGAACAAGTAACATGTGGTATTTTCTTCCCGCGTAGTGTATTGAAAATGTGACCTTTGAAAAGTGACTAATTTTCTTAAAATGGTGCTACTCATGATTCATCTTTGTTGTTAGGTAGCAACTTTGGTATCAAATGGTGCCGAAAAGATTCATCTATCTAGTTTGTTTGGTCAAAAAATAATCGAAAGTTACTCTGAAGGACCTAAACAAAGTGTATGACTTTCTTTTGTTGCTCACTTTATAATAAGCTTACTTGACTGACATGGGAATATTGGATAGCTCGTTGTAGCGTAGTGTCGTTCCTCACTATAAAGTTTACTGAGCTGTTGATCGTATGGGAGTGAGTAATAGCAACCTCGCACTAGGTCTGGGATGCGTCATTAGCGAAACTGGCGCAAAGACAAAATTACAGGCATTCTTCTGTATAGACTCTATTCACGCCGTGGCCATTTGAGTACAAATCAAAGCGAGGAAATCAAACTAGGAAATGGTAAAACAAGCTTCTTCCTCAATTTGGAAATAAATTCTCGCAATCCCCCTTGCCCCACTTACCAAAGAAATAATGAAATTGATATTTATGTACCAAGGATGAAGTTAATACAAAATAACCAAGTAGAAAGTTAGTTACATAATAATGATGTAACATTTTAATAAACCGATTCAGTAAATTGTGTAACATTTTTACTTTGCAGATATGTAAGTGTTTACATAATAGTTTGGTTTGTTTTACAAAATAAGGGTTTGGTAATAATTTCCATAGTTCTTATGTTCTATGCGTACATTGAAATTATGTAATTTTTTTACATAGCTTACGTTAACAATTCTCTGTGTGATACATGCATTGGCATGTTTGGATCAAAAAATAAAGAACACATTTGGCTCGCCTAAGGTAGTGCTGAGGTTTGGTATATTTTTGGGCAATTTTGATAAATAGTTTCTATTAACCTTAACGAAACAAAATTACACAAATACTAGGCCTACTATACGAGGGTCGTTCAATAAATAATGAAAGTGGTCATGGTATGGGATGCATGAGTGATTCTAATGAAGGATAATGTAATCAATACAAAGTATGAACCTTTGTCTTTCAAACAATACCCTTTTGGATTGTTAGATACCTTTGGTTATGTAACGTCATTAACATAAACACAATAGGTTTCAGACACTGACTGAAATCTGTCAATTATTTGGCTGGATATGTAATATGTTGAATATGGGTTGATTGATACATTTGCGTATATCTCGACAAAGCAAGCATAAAAACAGATAACACTTGGCACATAGTTAGAACACACACTGATCTCTGTTTGACACTCTTTTTAGATCTGAATTCCTTAATACAAACAAGAAGGAACCATCTCAAATACGCTTTTATTTAGCAAATTCCGCAATAATATACCTTAGAAAACACCAAAGGATAAAGAACAATGGAGGGATTATAATTTAGTAAATTGTTGTGGGATGTAAAGCAATAATAGTAGGGATTTTAAGAGGAGCTGTTCATAAAATTTCCTCAAACCATTGAAATTATGTGACGACTATTTTAACAATACATATCTAGTAGCTCTAAAGATAACAGTAATACGAGAGGTTGTGGCAGCCATCTTTGATTGATACATTCATGCATATCTTCATTTTGACTATCACAATATTTTTACACATTGATTTAAGCATTTTTCATTATTTTTTATTAGAATTTGAATGCGCAGTAAGCTTTTATCTGGTAAATTTCATGATTTTAGCCGCTTTTGGCCCAGTTCAGAATGCTCTGCCGTCTGCGCATGCGCACATTTTTTGCAGGTTTCGTGTGAATAAGTTCAGATAATTAGTTAACTATCATACGGAAACTCCCAAACTGGTTAATTGCTTGGATTTTTCCTAAATGGTTTGATTTTCCGCAATATTAGTGATTCACTGACTGGGCATTTTTCAATGAAAATTGGCTGTTTGAAATACTGATATTTGTATACTTTTTATTCGATTGCCTCTCCTTACTTTTTCCTCTTATACTACATATATCAAATTACACAGGGATTAAAGTTATTGTCTTTTTTTATCATACTTACGCGAAAAAAATGGGATTTATCTGCTTCTGGTGTCATGTTATGCAATCTTCTTACCACATGTTTCATACAAACAATTCAAATTTCCCGCCAAATAACTGATTTAGTAGTGTCCCAAGTGTTCTTACTTTGAGACAATGCTATGACGTCATAGTTCACACTTATAAAATCCAAAACTATATTGTTTGAAAGACAAAGGTTCATACTTTGTATTGATCACACTATCCCTCAATAGAATCACTCATGCATCCCATACCATGATTACTTTCATAACTTACTGAATGACCCTCGTATACTACGCGCGTTCTCCACCAGTCCATCTCCGACCGCGCCCAATGATGCAAAGCAAACAGTTTTTTTCAAGCTTTAGTCCCCTTCAGTTGGATAGGCGATGGACTGTTACCCTGGCAACCAAGGTTCGATCCCCAGCGCCGACGCGGCGGTGCCTGTCTTTCGAATCATCTGGATGTTGACGAACTTTGTGATGTTAACGAGATGGCGCTGTCTTTCCAGTCTACCCTAAGCGACCTCCTTGACAAACATGCACCAAGTAAAACTCGCGAGGTGTCTTTGAGACCACAAGCTCCTTGGTACACATATGCTGTTCGTGCATCAAAAAGGGCTAAGAGACAGGCTGAACGGAAGTGACAGAAAACAAATCTCACCGTTGATAAAGAGATCTTTCGTGATCATGTGTGCGAGTATATTAAGACAGTATTGGATTCTGCTAAGACAGAACACCAATGTGCTCAAATATCTCAATGTGATACGCTTGGAATGTTTCCAACTTGTAAATAAACTGTCGGTTCACAAGGCATCGCATGCTTTTCCTACGCACACTTTTTGAGACTTTGAAATAGCTAAACAACCCAGAAAACCCGCTGCAAACTATTATACATATTCTGTGATCTTACTATCACAAATAAAGACCTGTTAAACACTAACCAGTATGGATTTTGCTTTTATTCATGATTGATTCTGTTGATGATTATAATAAAATAATACCAGTATTGTTTATGAAATACAAAATGGATTGATTCTTTTTATTTTTATGGCTTTGTAAAAATTAATTTAGAAGGTATTATTATTGTGGGTGTAAGGGGGAGGGGGGGGGGGGGGGGGGGGGGTTGTAATCGTGGAATTCCAAAGTGTAAAACATTTGATGGTTATAAACTGAGCATGCTGAGTGTCATAGCCTTCATTAACGTTCATGGAATTTGGCATGACCTTAATGGGCTGCAAGGGCTGGGTCTCACTCTAAAGTGAAGTATGGCAAAACAACAGTTTTTACTTCTTAATTATTGATTGATCCACTGTAGTATGATTAGCTCCAAATTGACTCTTTACAGCGAATTTACAGAAGAAAGTGTGTGCGCATGAAGGCAGCAATCGCACTGCATCATATGACGTGTGCGGCCAAAACTAATGTATGTGTGTGTATAGCCGAGCCGATCATATCTCGCGTACGCTTAGATAACTTTTGCTGTCAGAGAGATAAAACTGTACATGTTTCTCGCCAATTTTGAACTGATTTAACAATATTGTAGCACAATTGATGGATAGTTTTTGAAATGAAAGCCTAATTTGGGCTCATAAATAGCTGAGATGGCATTGTTTAAAGCAATGATAAGATGTTAGTCCCGGTAGTGTTAGTATGGTAGCGGTATAGTGTACTAGAAGTCCAAAGTATGCAAATGATATAACTGAATTTCTTCTCAATTGGGCTAATTTGGCAACATTGTTAAAATCCACCATTAAGGGAAGTGTCAACCCTATTATTTTGATGATCAACTTTTGCTTCTAAGTTTGAGAATATTGAATAAAAGTACATAAAAGTATACATTTTTAGAAAGAAAATTTGATAAGGAATCCGATGGTGATATCAATGTGATACCAAATAAACTAAATTTTGAGAAATGAACCAAAAAGCGATTTTTTTTTTACCCCAAATTTTTCAGACAGCATTCCTATAAAATAAAAAATGGTAATTTGTTCTAATATACATTTTTGTAAACAAGACAATTTTGTCTAGGAGGCAAATTTTTCTTTTTCCAAAATAAGGCTTGGTTTTGGAAATATTGCTAAAAACATCGGAAAAGTGTAAAAGTCGTGGTTTTTTTGCATACATTTCGCTAGAAATGGATGCATATCTCGAGTTTAAAATCCAAAATCGAAAAAATAAAAAAAATGCCTCCTAGCGCTGAAAGTCCTCTACACAATGATAGTAAAAGCTTACCTGATAGTTTGATATATTTGTAGTTATGTTGTCTGAAAATTCGTAAAATTCCTTCAAATTTGAACTTCTAGAAAACATCGATTTAGTAAAAATATTGACATTTTTCACCATTTAAAGCTAAATGTTCTCGGAATACACGGGCGTGTGACCTAAAAGGCGAGTATACTATTATGAACAATCAAAATAAACTATCAGATTAATATAATAATGTTTTATATTATATATAATATAATATAAAGCAGTTTACCAACCCACCGTGTTTACAATAGACGATATAACAACAAATATTAACAACCACCGGCGAATGTCCCAACGAAAAATAAGCAAGGACATTCGTGCTGTGTGTATTGTATAACCCCGTCGCTTAATCACTTACCACTGATTCAAATTGCCGTTTATCAGCAAGTATCGGTGGTCTAGTGATTAGGACGCCTGTCTAGTAATCAGGAGACCGGGGTTCAAATCCCCGCCGGTGAATGTCCTTGCTTATTTTTCGTTGGGACATCCGCCGGTGGTTGTTAATATTTGTTTGTTCTATTGTCTATTGTAAACACCGTGGGTTGGTAAACTGCTTTATATTATATTATATATATATATATGATATAAAACATTACTATCAGATTAAATTTATATTGTCACAATGTGAAGAAATTGGAAGAAAACTGAAATTTAAATGATCGTAAGATTGGCCTTTGTTTACATTTTTAGGCATTGTTTTGCGCTCTTTTGTTTTTCGCGTCTTCGTCGCGTATATTAAGCGGCGCGTCTAGTATTACGCACGGGAAGATTCAGCGCGCGACGCAATGATCGAACAGCTGTCGCAGCATTTGAAAAGCGCGGAACTCCGCTTAATTTCCCGCCAAATAACCATGCGCCTTTTCCTGACTCAAACTTACCAAAACAACAATTTTAAATCACCCAAAAGAACGGGAAATAATCGCTTCCGATTAGTAACTTATGATGGTAATGATAGAATACATATAAAAGTATAAAATAATAGAGAAATATGAAATTCAATTTTTGAAACAAGTGCCGGGTTGACACTGCCCTTAATCGGCCAGGTACATCATTTGTGGCAACACAGTCATGGACTCATGGTAGTTTCTACCCATAAGTACTTCTTGGGTAACACTGATCCGAATCCCCTATAACTATTGTCACCCTAACGATAGCCTAATTGGGCTACAAAATGGATGAGTTGGCATCACTGATGATACAATTCATATTGCAACACCGTAAGAGTGTTCTACCCAAATGGTATATGAACATTGATTCCAATAACTCGTATTCGATTGCGTCACTCAATTGGGCTACAAAGTGGGCTACTAAATCGTTGATTTGGCAACGTTAAAATAATATTTCATGGCAACACTGTAGTCCTAATTGGGAGCGACACTGATCCGAATCCCCTATAATCTCTATTGTCATCCAGGCGATAACCTACAAATTGGGCTACTAAATGGATGGGTTGACATAAATGATGATACAATTTTTATGGCAACACCATTGGAGTTACCATGGTATTCTATTTCGTCACTCGATTGGGCTACTAAATGGTAGACCAATTTGGCACTGTAAATAATATTTCATGGCAACAGTGTAGTATAAATTTGTAGTAACGAATCCGAATCCCCTATATCTATTGTCATCCAAACGATAGCCTAATTGGGCTACTAAATGGGTGGGTTGGCATCACTGATGATAATCAGTGATGGCAATACAGTTCGAGTTTTCTACCCAAATGGTATATAAGAAATTATTCCAATAACTATGTATTCTATTGCGTCATTCAATTGGGCTACTAAATGGTTGATTTGGCAACTTCAAATACTCTGTTATGGCAACACTAGTAATTAGGAGATTTCTTCAACTATCTCTGAGAGTGCAATAAGATCGCATCTGCCACTTACGTCAGTATTGCACTATGTTCTCAAGTTGTTCTCAGTGCAATTATAACGTGTCTGCCACTTACGGTGTTATTGCACTCACCATCAATTTGCTTGTGCAGAAACGTTATCTAAAAACGTTAATAACATTTTAATTAATTATTTTTAAACTAAGATTTTCTTTTTATATTATGAAAGAAAATATATTTAAACTTCCAAAACATTCTATAAAATACTTAAACTTAGAAAAATGCAGTAACGTTATTGTTGCACTCGCACGACGATCTATAAATGAAGCAAAATCCTTAGAAATAGGTTCCGTTTCCCCCAAAATCACCGTTAAAATGAGTAGGGGTTTTGAATCTCCAGCCGCACCCCCTACCCCCCCCCCCCCCCCCCCCCCCCCACACACACACCAAACCAGATCCGAGATCCCCCTTCCCCCTTGGGAACCCTCCAAAGACATTTTGTCTCTCAAATAATGTTGTTTTTTTATCACCCATAAAGTGATACAGAAACGATGAAATAATATCAATACGAGTTTTGATTGCTCCTATCCCTAAAAACTCTTTCTCGAGCTAATGCTCTTCTTACGTGTTTCCCTTGAGCTAACCCTAATATGAAACGTCATATTGGAGAGAATGGTGACTAATGGCGGGAAACTAATACTGTTGTAAAATCAATACAATTCATTATGCAAATTAAAAACTCCCCACAATACACCCAAAGAACACCCAAGGGTGTTTTTGAGACTTCGTGGGTCTAGTACGAGTTCTTTGTGTCTACGAACAGTTCGCAGCCACTTTTGGTCTTTGTGCAACAGAGCCACGAACAGTTGGTGGTCAAAGAACAGTTCGTGATGCCTAAGAACATTTGAACTGTTCGTACGACGCATCGCAGCCCTTAGTGAAACAGGCCCCAGGTGGTGTTAAAGGCAGTGGTCTTAAAAAATAACAAAAAGCCACTTTGAATCCGCACAGGGACCCACCTGAAACGCGTTCCCACTAGCGATTTAGTCACGACCGGGTCCGGACTAGTCTAGACTACTCGGGATTCTATGTGGAAAGTCGGGACCTGGACTACATTTAAAGGTGGTCTTCAAAATATAACAAAAACCCAATTTGAGTCCGGACCGGGACCCACTTGAATCGCATTCCCACTTGCGATTTAGTCGCGACCGGGTCCGGACTAATATAGAGCAAGGGTTAAAACACATTGTGCAAAAGTTTTTTCATGGTCAACACACGTTGTGTTGTACGAGACGACATAGAGATCTAAATAAATAGTAATCCTGATACATTTAATTGATTTCATCTTTATCTTTATTTTATTTCATCACTTATTTACACGTATAGTTCTTGAAACCAAATGGTATTCAGGGATTGTAATACATCTGCGGTAGACTTCTATAACTTCACATGCTTAATTGTTTTGCTTTTGCAGTCATCATTGTTATATATTGACTTCCCATATATATGTTGTTTACTAAGTTGGCTAAATAAAGCCCGTCTCCCTATCTTCACCTTTGACCTAACCTTTGACCAGCGTGGGAAATAAACTTTGCTTATGAAACCAGCAGCCATTTTGTCTACATGTATCCTACACATCTCTAGTCGTAATATTATAATTAAACCTATATAAGGATCTAACACTGGCGACGAAGTTGGGATTATGGCAAGAGTTATGGATATGCCGAAATTTGACAAAGTCGTCGAAGATTTCGAAAACTTTATTGAACGGTTGGGACATTTTTTCAAGGCATCAGCTATTACGGACAACAAGGTATCGTACCTCGTGATGGCTCTTGATGCACCTACCTACCGGGTTTTAAAGGGGCACATTAGCCCAGACAAAATTGAGGACAAAACGTATGAAGTCCTCACTGGTATCCTCACGGGACATTTCTGTCCAAAACCATTAGTGATCGCCGAGCGATTTAAGTTCTACTCTCGCAAACAAGAAAATGGAGAGAGTATTGCGGATTTTGGGGCAGGGATAAGGGATTTATCAACAACGTGTGACTTCAAAGCGTTCCTAGACGAAGCACTTCGTGACCGATTTGTATGTGGACTAAACACTAAATTCAAGGGCACGCAGAAAAGGTTTCTCACTACAAAGGACTTGACATTCAAGATCGCGCTAGAAACAGCCGGTATCGATGAACTTGCAACTAAAGACGCTTGTGAGAGGCTAATGTGAAAAGCAACAGTGTCCCATTAATGCCATTTTATATCATAAACTATTACGTAACATGTTAACGTGGTAGAATCCAATCTCACAGGTGTTTTGCACCTGAGTGTTTCGTGCATATTATTTGAATACGTTTAGTTATTGGCCAATCACGTAAGAAACGAGGGTATCGCAATTGGGCAAATATCAACACCCCCTCCCGAGCTACGAGAGATAAAAGACCATGCTGGGTTTTATCTCTCTCTCTCTCCGACTTTTGCTTTTGACCACACGACACCTTCAACACTAAGTTCTTCAGTATTATTTATTTATCATGACCAAGAACAATTACAAGTATGGTTTCATCTGAATAAATATATTAGTTCGACACTACACCTTCTGCATCCTGAGTTTATTATATTAATCTTAAGTTTACTCGGCTCGGCTCAACGTTTACTGGTAGGAGGTATTGTAAATAAACCCTCTTACAAAATGGTGGCAACGGTGCTTCGGACTTCATCGACGAGCAGTTTACGGTAAAATGCCGTGAAGAATAAAAACTGTATATTTGGCCGTTGTAGTCGTTTACAATGCGTGCTGAAAAACCGATATTTCATTTGTACACGAAGTCGTTTTACGATATTAAAAACGATATTAAAAACATTTGCTGATAAACTGAGGTTTCAACGCACTCAATTCATCGTGACCATAAAGAGTTTGATGTTTTTATGACGGACGGACGGACGGGATCCAATTTGTGAGGCGCCGCCGATATGGTACAGAACTTTGATGCTGTTTTTGATTTCACCGGGCGACTGTTTCCGATTCTACGAGTACAGAACTGAAATTCAGAACTGATTTGTTCAACGGGACCGGAGCTGTATGTAGCCACCGCGGATACGTCGACTGGTACACGCTTGTGCCCTGGGACAACGGACGTGAAACATCCGAGGAACAACCTCCTGAAGATTTCCGTTAAAGAAGAAGCAGACCGTAAGTTGAAATTGATCTATAGGCATTTAAAAATACACGCTGTTTATAAAAACATTGACTCTCGGTTTCGCACGATAGACACCACGAAGATTGGTATACTGAACTCTCGGACTATCGCAGTTCATATAAAATATTACTACGAAGCATCTTCGCAGACATGCCGATTGTGTCACATGAACTTTTGAGCAAAAGGCACTATTTGAACTGAAAACTATTATTTTGTGCCACTTTATAATACGCAATGCTATGAATATATGATATTATGTCTGCATCATAAAATTGCCATAATTAATTTGAAGTTGTGTGTACATGTACCTTGAAATTACATATTGTATGAATGGTGTTGTTTATAGTGTAGGCACTAACGTTGTCTACATCCATCTTCAAAAAAAATGTTCACAAGGTCAACAAATTGGTTAAATTTACTTAGTGTGTTCAAACAATCTTTGATGTGTTCTTGCTCACAAATAATTTTTGCACAGACTTTTAGTCACAACTTTGGAAAAGTAAAATACCTCAGCGCATGATAAATAATTGACAGTAAAGCCACATTTACGTGGAACATTATATCATCACTTTGATGAGAGTTTTGCGAGAATATGCCTTCAAAATTGATGAGAGTTTTCGTATTAATATACCTTCAGACTTGATGAGTTTTACGCTAAAGTGAGATGGGGTATACACTGCATTTAATACGTGTAGTCTGATAATACTTTTCCACTTATATTTGAAATCAAATTGAATTGTTCAAGATCCCTTAGTCTCGAAGACAAAGTTGGCTTGCTAAATTTGATATGCAATAAATTTGTTTTGGCACAAATTTTTGAACTTCTAAGTTTGAAACGATGACAATAACTTGTTGTTGAATACGTCTGGTGAATGCAAATATAAAATGTAATATTCCAATATTTATATGTACAGCTGTGATAACTGGTGTATTTTTGTTGTTGTAGCGTGAACATTAAACTGTTTAAAACTACGACGGGCGAACCTGTTTATGATAATATTGTTGATTGTTGAAACTGTTTGTCACATTATATTGCATGAAATTCAATACGGTAAACGTAAAGGTATCACGATAATGATATATTATATGCAAAAATATGATTTGATATGCAAACAATATTAATTTCTGGCACAAAAGATTTTGATATTTGGATAACGAATTTGAAACGATTCTGTAAATATGGTTAAGTCACAAACTCAAGATACAACAGATCAATTATCTGAACTAGTTTCACAGTTGTCTATTTTGAATCAGAAATTTTATCCGGGATACATGTTTATTACAAAGATATTTTGGATTTTTCACAATGATAATAAGGTTTAATTTGTTGAAGAAAAAGTTGTGTCAACAAATGACTTTGGATAAATTGAATATCGAGTATTGATTGAATTTTGGTAATTCAAATTAAAGGGATATCTGCATTTTAAGGGATATCTGATTAAATCCTATGAAGGAAGCATGATGTAATTCATGAGAATTTAGGTACCACAAGGAAAGTTAATTATTCTATATTAAAGGATTTTTAATGGTTATTCCAGTCACCTAGTGACGAATATGTGTGATGTGAGTTTTAAAATACGAAGGGATATTATTGAATATTCCGTATAGACAGACCATCATAAGTATGAGAGTTTGATAGGTGAACTAAGCCCTATCTAAAATGTGGTGTATGTAGAGCATGATAATTGCGCGACACGCCACTACATATTTGATTCAAGATTAGATTATACTCTTGAATCAAGTGAAAATCATGATTGTAGTAGTTTAAGTAAGGTGTACCCATGAGTAGCAAAACAAAAAAAGTTAACCATAACAAAGCGTAGCATTAACCATAACAAAGCATAGCAGTAACCATAACAAAGCATAGTATAAAAACATAGAATATATATAAAAATGTATTGTTCAATTTAGGCTGTGAATCGGTGTTTTCCATGAAATTTGGTTGAGATTCAAAACAAAACAAAATGTCAATGAATTTAAGACAAGAGTTTTGGTATACAACTTGGTTTATAGAGTAGCTTTACAGTATTCTTCTGATAAGTGGCAAATTGTACATGAATGTAGTACATGTGTATTAGTATGGGTGTGTTCAATCGGTCTTAAATTAAAATTCAGGATCGTAAAAAGATTGGCTTGGCTATATAATATTCTTCACATTGATTATTCATACAAGATTTCTTTTGAATTTAAATCACGATTGATGTATTTACGAGAATTCCATTCAGTCAAAGTTATCTAAATTGATTAAATCTCCGTGATGACATGACATGCACCCATAAAAAAAAACATTCACTGTTTTGTCATGCAATGTTCGGGAACTTCAAATTTTAATACATAAAATCTTTCATTGGCCTAATCAGCAGGTCTTCAAACCATTATTGCATAATGATATGATTGTTTGTGTATTGAATATTTGTATTCAGATAATGTAATGGACCATACTCGCAATATTCGTGTTTTTTTTCAACAACAAAAATTTGATGTTTGCCATTTTGATATCCAAGTATGCAGATCAGTCTATAAAAGAGATAATTGTAGAAGAACATTTCTGTACATATCCGAAACTAGACCATATCAAAACGAGTTACACAATAAATTAAATGACTCATTCCCACTTCAGACGACGACGTTCAATTTTATCAATTCTGTGATATTTCTTTTTAAATAAGACTTATTAAGACTGACATAAAGACAATTAACATTTTTGCCGTTACCAACATGCACATTGTATATTAATTAGCACTGACATTTCTATGACTGAGAGCAAAGACCTTATTATTTTATACACTGTTTTTTATAATTGTAAACATTTTATCAAATTTTCAAAATAATGATTGCTGTGTCACTACATGGACGAATCTTGTATTGTGTTATTCATAGGTGGTAATAAAAGAATGCATAACTGATCATTTTACAAGAAACATAAAATGTAGTAGAAGAATTGAAACCCATGAGAACAAAAGCAAAGAACAACAATGAAAGCAACGTAGACATTTCTCATTTTTTTCACATGCAATAAGTTCTGATGTCAATAACCATCTAATTTTGATTTGATATATGAAATAGTGTCATTTAAAATGGAAATAATTATTTTTATGCTTCATGATTGTATTCAGGATACTTTGAAGTTGAACTTGATACACAAAGACTTTGTAATATTTATACTTACATGTATTTGAATTTGATAAATAATACTTTGTAATATTATGTTATACTTGTTTGAAATTGATACATGAGAACTTTGTAATAATATTATAGTTTAATCTTAATGATGAGGACATCAATTTTCAGAGGGATATATTAATGTGAGAGGCTAATGTGAAAAGCAACAGTGTCCCATTAATGCCATTTTATATCATAAACTATTACGTAACATGTTAACGTGGTAGAATCCAATCTCACAGGTGTTTTGCACCTGAGTGTTTCGTGCATATTATTTGAATACGTTTAGTTATTGGCCAATCACGTAAGAAACGAGGGTATCGCAATTGGGCAAATATCAACACCCCCTCCCGAGCTACGAGAGATAAAAGACCATGCTGGGTTTTATCTCTCTCTCTCTCCGACTTTTGCTTTTGACCACACGACACCTTCAACACTAAGTTCTTCAGTATTATTTATTTATCATGACCAAGAACAATTACAAGTATGGTTTCATCTGAATAAATATATTAGTTCGACACTACACCTTCTGCATCCTGAGTTTATTATATTAATCTTAAGTTTACTCGGCTCGGCTCAACGTTTACTGGTAGGAGGTATTGTAAATAAACCCTCTTACACGCTAATGATTTGTCGGAATCCGCGAGCGCTGGTCATGCTAGTCATAATAGTGTACACAAAGTTACATCATCATACAATGTTAAAGGCAATCAAGGCAAACGGTATGGTAAGGCTGGTCAGGGTCAGAGTAGGAGTCAAAAGATGTGCTATCGATGTGGCAAAGAGCAGCACAATCCAAATTCTTGGCCATATAAAGATTACAGTGTAATCTGTGCAAGAAAAAGGGTCACTTGGCGTCTGTATGTCGCTCACGTTCAAGTCAGTCAAGTGGCAACTCTAGCTCGGGACATGGCCACGTCTACCAAACGGATGCTGTGGATGCCCATTATGTAAATGAGTTGAATGGGAGTAAGCCTCCAATTGTACATTGTTGTAATTGTGGTCCTAGTGAAAATCATGTGCACGGTTTAGAGCAACCTTTGGGGCTTTTCAATGTTGATTCACTTGCTAACAATAAGCCTGTCAACGTCACAATTACAGTTGACAAAGTGCCAGTGCAGATGGAAGTTGACACTGGTGCATCCATGACAATTGTACCTGAAAATATGTATCGGGACAAGTTCAGTCATGTCAATTTGAAACCTTCAAATCTACAATTCCAAACTTACGCTAATAAGGACATACTTCCAATTTTGGGACAAGCTGAAGTGGAAGTAACCTATGAAGGCCAAAAGTGGAAATTGCCAATTGTTGTGGCAAAAGTGACAAATAAGCCAGCAATTTTGGGTCGAAACTGGCTACAGGTCATTAAACTAAACTGGGAAAGTCTCTTTAAAGTCATGTACATGACAAAGCTAGACAAGGTATTAGATACATATCCAAAGGTTTTTGAACCTGGTTTAGGAACCATGTCTGGATTTACAGCTAAATTGCATGTAAAACAGGACGCGACCCCACGTTTCAAAAAGGCGCGACCGGTGCCGTACGCGCTTCGTGAACAACTGGAAAAGGAGTATCAACGACTGCAGCAAGAGGGAATATTAGTCCCTGTTAGTCATTCTGAGTGGGCAATCCCGGTGGTCCCAATAATGAAAGCGGACAATTCCATAAGAGTCTGCGGGGATTTTAAAGTCACAGTCAACGAATCGCTGGACATAGACAAGTACCCGCTACCGAACCCTCAGGATTTATTTGCGGCATTGGCCGGCGGGCAGCATTTCACTAAGCTTGACCTGTCGCAGGCCTACCAACAGATGTTACTTGACCCGGAGTCAAGAAAATATGTCACAATCAACACGCATGTTGGTTTACTGCAGTATACCCGTCTTCCGTATGGCGTCGCTAGTGCGCCGTCAATGTTCCAAGCTACCATGGAACAGATCTTGCAAGGCATAGAGGGCGTGCTTTGTTTTCTTGATGACATATTAATCACGGGAGCGAATGAAGCAGAACATTTGACAAGATTGGACACTGTGCTAAAACGTTTGGATGCACATGGACTCCGTCTCAAGGTGTCCAAGTGTGCGTTCATGCAGCCGCAGGTTGAGTATCTTGGTCACCTGATCGACGCAACAGGGTTGCACCCGACACCAATGAAGTTGGCTGCAATCGCGCAGGTACCGGAACCTGACAATGTCACTCAAGTGCGGAGTTTCCTCGGCATGCTCCAATATTATGCACGCTTCATTCCCAGGCTATCAATGCATCTGAAACCGCTACATGATCTACTGCAAGTCGACGCTCCATGGAACTGGACAGCGGATTGCAAGGACGCATTCGCGAAAGCCAAAGAATCGCTGACATCAGCGGAAGTTCTTACACACTACGATGTAAAGAAGCCGTTGAAACTCGAGTGTGATGCATCGCCGTATGGAGTGGGCGCCGTACTGACACACGTCATGGACAACGGTACGGAGCGTCCCATTGCCTACGCATCACGGACTTTGAGTAAAGCTGAACAAAATTACTCTCAATTAGAGAAGGAGGCACTCGCGCTCATTTTCGGAGTAAAGAAATTTCATTCCTACGTGTATGGACGACGATTTACGCTGATTACGGATCATAAGCCTCTAGTGACAATTCTCGGGCCTAAGACCGGTGTACCGTCATTGGGCGCGTGTGGTCCAGCGGATTCACCCTCGCTCCACAATGCAAAGATTGTGGGTTCGAGCCCCGTTGGTGCCAACGTGTTGTGTCCTTGGGCAAGGCACTTTACCGCACTTGCCACGCTTCACCCAGGTGTATAATTGGGTACCGGCATTAATTCATGTTGGGAAGTAAAACAGACTCGCTGTGCGGGAGGAGTGGCGAACCCCCCACAGCCAAGTATTACATGGGGAGTCTGGCCCAAACGCTAATGAAAGAGAGATGGGCACTCCGCGCGCGAGCTTTGCTCGGCACGAGTCTTTACTTTACTTACCGTCATTGGCCGCAGCTAGGCTTCAGCGTTGGGCAATCATCCTATCAGCGCATCAGTATGACATCCAGTATCGCAATACACGCGAACACGCTAACGCTGATGCATTGTCGCGATTACCGTTGAAGATAACGGAGAAATCAGCGGAGGACACCATCTATGATGTAAAGCTGGTTACGGAATTACCAGTAAGTGCGGAAGAGATTAGCGTATCAACTCGCAAGGACGCCGTATTATCACGCGCATTGGAGTACACCGCACATGGATGGCCAGAACAATGTCCTGATCCGCAACTGAAGCCATACTTCCACAGGAAGTATGAACTGACTACAGAACAAGACTGTTTGTTATGGGGTAGGAGGGTGATAATTCCTGACACGCTTCGCAGCCGTCTGCTATCTGAACTTCACCATGCTCACCAAGGTATTTGCCGTATGAAGGCTCTGGTTCGCAGTCATTTCTGGTGGCCGAACTTAGATGCGGAGATTGAGCAGGTAGCAAAGAATTGCAGTGCATGTGCAGCCATCAGGAATAATCCAGCATCTGCACCACTATACCCTTGGAAGTGGCCGTCACGTGTCTTACAACGCGTACACGTTGATTACGCAGAGAAAGACGGTCAACACTTCTTTGTTATGGTAGATTCCCACAGTAAATGGCCGGAAGTCATACCGATGGGTAAAACTAATACCACTAGTAAGACCATAGAGATTTTGAGGAATTGGTTCGCGGCATATGGGTTGGTCGAGACACTGGTAAGCGATAACGGTCCACAGTTCACTTCGCATGAGTTTGCGGAGTTTCTTCAGAACAATAATGTGAAACACACTCGCGTCTCTCCATATCACCCAGCGTCCAACGGAGCGGCTGAACGTATGGTACAGGAAGTCAAGCGTTTCCTAAAGAGTGTTCAAGCGCAGGGATCTATGTCAATCCAACACAAGATTGCAGACTGGATCTTCGTGTATCGCAACACTCCGCATACCTTTACGCAGCGTACCCCAGCAGAACTCTTCCTCAAACGCCAACCTCGCACACGTCTCAGTTTGCTGAAACCATCGCTAAGTAAGCGTATGGAACAAAAGCAAGAGAAGGTTTGTGGCGAGGGAAAGTCTATGAAGCTCAGAGAATTTGAGCCTGGAGACCATGTAATGGTAAGGAACTTTCGCGGTAGCGAAAATGGAAAGCCGGTGTGATCATGCAGCGTTTGGGACCGGTTTCTTACATGGTCAGAGTCCAAGACCAGATGCGCCATCTGCATACGGATCATATCATGAGATACAAGAACAATGGACTATCTCAAGAACCAGAGGAGTTTGAGATAGCGCCAGTGGACGCAATACCTGGAGCACAGCAGCAGCAACGCGATGAAGCTAACACACCACCACCATCGCCGCAGCGCGCGCCGCAACCGCCACCCATACCACAACGCTATCGGAACGCTGTTAACTCGCACGCCGAAATCCGCGTAGAGATTGTGGTCCACCTGTTAAGTTGGATATTTAGGCACAGACTTTAGTTAAAACATCCAGCTTGTGTTGCATTAACAAAGACATTAAAGTAGATATAGTTGGTTTCAGTCATTGCACAAAAAGTTGGTACATTACATGTTTAGATTGTTATTCCAAAACACTGCAAGTTACTGTTATGCTCAATCATAAGAGACAGTGCTAGAAAGACTACAGCAAGACACTTTTGCAATGTGCATATATTGTGTTTTAGTTTATTTCAGTTCACAATCCTGCATGACAGTTTCATGGTACATTCAATGTAAGAAAGGAGGAGTTGTTATATATTGACTTCCCATATATATGTTGTTTACTAAGTTGGCTAAATAAAGCCCGTCTCCCTATCTTCACCTTTGACCTAACCTTTGACCAGCGTGGGAAATAAACTTTGCTTATGAAACCAGCAGCCATTTTGTCTACATGTGTCCTACACATCTCTAGTCGTAATATTATAATTAAACCTATATAAGGATCTAACAATCATGGCCGTGCAAAGTCAACTTAGGATTGTATTTGATCGAACTGAATAGGTAGATAAGTTGTGGATTAAATTCTACTTTCGAACTCATTACCTCTACATACTACCATAGAAGATACGTCTCTCAACAAGTTTGCATGTCCAACAATGCAACATATTATTCTAGATACTGGTATGTTTGTAGTGTAAGCCCGTGATCCAAGAACTATAGTGAATAATTCAATTAAAACATCGCCAAACACCTAGATGGATTTGGAATGAATTTACAGTGATTTTAAGTTAGGAGATATTTGTGTCCTTAAACCGTGTGCGTGGATGCCACTTTTCTGAAATAAGAATAACAACAACGACAACAGTCAGTGGAAAAAACTGTAGAAGGGATAGTATATACTCTATTATTATGATAGTGGTTAAAAGCCCCTACCATGGGAGCCAAAAACAAGAACTGTCTGATATTCCATTTCAACTATCCCATAAGTCATTCGTCTTTTAAATCAATGTTAGCTGTTTTTAAAATATGTATTATACGTCGTATATATATTTTGTTTGGTTTTTTACTATGTACGATATCGTCGGTCTCATCACATACAGATCTATTCGACGCAACACGCTTTTCGAGAAAATCGAGATTGAAAATCCTGTCGTCAGATTTGGCTTCAAACTTTCTTAACCAATATTCCTAGATAGGATATATACATGAAGAGGACCCTTGGTACTTTCTATTTAGGTCATTTTTGTGTGCTAATCTTTTGAATAACATTGATTAAAATGGTACCAAGCTTATAGCTCTGTATGTGAAAATATTTGTTTCCATTATTTACGATGATTTCTCGTATAGAGCGCATATAATTATATAGATCTCTATGAAACGCGTAGAATTTGCGATGTTCAAATAGTTTACGATGATTTCTCGTATAGAGCGCATATAGATCTCTATGTAAAACGCGTTGAATTTGCGATGTTCAAATAGCTCATGGAATAGATCTCTATGTGAAACGCGTAGAATTTGCGATGTTCAAATACCTCATGGAATAGATCTGTATGTGAAACGCGTAGAATTTGCGATGTTCAAATAGCGTGATGTGTGGTCCACGTTATATCCTATTCTATATGGAATAGCACTCTATGTGAAACGCTGAAATGTAAAAAAAAGGCAAATACACCAAGTTCAAGGACTTATATCTCATTAATTAAAGAGAATTGAGGTCTGTAACTTGGGATATTGAAAGAGCACGATAACATCGTTCGAAATAGCGGCCATCCGGTCATCCGAAATGACCAGTTTTTCTTGGCCGATCATCCGGCGGATGACCAAAATGATGGGAGATGAAAGTGAAGAAGAGGATCACCAGCAAACATTAGAGGCTATAGAACTGACCATCCTATTGAGAGACGTACTGAAAGAACAAGTCATGGTCGCGAATGAACCAACCCTAGAAGCTGCAAATGAGGATGACACTGACACAGCTGACGACACCGACCCTGCAGCTGCAGTGTGGTGCTTGAGGCTGAGTCAGATGAGGATGACCCGGATACAGATCCAATGGAGTCGGGAGATAAGAGTGAAGAAGAGTATCATCCGGATCAGGATGCATTAGAAGCTGGAAATGTGGATGACACTGACACAGCGGACGACCCCGACCCTGCAGTGTTGTGAAACTTGATGCTGAGTCAGATGAGGATGACCTGGATACATATCCAATGGAGTCGGGAGATAAGAGTGAAGAAGATGAGAAGAGGAGTCGGGAGATAAGAGTGAAGGATGCATTAGAAGCTGCAAATGAGGATGACACTGACACAGCAAACGACACCGACCCTGCAGTTGTGGAACTTGAGGCTGAGTCGGATGAGGATGACCTGGATACAGATCCAATGGAGTTGGGATATGAGAATGAAGAAGAGGATCATCAGGATGCATGCATTAGAAGCTGTAAATGAGGATGACACTGACACAGCGGAAGACACCGACCCTGCAGTTGTGAAACTTGATGCGGAGTCAGATGAGGATGACCTGGATACAGATCCAATGGAGTTGGGAGATGAGAATGAAGAAGAGGATCAGGATGCATTAGAAGCTGCAAATGAGGATGACACTGAAACAGCGGACGACACCGACACTGCAGTTGAGAAACTTGATGCTGAGTCGGATGAGGATGAGCTTGATACAGATCCAATGGAGTCGGGAGATTACGAGTGAAGAAGAGGATCGTCAGGATGCATTTCAGGGCTTACAGCTGGTCGTCCTATTGAGAGACGTATTGAAAGAACGTGCTATGACAAATAAGTGACTGAAGAAAAATAGTAGTTAAAAGAGAGGAGATTGTAAAATAAAGAGAAAGTTGTTTATGGAGCAGAGAGGTTAATGTGGAGTTGTCGTCATTGTATGTGTATACTATATATTAAACAATAGGTAGGTATATGTATGTGTATATATGAAGACTCCCTTAAAATGTGATTTTTGAGCTTGCCACTGAAAAAATGCGGATAACCCAAAATATTGGCGGATGACCAAAATCCCAACCTCGGTTATCCGGTGGATAACCAATTTATTTTTCTTATTTCGAACGCTGGACGATACAATATTACTAAAAACCGATTTTCTCAAAAATTCATAATCTCTCGAATAGATCAGTATGTGATGAGACCGACGATATGTAACTTGTGAGCCAGTGTTATCAGCTGCGCTGTTTTGCTTGCATTTGTATACCATGAATAAATAAATAAATAGATAAATAAATAAAAGTCATACATCACATTGGCAGCAAATATAAAAGTAAAGGGACTGGAAGAAGGCAATTTGGTTTTATTCTGCAAAGAAATCCGGGTATAGGGTATCCTAAAGGTATTGATATATTTGTAAAGCTATCTTTCGATAAAACAATCTTTAAAAAAATAGTTGAATAAAAACAAAATCAAATAACAAGATGAACAAGATGACCTAACTGGACCTGTGGAGGTAATTCATAGTCATTCACTTGATAAGATTCTCAAATTGTTAAAAAACCCGTCCCTAATTTCCCTTCCTGAATTGTCCTTGTCCCTTCTACCAGACAATATTCCGACGGGTAATAAATAAAGCAAAGCAAATTTTGGAGACATTCGGTTTCATTTTACCCCTTCATAGTCAGATGTGTTATTATATTTTCATAATTACTTGAAGGGGTGTTGATGACTGTGGATCTGCTGTTTGTGTGTTTGGGCGAAAAAGGTGCCACGATTCAATAATTACAAGCTTATCAACGTAAAATAAATTGCCTTGCCTTCTCTAAATGGCTCAATTCAGTGGCAGGGCCTGTGGAATATGGAATCCCGACGCCATTCCCCCCTTCCCCCCGCCATTCCCCCTCGTCCCCAGTCAGCTCAAGACCCATCTTCCCCACTAATTCTTTCTTTTCCCCCAGGTTCGGTCTTATCCACACAAAAATGTAGATGCTGGCGTCACCACTGGCTAAATTACACTTCCAGGTGTTCCGCCACCGCCCTAAACTCCCCAAGAGACGTTGTTTATGGACGCCAACATGGAAACTGAGGTGATTTTGAGGTAAAATCAGCCCTTAAAGGCACATGGAAAGCTACTAAAGAAGTAATCTCGCAGAAAATGTATAAATTATCTTCACTAACTCACAATACTATAAATGTGTTGAGGACGCCAGATGCCAGAGTGTGTCAATGAAATTTCATGTGGGTCTTCCAAACGGCTTTCACTTTTCCATAACATTTCCATAGAAAACCCTTTCTTCAATGTCTCTCTCCCTTCCGATCGCTCCCTTCAATTAATTACACAGGGTAATTATACTACGCATTTATATGAAAGTGCAGTTTTAATCGTTCTGAACACTTTTCGTCGGCATTTTGGCAACAAAGATAATGTTATCGTATCAGAATAATTATACAAGTTTTCTCAATCCAAATATGTTTTCAACGTCAAATTGCGAATTATTTCACAGTAGATATAAAACTATCAAAACTCTTGGGACACTCTAAATTATCTTAATTTAAGCGAATGCAAATATCGTAGGAGTACTCTCAGCCTTTAATATTCACTCCAGAACACTAGATTTTCACTCATTCAAAGTCAGAGAAAATTGCAAACGTTCATAACAATTTGCCCGGACATTATTTATTCTGGAACCACTTTGATTGTGATTTGCTGAAGATGGTTTGGCACCTAATACAATCACAAGACCTTAGGATTACGAGTTCAAATCAGCAGATAGAGATAGGAAACGTTATTTAATTTAGATATTCGTCTCAGGTTCGAGTAATTATATTAGGCTTACCATGATTTTCTTTCAACACAACATTTCAATATCAAAATGTAGGCACATGCACACTGAAAATGTTGGTGCGAAGTTGGATTCTCACCGGTCACCGGTACAACGTGTTTGTTGTATGCATGAGCCCATTGACTAGTCGTTATACCTTCAAAATTGTAAAAACATTGACTTGCTGTTTTGTACCACAACTATCACAATGTTTGTCGTACGACCACCAAATTCGATATGGAAAATCAGAACATATGTCTTAATCATTCAATTTAAAATTAATCGACGACTAATGTCCAACATTTCTTTAATAAGTGAAAGTTTGAGGTCATTTTCAGAAACAAACAAAAACACATAAACATTTATGTTAAAAATATATTTTTTCATACGTTTAGAGTATACGCTTTTCTTCAAGTTACAAAAAAACTGGATGATTCTATGTTGATTCGTTTTCCTTTTACAAGGGTCAAATTACAGATCCATAGCGACATGAAAATTATTCAAATTTGATGTTAATGACACTATTGTTTCAAAATCAATTACGCGAATTTTTGCAAATTTTACTGGCAGGCACTTGAAACTGTCGTTTTCAATATTAGCCCCAAAATTCAAATGTGTATCGTAATTGCCGGTTCCTCATTGGAACGGTGAAATCTGCTCTCCTATACGGAATGTAGGTCATCGAGGGAATGGACTTCCTTTCATTGGTGTACCATTTATGTTGACTTGGAGTGAATCCAACATGAAATACTGGATTGTGTATGTACCATCCTCGTTGTCCTGTACATTGGGTCTATGCATACGTTGTGTAGCCACTACCTTGACACCACCAGCGGTCACCAACTGTCCATTGAAGTCTACAGTATGTACAGTGGCTCTGCAATAGCAATTCGATCCAATTTGCTGTCTTAGTTTAATTGTGCATCGACGTGGTTCAACCTGTTATTGTAGGGATAAAAACAACAAAGTAAAGTAATAGAAGAGACTCAGTAATGACAAGATAATTATACTAACGACATAATAGTAAAAACTAAATAATAAATACTATATTATGATAAAGTAAAAATAAGAACATAAAATTAACAAGAAGGTAATAAGACAAACAACTGGATATAACAACAAACAAAGTATATGTTTAAAATATTCCATGGAGGGGCACTACCATGTCATGTTTGCATGAAAGGAAAGGCTATTAAGACCGCTGTTCAGCCTTGCTATTACAATAAGACCCACTCATTTGGTAACATGTGAAAACAAACAATTCAGATGATTTTGCTTGCACTTTATCAAGACAATCTTGGAAGAAGGACTTGAAACACGTTAAACCTTTAACTACTGCTGAAGACTTTAACCTTTCCCAATATTGCACGGGGGAAGGGGTGTTAGTTGTTAACAAGTAAACGTTCCAAGACCTGTTTCAGGATTGTAGATTTCATGTGGCTACTGCTAGCTGATTTTAGATTTATCTTTCCATTTCCATCTGTATGTAACCGGCGCGATGTGTTCAGAGAAGTCAATCTACATCACACACATGCTCAAGGCTCCTTCAATCAGCTCTATGGCTGAATGATGCTTGGCAGTGAGAAAGAAGCAGGGCCGAACTTTCCTTTTTGAGGCCATGAAAAAGGCCAAATTTTAGAGGCCCCAACTCACCGTGAGGAAACCATGTGCTCTCAAGTTTCGATAGCATCCAAAGAGACAAACTACTCAATAAACTGAAATATGTGGTAATCACAGGGAAAATGCTGAATATGCTTGGTAGTATATACAAAAATTTTAAAGCATTTATAAGAGATGGCAATCTAATTTCAGACATGTTTGAATGCCCTATTGGACTCAAGCAGGGCTGTCTTCTCAGCCCCCTCCAATTTGCTCTCTTTATCAGTGAGCTATCAAATTATCTTGATATCAATGGTGCAAAGAGTTGTCAATTAATGCCGGACACCACAGAAATCAATGCTCTTTATTATGCTGACAATATTGTTGTAATGGCTGATACTATAGGTGGTCTCAATAAACATATTAAATCGATCCAGGATTTCTGTAAAAATTGGGGGATTAGTCGTTATGAAAAGTGAACTTATAATGATCACCCTCTCGATATTGTGTCAGAATATAAATATTTGGGCCTAACATTGTTAACTGGCAATGCATGGGGGAAATCACCTTGCATATCAAGCTTCCAAAGCACTTAATATTCTGAGAAAAACAATGTATGCTGTTGATTATATGTCGTATGATTCCTATTTTCAAATCTTTGATGATGCTATTTTACCTATTTTAACATACGACTCAGATAGATGGTTTTAAGCGTTATGAATGTCTGGAAAAAAGTTCAATACAAGGCCTGCAAGCAGTTTCTACAAATCTCTCAAAATTCTACAAATAATGCAGCAATTGGCGAGTGTGGCAGATATCCCATTTATGTATATTGTATTATCAACTGTATCAAATGTTGGTTAAAACTGTATGGAAGATGACCGTTTACCAAAGAAAAGTGATTATATGCTTATGTTTATCTTGACGAGAGAGGTTCACTAGCGTGGGCCACTGAGATCAAATTTATACTTTTTAATCATGGATATATTTCTAAGTATGTTTAAGCAACGTATTCAGGATACTGCGCAACACGATTGGTTTGCCGATATTTCTACTCTTGATAAATTAAGGACATATCATAATTTCAAAAATCAATTATCACCTGAAAAATACACAAATGCGTCACATCGCCGTTATCTTTCAAAATTAACATGTTCCAGTCATTCTCTTTGCATTGAAACCGGTAGAAGACATGGAATAGATCCTAATGATCGGAAATATTTAGTGTGTAATGGTGGTAATGTAGAAAATAAATTGCATCATGTTATTATTTGTAACCAATATAACAAACACTTTACGTAATAAAGACATCAAAAAAAAGTAACTCGGCTGTTGTAAAAGCACCTATACTTTTAAATTGTTACTCATATTCTAAAAATGAAAATACCAGGAGACGGACAATTTAATTACGGTGATTTTGACACCTTGTTTTTTTAAAATCGATAAAGTATTGTTGTCGCGGTATGTGCTTACAGATGAAAAATGCCCATTGCCATTGTTGCATTAACTCCTATTGATCTCTCTGATTCAGCGTGAAGATAATAGTGGGAATTTTGATTAGCTGTTCTTGTTGTGCTGTAAACTCCGGGACAAATTTAATGGGGATGACAGGCGTACTTCTTAACAATTAAAAAGGATGAATCCAAATGCTCAGAAGGTCCGAGAAGACAGACAGGACAGGTCATCGCCATGGGCAAACTATCAAAATTCCCGCTATTATCTTCACGCTGAATCAGAGAGATCAATAGGAGTGACTGCAACAATGGAAATGGGCACTTTTCATCTGTAAGCACATACCGCGACAACAATACTTTATCGATTTTAACAAACAAAATCACCGTAATTAAATTTCCCGTCTCCTGGTATTTTCATTTTTAGAATATGAGTAACAATTTTAAAATTATAGGTGCTTTTACAACAGCCGAGTTACTTTTTTGATGTCTTTAGATGCATCTCAACTAAGTACACCAGACACCCGACGCATGAGAAATTCAACCAACTCATTAGTTCTCAAAAAAGAACTGATATTAAAAACCTTGCTCAATTAGTATTCACTGCAATGAAGATAAGAGAAGATATTGAATGTAATTGATTATGTTTTGTATATTGAATCCTTTGATGATAGCATAGCAAAGTAAAGATTGTTTATTATGTATGCGTATTTATAATTTATGTACCATGTAGTATCATAGATCATTGGTAGTATGAAGGGCCAGAGGCCTATATATACAATGGCTAAAGAGCGAGAGTAATAGGGACACTTGAGGTGTTCCCCGGATTTGGAAGTAGGGGTTCCTCGAAAATGACTAATTTGCTGACAAAAGCACTGTAGCTCACGAAAATATTTACTGCGCTCCCTTCCTATTTTATCCAATGTATAGTGTTGGTAATTTATTTATATATTTTGTTTTCTTCTAACATTGGGCCAAAATAGTAATTCCAACCCTGGGAAGAGAATCTGTCTTATCTCCAAAATAAAATTAGTTGGCAGGCTAACTTTCAGCAACGGGGCAGTTTGGGCAGTTGGACCTTGGATGTATGCCAGCGTGTTGTCGTGACAAGACTCTCAATAGGAAGGTTAGACAAGGCAGATGTTATGTTAATTATTGGTGTAAGACAGCACATAATTAACCTGGCACAAAAATATTTCAGGATTATACAGCTTTATTCAGTAATATTTGTTATGCATTAGTATATCTTATGAATGTCTTACACCAAGAATATATTAGATATTTGGCTTGTCCTTCGTTTTGTCATAAAGCTTTAGTGGAAAAGAACACGTAAAAAAAACCTGTTCCTTGTAATCCTCTGGGCATTGAGGCAAGCATCTTGGTTTCTTCTTGTAAATGTTGATATGGCTCATTGTCTTTTGAATTAAAATTGGATATCATATTGATACTAACCATAAATGCTCAGCGTGATATGTTAAGTTGATCAGGGGTACCAAACTTAATTTGAGTGGTTGTTAGAAGAAAGCTTACAATAGAGTTTCAAATCAAGCTTGAAGAGTGGCCCATATTCAGGAACAACGATTTTTTTCTGGAAGCCTTTTTTTTAAACAATGTGGACCTTTTCCAAAATATGAACCTTTTTACCGGGGAGGGGGCGCATTTTGAAAAAAGTAGACTCTTATCAAAATGTTGACCTCCCTTCAACAACAAACACCCGTTCACAAACAGCATTTATTGACCTTCTGGGGAAATGTTGGCAAAAACCTCTCCCCTGGTTACGGACTGATTGACAGCTATCCATTTAAAACCAGAATATCCCCTCACCTAAGGTTATCTTTTAATCCAACTGTATACTGTTTTACCTGTGGTGGTTTCCAATCTACATCACATACATATTTCGAGGCCCCTGTCATGGCTGAATAATGCTTGGCCGTGAGAACAAAGTCTCTCTTATGTGACACGGTCTCTGGTAGCACAGTATTTTGTAGTTCATCAAGACGTTCCATAATTTGGTTATGTGAGGTCAGTAGCTGCACAGACTGGTTCATATCACAGGCTTTGTTGGCAACCTCACAGGCGCTGGTCATTTGTATGGCGAGTAAGTCCATGGGTCCGTTGCTCTCTGCCAATCGATTCATCTCAGCTTGGTAAAGATGTTTCAAGTGTGAATGAGCCTCGTCGTATTGCGAATCTATCAAGCTGTGTAGTTTCTGGACAGACTCTGTCATTGCTTTTTCAGTCTTGTGGAAGTTATCAGATAAAGTTGTCTGAATAGTGTCCACGGTTGCACGCTTCCTGGTCAATTCTTGATTCCTGGTCGCTAAGTTTGTGGATGATTTACGCATAACAACCACTATCTCGTCGATGGCCGCTGTTAAATCAATAAGGTCGTGACCACGGTGGTCAGTAAGTCCGCATGAGGCACAAACAGTGACTTTGCAATGGGGATTCTTACAGTACAGATCCAGCGGTTTGGTGGGATGTTTCCTGCATCGCTGTTGCCTCACTGGATTGCATTTCTCTTACTCCTGCATCGTTGACAGTTTGTGATGGCGAAGAGCACGCCTGTGAATAATATCCACACATTTGTTGCACAAGAAACAGTCGCAATCATAACAAAAGCTTACAGCTGGACCCTCGTCACAATTACTGCAATTGACTGCCTGGTTGAAGACATCTTGGAAGTCTTTTAGATTCGCCACAATAAAGTTATTTGGCAGGCTATCGATATTCCCGTCAACTAACTTCACAACAATGCGACAGTTTGGGCAGTTGAACCGTGGACATTTTCCAGCGTGTTGTTGTAGACAAGACTTGCAATAGGAGTGTAGGCAAGGCAGAAATTTAGCTTGATGTTCATTATTGTCGTATGGCTCAAAGCAGAGGGAACAAGTCAAAAATTGATCCTTGAAATTCTCCTTCTTCTGTGAGGGTAGCATTGAGGCAGCCATCTTGTTTTCTTCTTATTAGAGTTGTCAATTTAACCTTAATGGGATAACGTATTGAAACCGAACATAATTGCTGAGCGTAATATTTTGAGTTGATCAGGGGTACCAAACTTTATTTGGATAGGTTGTCCCATGGAATGAAACCTAAAATAGGGTGCAAAATAAAAAGGATTGGCAAATTGAAGGATTTTAGGTAATGTTTTTTTATATTGTAAAACATTTGTCCATGATTATTGTTTAAACAGGCTCAATTCATACTTAATAGCGAAAATGTGTCTATTGGGAAAATGTTAAGAGGAATTAATTTGAGCATAATTATAATGACAATGATTAGTAAATAGTAACGCCCCCCCCCCCCCCCCCCCCCGTGCCGCCCTATCGTCATCTCAGATATAAGTCATGGTGTACATGTATACTGTACTTTGTACGGAGTCCAAATTTCAAACATCAGACACGGCAGACTCAATTTGATTGTTTCCATGACATAATGTTGATATTGATACATATACAGAGTGTATCAAAAGAAATGAGACTCTCTTTCAGGATAAATATAATCCTTATCACAATCACTGAACCATGACCAATTTGATCTCACTGTAAGGGTAAACCAACAAAGATAAAATCCCGAAAAGATAAGAAAGATCCATCATCAATTAAGGAAAGTATTACCATCGTGTAAGTCAAGTACTGCAACAGACTGCCGGATTGAAAATATCTTGGAAGTCTTTCAGAATCTCCACAACAACGTTTTTGGCCGGCAATCGATATTCCCGTCAGCTAAATTTATAATCATTCAGGGCATACTGCCAAAAACGGCAACATGTGATATGTTTCCGAATCTGGAAACATATTGCCAAATCAGGCAAAATTGCTTTTTGTTTGCAATTAGTTATATTGTGTGGATTGAAAAACTACTTTTGCATTTTCAGTTAAGTGGTTACTTAATGTAATCAATTCAAAATCATAACCACTTATCATAAAACATGAATTGCAAACTGTGTGGTATTTATTTTTGCGACTTTGAGCATGCAATATATTCGCGAAATTAAATATCTCGCAAAATTAAGTAGCTTTTTGCCTCTGGCACCTTTATCTTAAGTTAGGAAATCAAAATAAGTGTCTAAGTGTTGACCACGGCTCTTAAATTTTGACAGTGAGGTTTTATATGTTTTAAAGCGAAAGGTTTAATTAATTAATTAAGTGACAAATTAATTATCTTATAGGTAAAAAGTGGTCTTAAGATATTTAATTTTGATATATTATATTATATACATTGATGTATAAGTCATGTTCAAAAAAAAACAAATATTGAAAGGCCAATTATTGGGCAATTGCCAATTCAGTTGAGGGAGGCGGTGTGTGTGCCTGTTTTCAAACGTTTGTTGAAAACGCATTTGTATAAATGTTAAGTGTTTGTGGTTTCTTGTCTTTTGCATCATTTTTGCCTGTATTAAGGCGATGCAGTCTTTGAAGAGCGCCATATAAGTATTGATTAATAAAATAATAAATAAATAAATATACTCTTTGAAACGAACCAATTGAATAGCCTATCACACAATCAAAACCTCTAGTCAATTGGTATAGTACGGATGCGTCGTCATTATTCTACCAAATGTGTTAATGCTTTCTTACGTGGTTATATCTAGCAAAGAAGAAACAAACCAATGTAAGGTTGTTTTATCAATAAATGACTTTGTTAATAATTGTGCAATTCCTGCTGCAGTCCAAATTATTCCTAGACCAGCGTTCGCGTTAAGTGGTTGCCCGGTTGCCCGGGACACCCAAAATTAGCACCGGGCAACCAACATGTACTTATTTGGTTGCCCGGTGGGCAACCAATTTTTTTACAAGAAGTGAAACACTTAACACATGCATTTAAATATTTTACAGAACTGTGAATGAAACAAAATCAGCTAAAATAATAATTATATAATCCAAGTTTCATAGGAGAAAATATCAATCTGCTGAGGCAGAGCGAGGATTTAGCGACCTCAAGCTACTAAAGACTGACACAGAAACCGTCTCGGCAATCTAAGCCTCAACTCCTTGCTGCGGATCAGGTTATTATCCTCTCCCATAGATGGATTTAATCCAGCTCCAGCTGTTCAACACTGGTTCAATGCTGCCCGTCGCAGACGAACTGCAACTTCAAGTAAGGTTCCAGATCCAGACCACGACTCGGACTCTGATGCAGACATCACTGACACTGATCATGCAGAGGAGGAAATCCCGTTAAACGTTCTGCTCCAAGATGTTGTTGATGATAGTGGTTCTGGGAGACGTAGCATAGATACTCCTCCCACTCTTGAGACAAACGAAGCAGATGATGATGTCACACTTGTAGATCATACTGATCCCACCACTCCACATGCTAACACAGACGTTGATGATGATGATGATATAGATGAAGATGAACAGATCATGATGATGTGGAGTGAGAGTGATGAATCTGCTTCAGAGGTGGATGATTGAAGGCTAATTCAGCATCAGCAGCAACAACAACTGCACGCACAGCAACACTAACTAACCCTACTTACGTGTACCTTAACAATTCCAATATATAACCCAACTTGAATTGTCAACTCAACATTTACATTTATATCATGTACTACAATAAAAAATATCTATATCTATAAAAACTTGAACTTGAATATACATGTACTTACAAGTACATGTACATGTATATTCAAGTTCAAGTTTTTTGTGGTCGAGATTCTCAATCTCAATATGTTTATAGTAATAGCTCCAAAGCTCCAACAACAGAAACTGCTGAAACTGAAAGAACAAACGTTTGAAAATAACAAGATGATGATGGTGTGAGTGACGGTGATGTGATTACTTAGTATTAGTAACATATTCATGTTTTAAATGACTGTCATAATTGTGTACATTATAACAACTGTGACTTCTAGCGCGGCGCATAATCGCATTGGGTGTAGATTACTATATAAGTTAAACAAAATAAGCACATAAAATACGGGCAACCAAAAAATCTGCCGGGCAACCAGATTTTTTTCCTTAATTCGGACGCTGTCCTAGACCATTCCCAGTAAGTAGACCATTCAAAATCTAATCTAAGTGATCAAATTTAATCATCTTTGCTGTCGACTTCAATAAAACTCTACCACAAACAAAAACAATTCTGCTCCATTTTTATTTTTCGCTAGCTCTAATGCTTTTTATTTTTATCATCACCATGTGTTAGTTTGAAAATATTACATACCCACAAAGAAAAAAAGGTTTAACGTTTTTTAAGTAAATATATAACTGCTTAATAATCATTCAAAGGTTGCATAAAACATATGTACAAAATATCCAATATGTGTACAGTTAATTCAATTATTGTGCAAAAGCTTTACACAACTGTGATTTTTACCGCCAACATCATGAAAATCACGATTTTTTTTGGAAAAATCACATTTTTTGGCATTTTTTGGTCTATAACTCAAAAAATAAATAAGATATTAAAAAATAAAAACGCTCCTGGGGAATGTTATCAGGATTATCATAAAACTAGTATGACAAAATGTAACAAAATATATTTTGAGTTATCTTTTCCAAACCTAAAATGTGTTTTTTTATAATTTTTTCCAAAATGGTTAATTTCATTATCATGGTTGGATTCATTGACCCCTTTTCTGCAAAAAAACTGTATACGTTTATAAAGATTAAATGAATATTGAAGAAGTTACGCCAGTTTTACGGATGCTGTACCTGATAGTCCACACCCCCTTAAGGAGTTATAGTTGTATACAGAAGGTGCATCTTTACATAGTCGTTTTCCATGTGTCGTAAGAATTAATTTCTCCCAGTTAAATATTAATACAATTTTTGTTGGTCGGCAAATAAGTTTATAGATATAGGCTGTTTTTATAATATTTCGAAATACGAGGTATGAAGGAACCAATAAGGATGTTATATGCTTCTTGAATATGTATCTAGGGATTCAGGAGTCTAGTTTTCTTTATTATGGTATCATTTTAAAGCTTTACAATGAACTTTTTCAACTGATATCTCTGAAACTCTGATTGGCTTCTTGCCACCGACATATTCCTATTTTATGTGAGGTCATATTTTAATTTTACCCTAAAGGCCTACTAGTGCTACAAGGTATTTCATCATTTCAGATTATATGATACCCAGCGTATGGTGAATGACGAGCATGAAAGTGTATGTATGTGTCCTTTCATTGTTTTAATTTCTTGCAAATCCCATTCAAACTGTTTCAGATATACATTGATGAAGAAAGCATATCAGAAACCGTTTCCCCAGTTTAGGCAGAGCAGGCATTCCGATAGGTACTCTAAAATGCTTAAATCGGTAAAATACTACTCGAATTAATGGTGTGTGTTAATCAATCGATCAATTCTCATTTGCAATGGTTTTGTCCCGCTTATTACAACATGTGTTGGCTTGCTCTGACTGAAGTAACGGTTAACCTCCACTCATTATGATGAGAAATTATGTTTAACCTGATTACGCGTCATCGCGTATATCTTTACAAAATTCGCCAATGTTACATGTCTCACAATCTCACGGATCTACCTCCGGTATATTCCCTTCCAGATTCCTAAGTATAACATAGTGGTTTGCTACACTTCGGCTCGCCCATTTTGGACCCAATTTCGGAGACACGCTGTAATTATAATATGGAATTTATGAAATGAATTTATGCAATATTTCGTCATTGGACAAGCATACGAAATAAAACTTATAAATTCAAACAATTATATACGATCAGTTGGTTTAAGAAGTATTCTTTTACTATAAAATTAATGTTATCATTAATTTCTTATTTTTATAACCAATATTCTGCAAAATTAACTCATCCTTTCTTCGCAAGGACACACATTGAGTGAAGTGTTCAATTTAAACTTCTTCTGCTTCTTTGTGGTTGATGCAATCACTTGATTATTGACTTACATTTCGTAAAGGTATTGAAGTACACATGAACCCATAGTGTACATTTTTAGGCATATAATTTCAATTTGTTTCATTGCAAAGAAGTGATTTGTTTTGAAGCTCAGTATATACAGGGCGTGTAAACATGTGCCATTTTAAACATAGTTTTTGGCAATGAACAATATGTAAAAATGGGACATTAGACAGTAGCCTAATCTAAGTTGCTTTCTTTCTAGGTGGCGGAAACGGGTAACGGGACGTGTCCCCTAAATATCACGACCCCGTCTGCGTCCCCCTAAGAGTTGCCAATCTCCCCATAGAACACTAACTTGTATTACTGTAAACAACTTAATTTAGGGAATTAGCATTTTGTCAACCCTTTTGAGGCAATTTAATTTTACTGATTTGTATCATCTTCCTATATATATCCATTATAAATAATATAATTGGCGGCAATTTATTTTGGCGAAATGGATCTCCTTGCGAAATTAGCTAAATTAAATTGCTAGCGAAGTAAAGTTGTTATAAGTATGTCCCCTTAAATTATGATGCTCCTGCCGCCACTAATAATCTTTAATGGATCGCACACAATGTTCTGGTTATTCTGGAGGTTCAGCTTTGGCCATATATCATGTGCAGAGAATTATATTATTATACAAGTTTCATTCTGGGAGTACTGAATTGAACATAGGCCTGACCAATAGACGGACCTTCGGCCCGTCCCCTTCTGCCGGCATCAGCGACCGATATCAATATAATTTACAAAACAATACATTGATGCATTACGACAGTCATCTGTGGAATCTTAATTACCGATGTTCTTGGTTGAAAGTCTAATTTAAAAGTGGCCCAATTGGAGTCTGCCAATTTGCACTCTTGTTACAAAATTTGAATTCTTGATACTAAATTGAGTATTGTGTTCAAATTAAATCATGGAATTAAGCATGTTTGATGGAGACCTAATAGGACTAACTAACCATCATTCTTTTTCTTCAAAGTAACACAAACAATGCTTTATGTGTTCAAATTGAATCATGGATTCAAGCGTGTTGTTCAAATTGAATCATGGATTCAAGCGTGTTGTTAGATGGAGACCTGGATGTCTGGCATGGAACACTTTTTGATCCTCTGTGTGTATAGACAGTGCTCAAGAAAATGGAACCATAGATCCTACCAGGTAATCGTATATCCTTATAAACCCCACAAGTATAGCTCAAACGTAAACTAGTAAATTTGTCATTTGTGAAGACATTTCTATTCTTCAATGTGATATATGCATATGAAGATTCACTGAATACTAACAAAGTTATATGTGTCAAAATCCAAGTATAAATTTCATTTATGCAATTGGTTTATCAACATGCAGGATAATATCACAATGCGCATAGGTCATATAAATCAATGGACATTTAAACATCCCCGATCCGCATCAAACATGACTGGTGAGTTGTCGCTAAACAATAATAGTGTTTGCAAAACCAAGCTCCAAATGAAAATCGAACTTTGTTTGTGTATTTGACACATAGCTTTTTTAATATACAGTCAATATTCACATGAATATTATTAAATGCTATTCATTTACTCAATGCTTATCAAATAGTTTCAATGTTAAAACCCTCATTGTAGCATAACCATTATATAATAGGTATCAGATTAAAGGCAGTCCTTTACAAATCAGATAGTTGTAATGTAAAGTATGGCATTGTTAACACAATTATTCATACAAATAGGTTCCTGTGTAAAAAGTGTGTCACTCGACTAAATACTATATCAAATAGTTTTGATTTAAATTAGAAATTGTAACGCAACTATTCATATACAGTCCTTAAAATAAGTAATTGGCCAGGTAATAAATATACTCTTAACTCAAGGGTAAAAACTACAGCTCTTATACGTAAACATATTCAATTATAAAGTTGTACAGAAATGTCATAATTAAGCAATCATACATGTGTAAAATAACATTTCAGATAACATTGAGAGCTCTCCTGCCTGTGGCTGAGACATTATAGTATGTGCTTTCTTGTATGTGATACCCCAAATATGTTGATGGGTAAAATGGAATTTGATTGGGTTATATCTTTTCATTTATAGAAAGTGAATATTCAACTACGGAATGTAGGTCATAGTGGGATGAATGGGCTTCCTGCCATTGGTGTACCATTTATGTTGACTTGGAGTGAATCCAAAATGTAATACTTGGTAATTGTGTAAGTACCATCCCCGTTGTCCTGTACATTGGGTCTATCCTTTCGTTGTGTAGCCACTACCTTGACACCACTAGTGGTCACCAACTGTCCATTGAAGTCTACAGTCTGTACAGTGGCTCTGGAATAACCAAGTACTCCAATTGGCTGTCCTAGTTGAATTGTGCATTGACTTGGGTCAACCTGTTATTGTAGGGATAATAACAACAAAGTAAAGTGATAGAAGAAACAAAGTAATGACAATATAATTATAATAACAACATAATTACAACAAAATAAAGTAAATGTAAGAACATCAAATTAACAAGAAGGTAATAAAGACAAATTTATAGTAACAACAAACTAACAACAATAAAGTACATATTTAAATTGTGTTATAATCCATGGAGGAAGTACATGTACCTCTATGTATTTGTAAGGAAAGGCTGTTAAGACACCTGCACAGCCTTGCTGTTACATTAAGACCCAATAATTTGGTAGAATGTAACAACAAACAAATCATTATTTTTGGTAAATATAATCAATGTCACTTAAACATACATTATTTGTACTAAGCCTACATTGTGATGAAAAATCTCCCATATGACCCCTCATCTACTGTCTTGACATTTTGCAATTTCTTCATTGAAGAATATTTTTAAATAATCTGCAAATTATGGAACCTTTTATTTTCACTCAAATAACGATTTAAACATATTTTGCAAAGCAGTCACCCAAATACCCATTCTGAGCAATGCTCGGGCTCATCCAAAAGACTGTATCATACTGTTGCGTAATGGGTGGACCTCGTTTATCATACCTATAATCAATAACTATAGATCACATTTGATGTCATGATATAGGTAGAAGATATTTTTTTTCAACTCGGGAAAAAAATTGCACCTTTCAAACAAATCATGCTCAAACAATTTCCCTTTGCATGTTAATTAGTGACGACATATGTATTTTTCCGTGACAAAAAAGGAGTTTTTTATCGTTTAAAAAAATAATTCAAATTCTGGATAGAATTGACATAATAATGGATTTTGTTTTACCTAAAAAAGATTACTTCTGCATTAGCAGGATGTTAAGGGAACAACTTTCATCCTATATTTTGGAAAATATTGTATCCGGCACCTTAAGTATTGATTTATGGGAATTTGAGTGGGTCACCCACGTTAAATGCTACCCACGTTAAATGATTTATTGTATTGCTGCCTAACTGCTGGTTTTGAATAGGCCTACACAAATACACAAGTTACTACGGTAACTGTATAAAGGTTGTAAACTAATCAATGTTAAAATGTGCATTGTCTTAATATGATATGATATAACGGTCGTTATGAGTATTATTATTTTACAAATTGTCTTACAAGTTCTCAAAAATGTTAGCGTTGAACATATCTAAAGAGGAGAGACACACTTTACAGTGGGAGTTAAGGAAAGATGATGGTCTGCATACTTAACGGAATGCGGGATAACCTGTTGGTGCCATGCTTCGAGATTAAGACATACTTTGAGATTCAGACATGCTTTAAAATATCCTGATTGATATTATATAGCTGAAAATTGCACATGAGAAGTCATATACTAGTCTTGAACGGAAGTTACACATGTAGTAGAATGTTGTTTAGTAGGAACACAAAATTGTTGGTATGGCACTTAGTAACAATAATAGAATGTAGGTATGGATCAAATGGAATACACAGAGGATTACTGTTATCTTGTTGACCCGTGTTTGTTATTTAGAAAAATTATTAGTAACACCAACAGTCCTTGAAGAGGACAATCTTTCCTTTTCTTCTTATATTCACTAGAAAGTGTAGTTGTATTGGTCATTCGAAAATTGTTAATACACAACCAAATGACAAATTGGTTTTGCCACAGTATAAACGTATATGATACAGCCCACCGAGAATTAGGAAGATGGATATTTAGAGCCATTTGCCAATACCAGTTATGTCGTATATAACTACTGTGATTGGCTGACAGGGTGTATCTGACAGGGTGTATGTGTTACTAGTATACTAGCCTTGCTGAACCAGCCGAAACAAAGCTTACTCGACATTTGGCTGGCTTTATCTCACACTATGCTTTTTACAGAGTTCCAAATGCAGGCACTGATCCATTATGTGACCTTGCTAAGTTGATCTCTGCAACGAGCGTAATGAACATGTACCAGTACAGGTTTGTTTCATTATGAACAAATTAGTTTATACAGTACGCAAGCGCACTAAGAAAGAGAAAAAATTGTGATCCATACAGTATTGTAACTCAGCAATGGTATCAGACTATGTGGGAGACTATGACAGATACTTCAGCTGGCCATAGTAAATACTAGTAGATCGACAGTTTCGCTTCAATTTGTATTAATTTCGACCAATTTTGATGTACTTTTGGACCTTAAGCTTATGGATGATATTAACAGATGGTGGTCTTTGCGATCAAATTGATGAAGGGAATGTTACAGCTTTATTCAGTAATGGGGTCTTTGTATACGTATTAGTATATCTTATGAAAGTCATACACCATGATATACCATATATTTGGCTTGTCTTTCGTTATTGTCAGACAGCTTTAATGCAAAATAACCGGGAAAAGAACAAGTCAAGAAAATGTTCCTGGAAATCCTCCTCCCTCTTTATATTGAGGCAGCCATCTTGGTTTCTTCTTTTACATGTTGATAACCGGATTCTTAGGATCATTGTCTTTTTAATTAAAATGGGATAGCATATTGATACTGACAATAAATGCTGATGTTAAGTTGATCAAGGGTACCAAACTTAATTTGAGTGGTTGTGTCTCATAGAAGAAAACTTACAATTGGGTAAAAAAGTGGCACAAATTTCGGGTCTGTACCCAAAAAAAATTCGGGGCACGGATATTGTCAAAAGTGGACCTTTTCCAAAATGTGGACCTTTATTGGACCTTTTTATGGACCTTTAATTGGGGGATTTGGGCGAACGTATACTATCTTACCTGTGGTTTCCAATGTACATCACACACGTTCTTCAAGGGTCCTACCATCTGCTCTATGGCTAAATAATGCTTGGCCGTGAGAGAAAAGTCTGTCTTATTTGACTCGGTTGAAGGTAGCGCTGCATTTTGTAGTTCATCAAGACGTTCCATGATTTGGTTTTGTGAGGTCAGTAACTGCGTGGACTGGCTCGTATCACAGGCTTTGTTGGCAAACTCACAGGCGCTGGTCATTTGTGTGGCGAGTAATTCTATGTATTCGTTGCGCTCTGTCAATTGATTAATCTCAGCTTGGTACAGTTGTTTCAAGTGGGAATGAGCCTTGTCGTATTGCGAATCTATCAGGCTGTGTAGTTTCTGGACAGACTCTTTCATCGCCTTTTCAGTCTTGTGGAAGTTATCAGTTAGAGTGTTCTGCCTAGTGTCCAAGGTTGCACGCTTCCTGGTCAATGTTCGCTTTCTGGTCGCTACGTTTGTGGTTGATTTACGCATAGCAACCACTATCTCATCGATGGCTGCTGTTAAATCAACAAGGTCGTGGCCGCGGTGGTCAATAAGTCCGCATGATGCACATGCAGATACTTTACAATGGGGATTTTTACAGAACAGATCCAGGGGTTTGGTGGGATGCTTCTTGCATCGTTGTTGTCTCACTGGATTGCATTTATATTCCTGTAACTCCTGCATGGTTGAAAGCTTGTGATCCCGTAGAGCGCGCATTTTGTAATGATTATCCACACATCTTTCACACAAGCAACACCCGCAATCATGACAAAAGCTGACGGCTTGATTTCCCTCGTCACAACTACCACAAGTGACTGCCAGATTGAAGACATCTTGGTATTCTTTCAGATTCTCTACAATAAAGTCATTCGGCAAGCTATCAATAGTCCCATCAGCTAACTCTACAACAAAGCGGCATTTTGGGCAGTTGAACCTTGGACGCTTGCCAGCGTGTTTTCGTAGGCAAAACTTGCAATAGGAGTGTAGGCAAGGTAGAAATTTGGCTTGATGTTCATCATTGTCATATGGCTCAAAGCAGAGAGAACAAGTCAAAAACTGGTCCTTAAAATCCTCCCTTCTCTGTGAAGGTAACTTAGAGGCAGCCATGTCCTTGTTGTTAAATCAGTCTTAACCGATTCAGTAAACGAGAATATTGTTTTTCATGGATGACAAACCCCTCTGCTTTGGCACAGTTCATAACTTAAGTACCTCATACCTAAACACATGCATACCATGCGATGGTTGTGACAGAGATTATAGAAAGGCCACCTTCAGCATGCAATAAACCGGAATTGGATCAGTTTCAGGATATGAAAGTGTCACTTCCTGATCCTGGTTCTTGATGTACTACAGAACAAGTTCAGATTGGTGTGTGAATGCTACTTGTACTCGGAAATTGGGATCAACATATCAAACCGTGAATGCACATATGCGGGTGTGTGTGTGGGGGCGTGATTTGGCTAGTATAACAAATCCCATTGTGCATCGTCTGGCTATCTGTGTTGTGTATTATAAGACATAATTCTTGGACGTTTTAAAGGAGTCGTTTTTAATCCTATGGGCACATTTGTATATTCTGTGTGTGCTTTTCAAATGTTTTTTAATTTATTTTATTGTGCAGCGCATAACACTTTTGTATTATGCGCTTAACCAATGTCATTTACTATTATTATTAAAGAATATCATGAACCGAATGTCTGGATTTTTGCAACTTGGGATTCTAAAGTGTGACCCAGAATGATTTATACCGAAATGGTGCATTCATTTAGCCATGAATATCACTGTAATTGTGCTTATAATCATCTAGTATACTTATTTTTCTAGACATTTAAACTTTTGAAAATAAGACGTTTCTGATAGATTATGGACACTTTTGTAAAATGTTAGATTTCAAGTCTTACCAAAAGTATTCTTTTGAAACTCATAAATTCACTCACCATGCAGCCATCTATGTTGTTTTTCAATATTTTTTTCAAACACGGTATATAATCATTTTGCTACACCCTGTACTAATGGTATGGTTTGTAGAACCAGAGGGTCCAGTTTTGTAAATATTGTTGGCAAAACTATCCTGTACAAATGAATACCGACTGAAGTTTCGAACATTAACATATTATGTTGTTGATTTTCAGTGTCGTTGGAGGAAAATCCGCCCGACCGATTGACACTTTTCGAGAGTCTGTCCGCCCGTAGAACAGGGTTTGTTGTCACTTCATTCCATGGTAAAAAGTTGTCTGGTTAGAGGGCAGACTTCCCAGTAAAGGGGTTATACAAATCCCTTTTTTTCTTGTGTAACGCCATATTTTAAAGGAGGCTAACAATCACACAGTGGTGTCAAAGTCATCTTTAGGGGCGTGTGAAATGAACACAATATTCACTACAGCATGACACTTTCCCAGCTAACATTTTCTGTAAATTTCAAATATTATGTCTTCAGAAAATGTGTTACCTCTATAGTTGAATGAGAGATGTAGTTTGGGAAACAACCACAAATTCAGGTAGCAGCTGCATATTCACTCTCTGGTTAGAACCAAACAAAACCGGGAATAATTTCACTCCAAATTTGATAACTCAATATGCACATTAAATACAAACCACATTTAAGGTTAATCAAACTTGCGCATTTCAAAACAGGTATTGGTCCCTACTTCTTCTACCCCGCACCAAATTATTTGCCACATGTTGGCGGTGCATCCCAAATGAAGTTTTAGTAATCAATTGACGTCTTATATTTGCATCATTCCATCTTAACTGCATTGTAAACACACCGTGCCTATTGTACTATTTGCAACCCGTGAGAGCTGCTGTTTTTTTATACAAAGTGTCAACAATTCAATTTGTTTTAAATCAAAAATGCAATCGTTTATCTTTTTGTGTCATTGATTGTGTTTCGTTGTCCGACAACTGTTTGCCAGTCTCATCAAAAAGGACATGTTGACGGTAAATACAGTTTTTTCAGTTATGTTTTGAAATACAATAAGGATGAATATTACCTAAATTCGAAACTTGAGATTCAGGATTCCAATTTCATTCATAATGGCATAATGTTGAAGCTTACAATGAACTTTTAAAACTAATATCTGATTGGCCTCTTGCCACGTCATGTCCTTTTTGATGCGCAGTCATGTTATATTTATCATATACTAATAGTATTTCAGATTACATGATACACGGCGTGTCCCTAAAAACTAGGTCCAAATATTGGCAATCTAATACTTTAGTAATGCTTTTATACAGGGCTTCTATAGATTCACCAATTTATTACAACATCGGGTAATATTTGTTGTATTATGACATCATTACATGTCAATAAACAATATATGTTGCTAAAATCATTAAGATCATTGTTGAATGGCATTAACATTTATTTGAAAATGATTCTCAGCCAACTACCCATTTATAGCAACCCGGTATAAAACCAAAATGACTCCAAAATCAATAAATTGATCGATATTACTTAATACAACATTTTTGTCAAAGATTGATATAACATGTGAATGCTAAGACTATTATAACCTGCAATATTGCCTGTATCTAAAGATAGTAAATATGGACATAAGTATATCTTGCGCTCATGCCATAACTCCAAAATTATGGTTCTACCTACGAGTAAGATAGTCATGAAATTACCAATATCAAACCTGAAAAGCTAACATAATTCAATTGGTGCTATCATCGGTTGAATGGTGATAATCCATTCATCAATATCTGACTCATAATCATAGCTAACACCACAAGTATAATATCTGAAACGTAAACTAGTTATTAATATACAATTGTGGAGAAATTTTGGGAAGCGTGTACATTAGCTCCCAGGGCTGTACTAGTATCGCCCAATACTGGAACACCCATAGCATCGATCGATACATATAAAATGTTCCAATCGGGCCATACTGGAACACAATTATGTACCAATATCGTTCAATACTTGGACAAATCACTACTAACAGCATGTGTACCAGATTTGCCCGACAGGGACGTAAAACGTTTCAGTATCGAACGATACTGGAACACAATTTGGTGTTCCAGTATCCAGTATCGACTGATACTGGAACAGTAAAATCGTACCAGTATCGAGCGATGCTGGCAACTTTTATGTTACAGAATTGGACGATACTGGTATACCAGAATCTGGGACCTAAAGTACACTTTTCCAAAATTTCTATTCTTTAATTTGAGATGTGCCAAGTACTGTAAAATACAAGACACATGCAGACTTGAGAGGTGTGTAGTTGGTACATCTTTATTCTAGGTAACCATCGTGTCAAGTGTTTTAACACTTGCCACATTAAAATGTGGCAATAGTGCTATATAGTAAACCGGCATAGCAACAGGGTATGCTAATTAGCTATGGGGTCATTGGGACATGGGTTTGACGTATACCATGTTCAGCTTCATGTTTATTCAACGTTGACTAGTGTGACTTCCCCTAGCAACAGGTGTTTCACCTTAATAAGCCTTTGACAAAGGCGATTAATTGAATTTTAACAAAAACGTAAGTGTCAAAAACCAAGCATTTATGCACTTGGTTTTTCAGGAAAATGGGCCAACTATGATAATAGAACCTGGGTTACATTTGTTTGCAGTCCGGTACCTATTTGATTCAACCAAGCAGTCAGCTGGGATTTTTTTCTCCTACGCATGATGGCCCTGGGAGCACCACCAGCACTTGGTAGAGAAGTATTTTGTAGCAAAATTCAGAGTGCTGTTTGTGTTAGGATAAATTGATTGGCCAAAAAGGGATGAATAAATTTACGTCAAAACACTCAGGAGGTTTGTGGTCGGAGAGGTAAAAACAAGGATTAAAGAATAAATATTGGATATCCTACACTGTTAAACAGTAAATATTGGTATAATGAAATACAAAAGAAATTTGCGCTTTCAAAATGGTTTTTTTCTTTTCTTCAGAACCTCACATTATCTCCTCACTTTTTGAAAATAATAAAACATATAAGAAATCACAATTTATAATAGGCCTAGTTAACATAACAAATGTCAAATTTTGGGAGGGTATTTTTCGGATCCTCACCTAATTTCATCACTTTTACAAAATAATATAAAACAAAAGACCATTCAATACAATAATGAAATACTATAGAAATTTGCGTTTTCAAAAAGTTATTTTTCAAATACTCACTTTATTTCCTCGTAATGACTTTTGGAAAACTATAAAATACATAAGAAATCACAATTTATAGTAGATAACATTTCCAAATGAGATTTCTTATGATTAAGTTATGTAGAGTCCGATCAATACCCGCGGTCAGACTAAAATCCAAGTCATTATAGCAAGACAAACTCTTCTTGCCATCACATTTCACCCCTTGAAAACGTGTACGTGTAGTAATGGTATAATACGGTACGAACGTAGCGGAGGTTTACGGCCAGTTGAAAAAGTTGAAGCTAGACAATCGGCTAGTCTATGTTATGACGTTGAGGGCGGGCTAGTGAGGTTCCAAAACATCACCCTTTTCTCTCCCTAAATCGTGCCGTAGTTGGACAAGCATAATCAATGGAAACATCCCCGATCCCCATCACACTCGACTGGTATAACCATTCATATACATACTGTAGGTTCAATGTAAAGTTACGATTCTTAACATAATCAATTACAGCGTACATTTCATTCGGTGCATTCAGGGCTGTTACGGTTTACCATTCATCCCGTACATATATTTCTGTTTAAAGTTAAACATTTAACATAACCATTCATGTACATAGGTTTCTTGTAAAGTAAATAATATGTAAAAATGAGCATTTTAAAGTAACCTTTTTGCATACTGAGGTTTCTGTGTGATGTTGAGCATTATATTACATAATAATTTATATACATACATGTATATACCTGCTTGTGTGTACAGTTTTTAATTGCAGTTTCAAGGTAAAGATAAAGGTAATCATTTGCACTATAGCCATTCATATACATAACAGGTACATATGTTTATATGTAAAGATACTAATTTGACTCAATACTTACTAATCAAATACAGGATGTCCCAGAATGATGTATGACATGTAATAGTATGAGGAAATATCTAAAATATAAAGACAACAGTGTATCCAAATTCAATACCTGCATTGATATGTTGAACTGTTCAAAACTGCCGCCAAAGAAAGGAAGGGAATGAGTGACTCAAGCTACAATTCCTTTACACTAAGCAAGTATTGCTTCATACTCATCACAAACAGTTCATATAATATAGTTTTAACATTTTCCAGGTGACAGGCGTCTGCAGACGACTTTCCAACATTTCATAAAATGATTTAAACAAGTCAAAACTATTGAATGTTTTACCATATTTGGAATCACCATAAGAAATGCATGAACATGTGTACAAACATTCTTAGTATTGGTTCAGTATTCCTTGAGACCTTGAAAGTTGGGAAAGGTTTTTGAAGAAATCTGTTTTGTATTTACTAAACCAAGTGTTAAGGAATATCAAATCAGAAAACATCGTAACATTTCAACAGAACCTTTGGTCACACTTGGAATCTACTATTTTCAAAAACAAATCTCTGTAATTTTTAACAGAAACTGTTACAATCTAAAATTGCAAAGAAATAAAAATGTATGTCGATAGCATAACCACAAGCATTATAACAAACAGAAATTATACTATTAGCTGGATAAATGCTAAAGTTTTCGGTATAACTCATAATGGGACACCCTGTAGTTCCAATGTAATGTTTCGCATGTTTACGCAACCATTCGCATTCACAAAGGTTTCTATGTTAACTTTAGTCATTTGACTCAATACTATTACTATAGTTACTATATAGTATACTGTAAAGTTATGTCTTTTTAACATTACCATTGATATACATTTTTGTAAAGTTAATCTTTTAACTAAAAACTAATCAAGTGGCTTCAATGTAAAGTTAGGCATATTTAACATAAACAGTCATAAGTTAGTGATATGACTCAATATTTATCAAACAGTTTCAATATAAAATTAGGCATGTTTAACATAGCCATTCATAAACTTGGTCTTTGTGTGTAAGGCTAGTCATTTGATTCAATACTAATCACATAGTTTCAATATAAAGTTAAAGCATTTTGACATAACAATGTATATATGCATAGGCGCCTACGTAAAGTAAGTCATATGACCCAACAGTAATCAAATAGTCTCAATATAAAGTTAAGGTATTTTAACATAACCATTCATATACATAGGTTTCCATGTTAAGTTAGTAATTTGACGCATTGCTAATCAAATTGTTTCAATATAAAGTTTGATATTTTTACATACATAACCATTCATACACGTAGATTTCTATAGTTGTAATGGAAAATTAAGGAATTTAACATAGCCATTTATAATGTATACATAGGTTACTTTGTAAATTTAGTCATTTAAATAAAAATGTCGTTTGTTACATATATAACATTCATATGGACAAGTTTCTAGCATTCGTATGAACAGGTTTATAGGTACAGTCATTCATTTGATATTTTTTGAAATCATCTTTTGATTGGACGTCTGTCATGAGTCACAAATGGTTTTGATGTAATTAAGTAATTTGACAACCTACCAAGCAAGTGGATTAGTCAAGGTAAAGTAAGTCATTTTTAACAACCCCAGTAAAAAGTTGTCAACGTAAAATTAGGCATTTCTGACAACCCAAGTGAAAAGTTTTCAATGTGAAGTTAGACATTTCTGACAACACCAATCAAAAGGATTCAATATAAAGTTAGGCATCTCCGACACAACCACTGCCCTACCATGACAAAACGGCATAACAGACCAAACAAATACACTACAAAATCATATTAGATTTATTGTACAACCTGGTCCAGTCAAACGGTTACAATGTAAAGTTAGTTATTTGTATGTCAAGTCAAAATGGTTTAAATGTAAAGTTAGGCACTTGTGACAACAACAATCAAATGTCATACCACGTGAAATATGCAATTATGGAAACAGGGTTGGCACACTTTGTCCGAATTAAGGATAAAATACCCCTCTCCCCCGAGGCAATGTTGATCCGAATTATGTTTAGAAGCCTTTCCAGTTCCCTCAACATTGTGTGACTGGGGTGGGGAATGGTATAAGAAAGGGGGAGACCTGACTTGGGACATAGCACTGTTTAATAGAAAGCAGAAGCTTTCTATTAAACAGTGCTATGTCCCAAGTCAGATCTCAACTACGAGCACAGGGATGGTAGTAATAAGTTGTGCCTACTATTCTTTCCATTATTGTAGCTATTGTTTTGTGGCATCCATACCATCACAATCTTACAAGGCTAACCCCATCCCCGGGGAGGCCGGTTTTGGAAATTGAAATTGGGTTACTTCTGTTCACTTATATACAGCGTGTATCAAAAAGAACGCAACACTTTTTGTCGAGAGTTGTCCGGTTGCAGTAAAACACAAATCACTCTAAACCTTATATATTCTGTTAGGTCTACTTATTGGCCATCACATACTTGTCAAAATACAACGATATCGATTATTTATTCGCTGAGATATTAAAGGTATAAGAAGAGAAGTACAAAACACGTTTTACATCGTTCGTTCTAAAAACTTGGATTTTGCCTGTCCGATTAGTGTTATGGGTTAACAATTTAATAACTATGTAACCTTAATGTCTGGAATGGTTTATCTTAATTTCCTTTGTTTGAGTAGGTGGTACATAAAATCATTGAATCGTGTAAAAAATGGATCGCTTCCAGGGGCATGTTATTGGTTCCAAGATGGAGCCCCCGCTCATAGGTCCCAAGACGAAAATTCGGGGGTTTAACTTCGTAGAAAGTCAAGTTTCCATACACGTGTTGTCATAAAAAAAACATCCACATTTTAATCTGAGTGCCACCCCCACCCTAACTTTAATTTTAAGTAGCCTACAAGTTAATCAGCATATAGGGCCTAATATTTACACTAACTCAACACACATCAGGAACAATTGCAAAATGTGTCTCACGGCCCATTGAACCATTCATTAATTCATTAAATAAGATAAACAATGATAAAACCACATTAATTTTAAATAAGAAAACCAATGCAATGCCTAATAGTTTGCATGCATAGAAACAGCAGTCACAACAAGATCACTCACTGATGATTCCCCGATATTCGCGCCCTTACAACAGCTGTACAAACAACCAGTGCCATGCATGAATTGCACGACGTATTTCTGCGCAAAACCCGGGTTTTTCGTAATCTGCGGTTTTGTATGCGAAAAACTAGGGGCTTGCGCAAAACCCGGGTTTTGCGCAAACCCTAGTTTTGGACGCAGCACCGGGAAGTTCACGACATACTGCAGGAATTATTTCCAAACAGAGTTGTTGGTATTGGACATGCTAGGGAGTGGCCTGCTCGCTCTCAAGATCTTACACCGTTAGACTCTTTCTTTTGGGGTTATGTTAAGTCCCAAGTTTTCCAGACACCACCAACTACTCTCCAAGATCTTAGGAACCGCATCACAAACGCTATTCAGGGAATCAGGCCCACTCGGATGACACGTTGAGCAGTGCTTCACATGCAGGAACGGGCTCGTCGATGCATCTTAAAGCAAGGACAGCATTTTGAGGGTAGAGCAGCACCATAATGTCCAATTCACAACAGAATAACAATGACTGATTCATACAAGACAGTTACTACCTTCACTGGGCTATTCCATTTGTTTATCTTTTGAATCATTTGCCATAATACTGTTTTATTTATGACATTAACGAGAGAAAAAGAGAGAGGATTTGCAAACAGACTTTGTAATCTGGATTTTCAAGTTGTGTCATTAACTACCAATAATTTATTGCGAGAATTAATTAATATTGATATGATACTGTAATAGCCAGACATTTGATACCTTTAACATGACATCTTCTTCTCAGTATGATGAGTTTGATTCCAATTATTTAAGTACAATGAGTTATTAAAGTGTCTTGCTAATATTAACCTGACAAGAAAATCAGGCATACAGGATAAACGATGTAAAACGTGTTTTGCACTTGTCTACGTGTATCGTTGATATCTCAGCGAATCAATAATCGATATCTCTGTAATTTGACTATGTGATAGCCAATAAGTAGACCTAACAGAATATATAAATTTCAGAGTGATTTTTGATTTGCCGTAATCGTAGAGCTCGCGACAAAAAGGGTTGCGTTTTTTGATACACCCTGTAGAATGCAAATAGTCAACTACGGAATTAGGTTACCTGGAATGGACTTCCTTTCATTGGCGTGCCATTTATGTTGACATGGAGTGAACCCCACCAATATTGCATTGTGTATGTACCATCCTTGCTGTCCTGTACATCACATGCAACCCCAATTTGTGTAGCCTCTACCTTGACACCACCAGTGGTCATCACCTGTCCATTGAAATCTACAGTCCGTACAGTGGCACTGCCACAGCCAAAAAACCCACTTGGCTGTCTTAGTTGAATTGTGCATTGACTTGGGTCAACCTATTATTGTAGGGATAGCAACAAAATATAGTAATACAAAGAAAGTAATGACAAATTAATAATAATAACAACAAAGTAATTAAGTAAGGTAATAACGACAAAATAATAACAAGTAATAACAAAATAACAACCACAAAGAATTTGTTTATGTTATATTCTATGGAGGGGGTGGGGCACGTGTATTGCAGTTTGCATGTAAGGAATACTATGGTAAATATCTCTAAAAGGCTCCTTATTCTTTGCAAATTGTAATACATGTCCCACAAAAAACACATATGTACAGTACATTTCGAAGAAAAATCTCCCAAAATGACCACTGTTTGGAAATATTTGCAGATTTTAGGTTTTCATTGAATAATCTGCACATTATGGTAACTTTCATTTTCACTCAAATATGTTTGTTTTTTAAATATTTTCCCGAGCAGTCATCAAAAGACTTCAGGGAATGCGTTGGCTCATCAGAAAGATCGTTTCAAGACATTTTATGTGATCTTTTCCATGGGACGCCCTCATCTGTGATCTTTTCCTAGAAATGCAATTTGTTTGTCAAATTACATTTATAACCATGGCACTAAAATATCTTGTAAGTTACAGAGCAATATGTTTCATAATTACTTCAACATCATATTTTAAAATAAGTTGCCCTGGTACCGGGACAGTTTATTTTCTGAGTAGCCTCGACACCCGTGGTGTACTGAAAAATCCCTTGCCTCGTGTGCCGGAGGTCCGTGGTTCAAATCCCGTGGGGTGCGGGTTGGGGGTGGGGGGGGGGGGGGGGTCGCGGCGATATTTTGATTCAATAATATTCAGGGAAAAGTGGCCGGCAGGGTTAAGGGGGCTCAGAAAGGGGGACGAGTTTGGTATCACCAAACTCGTATTCTCCAAGTTTTCTCTATGTTTTCACTTTGGTATCGACACCCTGTAAGGGTATAGTTCTTCGTTTCTGAAGTATTATTATTCAATATTCATGTTGTGCCTTTTAAAATGTTGTAACTTGAATAGAAACACATGTTTAGGAATTGGTTTATCAATACTCCATTGTATGGGGTAGAAATGCGCATTTTGTTTTCATTTGGTTATGATTTTATTCATGAAATGAGATAATCTATTTTTAGAAATGCTTACCAAAAAAAAACCAGCCGTTTTTGTGTTTTTCTCTTTTGGAATCTTGAAGCTGTTGCCTATGGAATTAGTATGTAATATACATAATTCTTAGTTGCCGCATTTACTTCGAAGATGGTTATGTGAACTGAAAACGAGGCTAGCGATTCAGCCAAGACGAGAGTGCTGTAGTTTTTCAATGGGGTGAACTTTGCACTGATCATAACAAAATCTTCAAACTTCTGAACGTATTAAGACTTGGTTGCTGTAAAAATCAAAGATATTTTTAAAAAGTTGGCAGACTTCAAAAAATGGATTTTGGCAATACTTCATGCATGAGTCGGTATGGGTACATATAATACAAAAATAGAACAAAATTGGATATCAGATGTCGGTTGCTATGGTAACGGCCAAAATAAGATTTCCTACCAATTTTGCAAGTTTTTACACTATTTAAGTAATGAAACATAGGTAAGTTGGCAAGCACTAGTACATCTAAAGGGGATAGAGTAGAAGTTTTTCTTTCACACATATTGCACAACAATGTTTACTCTTTCAGAAAATGATTTTAAAATGTAATTGTGTGTTCCACTTTGGATCAAACCATTATTTTAAATAGGGGTGTTTTCATCATATTTTCTCATACCGAAAAATGGGGTATTGAATGGGGCTATAAAGCCGAAAGTAGCACTTTGTGGATAATGCCACTTTCATAATTGGTAGATAAGATACCAACCTACATAAACATGGAATAAAATGTGTTGGTATTTCAAGTACACGGAAACAGTGTTGCCGGAAAGTTAGCACTTTGCTTTATTAACACACCTGAATCCAAGATGGCCGCCAAAAATGGTAAAATTCCATATATTGGCATTTATATATAAACCAACAGTATAGTTCTAACAATGGGATGTATATGTTAGACCAGTAAAAACTCATATCTAGTATTTTTGCTTTGTTAATAATATACTTTAATACTTTCGTGTGATCCACATTATAGCCCTACTAGTCAGGGGTATGTACAGGGGGGTTCATGTGCACCACTCCCAGTACTAAACCAAACCAACTTATTGGGGGTTTTAGGTTCCTTAAACACATTTTAGATGTTAACAGTGAACAAAAACCTGATGCTCTCCAGATATCCAAGATGGCGTCCAAAATGCCCCCACCCAAACTGATCAAATCTCATAAAATGACATGATAGCAATCAACTTGTATGGGGAAAGTATAGTTTTAATAGTGGGATGTATGTATTAGACCAGTTCATATCCAGAACATTTGCTTTATTAACACACCTGAATCCAAGCTGGCCGCCAAAAATGGTAAAATTCCATATATTGGCATTTATATATAAACCAACAGTATAGTTCTAACAATGGGATGTATATGTTAGACCAGTAAAAACTCATATCTAGTATTTTTGCTTTGTTAATAATATACTTTAAAACCAAAATGGGCGCCAAATGATTGGCCAAAAATGGTCAAAGTAGTAAAAAATTCCATAAAATAGCATAATATCAACCGAAATGTATGATGAAAATATAATTTTAACGATGGGATGTATGTGTTAGACCACTATTAACTCATATCCAGTATTTTTGATTTGTTAACACAGTTCAAAATCCAAAATGGCCCCCCAAAATGGTTCCCGAACCATACAGTATGTCATTTACAATACAAAACAAGTGCTTTAGGTCATTTAACATCAACTTAACCACTCTGGAAGCCATTTTGGAAAGTGATACAGAATCAAAATTGTCACAGAGGTGGGCCTTATATATCCAAAAGCAATAGCTTAGCAGTTTAGAACATACTATTTGGTGAATGTGATGTAATATACACTCTTACAATATCTATTAAGGATTATCATTCACTCAAAAATATTTTTACATTTACAGCGGCCATCTGGGTGGCCATCTGGGATGTAAAGTATATTATTACAATGCAAATATACTGGATATAAGTTACTAGGGTTCTAATACATACATTCCAATGTTAAATCTATACTTTCATCATACATTTTGGTTGATATTATACCATTTTATGGAATTACGACAATTTGTTCAGTCATTTTGGGATCAATTTTAGGGGCCACTTTGGATTCTTAAGTATGTAAACAAAGCAAAATTACTAGCTATGAGTTACTAGTGGCCTCATACATACATCCCATCATTAAAACTATATTTTTATCATACATTTAGGTTGATATTGTCCCATTTTATGGAATTTGACAATTTTTGCAGCCACTTAGGGAACTATTTTGGGGGCCATTTTGGCAGCCATTTTGGATTTTGAACTGTGTTAACAGAGCAAGAATACTGGAAAGGAGTTACTAGGGGTGTAACACGTACATTTTGGTTGATATTGATATTATGCTATTTCATGGATTTTTGACCATTTTTGGCCATTAATTTGGCGGCCATTTTGGTTTTAAAGTATGTTATAAATCAAAAATACTAGATATGAGTTTTAGTGGTCTAACCCATACATCCAATTGTTAAAACTATACTATAATCATACATGTTGTTTATATACCAATATATGGAATTTTATAATTTTTGGCGGCCATTTAGGCCGCCATCTTGGACTTAGGTGTGTTAAAAAAGCAAAAGTTCCGGATATGAGTGTCTAGTGGTCTAATACATACATCCCACTATTAAAACTATACTTTCACCATACAATTTGATTGCAATTATATCATTTTATGAGATTTGACCAGATATCTTGGATATCTGGAGAGCATCGGGTTTTGTTCACTCTTAACATCTAAAATGTGTTTAAGGACCCTAGAAGATACCCACAAAAGTTGGTTTGGTTGAGAACTGGGGGAGGTGCACATGAACCCCCATGTACATACCCGACTAATATGACCCTACTAAAGGTTATGAGCAACAGCTTCGCTGAGGGCGTTTATTCCGGCAACGCTGTTGTTTATATACTATCAAATTATGTCCCACTAAATGCTGAATTGATACAAATATCATTTAAACGCATATTAATTGTTATCAGGATTTTCTATGAAAGTAAATCCTCAAAATCCCTATTTTCCACAATGAATTAAATGTCAATAAACCGAAAAAGTGCAAAGTTTCTGGCAACACTGCTCTTCGGTACAACAATTACCAACACTTTTTTTTCTTGCAACATATAGACCAACATCTTGTCTATTAACCCTCAAAAAGCTAATTAAAAAATAAATAAAAAATTGCTACTTTGGGGGTTATGTCATTTTTTATGACCATCACTTTTTGCATAATTAAAATTAATCAAAACACCCCTATTCTACAAAATGGTTTCACCCACATTGAAAATATGCATGTTAATGTTTACATCATTTTTTGGAAAGGACAGGGTTGGTTGCTTTACTGTAGGGAAAACGGGGACTGTAATGCATATTCTTCATACAGAAATATGACCTAATATATAAGCTTGTTTAAAGTTGTGAAATGGGTAAAAATAGTGAAAATTGGGTAAATTCCTATAATGGCCGTTGCCATGGCAACCAAAGGTATATTGGTATTTTTTTAACCAAATATATACATGTTGACCAAAGGTCTAAACATGTGCAAAGTTTAAAGGAAATTGATATTTTAAAGTCTGCCACCACTTCTTTGATATTTACAGCAACCCAGTCTTAACTATTTATTTCTACTAGTTCGAAATTAAATGTTTGCTGGTAAACAACACTATCTAGGAAAATGTTAAAGTTCACAGTTCATTACATTGCAGTCAAAAGAAGAGATTGTAATATTTATCGGAGCACTAATTGCTCTGAGCATGCTCAGTTGGATCGCACTTCCTCTTTTGACGTAAATGAGCCACTTTAGAGTAACGTCTATAGCCTTCACATTGTACCATTCACATTATGCGATTTACGGCATTAATTATATTATAATATAGGGTGTGGAGGGTGTTTTTTTCTAGGGTGTGGAGGGTACTGCAGAAGTATGCCCCCTACCCTTAGATGTCGAGGGTATGGTATTTGTTCTGATAGTCCCGCTACCCTTGAGTATGGAGGTGATTTACTTTCACTAATGCTATTCAATAAACTACAATATCTTACCTCTGAAGATTTAGGTTTCGGCATAGGTCTGCTACTAGTTGATTTCAGATTTGTCTTTCCACTCCTGCCGCTAGGTATCTGATTAGGTTTTTGGATAAGCCAATCTACATCACACAAATGTTTCGAGGCCCTTTCCATCTGCTCTATGGCTGAATGATGCTTGGTAGTGAGAAAGAAGTCTGTCTTATACGACCCAGTCGCAGGTAGCACAGCATTTTCTAGTTCATGAAGACGTTCAATGATTTGGTTTTGTGAGGTCAGTAGCTGCACGGACTGGCTCGTATCACAGGCTTTGTTGGCAATCTCACAGGCGCTGGTCATTTGTGTAGCGAGTAAGTCTATAGATTCGTTGCTCGCTTTCAATTGATTCATCTCATCTTGGTACAGTTGTTTCAAGCGGGAACGAGCCTTGTCGTAGTGTGAATCTATTAGACTGTGTAGTTTTTGGACAGATTTTGTCATCGCTTTTTCTGTCTTGTTGAAGTTATCAATTAGAGTGTTCTGCATAGTGTCCACAGCTGCGCGCTTTCTGGTCAATCCTTTATTCCTGATAGTTACTTTTGTAGATGAATTACGCATATCAGCTACTCTGTCATCGATGGCTACTGTTAAAACAGTAAGGTCGTGACCACGATGGTCAGTAATTGCGCATAAGGCACAAACAGGGATTTTGCAATGGGGATTCTTACAGAACAGATCGAGTGGTTTGGTGGGATGTTTCTTGCATCGTTGTTGCCTCACAGGATTGCATTTATCTTCTTGTAACTCCTGCATGATTGAAAGCTTGTGATGGTGTAGGGGGCGCATTTCGTTGTGATTTTCCACACATCCTTTGCACAAGAAACAGCCACAATCGTGACAAAAGCCTAAAGCCTCGTATCCCTTGTCACAACTACCACACGAGACTGGCGAATTAAAGATATCTTGGTATTCCTTTAAGTTCTCCACAATGAAGTCATTTGGCAGACTGTCTATAGTCCCATCAGCTAACTTCACAACAGTGCGACATTTTGGGCAGTTGAACTTTTGACGTCTGCCAGCATGTTGTCGTAGACAAGACTTGCAATAGGAGTGTAGGCAAGGTAGAAATTTTGCTTGATGTTCATCATTGTCATATGGCTCAAAGCAGAGAGAACAAGTCAAGAACTGATCCTTGAAATCCTCTTTCTTCTGCGAGGGCGACACTGAGGCAGCCATCTTTGACTTGTTGTTATAATCAGTCTTAACCAACACAGTAATTAAACGCGAATATTTTTTCATGAATGACCAAATTGCTTTGGCAGAATTCACAATTTATTTGCCCAACACCTATAAATACACACGATGCGATCTTTGTATTGTATAGCGTGCACGTCCAACGTGTAATTTAAACCGAAACAGGATCAGAAAGTATAGCAAAGTGCCGATCATAAAACACACGCCACGTCAATGGTAGTATTGCGTGAACTATGCAAACAACAAAATCTTGATAGTACAAGGTCAGATTTGTGTCATTATAGGAAATGGTACATGTACATGCGATCAAAAGGTCAAACCATGCATGAACGGTTCTTTGAATGCTTGACTTTTGTTCTTCTTGAACTTGAACAAGAACAGTCCCGAAAAGGACAGGCTCCCGATAGAGGGCAATTGTAACTGAATGTGCTCATTAAATAATATCATATATTAGACTATTGCGTAAAGTAATAATTCTTGAAAAACCTTCATTAATATTTGTCTATTTTAAAGATAAGACATCCCATTAAATGAACATGACAAAATGCCAAACCATTCTTTTACAAACACCTTTATGTGTTGTAAGTTGTTTTAATTAAGCCGACAAGAAGAAATTGCGACCAAGGCCTGTGTACCGGCCACCATTCCGTGGTTATACAGGGTGTCCCAAAAGTCTATGCACGACTTTGAAGCTTTGTATTTCACAATGTATAAGTCGTATTGAAAATATGAATACATATTTAGAAAGAGGAGACGTGGGAAATAATTTTGATACCAAACATTGGAGTAAAATCTGTTTGTAATGCCACCCTAGAAGTAAAATATGTATTACGGCAAAAATGTAATTTTATACTTCAGAGGAATAAAGTAAAAAATGATGTGATTAATTTACAACAACAGAACTAGACCATTCCATACCCCTCCCCCGTAGTGCCATCACTGCCCAGTGGCTGTCCTTCTATCATTATTGTTAAATGGATTGCAAACTAACCATAAAATATTCAAATGAGATATTTCATACGTGTCAAACTCGTAAGCAACAAAAGTTGTCATTTTTCTGTTACAACTGTTACACTTACCCGTGTTACACGGGTAATACTTGTGGCAGGAGACTGGGAATGGAGATCGCTTAGGTTTGAAATTCAGATGCTTTACCATGCGAGGTCTTGTGGCCCAATGGACCAAGGCAGTTGCCAAGCAAGCAACAGATCCTGGGTTCGATTCCCGGGCGAGATCGTTTTTCTATAATTGTCTCTTTTCTATCCACGACGGCGAACCTGTTTAAAATATTTATAAACTGTTACAACGATCAGGAAATTGTTTAAATGAAAATTGTAATATTTATTATCAACTAAATATAAGACATTTTAGCCTAAAAACTTTTATGCATTTTGAGGATTTTTAAAATGACTTCAAAGGTTTTTTGAGTGGTGCCGACTTGCAATTATGCAGTTACCTGCCCGCATCAAGCCCACAGTAGAACAGCATGAGTTTGATTTAATCTACTAAAGTAGAAGTAGAACAGCATGAGTTTGATTTAATCTACTAAAATGCGATAGATGAATTGCTGTAATCCAATTGTCAGCTATTATTAATGTTTCACATCGTGCCCCTCCCCCCCCCCCCCCCCCCCCCCCCTCTCCGCAAACACACATCGACTAATAATTCTACATGTGCCAGTGCCAGTAGGGGCAGTAACAGAACCAAACTTCTGTACTGTCGACCTTCAATAAAACGCTCACACAAACACAAACAATTTCGTTCTCTTTGATTTTTCGCTAGCTTAACTGCTTTTAATTTTCATCATCACATCACTACAGGTAACTTTATAAATAAAAATACCGCATCTTATACAAATTAACTTGACCCAGTTAGGTATCAATATCATTGTTGGACCAGTCTCATCAAAAAGGACACGTTGGAAATTATGGTTTGTCAGTTATTACTATTAGCATATTGGATTATGAAATACAATGTATAAAGGAGCCAATAATAAGGATGTAAGCAATGTGATCAAACAAAATGAATCTAAAGTTGAAAATGACATAATTTTCGTTTTATTAGGTATTGCAATGCTACATTTTGCACAGCACCCCATTTTAAACCGACATTTAATTCCAAAGATATTAACAATTAGGTGGTATTCAAAACAATAGAAAACTAGAGAATATCGTTTGTTTGGTTACATCTCAAATTAACATTGATAACATTTTGTTTCATCACATCACATAATATGTTTCATGAATCCATATCTTGTGTTTCAGGAACCAAGTTTTCTTCAGCATGGTATCATATTAAAGCTGATATCTCTAACTCTCATCCGATTGGCCTAATGCCATTAACATATTCCTAGTTATGATACACCAGTAATACCAGTATTATATATGTTATCAATTCATATTACAAGATAATTATATGTGCACAAATATAATGAATGATGTTAAGAAGCTGAAACAATGAAACTGTATATATTGTCAACATTATTCACTATTAGTTTGTTTGAGAAGTATTTCTTTAAATGGTGTGCTTTATCATGAATTTCTTATCATTATAAACTAAGCTGCAAAACTTACTTATCTTTTTTCTTTTTAATGCGCGGTCATGTCATATGTTACCGTATACTATAAACTAGTCTATATATTAGCTTATTTTATTATTTCCGATTACATGATATACAGCGTGTCCCTAAAAACTGGGCCAAAATGTTGGCAAGCTGATAACTTGGTGAATAATGTCAATTATTGTCTTGATATGTCAAGGCTTGAAAGTGTATGTATGTGTTCTTTCATTGTTTTAAATTTAAATATAATTAAATCCAACACAAACGTATTGAGATACAGGTGATGCATGTCAGAGACCTTTAGAAAGAGAGAGTACTCTGTTAAAAGTGTCTCTTTCAGGTTCTTAAATCAAAATTACTGTTTTGCATTATTTAAACTTATCAGCTGTCCCATTTCGGACCCAATTTTGGGGACACGCTGTAATTATATGTGCATAAAATAGAAATATATACAAGATTTATGAATTGAATTGTAGCTAAACAATCATCTGCCTATTTGCTTATCATCGAGGCTGCCTTTTGCAAAACCAAGATCAAAAGGTTGTACTTTCTTTTTGTAATTGACACATAGCTTTTTTAATATGCAGTCAATATTCACATGAATATTTGATGATATTCATTTGACTCAATGCTTATCAAATAGTTTCAATGTTAAAACCCTCATTGTAGCATAACCATTCAAAAACGATGTATCTGAGTAAAGGAAGTCCTTTGCAAATCAGATAGTTGTAATGTAAAGTAAGGCATTTTCAACACAATCATTCATTAACAATAGGTTTTTGTGTAAACTAAATACCAATCAAATAGTGTGAAGTTATACATTTTAACATAACCATTTATATACATATGTTTCTGTGTAAAGTTAGTCATGTCACTCAATACTATATCAAATAGTTTTTATTTATATTAGGAATTTTAACATAACTATTCATATACAGTCCTTAAAATAAGTAACTGTCCAGGTAATAAATATACTCTTAACTCAAAAGTCAAAACTATAATACGTAAACATATTAAATTATAAAGTTGTACAGAAATATCATCTCTTTATAATTTAAGATACTGTTCATGAAGATCGGTTAATATTTTAATTATTAAGAACGCTACATTGAAAAGGATAGAACAAAGTGCAGTTTTACATGTTCACTTGGGTTTGAACACGAAGGATAGTGTGACAGGGGTATGTGTATGGGCTACATTGATCAATTAAAGCATCTCCAATCCTTATCTTACCCAAACAACCCGTGATTTGTTACTACCAGTTAATCAATCATCTGCATGTAAAATGGTATTTGTTTTGGTTTCAAAATAAGAAGTTTTCTTGTAAATTTATAATTTAATATGCTAATATTGTTACGTAGGGGCTATAGTTTTGGAATTTACATTTACATGTATATTACCTGGTCAGTTACTTATTTTGTGGACTGTACATAGTTTCAATGTCAAGTTACGCTATTTTACCAACATTAGGAAGCGTGTCACATGAGTGTCATTACTGTCCGGCCTCAGTATCAAATTGAGCCAAAGAGTCAGGTTTTTTTTCCCTATACGGATTACCTAGCAGAGTAGTATTATGTAGCATTCAGGATGGTAATGGTTAACTATTGACAGAACCATTCATATACACTTTTCTGTTTAAAGTTAGGCATTTTAACATAACCATTCATGTACATGTTTATTGATATGTGAGTCATTTAAGTAAATAATATTGTGATCTGACAATTGCCTTGTTGGCATGTAACTCAGAGCAAGGCATGTGTGTAATTGCTTGCTCAGAGTAACGACTCCTTTTCCGGAGGTTCTAAACTTTGAATTTTTAACTCAATAATCATATAGTTTCAATGTACAGATGTGTAAACTAAAAGTTCGGATACAATTGAGAGCACTGCTGTCTGTGGCTAAGACATAATGTTATGCGCTTTCTTGTGTGTGATACCCAAAATTTGTTGATGGGTAAAAGGGAATTTGATTAGGTTATTAATGTATAGAAAGTGAACTAGGGAATGTAAGTCATTGTGGGAATGGACTTCCTCTCATTGGTGTATCATTTATGTTGACTTGGAGTGAATCCAACATGTAATACTGGATTGTGTATGTACCATCCTTGTTGTCCTGTACACTGGGTGTATGCATACGTTGTGTAGCCACTACCTTGACACCACCAGCGGTCACTAACTGTCCATTGAAGTCTACAGTATGTACAGTGGCTCTGCAATAGCAGCAATTCGATTCAATTTGCTGTCTTAGTTTAATTGTGCATCGACGTGGTTCAACCTGTTATTGTAGGGATAAAAACAACAAAGCAAAGTAATAGAAGAGACTCAGTAATGACAAGATAATTATACTAACGACATAATAGTAAAAAACTAAATAATAAATACTGTATTATGATTAAGTAAAAATAAGAACATAAAATTAAACAGAAGGTAATAAAACAAACAACTGGATATAACAACAAACAAAGTATATGTTTAAAATATTCCATGGAGGGGCACTACCATGTATTTATGTTTGCATGAAAGGAAAGGCTATTAAGACCGCTGTTCAGCCTTGCTATTACAATAAGACCCACTCATTTGGTAACATGTGAAAACAAACAAATAATTATTTTTGGTCAATGTCATCAATGTTACTCAAACACACATTTTTGCACTAAGCCTGCATTTTGAAGAAAAATCTCCCAGATGTCCCCCTCCTCTACTGTCTCATTGAAGAATATTTATAAATAATCTGCAAATGATGGAACCTTTTTTATTTTTACTCAAATAACGATTTAAACATATTTTGCAAAGCAGTCAGACAAAGGCTAATTCTGAGCAAGTATGCTTGGGCTCATCCAAAAGACTGTGTCATACTGTTGCGTAATGGGTCGACCTCGACCTCGGTCGACCTATGATCAATAACTATAGATCATATAATTATATGTCATGATAATATATGGAGACTATATTTTGTCCAACTTAGGAAAAGTGCACCCAAAGTATATGTGTGCTGCATTTAAACAAAGTATGCTCAAGCAATTTCCCTTTGCATATTAATTGGTGACGACATTATATATGTATTTTCATTGACAATAAAGAAATATATAAAAAAGTTTTTTATCGTTTAAAAACAAACAGTTACGAATCCATATCTTTATTTTGATTTTACACACAAAAAATCGGAAAACGGCAATACGGCAATTTCTATATCTACTCAAATGTTCACCTCCCTTGTACTACTAATCAAATTTAAAATTGTCAAATGTTTTTTTTATAAATACAGCTATATATATAAACACCGACTTTCATTTTTACAAAACATTTACAAAAAAACGACAAAATGGCAATTTCTATATCCACTCACATTTGGTACGTTGATTTTTTGCAATTTTAAATTAAATAGTTGCGAAACATAATTAGTGTGTAATAAACACCCAATTACCTAGTTAAGCCAGGGAAGACAGAAGGGCTGAGGTTGACCTACACATTTGCTTTAAGTAGTGGAAGTTATATTATTGGGTTTGTTTGGAATTCTATTTATGCTCTGTGGTCCTCCTGTAGTATCCAGTGATGTATCCAGTGATGTGGCCACACCCCCCTCCCATAATGCCCGCAATAACAACAGAGTAAAATATTAAAATTAAAACATAATGAGGAAGAGGTGAAAAAGAAGAATGAAGAAGGAGAGGAGGAGGAAGAAGGGTAAGAAGAAAGAATAACAAACACATTTAATGTTTGACAACAGATTTTTGCATACAAATCATGTTTTTGGGATAGATGTAATTGTTTAGGTTAGGATTTGTGTTTGGATTTATGTGGGTTCGATTCCCACATCTTTCAATATAAAAATAAGTTAAAAATAAAATAAAATCTCAAAAACATGCATGTCATCCATGTTAGCATTTTAGAACCGTAAACACTAACAATATATGTATACGTGTAAATTGCCATAGGGGATCATTTACAGTGACCATTCCCGAAATGAATCATTGTTGTAAATAATGCAATATTATAGCTCAAGCGCCTATGGTTCAATTTAAATCGTGTGTAATATGAGGTTCATACCACATTCTGTCTTTGAGTTATGCGAGAAAACTCAAATTCAGATAATTTTGCTTGCACTTTATCAAGACAATCTTGGAAAAAGGACTTGAAACGCGTTACACCTTGAACTACTGCTGAAGACTTTAACCTTTCTCAATATTGCACGGGGAAAGGGGTGTTAGTTGTTAACAAGTAAACGTTCCAAGACCTTTTTTCACGATTGTAGATTTCATATGGCTACTGCTAACTGATTTTAGATTTATCTTTCCATTTCCGTCTGTATGTAACCGATGTGTCCATCACACACATGCTGAAGGCTCCTTCAATCTGCTCTATGGCTGAATGATGCTTGGCAGTGAGAAAGAAGCAGGGCCGAACTTTCCTTTTTGAGGCCATGGACCAGGCCAAATTTTAGAGGCCCCAACTCACCGTGAGGAAACCATGTGCTCTCAAGTTTCGATAGCATCCAAAGAGACAAACTACTCAATAAACTGAAACATGTGGGAATCACAGGGAAAATGCTAAATATGCTTGGTAGTATAAACAAAAATGTTAAAGCATGTATAAGAGATGGCAATCTAATTTCAGACATGTTTGAATGCCCTATTGGACTCAAGCAGGGCTGTCTTCTCAGCCCCTCCAATTTGCTCTCTTTATCAGTGAGCTATCACCATTATCTTGATACTAATGGTGCAAAGGGTTGTCAATTAATGCCGGATACCACAGAAATCAATGCTCTTTATTATGCTGACGATATTGTTGTAATGGCTGATACTATAGGTGGTCTCAATAAACATATCAAATCGATCCAGGATTTCTGTAAAAATTGGGGGGTGAAGGTTAATATGAGCAAAACTCGAATTATGATTTTCCGTAAAGGAGGCCGGATTAGTCGTTACGAAAAGTGAACTTATAATGATCACCCTCTCGATATTGTGTCAGAATATACATATTTGGGCCTAACATTATTAACTGGCAATGCATGGGGGAAATCAACGAGACCCTTGCATATCAAGCTTCCAAAGCACTTAATATTCTGAAAAAAACAATGTATGCTGTTGATTATATGTCGTATGATTCCTATTTTAACATCTTTGATGCTGCTATTTTACCTATTTTAACATACGGCTCAGATAGTTGGGGTTTTAAGCGTTATGAATGTCTGGAAAAAAGTTCAATACAAGGCCTGCAAGCAGTTTCTACAAATCTCTCAAAATTCTACAAATAATGCAGCAATTGGCGAGTGTGGCAGATATCCCATTAATGTATATTGTATTATCAACTGTATCAAATTTTTGTTAAAACTGTTTAAGTAAGGAAGATGACCGTTTACCAAAGAAAAGTTATGATATGCTTATGTTTATCTTGACGAGAGAGGTTCACTAGCGTGGGCCACTGAGATCAAATTTATACTTTTTAATCATGGATATGTTTCTAAGTATGTTTAAGCAACGTATCCAGGATACTGCGCAACAAAATTGGTTTGCCGATATTTCTACTCTTGATGAATTAAGGACATATCATAATTTCAAAAATCAATTATCACCTGAAAAATACTTATCAGTTATCACAAATGCGTCACATCGCCGTTATCTTTCAAAATTAAGATGTTCCAGTCATTTTCTTCGCATTGAAACCGGTAGAAGACATGGAATAGATCCTAATGATCGGAAATGTTTAGTGTGTAATGGTGGTAATGTAGAAGATGAATTTCATTATGTTATAATTTGTAACCAATATAACACTTTACGTAATAGATGCATCTCAACTAAGTACTCCAGACACCCAACGCATGAGAAATTCAACCAACTCATGAGTTCTCTAAAAATAACTGATATTAAAAACCTTGCTCAATTTGTATTCACTGCAATGAAGATAAGAGAAGATATTGAATGTAATTGATTATGTTTTGTATATTGAATCCTTTGATAATAGCATAGCAAAGTAAAGATTGTTTATTATGTATGCGTATTTATAACTTTTGTACCATGTAGTATGAAGGGCTAGAGGCCTATATATACAGTAAATAAAGTGAATGAAAAAATGGCTAAAGAGCGAGAGTAATAGGGACACTAGAGGAAGTAGGGGTTCCTCGAAAATGACTAATTTGCTGACAAAAGCACTGTAGCTCACACAAATATTTACTGCGCTCTCTTCCTATTTTAGCCAATGTATAGTGTTGGTAATTTATTTTTATATATTTTCTTCTTCTAAAATTGGGCCCAAATAGTAATTCCAACCCTGGGAAGAGAATCTATCTTATCTCCAAAATAAAATTAGTTGGCAGGCTAACTTTCAGCAACGGGGCAGTTTGGGCAGTTGGACCTTGGATGTATGCCAGCGTGTTGTCGTGACAAGACTCTTAATAGGAGTGTTAGGCAAGGCAGATATTATGTTAATCCTTGGTGTAAGACAGCACATAATTAACCTGGCACAACATATTCTGATTTTAGGATTATACATCTTTATTCAGTGTTTTTTTTTATGCAATAGTATATCTTATGAATGTCTTACACCAAGGATATATCAGATATTTGGCTTGTCTTTCGTTTTGTCATACAGTGTAAGTGGAAAAGTACAAGTAAAAAAACCTGTTCCTTGAAATTCTCCTCCCCCTGGGCATTGAGGCAGCCATCTTGGTTTCTTCTTGTTAATGTTGATAAGGCTCATTGTCTTTTGAATTAAAATTGGACATCATATTGATACTAACCATAAATGCTCAGCGTGATATGTTCAGTTGATTAAGGGTACCAAACTTAATTTGAGTGCTTGTTATAGCCTATAGAAGAAAGCTTACAATTGGGTATCAAGTTTCAAGAGTGGCCCATGTCCAAATTCAGGAACAAGGATTTTTCTGGGAGAGTATTTTACAAAAAAGAAGACCTTTATCAAAATGTTGACCTCTTTTCAACAACAAACAACCGTTCACAAACAGCATTTTTCTTGACCTTATGGGGGAATTTGGGCAAACCTCTCCCCCTGGTTAGGGGCTGATTGATATCTATCCATTTAAAACCAGATTATCCTTTGACCTAAGATTATCTTTTAATCCAACAGTATACCGTGTTACCTGTGGTGGTTTCCAATCTACATCACATACATATTTCGAGGCCCCTGTCATGGCTGAATAATGCTTGGCCGTGAGAACAAAGTCTCTCTTATGTGACACGGTCTCTGGTAGCACAGTATTTTGTAGTTCACCAAGACGTTCCATAACTTGGCTGTGTGAGGTCAGTAGTTGCAAAGTATGGTTCATATCACAGGCTTTGTTGGCAACCTCACAGGCGCTGGTCATTTGTATGGCGAGTAAGTCCATGGGTCCGTTGCTCTCTGTCAATCGATTCATCTCAACTTGGTAAAGATGTTTCAAGTGTGAATGAGCCTCGTCGTATTGCGAATCTATCAAGCTGTGTAGTTTCTGGACAGACTCTTTCATTGCTTTTTCAGTCTTGTGGAAGTTATCAGATAGAGTTGTCTGAATAGTGTCCACGGTTGCACGCTTCCTGGTCAATTCTTGATTCCTGGTCGCTAAGTTTGTGGATGATTTACGCATAACAACCACTATCTCGTCGATGGCCGCTGTTAGATCAATAAGGTCGTGACCACGGTGGTCAGTAAGTCCGCATGAGGCACAAACAGTGACTTTGCAATGGGGATTCTTACAGTACAGATCCAGCGGTTTGATGGGATGTTTCTTGCATCGCTGTTGCCTCACTGGATTGCATTTCTCTTCCTGTAACTCCTGCATCGTTGAAAGTTTGTGATGGCGAAGAGCACGCCTGTGAATAATATCCACACATTTGTTGCACAAGAAACAGTCGCAATCATAACAAAAGCTTACAGCTGGACCCTCGTCACAATTACTGCAAGTGACTGACAGATTGAAGACATCTTGGGATTCTTTCAGATTCTCCACAATAAAGTCATTTGGCAAGCTATCAACAGTCCCATCAGCTAACTGTACAGCATATCGACATTTAGGACAGTTGAACCTTGGAAGTCTGCCAGCGTGTTTTTGTAGACAAGACCTGCAATAGGAGTGTAGGCAAGGCAGACATTTGGCTTGATGTTCATTATTATCATATGGCTCAAAGCAGAGAGAACAAGTCAAAAACTGATCCTTGAAATCCTCATTCCTCTGTGAGCATGGTGAGGGTGGCATTGGGGCAGCCATCTTTTTTCTTCTTGTATAGTTGATAACGGACTTTTAATTGTCGCTTTGATAAATGGGATAGCGAATTGATACCAACCATAAATGCTGAGCGCGATATGTCGAGTTGATCAGGGGTATCAAACTTAATGTGGGTAGGTTGCCCCATAGAATGAAACTTAAAATAGGGTGTAGAATATAATCTTTTTATTTAGCAAATTGAAGGGTTTATAGTAATTGTTTATATATTTTTGAACATTGGTCATTGCTTTTGTTTGCTTACTTGCTTACTTGCTTAATTCGAGTTGTGTTCTCGATCTACAATGGCTCTCCACATCTTCCTGTCCTGCATTGCTGTCTTTAAGTCTCCTACATCCAAACCAGTGTCCTGTTTTAGCACATCGATGTAAGTTAGGGCAGGTCTTCAAGGTTTTCTTCTCCCATGCTTTGGTATCCAATGAACCAGCTTTGACACACATTCTTGACTCCTAAAGCAGTGGCCTGAGAATCTTGTCCTTCTCTCCCTGATCTTTTGGGTGATTTTGGGGAGGTCTCCATACAGCTCTGTGTTAGTTGTATGTTGCTTCCAGTGAATGTTGAGGACAGCCCTCAGCATACGAGTATAACAGCCGTCAAGTTGCTTTGCTAGCTTAGGGGTGGTGGTCCATGCCTCGCAGCCATATAGTAACACAGATTCAACAGTTGCGGCGAACAGGCGTAGTTTGAATTTTCTTGGTAGGGTGGATTTCCAGATATTGTTCAGCTTCCCACAGGCTCTCCAAGCTGCTGCCTTGCGTTGCTTGATATCTGTTTCAGTGCTTGACATCCAGGCACCTATGTATTTGAAATCGTTTACTTCATCTAGTTTGGTTCCATCATTTGTTCTGATTTCCACCGCATTTGTTTGGTTGTAAGCCATGAGCTTTGTCTTCTTTGCATTGTTTAAACAGGCTCAAATACATATTTAATACTTAAAAAGGAGTCTATAGGAAATGTGTTGAGAGTAAATAGTTGGGACATTGGAACATAATACCAATGATTAGTAGCGCCCCCCCCCCCCATACACACCCCACACCATGCGATGCTGCCAACTTATCAATCTGATTGTCATCAAGTTCAAATATAAACTGTACTCTGTACAGAGTCCAAGTTTCAGGCATCATGACAAACATCATTGTGTATAAATATATATATGTATGTATGGAAATGCCCATGTGACTATTCACCCGGGATTGTCTAGGTAAGGTGAATAAATAAAAAATGCACGGATTGTAGCTCTCTGTACCAAGTACAAGTTTCAGGCATCACAACAAACATAGATCATTGTGTTAAAACAGTGCACTGTAGATTTGTTTTTTTATTGTTGCTATGACAACATTTTGATGATATCGATATATTTTATTTACTCTAGACTTTGAATCTTCTATAAATTCTACAATAATTGGTGTATGCATGATCATGCCATTGCTTTGATCACTTTTACTAAATAAAATTGGACCAAGTTGTTTTCCGAATACTTTCTAAATCGGACACTTTTCCACCACTCTCGTATACCAACGATTTGAACGAAACAAAGTTTGTTTTGTACCAAAATGAATTATTTGAAATGTAAGAAAACACACAACAATAATGAAATGATAGATAAATGTTCCTAATTAAGATTTTAAAAGTATGTATATTTTTGTGTTACAATCTGTATATAATATGATATAATTCATCATCATCATCACTGGCAATAACTCATCTACTCGAACGCATCCCTTATATTTAACTTCAATCTTACTCATTTATTAGGAAACATTAAAAAGCTTTTATTTGAGTAAAATGTGTATGCTTATATTTTAATGAAGAATGATATATTGATATGATATTAAACTTATACAGTCATCAGAAAAGTAACTTACCAGGTAGTATATGTGCTTATAACTTTTACTTGGAAATATCATATTATAAATTGGTTGAGAGATTTCTCCTCTGAAATAGCCCATGTGAAAAATGAATTGATAAAAGTAATATAAAGTACGGTTTGCATTTTTGCATTTTGCTTTTCTACACGCAAATTTGATTACTGGCATATGATTGAGTACTGGTAGTGCTAATTAACCAGCCGATAAGGCAAAAAACCTTTGTTGTATTTCCCTCAGCGCCCGGTTCAAAAATATGTTAAATTCGGACAAGTTTTCTTTCCTTCAAATTATTTCTCTTTTTTTTCTACATGCTCTGGGCTGATATTTAGGGCGCCATCTTTTGTTGACAATGTGTACAACTTTTACAAAATGGTGGTTCCGCGGCTAACACGGAAGTAAAAATCCGCGGCGAAAATCGTGATATAACAAGCATAACAAATGTACAGATTTGACTAAATAAACCCATGTCAAGTGAATCTCCTCCACAAATTTGCGTTAAATAAGATAGTTTAAGCTGACAAGTTTCGATTTTATTTGTCGATTTTTAATTTTTGGATTCGGGTCCCAGGACTAGACATTTCTTTTTGTGGTGGGACTCGATTAAGTTACGCTTGAATTTGTGAAAAGGGGGCAATTAGTTATCTTTTAGATCGAAAATTGTTTGAGGAAAAAGAAATCACTTGAGGGCAACAGAACAATCATTTTGCCTAATGCGATGTGGATTTTATTATAATTCTATGTACACACTTACTCATTGTGCATTTGTCGGAGAAGTACCAACTAGTAAATTTCAAATTGCACATAGTACTGGAAAACATGTGTACATTATAAACACCTTGGAATATCATCGAACAAGCTGTATAGTAGGAAAGATCCTATCCTCAGCACCAAACATGATACAAATAAGTGTTCGTTAGAAAATTCCGAATAGGAAACTTACTTAATTTTCCATACGAGTATCAACAACACAGCTGTTGTCTTCCTCAGTGGATTGCGTTTGATCCAGAGCTAGTGTTTCTAGACTGTTTCTTGATGACGTCATCGGATGATGACGCCCTCTGGATCACTGAGTCGTAAAGATGACTGAGCCCCCTCGTCGCCATTCATTAGGTGTCTTTGTTTGTCTGAGCCTCCTTTTCTCCGAGTCCAAATTGATCCACTGAGGAAGACAACATTATGTGTTGTTGAAATCCGTATGGAAAATTAAGTAAGTTTCCTATTTGGAATTGTCTAACGAAATTTTTTATCATGTTCTTCTGAATTCCTGATGAAACTATTCCATTTATATGACTTTTCGGTTGTTATTAACCGAATTAGAAGTTAGCACCAAACACATTTTGCTTCAACGTATGACCTTCGGTGGTCATTATCTACTGAAGATAGCTCCACGCACATTTGGCATTTTGATATGACTGTTATTGTGATTGTTATCTACTTAAGATAGCATCCAATTCATTTTGCATTTAGATACGACTATAAGGCGGTTACTACCTACTGAAGATAGCACCAAACACATGTTTCATTTAGATATGACTGATGCGGTGGTTGCAATCTACCGAAGATAGCATCAAACACATTTTGCATTTAGATATGACTGATACAGCGGTTAATATATACGGAAGATAGCACCAAACCCATATTTTTCATTTAGATATGGCACCAATCATTTTACATCTACTGAAGATAGCTCCAAAAACATTTTGCATTTTATATGCGTAATACGGCAGTTCTTGAGCTCTTGATACATGTTGCTTTTAACGATATAAAAATATGAAAAAGCAGTATATTCTCTTTGATATTGCATTTATATTTCAAATGTCATATTTCAGAGAGAAAAGGCTTTTGTGTAGTATAAATTAAAATGTCAATGTTTAGCTCTTAAAACAACGTAATTTGTGACAAAAATAGAGACACAAAAGCGAATGACTACGGTGAGCCTCTAGATCACGCGTCGGAAAATTGAATCTTGGATTCAGTACTTTGCTTTATATTAAGTTTGATGCCTTAACCACCAACTGTGATATATAATTTTTTCCTATTACTTATTTAAACTGTAATTTCTCCCAATAATCATAACATTATAACATAAAAGGCAGAAAATCGTAAAGTATTAAATATTATTGCCAATGACTACCCTTTTGCCTAACAACTGAGGGGCATAATATGACATTTCCAGCTACACACATAACTAATTTGTTGGACATTTTCAAGACCAGTTTTTGATTTGCAAAAAAGTAAAGAAAGACCTTTAGACTGGAGTTGGTTATCCATCTCCATTGGTTTTGGGATCATTTCATTTAGTAGTTCTACCTAGGAATGTGCTATTTATTATGTTTCGATGAGTATCCGCGATAATGTGTTAAACCAATACAAATTGGCTAAAGCCAAATCGTGTCCAGCGTCATCTGATCTGGCTAGTCATTTAATAAACGCCCTCTATGCTACTGCGGGTTTAATGCAACAGGTGATACACAAACGCTCAACACCTTTCATGATCATAACTTCAAAATGCAGCAAATACAGAATCTTTCATGGCACATAAGTGTTAAACATGAAATAAGACAGTCAAGAGTTGCCAGAGGATGGATTTGCAGTTAAGAAATAATATAGAAAATTGCAGGAAATGTATACTATTGAGGTTATATGGTATGGGTAGACGTACATTTATATCTAAGAAGAAGAAAAAAAATGTCACGTTTTTCCTAAAAATGAAATTTTCTAAATCAGAATGCCAAGAAAATGTCCATGATATAGGCCAGCCTATATATCAACATTCTATTGTTATACAAAAAAACACGTAGTAAACCGGTATTCATTGAACAGCTTTGACTTACAATCGAACTCAGTTTAGGGCATAATATAAGAATGCCTTTACTTTTAGAATTCCATACCCTTGTTTGGACCCCTCTGTATATTGTAGTAGGAATTCCAGTCTGTTGTTTCTTCAAACAATCTAAAAATAACTCACAAAACAGGATACAAAAATAAAACGGACATAAAAAGGTTGTAAGTACAGGGTGTCCCACAAGTCTCGACACGTTTATGAAGCTCAAGATAACCAGTGAAAAACATATTCGGATATAGTGAATGTGTAGAATGATTTTTTGACCATGATGTGATCAATGAAAATGTAATACCTGTAACGCTGTAAGCCAATTGTCCATGTTAACTCATGGCATAATGAATTCCCCCAATTACGGTAGAACCAAATGTACCAGTGGCTAACATCTTTGTTGTTAACTTTAAAAAACACACTCACACAACAAATTATGTAGCGCTGCTTTTTATTTTTACCACACCGCAGGTAACTTTTATAAGAATTAAGTTGAACCAGTTACTATATCTGCACATCAATTTTGTTTCTCCACACAATATTATATAAATGACAGCCAGTGAAAAAAATCACTGACCATCCAGGAATTGAACCTGGGACCTCCGGGTTACTAGACCGGTGCTCTACCAACTGAGATAATGAGTCAGATGGGGAAGAACAGCGATGTTATTATCTTTAGGCCTTCAGTTCAACCCTTTCCTCTAACAACTACTATATCAATATCATTATTTGACCAGAGTCATCTAAACAGGACATGTTGTCAGCAAATCAGATATAAGCCGTTAAGATTTTGAAATACAATAAGATGTGAAGAAAACAATAAGGATGGATGCTTCTTAAATTCTTGGCTGTTTCTTCAGAAGTCCGGGTTTCTTCTTCACGGTATCATTGTAAAGCTTATTCAATAAACTGGTTAATTATCTCTAACATGAAACAGTAAACTCCGAATCAATTTGAATTGCCTAATTATTACAAGCTTTTTTTTATCATTTCAGATAACATGATACACAGCGTGTCCCTATAATAAACTGGGTCCAAAATTTGGTGACTAAAAAAAGGAAGTCTGTCTAGCCATGAAATATGGTCGATATTCATAGATTAATGTTGATTATTCTAAATTCATGTTAATCCAAAGAAAACTGTTTCAGATACACATTGGTGAGGTGAGTCATGTCAGAAACTGTTCCCCAGTTTATGGGGAAAGAACTACCCATGCAAAAAAAATTGCCATTCGGGATTTAGGCAGTGAAGGTATTCTGTTCAGGGACTTTACAATGCTTAAATCAGTAAAGTACTAAATCCAATTAATGTTCTTTTGTTTGTTAATTGTTCAGTTAGTCTTTTTTGTAAACAGTTATTAGCTCGACCATTTTGGACCCTATTTTTGGAACACGCTGTAATTATTTGTGCATAAAATAGAAATATATACAAGATTTGTAAATTGAATTTATTACAAAATGTTGAGATATTAAGAAACTGAACACAAAAATGAATTGTATTAATAAAAACAATTGTATAATCAGTTTGTATGAGACATAATTATTTTTACTAAAAATGCTATTTTTTATAAACTGAGCTGCAAAATCAACTTAATCTCTACTTTGTAAGGACGCAGATTCAGCAAAGTGTTCCATTTGAATGCCTTCTACTCAGGGGGGGGGGGGGCTCTCAACCTTTTATTGGTAGGGGTGTGCCGCCCAGGGTCTCAAAAAGGGTGGGGTGGGGGGCTTCGGAACTGAACTGAGAGAATTGTATGACAACAAAATAGGGTCATAAGAACTTTCCTACTAGAAGAATAGGTCTTAAGAACTGGTTTGTTTTCAAATTTGATTAGTAAGAACGCACATTTTCGAAATATTTTGGTTTTAGAAAGTACATTTTTCAAAAAAAATGTAGCTTTGGATTATCATTTTTCGCGATTTTTGAATTTTCAATAAATTGAGGGTCTTAAGAGCTGATGCATGCTCAAAGGGGGGGGGGGGTCTTAAGAGCTAGTAGAAGAGGGTGAAATAGGGGGTCTTCAAGAAGGGACATACCTTTCCAATGTCAGTTCCCCCCTCCCCCCGTTTTTTTAGCACACGCGCATAAGGCAACACTAGGTTATAGTTATACGCACAACGCATACGCCGGCGACTTTGTGTAGGGCACGCTAACGCGATGATCATTCGCACTGAAGGTACTATTTTTCGAATGACTTAAGCCCCGCCCCAATCTATATGTACACCATTGTCTCATAATGTATGGGCGTATCGGCTGAAAATCAGCCAAAAAGCAATCAAATTGGCTGCTGACATCCCAAACCACACCCACTATGTAAGAATGTATCATAATAATCCTTTTTTGGAGGATCTGTGAACAGATGATGGCAAATTGCGCAGGTATGTCAAATTCAAATTTGGCCACTTATTATGTGCAGAGAACTCTATCATTATAGATCTGTTATTCTGTGAGTAATTATTGAACACAAGCTTGATTGATAAAATTCTAACAGAAAAGCACATTTTAACCTAATCCCCGAAATTGTCCCCGTTCCCCGAAATTGTCCTCGTTCCACTAAAGTATTATGCTTCTTCCGCTGCACCTGCAAATCTCTAATGCATCAAGTATTACGCAGGCATGTTATTTGTGTATCAATATAAAACAAAACTTGGGATGTGACTTGGGAAGTGGCACTAAGAGATTTCCGAGGAAAATGAAATTTGGAAATATGAATTGTTTCAATATATGAGGTACGTATGTAGGAACCCTGAGGTGTAATAATTTATTGGAAAAGGGTTAAATGGTTTAAATTAGGTTGAAACCATTTATGAGGCAAGCGGTGCTAACAATTTGTGATCTATATCAAAATGACCAAATCGTGAAATTGTACACAATAGATGGCGAATTAAGGTAAACGGTTTTAGATGGTACCAATAGGTGCTATTGTAATGAAAATTGACAATATTGTAGGTTATACCTATGAATAAGATATGCATGAAATAACCATCAATTGGTGTTACAATCAGTTGAATGACGACGAATTTTAATCCATCCACCAATATCTTAATCATAAACTAACACCACAATTTTATCTCATAAACCAGTAATTAATACAAAATTACGAAGGAATTTATATTGTTTAATTTGAGATGTGCCAATAAAGATTAACTGCATTTTAACAAATCTAGGTGTATAGAATGTATAAAGATAAATCCAACGGAACCAGGAACAAAACACACCAATAATAAAACAAAAACTGATACAAGAGGATATCTCGAAAATGTAATTCAAAGAGAGATAAAGCACGATATACCAACTGGTAATTGCATGAAACAGGCAATGACTAGGGAGAATAACGCGATAAAACAGGTGATGACCCAGACAAAAGATAAAAATAGGAGATAGAAATAGTAACTATCTAGGCCTAATATGAATAAACAGACTGAATGGGCGAGATACTTATATAAGTGGAAGGGGGATTTTAAAAATATACATTAATAATAGATAAATGGTGAAAAATAAAAACCGAATTCATCAATAAAATAAATCAATCAATCAAATAAAGAAATGAATAAACAATGAAATAAATAAAAAAGTGGGCATAAATAAATAAATAAATAAATAAGTGAAGGCATAACTAGATAAATAAATAAAGAATATAACATGCGTGTACATAAGTGAAGAAATAACTAGATAAATAAATAAATATCTAAATAAATGAATAAATAAATAAATAAATAAATAAATAAATAAATAAATAAATAAATAAATAAATAAATAAATAAATATGTATAAGAAAATAAATAAATAGACAAAATAAATAAATTCATTAACAAAATGTATTTAAAAGTTAGGTGTGGACATATTTTATGCACTTAGTTTTTCAACATGCGGAATAATTAGACAAGTATGATCAATGGAAACATCCCCGATCCACATCACACTTGGCTGGTGAGTTGGCGCTACAAGTAAAACAATATTGTTCGTATTGCTACACCGAGTGTGCATTTTGCCAAACCCAATGCAAACATGAAAATTGTACTTTGTTATTGCATTAAGTGTCAACACTAATCAAATGTCAATGTAAAGTTATATACATGTAGATATCACCAGTCATATAATCTCGCACAAGATCATACAAGAGTGAAACTCAGAGTAGCAACTACACTGAAAACTTAATCTAGTCAGACACAGGGTGGACAAACTTTAAACTTTTCGAGCAGGTTAGTCAAGCCTGCTGGACTAGCTTAAACTAGTCAAGCAGGTTATTCAAGCCTGCTGGATAGGTTATGACCGACTTAGTCCGGCTAAGCCTGACTAGCTTGATTTGTTCTGCTGGACTAGTCTGTGGCTCGACTAGCTTATTAGGCAAGCTGACTTGACTAGCTTTAGATTAGTCAAGCTGGCTGGACTAGCTTTATGTTTGTCAGGAAGGCACTGAGATAAAATATCAATGGCGGCATGCAGATAAGACGTACTTCATCGCCGGTCCGGTTTTTATTTGCCGTAGTTATTTCATTGTGTGGCCATATTGGGTACATCATAGTGTTTGCCAACATCTGTAGACTATTTTATTTTGTTTGGATTCGGAGTAGGAAAAACTAACTGTAAAGAACGACGGTAGCGCGGGTATCTCGAACGCTTAACGGGTCAGTCATAGCTATTGAACAGACAGCAGAGCAATCACCCGTGGCGAAACCAAGTACTGCTACGCAACGTGAACAACAAAAGCAAGTCGTACACTTTGTTTATGTCATTTAAAGTAACTTTCAATTATTTTTTTACCAAACAGGCAGATAGACATTTGAATGTATCTTTTCGGCACATTTTGATACCAAACACCTAACACCTAACAACAAAGATAAACCATGATTAGCACCATTTTCACATACACTACGCGGAAGAAAACACCAATTGTTAACAAGCACATACGCCGTATCAGTCTCGTGTTAATCGCTGCGCATTTCCCCTCAATGGGCGGGCTAATTCAAATTCAAAGTGTCATGCATGGGTGAGGGATATGAATGTAAAGGGATTTTTATAGAATGGAGAAACGGCTGCACTGTGTGATCGATTGCCCGCCGGTCAATCCTAGTAATATCAGTGTCACACACGGAGTGAACCTCACACACACATACATTTTCCTCCCGCGTAGTGTATTGAAAATGTGACTTTTGAAAAGTGACTAATTTTCTTTAAATGGCGCTAATCATGGTTTACCTTTGTTGCTATGTGTTATGTTTGGTATCAAAATGTGCCTAAAGATTCATTCAAATGTCTACCTAGCCTATTTGGTCAAAACATAATCTAAAGTTACTTTAAATGACCTAAACAAAGTGTATGACTTTCTTTTGTTGAGCACTTTATATGGTTTGAGCTGGACTAACCTTACGTTAGTCGAGCCTAGCCGGACTAACCTTACGTTAGTCGAGCCAAGCCGGATTAACCTTACGTTAGTCAAGCTAGCGTGACTAACCTTTCGTTTGTCATAATGGACACCATCTGGACTAACTTATAGCTAGTCGAACGACTAGCCTAAACTAGTCCAGCTTAGGACGGACTAACATCAAGCTAGTCGAGCTTAAAGCTAGTCCAGCAGTGCTGGACTAGGCTAAAGCTAGTCAAAATGGACACCATCTGGACTAGCTTTAAGTTAGTCAGGCGACCTTTTTAGGCTTTTAGTGTACCTTTCCAATGGTCTAACTTATATAACCATTCATAGGTTTCTGTGTCAAGTAAGTCCTTAGACTCAAAACTCAACATTTTTTTAAATTTTTAACATAACCATAATTCATTCATTCAATTCTAAACAAATAGTCTTAATGCAAAGTTAAGAATTTTAACATAACCATTCATATACATATATAAGTTTCTGTGTAAAGCTAGTCATTTGACTAAATTTGACTAATTTCAAATAGTGTTAATGTAAATAAGCAATTTCTAACATATAATACACATAGGTTGAATGTAAAGTTACGCTCCTTTTCTGGAAGGTATTGAATTTGACTTGTTTACACTCTGCTGTTTTGGCAATGAGCACACTATTCAAAAGATCTCTAACCATGAAATATTTACAATATTCATGAAGTAATACATAGGTTTACATGGCGGAATACCGGGGGCGCTGAAATTAGCTTAAAATTGGTCTCCATTTCAGAACAAATTATGCTCATTTCAGGCAATTCTTACAATAAAAGCCAACCTCGTTACGCGCTTCACGCCCCACCACCAATTTTTGTTCTTGCCCCCGATTTGTTCTTGGCCCCGTTTGCCCCCCCCCCCCCCCCTCCCCCTCCTAACATATTTATCCCGGTGCCACCACCGACAGTTAGTCATCTGATTCAATACTAACATCACTTATAATTTAGTAATTTCGATGGAAATATGGAAAGATAAGATAAGATAAATTTCTTTGTTTTCTATTGTTATTGAAATGTTCATTGGGCCATTATGGCCTGATCTCAATACATGCTCTGTAGACTTTACGGCCCTTTGTGCTGGATTGCCACATACGAGGGTCATTCAATAAGTTCTACCTCCTACCTCATAACTTTGCTATTATATAAGCCAGTCTTATGCAATATTACGCAATTGGAGCATGGCATCCCAGTTACGAATTCATAGTAAATCGGTCTTAGTAGTAGTTGTACTTTTCCAGAAATGCAGTAAAAACCAAACGTCCATTTAATGCGACGGAAACGGCTAAAAGACAGCCCAATGTCTCCTAAGTGATATTCATTTGGCCAATTTTAATAGACAAAACGTCCCTATCGGTTAATTAAATCCGTTTTAAATTACAAATGTATCTTGAACAGACTATAAACAATAAAAGTTACTGATTTCTTGGGGAGATATGCCCTCTAATTAGCCAGAACCAGACCATTGATGGACAGCCATTGATTTTAACCCTACCCTAAGAGAACCGCTGCAAAATCCATATTTGCTTTTCATAACTGCGGGATCTTCATTATACAGGACTAATGGATAGATTTCAAGTCTCTCGAAGAGAAAATTTTCTATCACTGACTGCCTGATTGACTATTCTAAAGGTAGTATATAATGAAAACCCATGAAGTGACCGTCATGTTAAGATTTAACGCTCGAGGCATCACTGTGCTTGACTTGTAACAACGACAATTTGACTGAATAGCAGTATTCCAGTTTGCTAAAGACATAGCATTACCTTCGAGTTGACAGTGCGCTATTTTCGAGCCTACAAAGGTTAACATTGCCTACAATCTGATTTATACATGATGATACAGTATTATATATTCAGAAAACATCCATTGTTTTCTATTTTTAGTATTTAAATCGGGCTGTTATATCTAATCATGTAATACGGAGAGAAAACGAAAACATGTATTTATCTTTAGGGTAATTTTCCGTGTCCGTTGTTCAAAATCTCTCTCGGGCTTTGATCGCATAATAACAAAAGTAAAACAGGTATCAATTATCATTTACTATAAATGTGAAGCTATGATTCAGAGCTATAATCGTGACAAATTTCATTAGGCTGACATTCATATTAGCGATGTTATGAGTTAGGAGGTAGAACTTATTAAATGACCCTCGTATTACATAACAATATGTATACAGGTTTACGTGTAGGCGTACAGTTGGTCATAAGACTCAATACTAACTAGCATTATTACATAACAATTAACATACATATTTGTATGTGTGCGGTTAGTCAAGTGACTCAATACTAACATCACTAATATAGTATTTTCGATGAAAATATGGAGAGAAAGGACCAAAAAGTGCCAAAAAAACGATTCCTAGGGAATTGTATGAGGAATATAATAAAACTAGTATGACAAAATTTGACAAAATATATTTTGAGTTATCTTTTCCAAACCTAAAATAGGGCAAAAAACGTGTTTTTTATAATTTTCTCCAAAATGGTAAATTTCATGATCATAGTTGGATTCATTGAACCCCTTTCCTGCAAAAAAATGTATACTTTTAGTCGCTATTCTTTCAAAACCTCGTATCTCCAACTTACCTCGAAATTGATTTTTTGTGTTTATCATGATGTCAGAGACATTATGCAAATGATGGTAATGTTTTTATTTGTCACAGCCAATCAGAAGGCAGACAAATTTGGCTTTTTCAGCACCTGTGTTTCAAAACCTCGTATGTATACGAGGTTTTGAAATACAAGTGCTGACCATGTGCTGAGGGGAAACTTTCTTGATATTTCGCAGCAAATGTGTGAACTACAGATGAGATTTTATTGCAAATGGCTTGAATTGATATACGGACTGGTTTATGGCAGTTTTTCATTTCTATTCTTTCAAAACCTCGTATCTCCAACTTTCTTTTTTTCATCCTAATTCAAATAATTTATTTTGGAGATACGAGGTTTTGAAAGAATAGCGACGTTTTATCTAGATTAAATGAATAATGAAGAAGTTACGGCATTTTTACGGAGGCTGTACCGGGGGTGCACAGCCCCCTTAAAGTAACATTTTAGCTTAAGGTTTCTGTACAAAGTTAAGCAATATTACATAACAATATATATACAGGTTTATGTTTAGGCGTGCAGTTGGTCATATGACTCAATACTAAGCAGCATTATTACATAACAGTGTATGCATATAAATTTATGTGTACAGTTATTAGTCATTTGACTCAATACTAACATCATTAATCAAGTTGTTGCAATGAAGAGATGGAAAGATAAGCATTTTAAAGTAACCATATTCAATTGGTTTCTGTGTAAATTAATCATTATTACCTAACAATTTATACCCGTATATATTGACAGATGTTGATCTTAGTACGCAGCTGGAACATGTCACGTTATGAAGTGTAGAATAATATATTGAAAGAAATGAGACACGACAAGACGAAGCAGGGCGGTGTATAAAAGTGATCTAGCTGTCGGCTTTATTGCTTTCTTCAAGTAAATAGTTCAATGTTACGGCCGCAAAATTGAACTTTTTTCCTGAAGAAGGCAATAAAGCCGAAATCTACTTTTATACAACGCCCTGCTTCGTCTTGTCATGTCTCATTTATTTCAATTAATAATTTATATGTATGTATATATATGCGGAGATGGAAATGCTCATACACCTTTCGACCTCAAGTAACCTAATCTCAGGTTACCTAACCTCAGGTTACCTAACCTCAGGTTCAGGCTAACCTCAGGCTAACCTCAGGTTGTATTCACTTTTATTGAAATAGAATACTACAATAAATAAACCCGAGGTTGAGAAAAAAACCTATAAAACAAACTCAGGTTGAATACTGCAATAAATAAACCTGAGGTTGAGAAAAATATTCAATTAAACAACCTCAGGTTGAAAATAAATCCTTAGGTTGCATATATCTGATACCGCTTTAACACGGAATAATATTGCGGTTTATTCCGTTAAGGTGTGGGCGCTCTAAAGCTAGTATCTTATTCAATTTATAGTTTAAGATTGATCCATCATCGTTCTTACCTCCCCGATCACCAACCCCCTGAGTGTTTTAACATATAATTTATCATCAATAATGTTTCGATGGTGTTGTGAAATTGTTGTTTTGAAAATGAATTCGACCCGAGGTTGTGAAAAATGAATTCGACCTGAGGTTAGGTAACCTGAGGTTAGGTAACCTGAGGTTAGGACACCTGAGGTTAGGTAACCTGAGGTTAGGAAACCTGGGGTTAGGTAACCTGAGGTTAGGTAACCTGAGGGTAGAGATGGGAATATTACATTTTGAAGTAACTTTTTGCTTAAGATTTCTGTGTAAGGTTAAAGGTTTATACAGTGAATTTTGATATAAACTAGAATTTGTACATGTTTACAATTGTATTACTTGTATGAAATTACACGTATAATGATTATGTGTACAGTTAGTAATTTGACTCAATATTCACATCAAATAGTGTCAATGTAAATATGTAAAGATAAGCATTTTATAGTAACCTTTTTGCTTAAGTTTTCTGTGTAAAGGGAAGCATTTTTTTCACAACAATGTATATAAACACTGCAAAAAAGAAAGTATCCACTTTTTCGAGGCGCCCTGTGTTTGATTATTAGGACCCTAAATATTTTTGGTCCTAAGAAATAAAAAGAGGGCGCCTCGAGAAAAAAAATGGATACTTTCTTTTTGTGCGGTGTTTACATGTACGTGCATAGGTTTATGTATACAGTAGGGCATTGTAGTGTCAATGTTAATATAAAGATAAGCATTTGTACCATAGACATTCACTTTTGCCTATATATTTATAATGGGAAATGTTATCAAAATATGCAAGTGTTCCATGGTAATATCTTTCTCCGTTACGGACAGGTCATGTCAACTTATCAATCTTATTTCGTACCGTATTTTTGCTCTAGACGGCAACACTGGTAGTTTTATACAATATTTGAAATATACTTTTTTACCCACACTTAGCGCTAACAAAATCGATTTGCCTTGGCACTCAGATTGTTTTTCTTGGTTATTTTGAATATCGTAGTCATTGCCTCTTTCAATTCTGGAAAGAACTGCTTGGTCAATTATAAAGGGATAAAACAATATTGCCAGAAAGCATGTATCATTTATTGACAAAGGATTAATCTAAAAACCACAGATAAATGTTTTATGAGTATGGTCTGCATATTTTTTTTTGATAATTCTAATTGGATAGAAAATCATAGTGTTTATGTTTTAAAGCGTTGCCAAACTCCAAGAAAACAAAACATTTTTTATATTTCAGTTAATACCCCTTAGAGATCTGTCAGATCTGACATGATCAAGATAAGGAAACACCAAAGACTGATGTTTCTCTAATGTGATACAATCAGGGATACAATTGCCGGTGTGTACCCCATACAAAGCTATTCCCATTTATGTTGTACAGGTGTCTAGTTGCTCTCGTTGATTACTCTGTATTTAGCTGTACTATTTATATATTCTTAAACATTATTTCGTTGGCTTTCAAACTCCCGTTAGTTTGACTGGAATTTCCTTTTCCCATTCCATCGATATAATTGATCAATCACGTGTACTTAAAAAAGAAAAAAAGATGCGGAAAGAGTCATAATTCTCAATTAATAATCAGGGTTTTTTTTATAACATTTTAATTCATTTATTGATTAATAACTGACAACGATTATCACGTGAGATATTTTATATCAACCGGGTTGTACCTGACAGTATATTGATAGTACGGCGATGGTAACGAGAACTTAAAATAGTTTGTGGGATATAAGAGAGTTTTGATGACAGAAAATCAATGAATATACATTATTAATATGAATATATCATAATATTATCAAAAGAGAGGCCTCCATTGGTGTCACAGACGCCAAATCTAACATTATTATAACAGATTGACCCATTGTACATTTTAATTCGGAATAAAATATAGTATCACTAGGACTATTGAGTAATGGTGACTCGCTAGCATCTAGTGTGGTCCGCCCAAACAGCATGAAAAACCGATAAGCTGTGTATAATGCACATTATCAGAGTAAAATTATGTGGATATGCAATAAAGGGTTGATATGTTGATCATAATGCATGCATCATCAAAATAGATAGTGGTAGGCCTTGATTAAACCTGTAGAATTACACGTGCGCATGATGGTACATAAGTATAGATTAAGCTACGTCGGATAAAATAGCCTGACTAGTTTCGGATCTTCTGATAGTTAGAGTGAGATCCTCATCAGAGGCGGTAGAGGAAATAGATATTTAACAGATAGAGCAATGACATGACTAATTTGTCGTTTTAAAAGCAGGCAAAACATCAACATTATATTGGATATAGGCCTATTGATGTAGGCATAATGTTGCATGTTGCTTAGCTTTCAAATTATGATGTTATCTAAATGAATGCTCGGACTGTTGTGAGTGATATCTATAGACTATCTACAAGATAGCCAGCATGTTGTCACGTGGTGCGTGCGTGGCTTTTATATTAGGCCGTGGCAACAGAGAATTCCAGTTACAACTGGTATGACGACGCATAAACAAATCGTTATTCTATTGTATTGCTTGCGTGGTCAAGTGTAAACCGGTCTATGTGATTGTTTGTCATATCCGTCTTCAGACTAGTTAGGTATAGAAGTCTGAAAAACGATATATCAAGTAATCATGGGTGGGTAAAGACCGTTGGTAAATAAAGTTAAATACTGACGTAAAACAAGCAATTGTTTGTATTGATGTTGATACAGAACAAGATATTATGACTAGTTTCGGATCTTCTCTGTTGCCACGGCCTAATATAAAAGCCACGCACGCACCACGTGACAACATGCTGGCTATCTTGTAGATAGTCTATAGATATCACTCACAACAGTCCGAGCATTCATTTAGATAACATCATAATTTGAAAGCTAAGCAACATGCAACATTATGCCTACATCAATAGGCCTATATCCAATATAATGTTGATGTTTTGCCTGCTTTTAAAACGACAAATTAGTCATGTCATTGCTCTATCTGTTAAATATCTATTTCCTCTACCGCCTCTGATGAGGATCTCACTCTAACTATCAGAAGATCCGAAACTAGTCAGGCTATTTTATCCGACGTAGCTTAATCTATACTTATGTACCATCATGCGCACGTGTAATTCTACAGGTTTAATCAAGGCCTACCACTATCTATTTTGATGATGCATGCATTATGATCAACATATCAACCCTTTATTGCATATCCACATAATTTTACTCTGATAATGTGCATTATACACAGCTTATCGGTTTTTCATGCTGTTTGGGCGGACCACACTAGATGCTAGCGAGTCACCATTACTCAATAGTCCTAGTGATACTATACTTTGTTTTATCACCCAGCTCATCGTTTTTTCTAAAAATGTTCGAGTTTGGGAGTCTGCTACGCAATAGAAGCCATGCTTCCGTGCCTTACCGATTATCTAGTATTCAAAATACTATTACCCGATACTACATTATCAGCCATATTTACTAATTACAATACCAATGCAATGTACCGATATGTTATTACCATTTAATGATCTAGTATTCAAATATACTATTAACCCGATAATGCATCATCATCATCATCATAGATATTATACTATCATAAACTGGGGCCTACCAGTGTAGAATTACTGATATCGGCAATTTACTACATAAACTGATTGCTTCGAGTCCCTCCTCGTCATAAACCTAACAGCTGAATATCATCAACATATTCAATATTTTAAGACTATTTAACCACGGCATTCTACCAAGGTCTATCCATATCTATATCATAAATCATATTCATTATTATATTGCATTGTAAAGGATGGCCTATATCCATTTGCCTGGTTATAGTTACGTTCTGTTGGTTTTGACATACTATCTGCAGATAACCTGCATAAAGTCACGGCATTTTATCAATATGCTAATTGAATTCATATCATAACAACTTCAACTCGAAGTCTACGCAAATACATCATAATATCTTGTTCTGTATCAACATCAATACAAACAATTGCTTGTTTTACGTCAGTATTTAACTTTATTTACCAACGGTCTTTACCCACCCATGATTACTTGATATATCGTTTTTCAGACTTCTATACCTAACTAGTCTGAAGACGGATATGACAAACAATCACATAGACCGGTTTACACTTGACCACGCAAGCAATACAATAGAATAACGATTTGTTTATGCGTCGTCATACCAGTTGTAACTGGAATTCTCTGTTGCCACGGCCTAATATAAAAGCCACGCACGCACCACGTGACAACATGCTGGCTATCTTGTAGATAGTCTATAGATATCACTCACAACAGTCCGAGCATTCATTTAGATAACATCATAATTTGAAAGCTAAGCAACATGCAACATTATGCCTACATCAATAGGCCTATATCCAATATAATGTTGATGTTTTGCCTGCTTTTAAAACGACAAATTAGTCATGTCATTGCTCTATCTGTTAAATATCTATTTCCTCTACCGCCTCTGATGAGGATCTCACTCTAACTATCAGAAGATCCGAAACTAGTCAGGCTATTTTATCCGACGTAGCTTAATCTATACTTATGTACCATCATGCGCACGTGTAATTCTACAGGTTTAATCAAGGCCTACCACTATCTATTTTGATGATGCATGCATTATGATCAACATATCAACCCTTTATTGCATATCCACATAATTTTACTCTGATAATGTGCATTATACACAGCTTATCGGTTTTTCATGCTGTTTGGGCGGACCACACTAGATGCTAGCGAGTCACCATTACTCAATAGTCCTAGTGATACTATAATAAAGGCCTCACTGGGTGCGGTTAAACATCTATATACAAGTCAAGGAGCTCCCGGGGGCTCAACCATATCAAAGTGTATAAAACGTAGGGTCGATTTGAAATTGTCATGGTTTTTACCCTTTAGAAACATTATCCTTGTATTATTAAACGAGAAACCTCCCTGGTTTTCATTACAAAAAAGGGTGAGGAAGGGGGGGGGGGGGGGGGGGCTTTATTAATGTCTCTGAACCAATTTTTGTATAACTAATGTGAATATTTATGTATAGCAAGGAGAGTGTTTATGGGTCATTCAGACGTGTACAGGCTAAAACCCAAAAGCTCCGCCTGAGCCCGCCAAAAGCATTCCCCACCCCAATTGGCGTATCCAGGGGGCTTAGCATGTCATGCCCCCCCCCCCCCCCCCCCATTGACGAAAGAGTAAAGAGCAAAAGGAAACAAAATTAAGGAGGTCGATGATGAGAAGATACGATGGTGGTGAGGAGGATGAGGAAAGTTAGGGATCAGGAGTATAGACTATGCCGCAAGCCGGACGGGGGGTTACCTCCCACATTTTTCTATGTGGGGGAACGACCCTCCTCCTCTCCCCACACAAATAAGAAAATGAAAGAAGAACAGTTGACTCGATTTTAACGTCAGACTAGACTTTGTGCGCGCTTCGCGAAATTACGTTTCAATGTTTCGATTATTCAAGCTAAGATGACTTCAAGAGCGAATGTTGGACCATTTTAGATACAAACTGATATTATTGTGCGATTTGCGCGGAGGTTCCATGTTAAATTAGTTAAACTTAATAAGATGGCTACCGGAACGTTTTTGTGGACCTTTTCAGTGTTAAACATGCCAAATTTTGAACGCTGTGCGCAAACTAGTTTATATCATACAATATTTAAGCTTTACAAGATAGCTTCAGGAAAGTTTTCTGGATCATTGAGTAAACAAAATAGAAATGTTTGCGTGCTCTGTGCGTACCAGTGTCAATATTTCATTATCCAAGCTTAACAAGATGGCTGCAGGACCCTTTTTTCTGGACATTTTAGTATAACATTGTACATTTTGCGCGCCACGCGCGAATTCTTTCATTATTTAAGCTCAGAAGAAAGCCCTCTTGTGATGCTTGAATAATGAAACATTAAAAACGCGCTACTCACGTCACTTACTTTATGGTATATAATTCCCGGGGTCAACACCATCATTAACTCGCCCATGATAATGGAACAAGCATGTTATCTGTTAAAAGGGAAAGGAAAAGTCATCATTGTCAAAATGTAGAGAAGCAATTCACAGGTACATTAGCCATCGCAAGGGATCAGGGTAATACCTTCCAACCAAGCCCCCCCCCCCCCCTCCTTCAACACCAAATCCCAACACTTCATGGCTATATCACTGATTTTGTCATTTCTTTAGATTACATTAATAACACTATATTAGAGCCTATGAAAAGAAGAACATAAATGACAGGGGAGGTCATTGTTGGTGTCTCAAGTTGAGTTTGAATTCTTTAATCTCTCGGATTATCTCTGCCCGAAGTCGTCTTCACACTCTCTTAAATCAAAAGATTGAAAAGTCAATCTTAAAGATTGCGCTGAGGGAAAGATCTTAAAAGATTCAAAATATTCAATCTACTAGAGTGAAATTTCAATATATCGGACTGAAATTTCATTCTATTAGATTGAACATTTTCAATCTTTTAAGATCTTTCCCTCAGCACAACCTTTAAGTTTTTTCATGATCACTAAAAACGTCGGCATGTGCCAGTGGGATAAATCGCAATGCTGAGCAAGAGGCCGATATTGCCGATATTGAGAAATATACATCTTTGCTGTGTTGATTTTGTCTGGTCTCTTAGAGATCTTTACTGAAATTAAAAAATCTCTGGTTTTCTGGTTTGGTATCACTTTTTCCATCCAAATATTAAACAATGGCATTACGTGTATACATAGTTTATAATGCAGAACGTTTACTCATTAAAAACATACTTCATCTGTGCGTTCATTCGTATTTGTCAATAAAATGATACTACTTTCTGTCAACACTGTCTAATCCCTAAATAACTACCCAAGCAACTGTCTCCTTAATTGAAAGGGCAATGTTTACGATATTCAAAACTATTATTAAGGACAAAAAACGAATATTTGTTTAACATTGTAAAACTACCAGTATTGCCAAAAATAAGATATAAAATGGAGTTGATGAGTTTAGATAACCTGTCAGTAAAGTGAAACTCAAGGTTCAACAACCATGAACGCTCAATTATGTATATTTGGATATTTATATCATGCTCTATACTTGGTGTTTTAGCACTCTTACCATTAGATGGAGAGCCGCTATTGTCTCTATCGGAACAAATTGACAGTCGATCTGGTTATGATATTGTATTAGCCCATACCCTTGGCCTTCTGAAAACACTGGTCTTAAGTGCACCTAGCGGTGGGTCACGAGGTCAGAGGTCAATGACCTTTTTGAGCCTCCATTTCACCTACATTTATGTTTTAGAGCACATAACGTGATAAAATTGTTCAACCATTTTCATATTAGTTTCATCTTAAAGCTAATCATATTCCCCACACGTTGGTATGAAACAATATTGACATTGTTAACAAATGTTGCCAAAATAGCTAAAACAAACGAGAAAAATACGATTTTTTGGGTAAAAATGAAATTTCATGATTTTGAAAAAGTCCCTTGGTTACGTAACCAATTATGATATTGAGTCGTGACTTTTCCGGAAAGTGTCTCACATATGTTACTGTCTTGTGTCAAAATTACAAGGAAGTACCTAGTCTAATACTGAATGTATGAATGTTCAAAGTCAATAATTATGATTTCTTTTTTCACACAAATAAACACCAAAAATGCATACAGGGCACTCTTGCAATCATCATTCATTCGTCTTAGCACAGGCCGGGAACATAAAGAATTGCGCTCCGATGCACCTGATTTCTAGCCAGAATATATTGACCTTGACTTTTGTGTACATTTTTAAATAACATTATTATCTTTCTGTTCAATGACAGACTGTGACGTCAGGGGTCAACATACTTTTTACGCACAGAGGGCTTACTATCTGTGATCGCTCTCGTCCGGAAATGCGGGAGAATTTTGATGAAATATTACCTTTAAGAAATCGTTAGACATTTGCTGAACGTGGTGTTGTACCGGGTGTCCCTAAAAAAAGGGTGCACGTGTTTACCCAACTTGTTGACCATGAAGTTCTAACATTTGGTGTACGATGTTTACACATATTGAAAGACTAAACACCTAGCTTTCAGATGCTGCATATTTCATCTGATTCGGATTTGTCAATCCTGAGATATGGACAATTAACTAGAGCTACCCAGAATCGATGTTGTGCCACTTTACAGTTTCAAAGGTTTACTCCTATAAGATACAACTTCCACTTGTACGATTGCCCTTCACCAGTGTTATGCAAAATAACATTTTTGTATTGAGATTGAATAGGTTTAAATAATAGAATGAGTGCCTGTGTATCCAAGCAGAACTGAATGTAAAGATGTTTGTTACATGATTCGAACCAGACCTTTTGACGAGGTTTCACAAATGTTTATTGGGCCTACATTTACAAGACAGACATCCATATGGCTGTGTGCGGCCTCAATTTTCATTAGGAGAGGGTGTTCACGGTCTTAAAATATCATGAAACGAGAATTCAAGCAGAAGTCACCAGAGAGTTGCCATTCATTTCCCAAACACTCACGTACCATCTAGGAATACACCATACAAAGGAGTATTGGAAATAATTGGTAGATGGTACAAGCACCAATATGAATAAAGAACAATCTGGAAGACTAAGATATGAAAAGTGGCAGAACAGAGTAACACATTGATAACGTGCGGCGTGCACTTCAGAGGGATCCCAGAATAACTGCTCGTAGAAATCCCTTACCACATTCAAAGGATATCATTTTTGTTCCTCAGCCACTTTTAATCATTTCTGGTCAAATGCCCACACCAATGTTTCAAGACGATTGATGCCCATGGATAGACCAATGTTAGTATCGTTTTGACGCTCATAATCATTCTTTCTGTAAAAGTGGCACAACGTCGATTTTGGGTAGCTTTGATAAACTGGGTATATCTCAGGATTGACAAATCCAAATCATATAAAATAAACGGCATTTGAAAGCTGAGTGTTTTCCCTTTCCGTGTGTATAGACATATTACACCACACTTTGGGATTTCATGGTCAACAAGTTGCGCAAACATGTGCACCCTTTTTTTAGGGACACCCTGTATATCCCACTTCTCCCAACTTATACATGGAAGTAGTTCACCGATCATCCCTGATATTCGCAGTCCGCTGTGATACGGTCTGGGTATTTATATTTCTTCCTGGTGCATGCATTGGCCATGAAGCTTCATGCATTGGCCAGGTTCTCCTCCGAGTTTATATTGGAATGCTACGGTAGGAATGCATCTTTGAGATTGGGATGTAGATCGTTTTTTTTGTGTGCTTCATCCTCGTCATATGGTATTCAGTTCTGAGTTGCTCTCAATATTTGGCCGTGACGACGCAAATTGAACCTTCAATTTTCTAGAGAAAAGTTGCAACATTTCAAGATGTGGAGCAGGGTGCAGATTCGGAGTTGCACAACTGTCCAACTGGCACAGCTTCCCATTTTTTTGCCCCATGAGTCTTACATGTGTAGGTTAGCTGGTGTTAAGAGTTGTACATGGATGGCATTAATCTGGAATGGTAGGAATTATGGGTTCCATACATCCATGATGTGCCAACTTGCACGACAGTGTCCCATCCCTTGCATCGCAGCCATTGTCCTTGTGTTGCGCATTCATACAAGTATATCAGCATTTCTTCCTCGTTTACATAACTTGACTGCTCACTTCCTGAGGTCTTTCAGGATCGTGAATTTAATCAGTCTCTGATTCTCCTTGATTTGGCTGTCCGTCGTATACTCATTCCATAGGATGCGATACCACTGATTTTGCTCTGCCTCCATTACATCTGGACCTCCTCTTCTTCTTCCCTAAACACTCTCGGTACAGTGTTTTATCATCTCTGGGGTGCTTTTTCCTCTCCATGATAATTGGTTAACTGCATACATTTCACTGAGGTGGTGAGTCGTATCAGTTGTAGGCCGTATCATCACATATCGTGTTGCTGTTAAAAACACTATTTTGTAGTGCTTCTGGTTATTCCTGCCCATATCTATACTTTGTGCAGACTGCCTACACTTTCTCAATGTAAGTGATTAGTATAAGTTTTAAATTGAATAGACCTAATCCCATACCATTTGTGTGATGATCACATTGAATACTTGCTTGCTAGCTTGGTCGAAATCTTGTGATGGCCTTGGGTTGTCCCCTGGATCTCCTTCCATGTTTGGGTTGCAACAAGAGAACTTTGCTGCTTCATCGTTTCTCCGAAAACATTGTCCGGCAAGTGTTAGTCCTCCACCCATTTTGATCTGGTCCAAAATCAGCCGGGTTTGCTATGGATGCGTTTTTCCAAATTAAAGCCACGTAGCTTGATCTATCAATCTTCTTTACTAGCACTGACTTGCAGGGTGGTAAGCAAGATGGGTCGGACGCTTTGAATAGTTCCAGTGGTTCTTCCTTATTTTTTCGGAGAGTAGAATTTAGCAAACTTTGCAAACCTGTTTTTATTCACGCATTTGAGCTTGGTCTGGGCGTACATTGAACATACAAACTCCTCAAGTGTATCATCTATATCCGTGGTGACTTTATCAACTTTTCCAACAAGAAGCCCAAATGCTTCGGTAAATTTGGCACTATTTACCATCACGTCATATGGTCTAGCCTTTCCTTTCCTACGATATACCGCCGTATAATCCGAACCCGTAAACGCATGGAATCCGGGCAATGCTGAACAGACATCAACACAAATGGTCTTCGGCAACTGACTGATATTGATCGTCCTTCGGGTATTATTGGAAGATAACCCTAAATCCATATACAGGGAAGCAGAGAGAAGATGTGCATGGTACAAAAGCAGAATGAAGACGTCCGTGTCACTTGCACGGATAGTGATGTAAGGAGACCCTTGTAAACGCTCTGAACACCATAGTAGAACACCATAGTAGAGTATGCGACTCTTCAGGATGTCTGCATATACATCCTTTTGCCACTAAACGGATAGGAATTGTAGCAAAGCAGTCTTGAATGAGGATGAGAGGAGGCCGGTATTGAAGTCCGCGTTACGTTTTTGATCTGGGCCCTTAATAATATAAGAACCTTCATAATCACCGCGAGAGGATCGCTCTGGGTCTTTGATTGTAGGAGATTCATACCGATCACATATTAAGTGAACAACCCTGGACTGAATTGAGCACAGTTTCTCCATGATGGCTCTGGCAATGCCGCCAAATGTACGTGGTAGCGCTGTAAATGTTCTAAAAAAGAACATTGCATCAATAAGGTCACACTTGTGAAGACTATCTGTGCTTGGTTTAACCTTTGCCTCTATAGTTTTTCCATGATGGTAGACTTCTTGGTGTTATTCATTATTCCGCTGTAGTGGCACAATGACCTCTATCAGAGGATGTTAACATCATGCGCAGATCGATATCCTGCTGAGTTACAACAATCGGCCAAAGAGATCCCCGGTCAACGAACTTCTGCCACTTTAAGATCCTTCGTCTCGACTTTCATCTTGATTGAATCAGATGCAAAATTCTTGACTTTACGTCGCTTAATTGGTTTCTGGAATCTCTCATGATTTGTTGTACACTCATTTGCGAACGTTGTACTCCAATCTGTTCCAATTTCTACAAAGTGCAGTATTTCTTTAGTAACCTCAGATGATGCTGCTCGTCCTGTTGTGACGCAAAGGAGCTGGTCACCTTTGCAGTCTGGATCAAATGGATTCAAAGTGGTCTTAAACGCATCAACGATACTCTTGACATCTGCGTTGTCCCGTGTTATACGCTGTGCGCTTAATTCTTGCGAAGCTTATTCTTCGGGATCCATCCATGCACTTTCGAGAAGGCACCCAACTGCCTTTGCCCGGAATAGCCTTGTTAGCATCCATCTTGTGCGCGCTGTCTCGTTGTTGGTAATTGACGTTATGCATGTATGTCTTGAGGCTGCATCTCTGTTAATGGTTTGTTCAAGGGTCAAATCTGCAGCTGGGCTCCGAGAGAAGTTTTATGAAGTTCGACGGATGGAAAAAGCGCCTCTGTGTAAAAGTTGACGAACTGGTTCAGCAATGTTTATTAGGTTTAGATGGTAGCGAACCATCCACCTGGCGTAGTTTGGTTTGTGCGCTGCAAAGAATACGGGAATCATCTTTCCAAGCGCATATATGATAAGTGTACATCATTGGTTCTGCATCCTCTATCGAATAGTAGGTATATCTTGACAAGGTCTACATAACCCATCCCATACTTTGCCGTTGCTCCATGTTATCCTTGCTGGTTTCGTTAGTAAATTTGTCATACTTCGCAATTATGACCTCGGTGAATACAGAAGACCGCTCCATCTTACGCAATGATGTGGGGTCTCTATTCTTCTGAAGTGTGGTCAAATGCTCAAGAAACTCACTTGGGTATGGGTCCGTTTTGACTGAAGATCTGCTGTAAGTCCGATGTCTATATAGCCGTAGCCAGTAAAGGATGGATTCGTTTACAACAGTTGAATTGCTTCCCTGAAAATACCCCATTGTGTGATCCTTGTGCAAGTACATCACAATCGCCTAGAATTTGAGGGCCTCCTGATTCATCCAAACAATATCCTATGCATGCGAAATAGGTCATGGCTATGTGAAATGGTCCGAAGCATATGAATAGGTTGTCAAAATCTAGGAGATTCGGTAGATTGTATTTGTAATGCCGGTTTGGCAATAGCAAGATCATAGTGCACTACCATAAACTGCTGATAACATTCTTTGGCAACCTGTTGTGACCGCTTCATGGTTTCTTTCACAACATCTACTCTCGTAGGTCGGGGTGGAATGTTTTCCAAGTAATGCACCCTTTACATTGGTAAGTCATCTACAGTTGTAAGGGAGTTCCATCCATAGTCTATCTTGCCTTAGAAGTTTAACCAAATTAGGTGGAACTTTGTTTGTGATGGTTTTATACGAGAATGAAGTAGTTATAGGTTTCCCTCTAACATGCTCACAATATGTTGCAAACGTTGTTAACTCTCTCTTCTTAGACTCCGTAGTCGATACAACACCACTATCACCCTCATCATCACCTTCTGACCTTCTTTTAGTACCATTTCTTGACCCTGTTGTGATTTCTTCACTCTTCTCTACCCCTTCCTGTGTCACTTGTTGGACAGGCACAACCATATGTACATCTAACGCTGCTTCTATTCCTCGCTTATCTTTGTCATCCTTCTCCATCACCTCAGCTGTCATCTGTTTTGTCGCCATAGTCGCCATCTGTATCTCTAACTCTGCTTCTATTCCTTGCTCATCTTCCTCACCCTTTCCTACAAATCATCTGTCATCTCTTCGGTCGTAATAATCACCAGCTCCAACTATAACTCTGCTCCTGCTTCTATTCCTCGTTTATCTTCTTCACTCTTCTCCAACACCTCGTCTGTCATCTGTTTGGTCGGCATAGACGTAATATCATGTATCTCTAACTATGATTCTATATATTCATCGATTATCTTCTTCATTCTTCTCCATCACCTCATCTGTCATATGTTTGGTCAGCATAGTCGCTATCTGTATCTCTAACTCTGCTTTAATTCCTAGTTTATCTTCTTCACTCTTCCCCATCACCTCATCTGTCATCTGTTTGGTCGGCATAGTCGCCATCTGTGTCTCTAACTGTGCTTCTATTCCTTGCAGATCTTCTTCACTCTTTTCTATCAATCCATCAGTCATCTGCTTATTACTCGTCATAGTCGCCAACTCTAACTGTAACGCTGCTTATGGTCCTATTCCTTGCGTATCTTCCTCACCCTTTCCTATCATGTGTCATCTGCTTAGTAGTCATAGTCGCCATTCTAACTCTAACGCTGCTTGTAGCCCTCGCTTATCTTCTTCACTATTTTCTCTCACTTCCTCTGCTATCATTTGGATAGGCAATATAGTCCTTTCTTCGATCTCTGACGTTGCATGTGGACATTGCCTACCCCCTGCCTTCGTTATTAATGTATCGGCTCTCCGTGTGTTGTCTTTGAAAACGATATACCAACAGTGTCGTGCAAAGTATCTTTTCCTGACTATGTTTTATTGAGCTCATCATAATTATCCCACACGACCGCTGTGGCTATATTGTCTGTCTTGCATGCTCCAAATGGTAATCTTGTTTTCTTCTCAAGAATTCTACTTGCAATTTTATTCTCAGTCTCTTCGGCTCTCATTGTAATTGATGGCATGTCCTAGCACCTATTATTGCGGTAGTGACATTGAAGTCAAATGCTAATTTTCCCTGCAACATTTATACCAAGGCATGTATTAATCGAGAAAACCCGACATTCAATCACAAAGACGTTTATCGACCCCGTGACGTCACAATACGCCAGGTGACTCAACGATAATCTATGTGATTATATTGTTAAAGATGTTCACAAACTTCAATGTCAATATTGCTAGAAATCTGGTACATTTGGGAACAATTTGTTATGTTCTCCCGGTACTGAGGCGAATGAATAATGATTGGGACAGTGCCCATGCATTTTGGGTGTTTATTTGTGTGAAAATAGAAATCATAATTATTGACTTTGAACAATCATACATTCAGTATTAGACTAGGTACTTCCTTGTAATTTTGACACAAGACAGTTACATATGTGAGACAGTTTCTATAAAAGTTACGACTCAATATCATAATTGGTTACGTAACCAGGGGACTTTTTCAAAATCATGAAATATCATTTTTACACCAAAAATCGTATTTTTCTCGTTTGTTTTAGCTATTTTGGTAACATTTGTTAACAATGTCAATGTTGTTTCATACCAACCTGTGGGGAATATGATTAGCTTTAAGATGAGACTAATATAAAAAATGTTGAACAATTTTATCACGTTCTGTGCTCTAAAACATAAATGTAAGTGAAATGGAGGCTCAAAAGAAGGTCATTGACCTCTGACCTCGTGACCCACCGCTAGGTGCACTTAAGACCAGTGTTTTCAGAAGGCCAAGGGTATGGGCTAATACAATATCATAACCAGATCGACTGTCAATTTGTTCCGATAGAGACAATGGCGGCTCTCCATCTACATTGTTCATGGTAAATGTTGGACTTTGACTCTGTTTAACCATTTATATACGTTGGTTTATATTTACAATTTTTAAAAAAAAAATAGAATGTTCAAAATGTTAAGGCCCTGTCACACCATAACGTATCGCCTCAACGTATGCCAACGTATGCGAAATATCGAAAAATACGTTGGTGTACGTTGGCGTACGCTGATATAAGTTAGGGGTACGTTGGGGATACGTCGTTTACGTTAAGAGCACGCTGTGATACGCTGTGACAATTTGGACCACGAAAAAATATTGAGCATGCTCAAAATTTCTCGACGTACTCAACGTGTGCTTAATACGTTCTGCATAAGTTCCCGGTAAGTTTGTGGTACGTTAAATATACGTTGACATACGCTGACATACGTTAGTGGTACGTTACTCGTACGTTACTCGTAAGTTGGTATACGTTGATGAACGTAGGCTGGGGGAAACGTACAGCCAACGAAGTGATAACGAGTTGATAACGTATATGTGCCGTATGTATAATGTATGCCTGACGTATTTCCAACGAGTTTCGACGTATTCTCACGTATTCACCTTATGCCGGGCGATCGTGTAAGGCCCTGTCACGTATCCATATCGTATTGAACGTATACATAGCGTATGACTAACGTATTGATAGCGTATCACTAACTTATAACATACTTATGACAGCGTATCACAGCGTATGCGAGCGTATGACTAACGTATGCTTAACGTATACTTAACGTATTCGTAGCGTATGTCTGCCGTGTTCGACGTATCGTCAGCGTATCCTCGACGTACAACGAACACGTGGCTTATTATGCCGCTGTAGCACGTATAAATACCGCGCCGATCTCACATTACATCATTCCCGCCGATGTCATCAAGCAGTTAACATGCCTCCCAAGAAGAAGCAAGCAACCAGGGGCCGAAGCCGAGGAGGAGGAAAAAGCAAGAAGGCCAAGACAGACCATGAAGAAGTGAGGATGAGATACTCAAGGGACCCATTTATATACTCAAACCCTCCATAAGTTCCCAAAACGCCGAATGCGCGCTAGCTGTACGGTAGCCCTGTCACACCATGGCGTATCGCCTGAACGTATAACAACGTATGCGAAATATCGAAAAATACGTTGGCGTACGTTGGCGTACGTTGGCGTACGTTGGCGTACGTTGGCGTACGTTGGTGTACGCTGATACAAGTTAGGGGTAAGTTTGGGATACGTCGTATACGTTAAGAGCACGCTGTGATACGTTGTGAAAATTTGGAACACGTCGAGCCCGCGAACAATTATTGAGCATGTTCAAAATGTCTCGACGTACTCAACGTGTGCTTAACTTACGTTCTGCATAAGTTCCCGATAGGTTCGTGGTACGTTAGACATACGTTTACAAACGCTGACATACGTTAGACATACGCTGACATACGTTAGAGGTACGTTAATCGTCTTAAGTTATAGGTTGGACATATAGATTTACCCTTCTAGATATTTTAATAGTTATCATCTAGGCTGCGTTTACTTAACACTTGTCCCGCCTTGTACGCAACTCAATTTCTGCAACGGCATAAGTCACGTGTTCGTTGTACGCCGAGAATACGCTGAGGATACGTCGAGCACGGCAGACATACGCTACGAATACGTTGATCATACGCTCGCCGATCGCATACGCTGTGATACGCTGTCATAAGTTAGTGATACGCTATCAATACGTTGGTCATACGCTATGTATGCGTTTAATACGCTATGGATACGTTCATTCCATCACCGATGTTGACGCAATTCGTTGGGAAGTTGGACGTTCTTGGACGTTCTCGGACTCTGACAATTTTCGAGCTATTTTTTGAATACGTCGGCATACGTTCAGGCCACGTTCAGGCCATACGCTATGGTGTGACAGGGCCTTTAAGCGGGTGACAACGTAGTGATCAATAAACTATGTATATATGATTAACATTTGCTGCGTTAGCGTTTCGCAAGTTGGGTACGTTGCTTATTCGTCAGCTGCTGTTCGGCCATATACGATGCTTAGAAACCTACACCCAACGTGCTCAGCGTTCACACAGCGAATTCTCACCCTCTCAACATTTTGAACATACTTATATATATACCTAAGGGGACCGATGCGAAATCCTAGCAAACCACCAGCGAATACAACGTATACCAAATATGTGACAGCCGCGGTAGTCTGGCGCTGAGCCAGGTGCTCCTAAAAACAAGGAACTTATATACACGATACACGATATTATGTCAGCTTACAGGTGTTTTTGCGAACCTTGCGTGTCATAGAAAACCGTTACTTTTGCGGGTATTTAAGGGCCTAACGTGGTAAGGGTTGTTTATAGATTAGTGTAAGATTTATCCTTTGAACCAAGTAAAGTGAAGATTATACACAGAGTGTAAGGGAAGCAGTTTTGGGCGTTTTACTTGGCCAGTCAATCATTGTTTACATGAGATACGGTGCAGAATTATGAACCTGTGTACTGCGATAAATGGATGAAATCACTTCTATTATTGTTTGGTTTTACATTCCTGAGAGAACACTTATAAATACGTTCAAAACCCATACATATATGAAGAGGTGTTCATGGTCAGTTCAATTGTGATAAAAGAACCTTTATTTACGTCAACAGCTGAAGGTTACTTGCTTATTGTTTACAAATGCAGGATTCAGGTACTTTGGTTAAAGTAAATGGAATATCAACAAGCCAATGATATATTACGTCATGTTTGCGGTATACTGTATTAATTGTGATTATTATGTCATATTTTTCTATACAGTTTCACGTAACTTGTGGGACCTTATGGAAGCAGAATCCTTCAAGCTTCAGTAAATAAAGAAACATCGTTTACCCAAGAACATTTGCCTAAGTTGCGTATTCTTTTTGCGAACGACACTCCCTGCGGCACATTATCTGCGAATGCCGTAACAGTGAAACACGAAGCCTTACCATAGAACTGCGAAAGAAACACCTGTGTAAGTCTACTGAATGAATGCGGGGATTAGGTCCCAGGAATTGATCTCCTGGACTGAACCTACTGCGAACGTTAAATCAACGACACTGTGTTTGTGAGATTTAACGGCGATAACTCTTGAGAGCCCCCCCCCCCCCCCCCCCCCCCCCCCCCCCCTTGTCCCAGTCTGCAATTGTTACGAATTGGTATCTCTGCTGGAAATGAAATAGATACCGAAGAACAGAGACACCTTCAATATTAAAATATCACAAACCAGTTCATCTGATTATTATGCTTGATTGCCGTTCCAACTTACCCATCTGCTATGACGGTCACTCAAAGTTCAACTAAAAACTGTTTCTTAACGATAGACCGTTCGGTGTAAGTTGACACATTATACGCCCAAGGGTAGTCAGACTGTCCTATTGTTCTGTGATATTCCCCCCCCCCCCCCTTACAGTTTGCAAGTCAACTAGTGTCATCAAGAGACTAGTCAAGAGAACAATTGACAATTGCATGAAGAACTATTGCGACAACTAACGACTCCATGTGATGAGATACTGCGATGTTGAAGAACTGATATCAAGATAGTCAAGAGACTAATTGACAATTGTATGAAGAATTGCGACAAATAAAGAATCCATGTTATGAGATACTGCGACATTGAAGAACTGATCAAGATCAACCAAGGATTCTTGTTGGATGTTAATATATTGACTTAAAATTGCATATTGATATCCTTTTACATTGATATTTGTGTTGAATATGCTAACAAGGAAGGATTGGTTCTCTATAATGAGATAGTGTATGGATTATATTGGTTATTGCGACATACTCCTCAAGTGTGAAGTTTGTAATACTTCCAGCTTATCAGTCTGAGTTTTGATTCAGGTTTCTATGTTTGTATTTTATGGTTTTCTAGTCCACTGCGACCATAATTTACACTTGCCATAATTTAGGTTTTCTAATGTTCAGACCTGAGTTGGACGCTTATTGTGAACTACACATCTATTCGAGTATACATTTTTATCAAAGGTTTATGTTCATGCATGGTGCCTTCAAATCATTACTGTTCCTAAAAATAAGGTATTTGCAGGCTTTATGGCATGCATGGTATTTACAGAAAAATTCCATAATTCCTATAAACTTGGGATATTGTCATATTGCTTGTAAATCAAATTATATGCGGTTGTTCTAGCTCATCAACTTTGTTTGCGTAATAACCCGTTTACCGGCATCATTATTCAGGTTATTTATTCCGGCCCTGGTACAATCATCCATTACCATTGACAAAATAGGTACGGTCACACACATTCAGGTTCAGATAAATGTTTATTATCTAATTGTTTTGTAATGTCAAAAGCAAACATGAACCCCTGGGAAGGTGGAGTTGGTCATGGGGAGGTATCTGCGAGGCTAACTACCAGACTCAAGAAGTCGACTACTGGTCAATGGGAGGTGTCTGAAAGGTCAGTTACCGGTCATTCTTTGAGGTCAACTACCGGCCGTTCGTCAAGGTCATCTAGGTCATCAGCTTCTATCGCCCGTAAAAAACTAGAGGCAGCCTCAGAGGCTGCAGCCCTTGAGGCTAGATTAAGGAACATGGAAAGAAGCTCTAAGATCAGGATGGAGTTGGAAGCCAAGAGGGCAGAACTTGACAGGGCTGAGATAGAGGACGAGTTAAGCCAGGCCCACGCACGTTTAGAAGCCATTTTGCAGGTTGAGTTGGAGGGATCAGTCTCGCGTGGGAGCCATGGCAGCGTCTCACTGCCAGGATCTGAAGACGTTAGTGATAGAGTGCAGCGGTATGTGGAGTCACTTCCTGGAACAGTTGATGGTGAAAAATGTTCAACCACATGTCCTCAGGCGTCACATCCTGGAAACGTAATTTCACCAGAGGCTTCAGCCCTACCACCAACGACACGAGCATACGCACCAGTAGATACACGTATGTATGAGACTTCAGCCCCACCACCAACGACACACACATACGCACCAGTAGATACACGTATGTATGAGACTTCAGCCCCACCACCAACGACACACACATACGCACCGGTGGATACACGTATGTATGAGGCTTCTGCCCCATCGCTGACGACACAGGCATATTATACACCAGTGGCTTCAGCTCCACCACCAAAGACACAAGCATATTATACACCAGTGGATACATATGAGGCTTCAGCCCCACCACCGATAAGGATGACACGTAATGCTCCTGCTTCATTTTATGCTGATTTTGCGAAGTCATTCGCTGAGCAGATCAATCTCAGCAGATTGCCACCACCTGAACCAGGTATCTTTTCAGGTAATCCTATCGAATTCCCTAATTGGAGGGCAGCCTTTGAAACCCTGATCGAGCACAAAGGCATTCCATCGCCTGAAAGGCTGTACTACTTAAAGAAGTACTTGGGTGGTGAAGCCAGAGAATCCGTTGAAGGATATTTTCTCCTAGCTTCCGGTGACGCCTACGAAGAGGCAAACAATCTACTTGCAGAGCGATACGGTGACCCATTTGTGGTTGCTATGGCATTCCGGAAGAAGCTCGAAGATTGGAAGAAGGTACCATCCCGTGACGGAACAGCATTACGGAAATATGCAGACTTCCTTCGTCAATGTGAAACCGCTATGAGCACTAATGATGGGTTGCAGGTTCTTAATGACATCCATGAAAACAGGAAGTTAGTGGACAAATTGCCTGAATGGATGGTCCATCGCTGGGTTCGCATTGTGTCAGCCTACAAGGACCAAACCAAGAGATTCCCCCCATTACGAGAATTCTCCAGGTTCGTTGCCACAGAGGCAAAAATAGCGTGTGAGCCGACATTTAAAGAATTGACATATAGTCAGGAAAAGGCAAAATCTTCGTACAGCAAACGACCGGTTGGATCCTTCGCCACAGAGACAACCACCGTCAAACAAACCTGCATCCTATGCGATAACAACCACCACATTGACAAGTGTTCAGCCTTTAAAGGGAAACCAATGACCGCAAGGAAAGACTTTGCCATGGAGAAAGGGCTTTGTTTCGGATGTCTTCAAAGGGGACATAGATCAAGGGGATGCCAGAAACGCCTGGTGTGTGACACCTGTCACAAACGACATCCCACTTCACTCCATGGAGACGTCCGTGACAAGACAGAAACTTCCAAGCAACCACCGGTCAACACACATAACACAGGGGTGACACATCTCAATGATACTAGCAACACCAGCAAGGCTTCTATGATTGTTCCTGTGTGGGTATCTCATGTCCAAAGACCTGACACGGAGGCCTTAGTCTACGCCTTGCTGGACAGCCAATCAGACACTACCTTCATTATTGATGCGATAGCCAACGATCTTGGTGTTGAAGGACGGAATATTAAATTGTCACTGTCAACCATGACGGCAAAGGATCAGGTGATCAACAGCAGAAGAATAGATGGGCTGAAAGTAAGGGCATATGACAGTGCATTGGCACTTTCACTTCCGGCCACCTACACAAGAGATATTATGCCTGCCAATCGGGGACATATTCCAACTGCTGACATGGCCCGAAAATGGCCACACTTGCAGAGAATTGCGACCAAGATTCCCCCGCTGATGGATTGCGAAGTTGGTCTGCTAATTGGGTACAACTGCGCTAGTGCTTTAGCACCTCGAGAGGTTATACCACCAGAGACAGCAGATCAGCCATATGGACAGCGGACGGACCTTGGATGGGGTATCGTGGGCATCATCGACCCAAATGAGATGGACTTGCAAGACGACATCATAGGCGTAAGCCATCGAATCGTGACAGCTCACGTCCCAACACAGCTGGGCACAGAAAGAAGTAATCAAGTCCAGATGGCAGTCAGGTCCTCCATTAAGGAAGCCATACATACAGGTATAAGTCCCCTCCAAGTTATCCAATGGATGGAGTTAGATTTTAGTGAGCAGGAAGCTGGCAGTGCACTCTCCCAGGATGACAGAAAGTTTCTGAAGATAGTGGAGGAAGGCATCGATCAGAAGCCTGACAAGCACTACCAGATGCCGCTTCCCTTTAAGGAGGTCAAGCCAAAGCTGCCAAATAACAAAGTACAGGCAAGTCATCGTCTACAGCAGCTGAAACGCCGCTTTCAGAAAGACCCGAAGTACCAGAATCACTATGAGGTGTTTATGAATAACGTTATCAAGAGTGGTTTTGCAGAAGACGTACCCGAAGATGAAATGCAGACCGCAGAGGGCTGCGTATGGTATATTCCACATCATGGAGTGTACCACTCTAAGAAGCCCGACAAAATTCGGGTAGTGTTTGACTGTAGTGCCCGGTTCCGGGGTGAATCACTCAACGAGAATCTATTGCAAGGTCCGGACCTCACCAATGCTTTGATAGGAGTGCTATGCCGGTTCCGACAGGATACTGTTGCGTTCATGTGTGATGTAGAACAAATGTTCTATCAGTTCAAGGTGGCCGCCGAGCATAAGGACTACCTCAGGTTCCTATGGTGGGATGACGGAAACTACGACTCCCAACCCAAAGAGTTCAGAATGAAGGTTCACCTATTCGGAGCTGTGTCATCTCCAGCATGTGCCAACTTCGGGCTGAAACGTATTGCAGACGACAATGAAGCAGAGCTTGGGACCACAGCAGCTAACTTCATACGACAGAACTTCTATGTTGATGACGGGCTTACATCGGTTGCCACTCCAGAGGAAGCGATCAAGCTGATTAATGACACCAAGGAGATGTGTGCTAGAGGTGGTTTACGACTGCACAAGTTTGTCTCCAATTCAAAGGATGTGATGGCAGAAATACCACACCAAGACCAAGCTAAGGGCATTAGAAATCTCGACCTCATGAATGGTGGTCTTGCAGTTGAGAGAGCTCTGGGAGTGGAATGGTGCATCGAATCTGACTCATTTCAGTTCCGTATCACTTTGAAAGACCAGCCACTTACCAGACGGGGAATCCTTTCCACAGTTTCTTCAATATATGATCCGCTAGGGTTCGTGGCCCCAGTTATGTTAGTTGGTAAGCAGATTCTGCAACAGATGTGCAGAGAAGGCGCTGATTGGGACTCTCCCGTTTCAGAACTATTGAAGCCACAATGGGAACGATGGAGAAATAGCCTAACACAACTTGAAGATTTCAAGCTGCAGAGATGCCTTAAGTCATCCACCTTGGGGGAAGTAACCACAACAGAGATTCACCACTTCTCTGACGCAAGTACACAAGGATATGGCCAATGCTCCTATTTGCGTCTTATAGATGACCAGGATAACGTCCATTGCGCGTTCATCATGGGAAAAGCCAGGGTCACCCCTCTGAAGATTGTGACCATTCCTCGACTGGAGTTGACTGCTGCCGTAGTGTCAGTGAGGATTAGCAACCTACTAGAGAGAGAGCTTAAGTTTAAGCAAAATATTACAGAGTTCTTTTGGACAGACAGCAAAGTCGTGCTTGGATACATTGCAAATGACTCGCGCAGGTTTCACGTCTTTGTTGCCAACAGAGTGCAGAAGATACGAGATTCCAGTGACCCAGCGCAATGGCGATATGTCAAAACAGATGAGAATCCAGCAGATGATGCATCGAGAGGCATCAGTGCCCAGGAACTTACAACCACATCCAAATGGCTTACTGGCCCTGACTTCCTGTGGTCAAAGATGTCTTCCAAAGGGGACACATATGATTGCGAGCAGACTCTTTTGGAGAATGATCCAGAGGTGAAGAAGTCATCATTTGCGACAAAGGTTGAGCGTCTACAACTCTTCGAAGTAGAGCGACTAGAGCACTTGTCAACCTGGACAAGAGCAAGAACAGCGGTAGCCAACTGCTTGGAGTACAGAGCTCGTCTGAAGAGTCGGATAAAACCGAGACTCCAAGCGGTTGGCTTCATTAAGATTAAACGTACCCCATATCTACGCCCTACAGTAGAGGGTTTACAGTTGGCCAAGGTGGAGATTATTAGAGCGGTGCAGCAGGAGCGGTCCGGTGGAGAAGTCGGGATTCTCAGGTCCCTACGCCTGACTGGGAATACCCCTGGTAGGGATGAGGCCAGGAAGCGGAACCAAGCCATCAAAGGAACCAGCTGCCTGTACCGATTAGACCCTTACCTTGATAAAGATGGCATCCTGCGAGTTGGCGGAAGGCTTGAGAAAGCACATTTCCCTGTGGAATTTAAACATCCAGTGATCCTTCCTAGGAAACATCATGTCACCGAGCTCCTGATGAGACATTGCCATGAAAGTGTTCAGCATCAGGGGCGAGGTATGACGACAAACGAGATACGATCTAACGGATTTTGGATCATTGGGTGCAGCTCAGCAGTATCACACATGATCTCCAGATGTGTTAAATGTAGACGCCTACGTAGTAATGCTCAGGTGCAGAAAATGGCACCGCTACCAAAGGACAGACTGGAGCCTGCGCCACCATTTACGTATTCCGCTGTGGACTATTTTGGACCCTTCTACATAAAAGAGGGTAGAAAGGAGATGAAGAGATACGGTGTGTTGTTTACGTGTATGGCATCCAGAGCAATTCATGTGGAAACAGCGGCGTCTCTCTCTACAGACAGCTTCATTAATGCCTTGCGTCGCTTTATAGCATTACGAGGCCCCATACGACAACTTAGATCGGATAGAGGCACTAATTTTGTAGGCGCCGAGGCTGAATTGAAAAGAGCCTGCCTAGAAATGGACACCCAACGAGTTGGCAATTTTCTTTTGAAGGAGAATTGTGATTACGTAGAGTTCAACATGAACGTACCATCAGCCAGCCACATGGGCGGAGTTTGGGAACGCCAGATACGGACAGTGCGTAATATTCTGGTCTCATTGATGAGTGAAGCAGGCACCCAGCTGAATGACGAGTCATTAAGGACATTCATGAGCGAAGCTACAGCAATTGTTAACAGTCGCCCCCTGACAGTCGACAACTTAAACGATCCTATGTCACTGGAACCATTGACCCCGAATCACCTGCTCACTCAGAAGTCCCGGATTATACTTCCTCCACCAGGAGAGTTCCAGCGTCAGGATATGTATCTCCGGAAATATTGGCGACGAGTCCAGTACCTTGCTAACGAGTTTTGGTCACGATGGCGACGAGAGTACCTACAAGCTCTACAAAGCAGATCAAAATGGGTCAAGCCTAGGAGAGATCTTGAGACTGGAGACATTGTGATCATCAAGGATGAAACAGTACCGCGCAACAAATGGCAGTTAGGACGAGTTGCAGAAGTGTATCCCAGCGAGGACGGACACGTACGCAAAGTGAAGCTTACTATCGGGAACAAAGCGTTAGACTCTAAGGGTAAACCTACCCATGACCAACCCCACACCCTTGAGCGACCAATTCACAAACTGGTCCTTCTTTTGGAAAATCCTGAGACCAGCATTTAAAGTCATAGTGGATATCTGTGGGATATTTTATTTAGTCCATTACTGGTATAGCGTTGGGGTACGGTTGGGAAAATCAGCATGTAATTGCTAATTTTGGGGAGGTATGTGACAGCCGCGGTAGTCTGGCGCTGAGCCAGGTGCTCCTAAAAACAAGGAACTTATATACACGATACACGATATTATGTCAGCTTACAGGTGTTTTTGCGAACCTTGCGTGTCATAGAAAACCGTTACTTTTGCGGGTATTTAAGGGCCTAACGTGGTAAGGGTTGTTTATAGATTAGTGTAAGATTTATCCTTTGAACCAAGTAAAGTGAAGATTATACACAGAGTGTAAGGGAAGCAGTTTTGGGCGTTTTACTTGGCCAGTCAATCATTGTTTACATGAGATACGGTGCAGAATTATGAACCTGTGTAGTGCGATAAATGGATGAAATCACTTCTATTATTGTTTGGTTTTACATTCCTGAGAGAACACTTATAAATACGTTCAAAACCCATACATATATGAAGAGGTGTTCATGGTCAGTTCAATTGTGATAAAAGAACCTTTATTTACGTCAACAGCTGAAGGTTACTTGCTTATTGTTTACAAATGCAGGATTCAGGTACTTTGGTTAAAGTAAATGGAATATCAACAAGCCAATGATATATTACGTCATGTTTGCGGTATACTGTATTAATTGTGATTATTATGTCATATTTTTCTATACAGTTTCACGTAACTTGTGGGACCTTATGGAAGCAGAATCCTTCAAGCTTCAGTAAATAAAGAAACATCGTTTACCCAAGAACATTTGCCTAAGTTGCGTATTCTTTTTGCGAACGACACTCCCTGCGGCACATTATCTGCGAATGCCGTAACAAAATAGGTCATGAAATAATGACAATTAGGCCCTGTAACATAGTTACGAATAGAGCTAACGTGTGCTCGACGTTTTGGAAATTTAGGTGACGTTCGAGTAAGTTGTCATTCATTCGTTAGCTCTATTTGTTGGGTTAACTTCTTTTCAATTACAGAATGTAAATAGTCAACAACAGAATTTAAGGTCACTAGATTCTGAATGGACTTCCTTTCATTGGTGTACCATTTTTGCTGACATGTAGCAGTGACAGTTCATGAAGTAACTTTATCCTTAACTGGAATGTGAATGTACCCCAGGCCCCAACAACTCAAGCTTGATGGCCAAGTAATGGTTATAGTGTTTCCATATCCGTCTTAGTTGACCTGTTATTGTAGGGATAATAACAAATAACATTATAACAACAAAACAAAGTAATAACAGCAAAGTAATGACAAAATAATACTTAAAATTAAGTAAAAATAAGACCAACATAGTACGACACACTAATACAAACAGAATAGTTAAAATTACCAATAACGTCAAAGAAGTCAAAGACGACCTTCATCTAAAATTAGGTTATCACATGTACAGCACACGAACTCTTCTTTGACAAAACTGTAAAAGCATGCTTGACCAAACGGCGTATGCGTCACTATCTTTTGATTGGACGTGTTACGTGCGTGACTATATGGGGTACTATACTCTGTTTGGCCATCTCGAGACAGTGACGTAACCGCGTATTCTACTAATTACATCACATAACGCGCGCGCATACTGGCGGCGCTGGCGTACAAACACGAGCGTTGAAAGGCAGAAGATACACGCGTGCGTAAAAGCTGCGCCTGTTCAGTTACGTCACTGTCTCGAGATGGCCAAACAGAGTATAGTGGTGTACCCAGGGGGGGGGGGGGGTCCAGGTGGGCCGGTGCCCCCCCCCCCTGAAATAAGCCCGTCGGTAAACTTGAGCCTCCGTCGGTAGATTTGCGTCTTTGACCATGCGGTTTTGTTTTGGACGGTTTTGTGGACAACCTATCGTTACCCCCCCCCCCTCCCCTATCGTTAACCCCCCCCCCCCCCCCTCACCTCACTTATCAAGATTTCAGCTGCTGATTGGAAACAAATTGGCATGTTTTACAATTTTTTGGGAGTCTGTACAAAAATTGTCGGTAAATCATGCCTTTCGTCGGTACAACTATGATCGTGCCCCCCCCCCCCCCCCCCACCCACCCCCCAGTTTCCAAATGCTGGGTACGCCACTGTGGGGTTCTTTTCAAAACTCTGCCAAATCTGTTTCAGGGGTATTTCCCCCTATTGCGTAAACTTCGATAAAAGAAAGACTTATGTTCTAAGGACATTGAAATTAAGTTGCGCGTATCGTGCAAAAATTGGTTATGTTAACACTAAAATGGTCCTGAAAACGTTCCTCACCTTAACACGACCTTGCTAAGCGGCTTGATTCTTGAACAATAAGACATTGAAATAATTCGTGTGTATTGTTACATTAAAAAAGTCTAGAAAAAAGTTCTTGCAGCCATCTTGTTAAGCTTGAATAATAAAACATTGTAATTAATTCGCGCGTAGCGCACAAAAAAATGGTTATTTTATCACTAAAATGGTCCTGAAAACGTTCATGAAGCAACCTTGTTCCAAACGCGCGAACATTTCTAGTTTTCTAACTATTATGGTCCAGAAAACGTTCCTAGAATATGTTGTTATAGAGTTTGAATAATAGACATTGAAACCAATTCGCGTGAAGCGTGCAAAAATGGCTATTTTAACACTAAAAAGCTCCAGTAAACGTTCCTGAGCCATCATGTTTAAAGCTTGAATAATTTACGCGTACAGACTGTCAGTTTCTTAAACTAAAATGTTCTAGAATAACGTTATTTAGGTCTTTTTCACTAAAATGGTATAGAAAACGTTCCTGAAACCATTAAACATGTTGAAACTAATTTCGCGCAAAAAAAAGTTCTTTTGATGGGCATCGTCCCAACCTTTCAATTAAGGGGCGTTCCCCTCCCCGCTTGCACTGTCTATGCTCGTTAACTCTTTTGTCAATTGGGGTGGGGGAGGTGGTTACGCCATTGGTGGTGGGGAATGCCGTTGGCGGGGATTCATAGGGCCGAGCTGTTGGGTTTAAACTTGTCTGGGTGATTTAAAAATCTTCTCTTGTTATCAATATTTACATTTGTTATACAACACTGTCATGGTTCAGATAGAGACGTAGAGATAAAGTGAGAGACACTAAAAGCTCCCCTGCTCCTCATCTTCATCCTCCCCTCCCCTCCTTTCCTTCTCTCCCCTCCTCCTCTCCTCCCCTAGAGCCGGGAGCACTGTCCCCGTAGCAGTGGGACTTTTAGCATGTTTGGGGACTGCAAGGAGTTTACGACTACCCGAGCGGGGACTAGCATGTGAACAGTATGGTGTGAGAAGCTCGTCGATATACATTGTGGTTCAATAAAACGTTGACAGTTTTTCAAAGCCACATTTTTCAAAATTGTGGGATTTGGTTTAAATGTTTTTTACACATTCCTCAAAAATATCATCTTGGCCATCTATGCTGAAAATCTCAATGTTAATAATGCTATGGCGGGAAAATGATAACTATTTGAAGAGAATCTCTCTAAAATCTCTTTGTCCACGGGTAAGTCTACGGGAAATGACCAGCAAGATAACATTAAATGGCATCGTCATTTTTAAGCCATAGAGTACAGAGCGTTTAAAGTGCCATTAGATGGCTAAATAATTATCTTGACAAGTCGACATATTATCAACGTTATGTTGAGATAGTCACAATTTTTTTCTCACATTTTTGATTTAAACAGTTTTATTAGTCGTCATGATGATATAGACTATCTTGTCAAGTTGGCTTTACAAAACATAGATGTTGTCATGGCGAGATAGGTTAACTTGAAGAGTCAACTTCACAAAAAGTAGATGTCGTCATGGTGAGATACAATCTCTCGTCGAGTCGACTTCACAAAAAGTAAATGTCGTCATGGGGAGATAGATTATCTCGTCAAGTCGACTTCACAAAAAGTAGATGTTGTCATGGTGAGATAGATATATCTTGCCAAGTTGACTTCATAAAAAGTGAATGTCGTCATGGCAATATAGACTTTCTCGTCAAGTCGACTTCACAAAAAGTATATGTCGTCATGGTGAGATAAAGTATCGGGACATGTTGATTTCATAAAAAGTGGATGTCGTCATGGTGAGATAAATTACCTCGTCAAGTCAACTTCCCAAAACGTGGATGTCGTTATTTCAAGATAGGTAATCTTTCCAAGCCGGCTTTGCAAAAAGTAGATGTTGTCATGAAGAGATACGTGATCTTGACATGTCGACTTCCCAACAAGGAGAAGTCGTCATTGGACGATAACTTTTCTTGTCAAGTCAACTTAAGAAAAAGAGCATGTCGTCATGGCAAGATAAATTGTTTTGACAAGACGATTTCACAAAATGCGGATGTCGTCATGGTAAGATAAATTAACTTGTCAACTTGACTTCAAAAAAAGTGGATGTCGTCATGTCAAGATAGGTTATCTTGTCAAGTCGACTTGGCAAAAAGAAGATGTAGTCATGGCGAGATACATGATCTTGACATGTCGACATGGCGAGATAAACTATCTTGTCAAGTCAACTTCATTTTGTTCAATCCTTTTCAATGTAGCGATCTTAATTATTAACCGATCTTCTTGAATAATATCTCAAATTAAAGATAAGTAATTTCGTTACAACTTTACATAATTTAATATTTTTACGTAAGAGTATGTATTACCTTGTCAGTTACATAGCACGACCCGCGTATAAGCAGATAAGGTGGGTGATCCTTCTGAGCAGTATAATTAGTGACTGGATACTCTCATGCATGGGAGATCTATTCTAGCTTCATAAATCGAGGTACTGCGCTTCCCTATTAGTTTGATGTTTACAGTCGGTGACAGGTAGACGGTTAGCCTGGGAATATTATATTTAACATACTCGATCTGACACATGCTACTTTTAAAGTGTCGATGTTCTTGCCATGACCTACGTGGATTGTTTTAAATTCTCAATTTGAAAGTGAATTCAAAAGATATGCCAAAATAAATATATCACGCGTTTTTATTTTCACGGTAGCTGATTTAAGCTCACGGTTATTGTAGTGCCAACATTTCCACATTAATAGTATTAATTACAAAACATTCTGCTGTGATATTTATATCATAGTCCTGTAATAGTATATTATGATCGTACCTGAACTGGAGCAACTTCGGAAGTGTTCTCAAATTCAATAACCTGCTGGCCTGTTTTTCGCTATCCAATAGTCTCCGCTTCAAATCCTCCATCTCTTTCCTGTGCTGTTCCTTCAAGTCTGCTACCCTCCTGTCCCTACTCTTCTGGCTAGTCTTAATCTTGTCGTGGGCTTTTCTCTGTTCATGTAAGAGTAGTTAAGAAAGAAATGTGGATGCATTAGGTAGAGCTCTTTGGAGAACCCTAACGTAATTACAGCTTTTAAACAGACCAGGTGGAAAGGCATCTAAAGAAAAAGTTGGTTCTTTGTAAAAGATTCCGAAAGGTGGCAAGCCATAGAGCAAATTATTTTTGTTATGTTTTTTGTCATCTACATTCATACGACTTTTAAAACCCTTTAGTGTTTATCAAAGTAAAAAATACACATTATACCTTGCCGGATACATAAATGGGGGTCTACCCACTAGTCATGAGGACTGCTAGTCATAGGGTTAGGGTTAGGGTTAAGGTTAGTAAGGTTAGGGTTAGGGTCAGCGTTCGCATTAAGTGGTTGATCTAGAAGTGACATAATGAATTTAAATATTTTACAGAAATGTAAAATGTGAATTTTCCTGTTCTGTTGTTCCACTGTGGCGGCCCCGATGACACCCAATTTCCCCCTGTTCTACTGTGGAATTATAACAGTAAGTAAAGGACATTGGATACTTTCTCTGATTATTACGTTCATTGATAAATACATACAATTCACGATGTATTTTTGGCCATAAATACTGGTTTGGCAAACTTTAACTGCTTAGTGATTCTATTGGATTGATATTTCAATTACTAAGGTAGTTTTTTCAAGTCAATGATTAACACCATAAAATCACTGATCGATCTGCTTGGAATGTTTGATACACACAGAAAAAAAAATACGTAAGTTATGTAAAAAAAATACATAACGTTAGGTGCAATACGAACTCTCGAACAAATAGGTATATTCTACCGAATTTGTAATTATGTAAAATATACCTAGCAGTTAGGTAAGTAAAATACATAAATATTAGGTAAAATAATAACATAATTTTTATATGTAGTCTTTTACCTCACCAGTTAGGTAAGTTAAATACATGATTATTAGGTATAATTTAAAAGTTAAATACATGATTATTAGGTATAATTTAAAAATTAAATACATGAATATTAGGTATAATTTAAAAGTTAAATACATGATTATTAGGTATAATTTAAAAGTTAAATACGTGATTATTAGGTATAATTTAAAAATTAAATACATGAATATTAGGTATACATGAATATTAGGTATAATTTAAAAGTTAAATACATGATTATTAGGTATAATTTAAAAGTTAAATACGTGATTATTAGGTATAATTTAAAAATTAAATACATGAATATTAGGTATCGACGCCCATAGTACATTGATATGCTGAATGGCTGAATGCAGTGCCGCAATCACGCAATGAGTCCCGGGAGTGCAGTGCAGTATACATGCACGGATAGCGTAACCATAGAAGCTTCCCCAGGTCCGAGCCGTATTACATTACATCATACATGCATGTGCACTTCCTTACAAATAGCCAAATATAAACAAAAAATCAAGTAATAAGACGTAGAACTCCGGTACTCACCTTTGAATGCTTCAACAAAAGACTGGAGGCCCCAAGCCTTCATTAATTCTATCCACTTGGGCTTCAGCTCTTCTGCCTCCGCCATGTCCGCCATTTTGCTCAAGTGTGATCGATCTTGCGCGCAAAATTACATCGCAAAGTGGTATTTTTGAAAGATTTGTACATTATAAGAATGTAATTCGACACTTTTACCTTTTTAATATGTAAAAAAATACACAAACTATGTAACATTTCCGCTTTGCGTTTAATTGTGTATTTTTAATATCTACATGCCAACTGGTAAACTGGTTGGACAACAATTCTACCGAAGTTGTGTAGAAACTCGTCGAAAATATACACAACATCGTTATACATATTATTTTTTTACATATCGAGGTCGCGATTTTTCTGTGTGTACACTCTCTTAAATCAAAAGATTGAAAATGTCCGTCATTTACGGATTGACTTTTTTTTTAATCTATAAGTTTGATTTTAGATTGAAAACATGATAAAAACTCGTGACAATGAGTAGCTTTGAGTCAGTCTGGAAAAATATTGATACATATTACTGATGATCTCTACACGTGTGTTTGTACCGTCAATCTCGACTAAAGTGTCAATCTAGAAAAAGATTGAATTCAACACATGCGCAGTTAGGTAGGTCATATTGGTTTCGTAACACTTTGGATTGATTATTTATACATTTCAACAAATGATTTGATCTGCAGCAAAAACTATTTCATAATTAAATGGCAAGTAAGAACATTAATTCACACAAAATATGTACAAACGAACAGGGGTTTTTTGAGATTGTTAATAAAAAGCCCAATAATATTGTTCTTCCAATTGCCAGTCATTTATTCGTGTGTTCGAAAATATATATCTGAAGGTTTGAAAATATCAATCTTTTACTACAGTTACTTTCATTACTTATTGACCGACCCTCGAATTAGGACTGTGTCTGGCATGGTTCTCTTTAGGTAGTATTGCAAAAGTAGATAAAGGCCAATACGGTCAAATGTGGATTAAAACCATAAAGCATCTTGAACAGGCCACGTTATCCTGTTAATGGAACGTAATGCAAATATGAATGATTTAAGATCCTTTTCATGAAAGACCTTTGCTTCTAAATAAAGAACCTTACATTGGTCAAATTATACTTTTTTTCTGAATCCTTATGATACGAGTGACACATTTGTGTAGTTTTCACCAAGATTTGAAGAACTGTTGAACTTGACCTGTGTTCATAACACCTTCATGACTTCCACACACATTTCTTATAACCTTTTTAGAGGATAAACCAGCCTACAAGTTATGTATTAGATCTAAACGTGAAAGTGATCTAAATAAGATCCTCTGTTTACCGCAATCTCTGACTACCCCAATCCAGTGCCCATCGGAGGCAGCTAGCTAGTTGATGACAGTTCTAGCATAATATACAGAAATGTGTGTTGCTCCATTGGGATATAATAGAAGTGTACATGTATTATTTAAACATTCTATAAGTCAAGTAACAAAAGTAACATTATTTTTTATGTTATTTGTTTATGAACTCCAAAGAAAAAAGTTTTAAAAAACACACACATTCAAAATAACTAGTAAAAATCAATTGCATGTCATGTAATTTCATTTCAACAACAACTGCATAATTACATCATAAAAATAGTACAATCTTTAACAGCACTATCAACAAAGTAATCAATAATAAAGAATCCCATTAGTTACCTTATTAGGTTCGAGAAACATTTGTTCCCTTCCCACTAGCCACGTAATGGTAGTCGGAACGCCTCATCGATTTGGCCCCAAATTATTAGGTACGAGGGCGTCCTAACGTAAACACGAACAATTCAAATTTATTCGATTACCTATTTATAAATAACTAACACTTATTTAGGACGAAATATATACAAAAGAAGACCGTTGATCGTGTACCCACTAACCTACAATGAAGCATACATTTATTTTACTTCATACTGTTTTATCGAATCAATATATTCAGTCACCAACGTCCCGAAAAGTGAGATTTCGTGCTACTGCATCGGCGAAAAACTGATATGAACTGGAAGAAATGGTAGCCAATCGTAGATGAAAACGCCCTAAAATCCATTATTTTACAACGTCGTAGAAAATACATCAGTACAGCACATTATAATGAGTTGTTTGATATCCTTCGTGTTTGAAATAGTAATTTTGTTTAAGACGATTTTTGCCGCATCATTTGAAGCCCGATTTGAAGCTCAAATATATGGTGATCAAAATTTGTCACTTGACAATTAAGTGTTTGAATCTCACGGATATAACAAGTTCCCCTTGATAGCCCAGTTGGTAAAGCGTTCGCTTGAAGACCGCGAGGTCCGGGGTTCAATCATTTTGCTCCGCACAATGTCATATGATTTTTTTTTCTCTCGTCAAAATTAATTTTGTTGGTTTTATTTATGATTGTTTTATGATGAGTTATGATGACCATGCCTCTTACTCGATATTCCGTATGGATGCGATTGTGCTCAGGTTATCCCTTCACCCAATCAAATATTAGTTTCAAAAGACACATTACGCATAATGAGGCAAATCAGGTGTAAATGCAGCAAAATATTGTCATGAAAACCATCTTCAATACGTCACATCATGGACCGTCCGTGTGTATTTACGTCGCGTCTTTAATACCAGGAAATACAATACAACTTTTAAGTCTCTGATCCCGAGCACTATGCCGAGGTTTGTTTGTTTTTTGGGATTATTTATACTGAATGGTGGTGATCTGATAACTAATGAAAAAGAAATGAACCAAACATTAATCAATAAAAATCACAACTAAATTAATTTTGACGAGAAAAAATAAATAATCATATGACATTGTGCAGAGCAGAAGGATCGAACCCGGACCTCCCGTTCTTCAAGCGCACGCTTTACCAACTGCGCATAGGGAACATAGTTATATCCGTGAGATTTAAACACTTCATCAATTCTGTTTCTGGAGCCACATGATGCAAAAACATCATTTATTTTGATAAATAAAAAGGAAATCACAGTTATTTAGCTCATAAGTTTGCAAATAGCAGTATGGAGCTAGTGCTAGAAGGTTTTTTCCTCAAAATCCTGGCCGAGCAGCTCCTAATTTAATACATCCCAGTGACTAACTAAACTCCTCTATAAGCCCAACGAACCTCATGATTCAATAACACAGTAGTGTACTAGTATTTTATGATAGTACAATGTCTTGGATAATTTAAGCCATGTTTTAGGCTGGTCAGGAGGATGTATTCATACAACTAGTTATGTATATGATCTTACCAGCTGTGAGTCTTGTTTATCGCTATCCAGCATTCTCTGGTTCAAATCCTCCATCACTTTTCTGTGCTGTTCCTCCAGGTCTACTATCCTCCCCTCTCTATTCTTTAACTCCTCGCTATCATCTGTTATCTGTGTGTCCAGGTGGGACATGTGTTGCTCTAAGGCAGCGATTTGTTCGCCACTAGAACTTCTTAAATCGGACAGTTCTTTTCTGGCGACTTCAATTTTCTTATTGAAGGCTTCTCTCTGTTCAAATAAGAGTAGCAGATAAAAGACTACATTTACATTCATGGGTGAAGTAGGTAGGTTAGGGCAGCTGAGGTTTTATTACAATATTTACAACAAAAAACCATAACAAAACAAAAACCTCAACATTTTGAAAACCGGGAATTTTTGTATTTAAAATTGTCAAATTACCATTTGTTAAGAATATTCTATTTAAAAAAAAAAACAATCACAAATTTGAAAACAAATGAATATTTAAGACAACCTAATTATGGTGTATTTACCAAAAAGGTTGTTAGATATTTTAGGCATCATTGATATGTACCATGTTGTCTATCAAATGTATCTTAAACTGTTTCACACAATAATAGATGTTTTAATTATTTCTAAAAACACAACATAGAGCTGGAACCCAATGCTGATTTGTACTTGCAATGCATTCGTAGACAATTTTAGCTTGGAATATAATAACCTTAGTCGAGTTTGTTTGACATTTGACTGATTGACCTTTCAACCTATAATAGCCATAGGTCTCAAATCTTTTCCAAACCTAAAATGGGTCAAAAAACATGTTTTTATAATTTTTCACAAAATGGTCAATTTCATTATCATGGTTGGATTCATTGAACCCTTTTCTGCAAAAAAACTGTATACGTTTATAAAGATTAAATGAATATTGAAGAAGTTACGGCAGTTTTACGGAGGCTGTACCTGAGAGTCCACAGCCCCCCCCCCCCCCCCCCCCCCATGTTTTAGGCTGGTTAGGAGGATGTATTCATACAACTAGTTATGTATATGATCTTACCAGCTGTGAGTCTTGTTTATCGCTATCCAGCATTCTCTGGTTCAAATCCTCCATCACTTTTCTGTGCTGTTCCTCCAGGTCTGCTATCCTCCCCTCTCTATTCTTTAACTCCTCGCTATCATCTGTTATCTGTGTGTCCAGGTGGGACATGTGTTGCTCTAAGGCAGCGATTTGTTCGCCACTAGAACTTCTTAAATCGGACAGTTCTTTTCTGGCGACTTCAATTTTCTTATTGAAGGCTTCTCTCTGTTCAAATAAGAGTAGCAGATAAAAGATAACCTTTACATTCAGGGGTGAAGTAGGTAGGTTAGGGCAGCTGAGGTTATATTACAATATTTACAACAAAAAACAATAACAAAACAAAAACCTCAACATTTTGAAAACCGGGAATTTTTGTATTTAAAATTGTCAAATTACCATTTGTTAAGAATATTCAATTTTTTTTAAAAAAACAATCACAAATTTGAAAACAAATGAATATTTAAGACAACCTAATTATGATGTAGAAGCATGTATACTGATATTGGGTTCGATCATGATTTTAGGAATAATTTAGATACCTTTTTCGAACCATTGTGTTTGAGCTCCGTAGCTTTCGAGGTCATCACGACCCCTTCATTCAGCGTAGCTACGGAGCTCAAACACAATGGTTCGAAAAAGGTATCTAAATTATTCCTAATTATGGTGTATTTACCAAAAAGGTTGTTAGATATTTTAGGCATCATTGATATGTACCATGTTGTCTATCAAATGTATCTTAAACTGTTTCACACAATAATAGATGTTTTAATTATTTCTAAAAACACAACATAGAGCTGGAACCCAATGCTGATTTGTACTTGCAATGCATTCGTAGACAATTTTAGCTTGGAATATAATAACCTTAGTCGAGTTTGTTTGACATTTGACTTATTGACCTTTCAACCTATAGCCGTAGGTCTCAAATGTTAATCCTGTGTAGGTTAATGACCACTGATGACCCCTTTCTGACCTTTAACCCTCATTATTGAATTGTTTTTGTTTTTCTCAACAAATCATCAAGTTCGATCAAATTTATGTTCATCATTGAGATTTTATCCGCTCATCTCATTCATAATGTACCATTTCATTAGAGCTTTAGTTCAGGCCACGTATGCCACCACCTGTTGAACTCACCAGTCAACAAGGGTGGCGACGTTGCATTGTTGGTGAAGAATCATCCATCGCTCTCTATTAACTCAACGACTAAATGTTGTAGAGCTGTGGTATATTTCGAAAGTCGAAAGGGTGTCAGCGGTGGCGGTGGTATTGTGTACAAACTGTATATGATAGTCTGGTATGTACAGGGGGGTTCCCGTGCAACCCAGTACTAAACCAAACCAATTTTTGGGGTGCCCTTTTAAGAGTCCTTATTAATATATTTGGGATGATAACAGTGACAACAAACCGATGCTCTCCTGATATCCAAGATGCCAACATGGTTGTCAAAAATGGTAAAATCTGAGAAAAGTCACATATTAGTTAACTAATATGATAAAAGAATAAATAAAATGACTATAAATATGTTTTTGATCATTTGAAGCATTTGTATGTTGCTAATGTACATCAATTTCACAAAATGGCCGTCACAAGTGGTTAAATTGAGAAAATTCATCAGGGTTGTACAAAGTTGTATCTTCCCCAGGAGCAAGGTTTTGAGCATAACAATTCCCCACCTACACTTTGGTTTGATAAAAATCAGATTATAAAATGTTAGGTATAGTGTTGTTTAGTTGTACCAGTACCCTTGTAATAATTTTTTCATTTGGGAAGAAATTCTTTTAGGAGGTGTGAAACAAAATAATGCGCGCAAAGCGCGTATATTTTGTTGCCATTTTACGCTAACATTGTCAAATTTGGTCTAATGTAGCCGCATTTAGTAAGCATATCTGCGAGAAGTGCGAAAAGAATTTACTTTTTATGCTAAATTGTCATTTGGGGAAGGGGAACTGGGGGAAAGCAATAACATAATAACACTAGATGGTATACCTCACAAGTGGTAGACTATGGACATGAAATACAGCGCCTCCAAGTGACAGCTTTCTAATCATCCATGACTGAATTTTCCAACCAGCAGTTAGGCCAATAATAAAATATTGATTGGTTGTCCTCGACATTCCTATCTTATTTTCCGTCAGTTCTAAAACCTCGTATACCTTATTCATAGTCAAATTACCGCTCATGCTTAACCGATGAACATACCCTGAGACGATATACCTGTATTGTGCAGGGCGCCGGATTGGACACCGATTGAGCAATGTACAATGAAAGCATTCATGTGTAGTGTGTGATTATGCTAAGTTGACGTGAGTTCAAACGCCAATTATTAGCCGTTGATAAAGCAGAGTGTCGATTGGGAAATGTGTTGAAATTCATTGTTGTTGTATTAGTGTGTTTCGTTATTGACATCATTGTTCACCGGCCTATGGTGAGCGTGTGAATTCACTAAAACTGTTTTAGATATGACCAAATATAAGGACTGACCGTGGACAACTAAATTATTTATATTTTGGGACTTACGGGAGCATTGATATTAGACGATTTATAGAATCAATTTCAATAAGTAAGCTATCAAAATATTCCTTGATATATAAATCATTATTATGAACGGAAATCATTCTCTGTAATGCACAAATTACAGAGAAATCTTGAAATGAAAGTTGCAAACATTTTTAATTTTTGTTGAATTGTTTTATTTTTTGCGACACATTAATTTTCACTCATCTGTATCGATCTGTTATGTTGCAGGGGAATGGCATTTGGCTCTCATCTCATCCATAATAGGAGTTTGACTAATATTCATTACATCCATACCATTAAACAACAACTTTGATATGTCAATTTTCTAATATATTGACTCCCAATAGTTAGCTTTAAACAATTGACATCAGAGCAAGCGACCATTGATGTTTAGCTGTGGTTCGATTCCTATTGTTCAGCTGGTCGCTAGTGGGCGCTGCATTTGATGTCCGTTATATGCTTGCGGTAGCACTTGTGACCTGTGCAAACACAGCTCATAATAATAATAATAATAATAATACACAGCATTTATTCAAGCGCTTGATACGTAAGATCTCTAAGCGCTTTACAATATAAATACAATAGGTAATTACATGATAAAATACACAATTTTCCACAAAATATGTTATAAAACTTAAAACTACAGACAATGAACCACAAGCCAGTAAAAATCCAGTGAACCAGCAACTGGTCATAATATGGAAAATCCGGCAATGAATCCGGTAGAATACAGATAAAAATTAAAAGGCACAACATATTTAAAAGACATCATTTATAGTATTTAAAAAGTCATCACATTTAAAAAGTCATCACATCGCGAGGTGTCAACAATATGCACTTGTCAAGCAGTAACTGAACATGAGAAACCAATATTGCACTAATCTGTAGGATGTTTAAACATGTATGTTTTTAACAAGCGTTTGAATTCGGCAAGAGACTTGGCATTTCTAATCACGAGAGGAATGGTGTTCCATAGTTTTGGAGCAGCCACACTAAACGCCCTTCTGCCATAATGAATGGTTGACACCTCGCGATAAGATGGAGGAGCCAGAAGAAACTGCGAAGTTGAGCGAAGTGCACGCCCAGGAGTGTAGTTAATCAGTAGATCAGATATATACACTGGGGCCAGATTGTTGAGGGATTTATAAGTGATGAGGAGGATTTTGAATGCTATACGATCATTTATAGAGAGCCAGTGTAATTTATCACGTCGCACAGCACTGATACTCTCTCCAGCTCTCACTCGCATAACCAATCTAGCAGCACTATTTTGGACCCGCTGAAGTTTTGCGATCTGATTCTTTGGAAGCCCATAGAGGAGGCTGTTGTTGGCATCCAGGCGCGAAGTAACAAAGGCGTGCACTAATCGCTCAGCAGTTTGTCTGTCAATGTATTTCCGAATCTGTCCTATCTTATAAATGGCAAAACAAGCAGAACGGCATATGTTGCTGATGTGAGTTGTAAGATTGAAATGACTGTCCATTACAACACCGAGATTACGCACTTCATGAGCAGGTTGAACCTGCGACATCCCGACAGTAAAAGAGGTTAAAGGGTCACGAGCGCTCAAATACTTAGAAGAAAACTGAACAACTTCTGTCTTGGAGTCGTTAAGCAGAAGTCTATTTGAGGTTGTCCAAGCCTTGACATCACGGACACAACTCTCAAGACGTTGGAGCTGCTCAGATTTGTCGGAAGGTCGCAGGGTCAAGTACAGCTGAGTATCGTCTGCATAAATCATTTTCTCAACACCATGATTCGCAATTACATCTTCCAAAGGGGCAGTGTATAACGTAAAAATTAAAGGTCCGCATACGGATCCTTGCGGCACACCGCAGTCCAAACCATGAATGTCAGATTTTTCCCCGCTGATGTTTACCAACTGTTTCCGGTCAGATAAATAGCTGCAGAACCAGCTAAGTGCGTTTCCATTGATACCATAGCGTTTACTGAGTCTCTGGAGCAGAATACGATGATTCACGGTATCAAACGCGGCGGAAAGATCTAACAATACCAGCACAACATCATTTCGCTGATCAACTGCACGCAAGATATCATTATGAACACGTCATAGCGCAGATTCGGTGCAGATAAACCAAAGTGGCATCGTTTCTCTTCATCTTTATTCACCCTTTTCCCCAATACTTTTTATTTTTCCACTTGGCATTATTTCCTCAATTCTGCTCCTTACTTCCCGGGAGCGGTGCTCCCTGCTCCCGCACTTTGTGCAACCTTGAAATGCATCTGTAAAACAAGTTAATTTCGCGAGCAATTTAATTTCTCGAATTTCGCAAGAGCCTCAAATTCGCGAAATTATATTGCCGCGAATTGATGTGTGTGAAGATGACAGTAGTGGTAGAAATTTTAAATTCGCGAAACTAAGTTACCGCGAAAGTAGTGATGACTAGCAATTCGCGAAAAAAATTTGCCGCGAGATTAACTTGTTTTACAGTATGTCTGCTAAAATAGAAGATAAAAACAGATACTAGATATGACTAGATATATGTCATTGACCATTGTGAACTGATTCCCAGCATTTTTAAGTTGCTAATGTACATCAAATTCAAGATGGCAGACAAAATGGCCACTAAAAGTGCCCGCAAAAGTGCCCGCAAAAGTGCCCGCAAAAGTGGTCAAATTGAGATAAAATTAGATTTATCGGCTAAAATATAATATAAAAGCATACAGAATGACAAGATATATGTTATTGTCCATTGCGAAGTCATTTCAACCATTTTTACGCTGCTAATGTACATCAAATTCAAGATGGCAGAAAAATACCAACCAAAAGTGCCCGCAAAAGTGCCCGCAAAATGGTGAAATTGAGAAAAACATTTATCGGCTAAAATATAAGACAAAACAAATATAGAATGACAAGATATATGATATTGACCATTGCTAATTCATTCCCAGCATTTGTATCTTGCTAATGTACATCAAATTCAAGATGGCAAACAAAATGGCTGCCAAAATTACCTGCAAAAGTTCCCGAAAAAGTGAATAGATTGAGAAAATTCCACTTTTATCAGCCAAAATATAAGATAAAGGCATATATACAATGACTAAATATATGTTTTTGACCATTGCAACTTCTTTTCTATCATTTTTATGTTATTAAGGTACATTACATTCAAGATGGACGACAAAATGGTGGAGAAAATGGCCGACCAAAGTGGTCAAATTGAAAAAAAATCATATATATTGGCTAAAATATAAGATGAAAGCTTACATATAAAATGACTTAATATATGTTAATATATGTTAATGACCATTACAAATTCATTGCTTGGACTTTGAATTTGATACTGAACATCATATTTAAGATGACGGTTAAAATGGCTACACAAAAATGGTCGCCAAAGGTTGCCAAATTGTAGAAAATTCATATATCAGCAAAAACAAAAAGTAGAATAAACACTAAAATGTACATTCTCGTATTCTATTTGGCTACTACTTCAAATTCCAAATGATATAAAATATGGCTACTTTACTAGTTGTTGACTCTCATCTTAAAAGAAGTATAGCCTTTATATACCGCATACATAGCTTCCTGTCATTTGATTAGTTAAAAGTGAGTGATAATCAATTAAGCTATGCCTTCAATTTCAATATGACATCATGAAAAACAACTATGCCAGGGCATAGTCTTTTTTATGACGCCACACCCCATGGTTCACGAGTCAAGCGATCCGCATTCTGCGACCCATTTGAAACACCCGAATCGCCCGGGCGCCGTAATAAGACACAATTTAATTTTAAACACCTGTATTATATATTTACGCGGGGCTAAACTGACCTTTGACTTTTCGCATTTATTCGTGTCTGCGTTTACAATTTTATGATCAGTTTCGTGTTAATGTACCGTGTTAAAGAAATGACTACAAAGCAAATAGCTCTGGTTGCGCTTGTTGACGAAGAAGGTATCAAAGATATCATGGATTCAGCTAAATGCAATATGTCAAGTGAAATACGCTGTTAGAATCGCTACCTCCAGCAGTTTACCGGTAAGAAAGACAAACGTTCCAAATTTGGAAATCATTTTTTTCTTCCCGATTCTACTTTTTCATTAGGCAACGGAACAGTGAAAGTTTGATCTCGTGTACCTTCACTTCATTTCATGGATCTTTGGTGGGCCTGAGGTGAATAAGTCTAAAGGAAATGTTCTTTTAACCAATCAAATGACAGCAATCTATATTATTGTATATAAATCAAATATTGGCTGCTTTTATTCTGGTCACAGTTCAAATTAGAGGCCCACAGTTATCTCGAAACCAGACTATACCCCTCAGCTAACCATAATTTGAACCATGCCCCTCATTGTAGTCAATATTTGTATAATATGACAACCTCAGTGTAATTTGTGAGATATGTATTAGGTCAAGTCGAAAGTGTGGATGATATTATCATTATACGACGTGTGAACACAGTGTCACGAGTATATTGGATTCGTTAGCCTAAATCTGGTAAAATTGGCTCCGAATAGAAAGCAGCAAGCGTTATGTAGTGATTTGTCTGTTACAACCTTTTATTTTTTTGTCAGTCCCGACCCCTTTTCCGGAAAAGTAAGGCAATTGGAATCCCACAAAATGGATTATGTGCTGTGTTAGGTTGACATCCAGTGCTGCGACGATCATGCGGTCAAAAATATGTTGAAGAACTTTGTGTTTTGACGTGTTTTGTTGACTTGCAATGTATTGTGGGATCATACCTGAGCCTGCTCTGGGTCGAATTCTGTTTGAGCCAAATCAGCCAATCATAACCACTCTTCAGCTGATGTGAGAGTTATATTCTGGTGAGCATGGAAACACATTTATAGTTGGAGTTATAGTTAATATGATGTTTATGATATTAACCTTTTATTTTGGGCGAAAAGTAATCAAACGATTGATCAAACTATTCAAATGAAATAAGATGCATAAAACAGAATATATTTGTGAAAATAATCACTGCATCAGTGACCAGTCAGCAAATACAAGCTCGGTAACTCAAGTGCAATCTACTTGTCAAGTAGCTTTATATTATAACTCGCTACAAAATAACGCAACAATTGTAGGGGTAAATATCCTGTCAACATATCCATTACAGAAGGTCATTTAACGGTCAATGTTGCCAATGTTTGATTGATTTGGTGTTTAGACAAGTTATATGTTTTCAAGTTAACACAAATTATAAATTTACAAAGAAAACATAATTTAGCGAATTATCATATGGCCAACCTTTTGCAGCAATTAAATTTCACTGATTTGTACCATCTTCTATGTTCATATACTAAGTTTATATAACCATTATAATTAATATAACTGGTGGCAATTTAATTTAGCGAATTGGAACTCCTAGCGAAATTAAATTGCTAGCGAAATTAAGTGGTTTTACAGTATAATAGTCTCAGATTTAGGATACAGACTGACCGTGTACCCTTGGTGCCGACCATATAACATACTTTCCCAGTAACCATGGCACCTGTCACTGATATATCACACTCGCTGAACTGCTGCTGCTTCATACCCAAGATTTCTTGGCATGGTGTGATACAGGGTGTACCTTCATTTGTTCTCCAACCAGCCAGCCGGGCTGGTAGCATGTAAAAGTTACCAGCCCAACTGTAAACAAGTAATTTTCAATTACCAACAGCAAAATTCTTACCGGCCAGCCGGGCGTGTATATTTGAAAAGTTACCCACCACGGGCATGCGGGCGGGTACTAAGTTCAGCCCTGGATCATGAATAGATGTACTCAAATGATGCCCCCCCCCCCCCTACCCCAAGTCTGAAAAAGGTCCTTTGTGTAAACATATATTTTTTGTGTATTTTCCTTTTTGGAATAACGCCCCCCCCCCCCTTCCCATTATGTAAAACAAGCAGTTACAGAGTAATGAGAAGATGATGACAAGTTGGTAGATGGGTGGGTGGTTGATGGGTGTGGGTGGATGGGTGGGTGGATGGGCCGGGTGGATGGAAGGGTGGGCGGATGGGTTAGTTGGTTGGTGGTGTGGATGGGTGGTGGGTGGGTGTGGGGTGGAGGGGTGGGTGTGTGGGAGGATGGATGGGTTGGTTGGTTGGTTGGTTGGTTGGTTGGTTGGTTGGTTGGTTGGTTGGTTGGTTGGTTGATTGGTTGGTTGGTTGGTTGGTTGGTTGGTTGGTTGGTTGGTTGGTTGGTTGGTTGGTTGGTTGGTTGGTTGGTTGGTTGGTTGGTTGGTTGGTTGGTTGGTTGGTTGGTTGGTTGGTTGGTTGGTTGGTGGGTGGGTGGGTGGGTGGGTGGGTGGGTGGGTGGGTGGGTGGGTGGGTGGGTGGGTGGGTGGGTGGGTGGGTGGGTGGGTTGGTGGGGTGAGTGTGTGGGGTTGATGGGTGGGTGTTTGGGAGGATGGATGGATCCGCACGTCGTATACGGTTCCGATAGGATCCAATTGCGTCATTAATAAGAAACTCAAACCACAAATCGCGTAATCCGAGAACCGCGCCATCTAGTTTATATATGCAGAGTACACGCAAGAGTGTCAGCCTTGTTACCATACGAGCAGCTGCAAAGAAGCTAGAACTCTGCATCGTATATACAAGTGGAATTAAGGAAGGGACATTTTACTTTCTTTGCAGACATAAAAGAACCAGATGAAAGGCTTAAATGTCGTGTATCCTGAGTTGGGACCCCTTTGTGAGACATGCATGAAAAATGATAACATCACATGAGTTATGCTTCAAACGTGATAACCATGGAAACTATACATACATGTATGAGCATAAGGAGAAAGCCTACACATTTTCAAAATCTCACAATGTGAATATCAAGGTCATTGTACGGGGTGTATAGAAAATATACAGGTGCAAAATGAAGAAATGCACTAAAAATACAACATTTTCAATTGCCATGGAAGATAGCATTATACTATATATTAAATTGTATAATTCAAAAGTATATAATATTGTCCCATAGAAAATGTTGCCGCCTTTGTCTTTAGTTATTAATGGTAACCTAAATTAAGTTAACCATTGTCATAATTTGGTGTCATAGTAAGTTTTTAAATTGATAATGATATTACTTAAGTTTAACATTTTATGCTCAATAAACACATTCTTATACAGGGTTCACCAAGCGGAATGTATGTATGTTTTTCGAGTCCTCAATTCCATGCGAGTGTTTAGCTTTTCTTCACTTTTTTTTGATAAAACTACTAATGCAAATTAAGTGCTCATGCATGGAATTCATTTCACAATACACGATATGCCTATATAAGGCACCTTCAAAATTGTAATATAATAAACTCATATAAAGGTGTTACAATTCTGAAATATTTTGGAGCACTTATTTATGAAAACTATTTCCTAGTGAAACATAATTCTATGGAAATTAGGAGAATTCCAGATAAAATATATATCAAAGGTTTAGGGTATATCCTTGGTGTAAGACATCCATAAGTTAGTCTTGTGTCAAAGCCCCATTACAGAATAAAGCCGCATACTCCTTTAATCTTTCAACAGAGGTGCAATGAAGTCCTTCCTGCAATATTGGATTGTGTTTTCAAAATTTCAAAAAGTCCCGCCATAGGCCTACAGAACTCTCATTAACTTTTTTAAAAATTAAAAACGTGATTTCTTACGTTCTTGCTCTTTTAGGCAATAGATCTAAGCGCGGGGATAACGCGATCCCTTTTTTCCCCTATTCTATTGATATGGAACATCGTATGGAAAATGTTATCATTTCAATAGAATGAAGGAAAAAAATAGGCTACTTTTACTAGACCAAGGTAATACTGCGTAAAACACGAAGACTTTGATAATAATACTAATAGAGCTATCAATGAAAAGAGCGATCGTAAACATTTAACACCCGTGATGGGTCGGTAGCCTAATTGGTATGTCTAGACGACCATATACACGTTGGGGTATTTGGTATGGTTTAGCTATTGATCAGCGGTGAACATGAACATTTTTCTACCGCTGAAGGAAAGGATTTAAAAAGCGCGATCTTCGTGCTAAGCTCGATGAAAGATCGCGCTTAGAGTGGTTGAGAGTAGGCCTTAGGGGCGATATCCAAACTCTACAGTGATTTTAAAGCATTTTTCTAGCGATTTTACAACGATATTCCAACGGTATTTCGTTCTATTGTTAAAAGCATCGGAAAAAGATCGGTGATTAACTAGAAACCTCTCTACTTATCTGGCGTTAACAATATAACTATTGTAGTACTCTCGATGGCTGCATTAGTGAAGCAGACAGATCAAAGGCGCAAGGAAGGTTGTGTTATATTCTTTAAGAAATACTATATTATATGACTGCTCGAATACAATTGGCATATTAATACACGCTTACAGTGTATTCATGCAGGTAACCAACTGACCAAGTTCGAATAAACTTGGTCGACCAAGTTCACTCCAGTGACATAATGTTCAGAATAATTGGTCTTTACTAATGCATTGCAAGTATGGGACGGAAGATTCGAACTGCATAATAATAGTTAAACACGGTTTTAAGCTAAAACCGTGTTTAGTACGAGAATACGGCCCTTAAAATGTAATCTTTCATCTTATATTTTAGCCGATATATATGGATTTTTTCAATTTGACCATTTTGGGCGGCCATTTTCTCCCTCATTGTGTCCTCCATGTAATGTACCTTAACACCATAGAAATGCTAGAAAAGAATTTGCAATAGTCAAAAACACATATCTAGTTATTGCATAATATGCTTTGGTCTGATATTTTGGCTGATAAATGGGAACTTTCTCAATCTGACCACTTTTGGCAGCCATTTTATCTGCCAATGTGAATTGGATGTACATTAGCAACATAAAAATAATGGGAACGAATAAGCAATGGTCAATGATAAACACCTAGTGATTCTGATATACTACCGATAAATGTACATTTTCTCTATGTGGCTACTTTTGCGGGCACATTTGCGGGTACTTTTAGTGGCTATTCTGCGTGCCATCTTGTATTTGAAGTACATTATCAACTTTAAAATGCTGGAAAATAATTAACAATGGTCAATAACATATATCTAGAGTCATATAAGAATTTTCTCAAATTTTCCATTTTTTGGCAGCCAATTGGCGTCCATCCTGAATATCTGGAAAGCATCGGGGTATAACATCCCAAATGTGTGTAAGGACCCTAAAAGGCACCCACAAAGTTGGTTTGGTTTAGAACTGGGGTATACTAGAACATCCCCCCCTCCCCCACGTCATTTTATTTTCTATACATCTCTGTTTCGACAAACGTGTCAACTACGAAATATTGCATATTCATCGGCTTTATCATGTATAAATGACTGAACAGAAACAGTATTCAATTCATTATAGGAAAACTCTCGAATACGGGAATTCAAAGATGCAGTTGAAATCAGGGTAGGATGCATACCCAAAACGTTAATTTGTAAACTCCAACAAAATATGAAACTTGAACGTTCGGGCTCAATTAAGTAATCCTTAACAACCACATTATGTTCTCATGGGTAAAATCATGAGGAACTCAAATATGTACAATAAATTGTGAACGGAATATAGGGATAAAAATGTTATTAAGCTTTAATCAAAATGTGAACATCAAAATGTGAACATTTTGATATTTTTTAAAACATCAATCATAACATTGGTCCTATCAGTAGTAAGGTGTCTAGGGATTCCACACTCAATTTAACTTTCGCGATCCCGGATCCAAAACATAAATTTACAAGCCATTAACAACCCAAATAATCAATCCTGGAACAGCAGTCCAAAGGTAATTATGCTTATCTTAATGGGTATTTTCCTAGTCTAGGGATTCTACACTCAAATTAGTTTTCGCGATCCCGGATTCAAAACATAAATCCCACAAGCCATTCACAACCCAAATAAGCGATCCATATATTACATATCGTTTGCCTTCCCTACCTCCACTATAATAGGAATCTTTAATTTCTACATCAAATTGATCATAGTTTAACCCAGATATTTCAGCACCCTCGCTTTGTAAATATTCGTAGAAATATAATATTAATTATTTTCTTTCATCTTCCGATACTTCAGTACTAGTAGGATCTGCTACCCCTGGTAATTCTATATATCTAACACTGCTTTGTAAAGCCTTCATTCGAGCAGTACGTCTGTCTAGTTTCAGGTATATCTATATATGCATCAGGAATTACACCGCCAGCTGCGCCACCCGTGGGTTCAATAAATGTGGTATCTTGATTGCCCCAGCCATCATCTACCCTGCTTTCAGCATCACGATCAGCAAATTCATCTCTTATTGGATCCATCTCAATAAAATCACGACCTGTTTAGTGGGTTGAATGAATATTTTAAGAAATTATATACTTCTTACCTCTTCAAAGGTATATCCGTGTTCTAACAAGCGTTCAAACCGATCCCACCGATTCTGGCAATTTATCCAATAGTTCGCAAATTGTGTAGTTTTTAAGTTTGGTGAGTGCAAACTACCATCTACAAAAGAACTGGATATCTTGGGCGTCACCATTGACAGCAAGCTTACCTGGTCAAAGCACATCTCAGGCATTGCAACTAAAACTGGTCAAAAGCTTGGCGTTCTACGTAAAGTTGCAAATAAACTGGAGGCTAAAGGTAGATCTACTATCTACAAGTCGCAAGTCCGCAGCATTATGGAGTATGCTTCACTAAGCTGGGCGAATGCTTCACCCACCATCCTAAGCCAGCTTGACAACATCCAAAAGAAGGCATTTAGAATCATTGGAGTTAATGAAGCTACTGCTCGTTCACAGCTCAAAATTGACAGCCTGCTTCACAGGCGACAGGTAGCAGCGGCTACGGTATTGTACAAGATGCATACTACCAACAGCCCACAAGATCTAGAAAGGATACTTCCCGCACCATGTGTCCAACGCCGTGCTACCCGTTCGAGCGTATCAATGCCAGTCCATGCTCTTTCTCTGCCGACATCCAGAACTCGCTGCTTAGACAGAAGCTTCATTCACACTGCTGTTCCCTTATGGAATAGTCTTCCAGATGATATTGTTGGTAACATTTCAGCAGCTGGAATCCAGGCTTTCAAGTGCCGTGTGCACGGTCATCTTCTCTCAAACTCTTAACTTGTCATAGCCTTCACACTCTTTCATGACACCCTTCATTCAAGTCCTTTCAACATCCGACTGATACATATAATAGCATGGTGGTCATGAGTTAAGTGTAGGTTAATGCTTAGTTGGGGAGATGGTGGTCCTGTAAAGCATGTAGCCAGCTGGGCTGGTGATACGGTCATGCCTCAACAGGTGACAACAGGCAGCTCCTGGTAGATTTAGTTCCCAAGTTTGTTGTGTAGGTTCTCTTGATGCCCATCAGACCTCCAGATATTATTATTTTTCTATAATTTATATTTTGATGTTGTTCTCTATGTTTGGGCTTTTATCTTATTATTATGTCACTTTCATTGGCATTTTTAACCTCTGCCCATTTGTGTGTCTTGTTTTATGCATATTTTCTGGTTTGCAGTGAACCAATTGATTGGCCTTTCAGAGCTCTCTTTCGAGATTTACCAGTTTGATTTTTAATCACTCTGGTCATTAACCTTGTTAATGTATGTTGGGCTATTGTTCACATTTGCGCTTTATATACAACAAAAAAAGAAGTTCATTTCTTCCATGGCTTTAAATTTATAAAATCCGTCAATTAGCTCCACTGGTAGCTCTCTTTTAGTCTCACTTGTATCGGATTCGGATGATGATGTTATACCGGGTGTATCGGCATCCAATGCTACTGGAGCTCCGCCTTCAGCCATATTGAGAATTAATAGTTTTATTAAGGTCTTAAAGTACACGACTAATGCTCTTGGCAATTAGAAGTATTATGACCGTACAGGGTGAATCAAAAAGAAGTTTACCCGGATTGGTGATGTTTTAAAAAACATACAAATGACACTCGAGAGTTCAGTAAAGCATATATTTAACAAGCATTCTCTCCTGCTTATTAGGAAAAAAGAATGACACAAATTGATCATTGCTAAGAGGAATTATGCCTATTTTAATAAAGGTACTCATTTTGCAAGCTGTCCACGGAATACTTGATAAAACAAATGTGAAGTAAGCATTTTAGCTTGACAAAACATGAACGCTTTCAGTAAAACAGGCATAACTTTTCTGAGGAATGATCAATTTGCTTCATTGATTTTCTCTAATAAGCAGCAGAGTATGTTTGGTAAATAAATGCATTGCTGAACTTTTAAGTGTCATTTATTTGTTTTGAAAAACACCACCAATCTCGGTCGATAGGAAAGTAAGCAGCTAAAATGCATACTTTACATTTGTTTGGTCAAGTATTCCGCTTAGGCTCAATTTGTGTCATTCATTTTTCCTAATAAGCAGGAGAGAATGCTTGTTAAATATATGTTTTACTGAACTCTAGAGTTCATTGAGGGTTTAATTTATGAAATATGTGCATTATAGTCATTAAATAATATATAGACTCGGACAAACTGGCGAGAATTAAATTAACAAAGACCTTAAAAATGCACAGCCTCGAACCCGGTCCCTCTCGCTATCGCGGCGATTGGTTACTCCACTAGGCTACAGGGACTGTGCTTACATGGATACCAGACGAACGAGCTATTATGTATTCAAAGTCTTTTGTTGAAAGCCTCTAGCAGCGGAAATACATGAGTAAATAATAACAATTGATGATGGCCTATAAGCATGATTCTAGCAGAATCTATGACGAGCGAAATTAATTAAATAAACGCGAGGATCAAGCAAATGATACCAGCCGAGTAATTGAAATGAATAAATAATATATAGACTCGGACAAACTGGCGAGGTTCGAGGCTGTGTATTTTTAAGATCTTTGTTAATTTAATTCTCGCCAGTTTGTCCGAGTCTATATATTATTTATTCATTTCAATTACTCGGCTGGTATCATTTGCTTGATCCTCGCGTTTATTTAATTAAGTTTCGCTCGTCATAGATCCTGCTGGAATCATGCTTATAGGCCAACATCAATTGTTATTATTTACTCATTATAGTCATTGTGTACAATTATAGTACTGAATCTGTTATCTCTTGTGAACCTCACAGATGTCTTGGCTAATGTAAACACTGTTAATTCAACACTCAATTATATATATATATATATATATATATATATATATATATATATATACGGTATATACTAACACTGTTGGTTTATATCATAATAATAATTTGATCATTTCAGCTGATTGATATGTGAATATATAATGAAAACGTTATTTATTCCAACTGCAAATATTTAAATCAACAAGTTTACGTAAATGGGAACTTTGGCATTGGCGGTTGTTGCTTTTTTTCTTCATTTTTCTAGTTCCGGGGCTGTGAAAGTTGGAGCCCTATATGCATGTACAGACTTGCAATGGGGGAATACCCATTCGAGTTTAGACTAGGGAAATACCCATTAAGATAAGCATAATGACCTTTGGACTGCTGTTCCTGGATCGCTTATTTGGGTTGTTAATGGCTTGTTTAATTTATGTTTTGGATCCGGGGTTGTGAAAGTTGGAGCCCTATATGCATGTACGAACTTGCAATGGGGGAATACCCATTCGTGTTTAGACTAGGAAAATACCCATTAAGATAAGCATAATGACCTTTGAACTGCTGTTCCTGGATCGCTTATTTGGGTTGTTAATGGCTTGTGGGATTTATGTTTTGGATCTGGGATCGCGAAAACTAATTTGAGTGTAGAATCCCTAGACTATGAAAATACCCATAAAGGTAAGCATAATGACCTTTGGACTGCTGTTCCAGGATTGCTTATTTGGGTTGTTACAATGGCTTGTAAATTTATGTTTTGGGTCCGGGATCGCGAAAGTTAAATTGAGTGTGGAATCCCTAGACACCTTACTACTCTATCTATAAATGTCAATAACATATTTGGAATCCCTATAATATTTCTGCTCAGAATACTTTCATGGGGTAGAGCAAGTTATTACTGCGATATGCTAATTCGAATCCCAGATGGTGTAAAATGTATAAATCTGGAGACGCAACGCGAAGGGTGGCGAGTTCAAAACAAATGAACATCATGAATATCGGACTAACTAAACATTTCAGATTGTTGGTACCGATTATTGATTTTGAATTAGCCAACATCAAAGCACCTGGTCTTTTTGTGTTTGGTGTAAACATGTCCCCTCCCGAATACAGATCACTGTAAAACTACATCTTTTAAATATAAATTAGTCAATGTTTAAGTCAAACATACATTTGAAGTCGTATCTAATCCTAATCTTATAATTATACTTATCTAGGATGTGAGTAATAATGTCAAATCTGATCTGAATTTAACTATGAAAACCTAATCACAGGATAAAGTTGTTTAAAGATGATTTGAAAATTCTAACTCTCTAAAATATATTTTTGATATTTTAAGGGAAAAGTAGTATGGAATAATTAGTAAATAAAACACACCTCCGACATGACGACTTTTAATATCTCTTCACCAAATACATTATGATCTTGTAACATCTGCTCTAAGGTGATTACTGTCTCCTCATGATTCTTCAAGGCATCCGTCGTCTCTAACTCCTTGGAAAATTATTAAGAGAATACACATACTGGTTAATGGGTAGGCCACAAAACTCCTCAGTTCATGCTCGGACTTTACTGACCCATCTCTATGTATTTTTACAAGCCCCGGACACGCGATAAAAAAAGAAAATATTCACCTGCGTAAAAGTCTGTCAGGATTTAACGTGCTTCAATGTATCACCACCTCTGGATGAAAATACTAAAAACCTATATAGTACGGTATGTAAAGGACATAGAATGGCATTATCATTACAGATTTCACAAAACGGCCATATTTGCTACATAGGTTAAACTGAATATATGGAATAAGATTTTCTCAAGACGCAATTTGTTTTAGTTTATCTTCGTCCCTTTTTGGCCAAAAAACGCCTTTTTTGGTGTAAAATAACAAAATCACAATTCTTATTATTTGAATACGATACAATTTGTCTATGGCTTCTTAAGATAGTGGAAATATTGTAACATGTAGTAGATTTAAGTAGAAATTAAAAAGGGAATTGTTAGATTCTCAGACATTTGTTTTGGGCCAAAAATGTGTGTTTTGGGGTGAAAAATTCATTTTTTCTTATTTTATGTTTAGAGGTAGTTTCAGACAACGAATTACTTCAGAAATTGCTTTATTTTAAAGATAAGGCTTCATAAAAGTTTTTTTTTAAAGAAAGCGGGTGTCATAAATGCTAAAACAGCTCAAAAAAGGTAGAAAACGTAAATATTGGATTATTTTCATTTTTTTTAAATTTAAGTATTTTATTTTTTATGGTTTTTTACGTGATAAACACAATTTTACGCCCGAGTTTTCTGACAGACTTTAATGTGTAATCAAGTTTACATAATATATAAACGAATCCTTTTTTGGCTATGTTTCTTAAATTTTAGAACTATAAATCGAAAATGCATAATAGATAAATAATCAGTTATAAAGAAAAAGATTATCATTCTCAAAAATACATGAAACAATCAATTTCAATCACCCAAGTGTTAAACAACTATGTGTGTATGTGTAGTGCAATAAAATCTCAAAACACAAAAATTACGTCCATTGTTATATTACATTATTACCCCAAAACATCTTTTTAAGCCAAAATATATGGTTTTTTTACATTTTTATTGTGCTCATCGTCAAATGACATTGGGCAATTTGCATACTGCTCTAGTTTATAAGGCAAACATCCGATTACAACAAATTACAACAAAAAAAGATAGTCAACAAGTCTAAAGTATCATATTTTTGGAAGCAAATGTCTTAATTTTAAGGGGAAAGTCGACCATTTAAATCAAATTGTTATGGTCATCATTTGTTTATTGTTAACATATAATGATATGACGTAATCAGTTATCGTGATGATTATGAAAAGGTTCATTGACACGTGTAGTGTTATTATTTAAATGGTTAACAAAATTAAGTCATTGCTATCCAGTTTTTTTGAAAAACAATGAAATCATATATTTGAGTTGATTCTGTTTTCGAAGAATTTGTTTTCGAAGATTTTGTTTAACACTTATACCGATAATACCGACAATACCGATAATACTGTATGGGCGGCAAAAGACATGTATTGGTAAAACATATCATTTGTATATATATTTATGTAAACTGCTCAACAAAAAAAGTTCGATTTTTTTTTCAATCACAAAATGTTCAAATATCACGGGATATGATCATTCAGTGTTATATACCACTGAAAAACTGACGTGTTCATCTTTACCATGGTACCAAATGTTATGCTATCCCATGTTCTAGTGCAGCAACTGGCTTGAGAACATGGATAGGTCGTTATCTGAATGTGCCAAAATCAACCTATTTTGTACTCAAAAGTCAATAGAGCATCACTCTACCGGGTGTCCCTACAAAAATTGTGCACATGTTTGCGCAACTTGTTGAACATGACGTCCTAAAGTTTGGTGTAATTTGTTTATACATACGGAAAGAAAAAATACTCAGCTTTCAGATGCCGTTTATTTTATCTGATTTGGATTTGTCAATCCAGAGATATGGACAATTAACTAGAGCTACCCATAATCGATGTTGTGCCACTTTACAGTTTCAAAGGTTTACTCCTAAGATACAACTTCCACCTGAACGATTGCCCTTCACCATTGTTATGCAAAATACCATTTTTGTATTGAGATTGAATAGGTTTTAATAATAGAATGAGTGCCTGTGTATCCAAGCAGAACTGAATATAAAGATGTTTGTTACATGATTCTAACCAGCCCTTTTAACGAGGTTTCACAAAATGTTTATTGGGCCTACATTTTTAAAACAAGACAAACGTCAATATGGCTGGGTGCGGCCTCAATTTTCAATAGACATGATAGAAGAGGTTGATCATGGTCTTAAAATATCACGAAAAAAGAAGTCCAGCAGAAGAGTCACCAGAGAGTTTGCCATTTATTTCTCAAACACTCACGTACCATCTAGGAATACACCTATATACAAAGGAGTATTGGGAATACTTGGTGATGGTATGATACAAGCACCAATATGAATAAAGAACATTCTGGAAGACTAAGATATGAAAAGTGGCAGGACACAGTAACACATTGATAACGTGCGGCGTGCACTTCAGAGGGATCCCAGAATATCTGCTCGTAGAAATCCCTTACCACATATTCCAAGGACATCATTATTGTTCCTCAGCCTCGTTTAAACAGTTCTGGTCAAATGCCACCTCAATGTTTCAAGACGATTGATGCCTATGGATAGCCCAATGTTAGTATCGTTTCGACGCTCATAATCATGTATTCTGTAAAAGTGGCACAACGTCGATTTTGGGTAGCTTTGATAACCTGGGTATATCTCAGGATTGACAAATCCAAATCAGATAAAATAAACGGCATCTGAAAGCTGAGTGTTTTCCCTTTCCGTGTGTATAAACATTTTACACCAAACCTTATGACTTCATGGTCAACAAGTTGCGCAAACATGTGCACAATTTTTTTAGGGACACCCTGTACACTGTACTGGTCATGCAATTCATTGAACAGACGACAAAGTGAACATGAAACAGGGCATGAAATGGGGCATTAAATGGTGTTGATCTTGGCACATTCGGATTGTGACCTACCCATGTTCTCAAGTGGCTTTACACTGATATATAACATTGAATGAACATATCCTGAGATATTTGTAAATGTTGTGCTTGAACAAAGTTTCCGACCTTTTTTGAGCAGCTTATATATCCTTGGTAAACAAATGAAACATTTGATAACATATGCCCATAAATAATTCTGTCTGTATATAATACCCTTTTCAAATGTTGAACGGAACACTATGTTATAATGAGCCTAAACAGTCATAATAATCAAATGCTGAACATCGGTATATTATGTTATTGTTTTTAATGTTTAAGTTGAAGTATAAATATTGATGATATAATATATAAAAGCAACTAATGCATTTCGACTTCAAAATGTGCTCCAAAATGACGGGATTAATAAAATAGCAAATTTCAAAAAAAATGGCAGCACATGATGTCCTCTCAGGTTTCCCGACAACGTGTGAGTCGGCGGCAATTTTGAAATAGAACCCATGTAGATCAATTTGCAAAGTTAGGGATTGGTATATCGTATAACCGGGTACATCAACTTGAGAATTTTCTTGCTATCTTTATGTACAAGCAGTATGAGATGGTAAATGTCGTATGTCCATCTTATCTACGAAAAGGCTTACCCGTAGTTGAAGCAAAAGACAATTTGGATTACGATCATTCTGCAAAGGTTCTTTCAATGGGACAAGTATTACTCTTGTTCAACACCCATCCACTGATAATCCCGGAATTATCAGAAACTCGGCTAGATTCGAACTTGAGCCTGATACTTCCATGGTAAGCCCTACACTACCGTAATCGTATACTGTATACCCCCTGTAGCGATGCAAGCATCGATAACCCACCAGAAGTTGCCTTCGCGGATTTCAAGAGGCAGATGGAATCAGCAAAAGTGAGAAAAGACGATGCATCTGAATTAAAGCTCAGAACTCAAGTATGTCGTTAAAGATTATTTTGACGTCACATGTGAGTCCTACACACATGAGCAATGTCTCTAACAGTAAATGTTCGGCATGATTGTATAATTTGAATGTGAATAATTTTGAAATATATACATTAATTTACTCGAGATTGAAATCGAGATACGACAAGTTTAAGATGTAATTCTGCTATTATGTGTATTTGTTTTTGACCATGGACATTTGATAATTTCTTAATTTCAACTGTCTACTAATTTATAAATTGTTTGTGCATTCAGGAAATTCCTTTAGATCATATAGAGTAAAATCATTAAAAAGTTATTCTTTCCCCCAAAAATGCAGATTTACACCGAATTATGGGTCCATTTTTTTTCGTCTTGAGAATTTTTGTATCTTATATCCATACCAATATGTGTGCCAAAGAAGGCCGTTTTGTGAAGTTTGTAACGATATAATCCTTTACAAACCCCGCTAATAAAGAAAGTATTAAACATGAATAAACATGATAATTTGAGTGACAATAAATAAGAAATCATTTGAAAAGAGCAAATTCCTTATGCATTGTTTGAGTCTTATTCTTTCATCAATTTCGATTATATGATCCTGGTGTGTTGTGAACATATTTCATACTATTATATAATTTGAAAATTGGTGCAGGTTATGTAGACAGGAACAAGGTAAAACACGCATATATTCTACTTTTAGCAATGGTCATATGTCAAAAGTTGGTGTAAAAAGGTTACACTCTGTATTTTGAGAGAAAGTTCACAAATGTTAATTCAAATCCTCATAACATGCAGTGTATACATTAGCCTTTCATCAAGGCCCTGTATTCTGTATATAGGTGTGGCCTTTTAAAAGGTATGCTTTCCACAAAGTATGCCAGCCGGTAGCCTTAGTCCGACTCTTCAAAGTGTTATGCATTTTATGGATGAAATGTCCGGCATATTTTCATAAAAATGCCACCAAGAAATTGTATGTTTTCCCATAGCGTTACACTCAAATTACCCGGATGTGGCAATCCCGTGGAAATCAACGGCAAAATTATTACCCTTTCTCGACTATTGAGGGCAGTGCGTATAAATATAGTAATATAATAAGAATGTAATCATGGAGAGTATATAATGGGAGGGGAAATTCGAATCGCAAAACAAGAGCCTCCCATATAAGGGCACATGGGCGTGAGTACGCGCGATATGACTCGTAAAAGGAGGGCGACGCTATGATTGACAGCACGAAAGTCCTTATAAGGCACATGAGACCTTGATGTGAATCAGAGAATTATTTTAGACGCGCGATGTGACTCGTAAATCGAGGGCGCTACCACACTAGAGGTTTCAATCTCGACAATGGGAGTTTGTGTACAGTGGCACCCGCATGAAGTAATCTATGGGAATTGTATGATTTATGATCATTTTCTTATTTTTTATTTGCACACATGTTGATAAACAAAATTATGTTGATACCAACAACTGCATTTTTTCATTAATTAAGCTTCTAATCATACATGTATACAACATGACCATCGGTGACTATCGAAACGTTTGCAATATTTCGATTATAGTCTTGATTTAATTAATTAATCAATTAATCAATAGTGATAATTAATAAGAATACGATATAATTGTTGCATTCAATTATAGTTAGTTCAGAAACAACATTTAATCTGATAACCGATGTGGAATAATATGACTCAAATACGTTTCAAAGCAAAACAATTCATTAATTACATTTTTGGTGACAAACGATATATTATCAGATAATTATGTGTATTATTGATTGTAATACCTGTGCAGATTGAGATGCCTATGAGTTATAGTTTTCAATATATAAGACCTTAAAGAAGACAGTGTTTTTGACCATTTTGTGTGTAATCTCCCCCCCCCCCCCCCCCCCCCCCACCCCACTCCCTCCCACCGAGTCCATCCCGAATACCTGCTCATTTAACAGTCCAACTCCTTTAGTTTTTATCGTAATGATCAGGGGTTTTTTTAACATAATTAATTATTATAAAATAAAATAATTATAATTATGCTATAATTAGCAACAAAATGACGCCCTACTTAATGTAATAGGTCAAGTAATTGATATCTAATCACAATTATGTTAATATGTGTGACAAGTCTACCTTATTTGATACACAAATTTACAACATATGACCAAATGGTTTAATAATCATGTATCGCGTCTCTGAGTATACAGTGCTACTTGTTATTATAACAACACAACACCTACGTATATTTATTTTCACATCTACTGACTGCACATAATTAACCAACGTCTATTCTACCAGTAGGGAAGAGCGGGCGTGTACACCCTCGAGGCAGGTTCGCCCACCTACCGCATGATTTCTCATCATCACGGACACAGGTTGAATTCGATGAACAACCAATACATTCAGATGTTTGTTTCCAATAGTAACATGGCAGATATTCGTTTAATGTTTGTCAAATGGTCATCTTAAAACCATCTTTACATCACAAAAGTGAATTTTCTACCGTTTTTTATATTGACTTTTTTTCTAAAGATATTCGTACAGAAATGTCTATGTAAATCATCATGTTTTGATGAAATTAAAAGAATGTGTAAGTAGCATTTCCCCCTTATACAGCAGGCATTATACTTTGATTGTTTCCTCTTGGACACCCTCTACATGATTTTTCATTTTATTTGGCGGCTAGCCTTCTACATGTTCTAGTTAAATGCCCTTGTTATACCCCTGCGAAGATCACTTGTCCATTCTCCATAATACTGTATTATCTTTTTGTCCGACTGTACTGTGTCTTACCTGTGGCAGTTTCCACCATTCAATACCTGAGTGCCCCCTAACCAAACCCAAAGAGTATCTATTTGTCCCACTGTACTGTCTTACCTGTGGTGGTTTCCACCAATCTGCATCACACACATTCTTCAAAGCTCCTTCAATCTGCTCTATGGCTGAATAATGTTTATCAGTAAGATAAAAGTCTATCTTATCTGACTCGGTTTCAGGTAGCGCGGCATTTGCTAGTTCACGAAGTCGTTCCATGATTTGGTTTTGGAAGGTCAGTAGCTGCGCAGATTGACTCGTATCACAGGCATTGTTGACAAACTCACAGGCGCTGGTCATTTGTGTGGCGAGAAAGTCTATGGATTCGTTGCTCTCGGTCAATTGATTCATCTCAGCTTGGTACAGTTGTCTCAAGTGGGAATGGGCCTTGTCGTAGTGTGAATCTATCAGGCTGTGTACTTTCTGGACAGATTCTTGCATCGCCTTTTCTGTATTTTCGTAGTTACCAGTTAGAGATGTCTGCATAGTGTCCACGTTTGTGCACTTCCTGGTCAATTCTTGATTCCTGGTAGCTACGTTTGCAGATAATTGACGCATAACTGCGACCGTCTCACCGAGGGCTGTTGTTAAATCAATAAGCTCGTGACTGCGATGGTCAATTAGACCACATGATGTACATGCCGGGATTTTGCAATCAGTGTGCTTACAATAGAGATTTATTAGCGTAGCTGGGTGTGTCTTGCACCGTTGTTGCAGTTTCGGGTTGCTTTTCCCTTCGAGTAACTCCTGCATAGTTGAACGCTTGTGATGGCGAAGAGCACGCTTGTGAACAATATCCACACAATCGCTGCATAAGTAACAGCTGCAATCATGACAAAAGCTTACAGCTTGGACCTCCTCGTCACAATTGCTGCAAGGAACTGCCAGATTGATGATATCTTGGAAGTCTTTCAGATTCTCCACAATAAAGTTATCTGGCAGGCTGTCGATATTATCGTCAGCCAATATCACAACAATGCGACAGCTTGGGCATTTAAACTTTTGACATTTGCCAGCATGTTGTCGTAGACAAGACTTGCAAAAGGAGTGTAGGCAAGGCAGAAATTTGGCTTGTCTGTCGGTATTGTTATACAGCTCAGTACAAATAGAACAATTCAAAAACTTCTTTTTGGAGGGTGACATTGAGGCAGCCATATTTTCTTCTCGTTGTAAAATTTGACAAATTAGCTGCATATAGTGTTTCGTGAACAAACATTGGATAGCATCCAGACACTTCAATTCCCGTCGGATTTCGATTCGATACAACGGGCAAACCAATTCGAAACATTTAACGATCGACGGTAACCTCCGAAATGCACGGACAAGCAGAGCATACGGCAAAACAAAATGGCATTGTACTGAATGTCATCGTGCTGTCGCGGGGCCTGAGCCAATCGTGCAGTCTTTGATTTGATCTGACACCACCAAATTGTTTATTTATTAGTGATGGTCACGTGAATCCGTTTGCAGGGCAGACCCTGCGTTTTCGACCTGAAAACAAGAACGGAGGCACTTCTACTCAGGATTATTTGCATACTTGTTTTACTTACTTCTGGACACTTTTAAAAACAAACAACTGTACTTAACTTCAACTTTCTTCCAAATACCCAAAATGTGTTACTCTGAACAACAGCCCCCAAAAAACTTATTAACTCCTAACGCCGAAATTTGATATGTGTAAGTACATGTATAGGTAGGTTTTATGATGCACGTAGACAATTATGTTGGTAGATATGGATATTAATTGTACCACCATGTAGCGTTAGCTGAAAAAATACAAAGAGAAATAGCATGGTTAAGGGGGAAGTAGGGGTTGAGAGGTTTTATATTATGGATTTTGGTGTTTTGGCTGTAACTCACAGCCCAGAGAATTAGCTTTCTTTTGCTTCAAAAATGAACAAAATCGGATATTCCTCTGCAAAGTTATGATAAATGTTCTCTATCTCTATCTCTATCTCTATCTCTATCTCTATCTCTATCTCTATCTCTATCTCTATCTCTATCTCTATCTCTATCTCTATCTCTATCTCTATCTCTATCTCTACCTCTACCTCTACCTCTACCTCTACCTCTACCTCTACCTCTACCTCTACCTCTACCTCTACCTCTACCTCTACCTCTACCTCTACCTCTACCTCGATCTCGATCTCTCATCGCTCATCTCTCATCTCTCATCTCTCATCTCTCATCTCTCATCTCTCATCTCTCATCTCTCATCTCTCATCTCTCATCTCTCATCTCTCATCTCTCATCTCTCATCTCTCATCTCTCATCTCTCATCTCTCATCTCTCATCTCTCATCTCTCATCTCTCATCTCTCATCTCTCATCTCTCATCTCTCATCTCTCATCTCTAATCTCTAATCTCTAATCTCTAATCTCTAATCTCTAATCTCTAATCTCTAATCTCTAATCTCTATCTCTATCTCTATCCCTACCATGATGTCTCTAAGAGCGTGTTTCTGCTGGGGAAGAAACCGCTAATAAACGGTAAGTTTGCCCAGTAGAAACAGGCAGAACCCGGCAATAAACGGTATTTTTGGTAATCCCAAAAACCTTCACAAACCAGGTTTGGAACCGGCAATAATCGCTGGGTTATACACATTATTGTCAAGCAATCTTTCTTAGGTGCGGTGGCATTGTTTGGTATTACAAAAGTGAAATGTCGTGGCCCTTAGACTAGGATCGATAAACTTAGCGGTAACTTTTCGCGAGTAGAAACAGGGGGATTAAAAACTGACCGATTGAAACTTAGCGTTTATTAGCGTTTACTTTTTGCAGTGCCCCAGCAGAAACACGCTCTATGATCGTGTTTCTGCTGGGTCAGAAACCGCTAATAAACGCTAAGTTTTCCCTGTAGAAACAGGCAGAACCCGGCAATAATCAGTATTTTTGGTAATCCCAAAAACCTTCACAAAGCAGGTTTGGACCCGGTAATAATCGGCAGTAATCGACAATAAACTCAATAGAAACAGAAAGGCGATTCTTAGCGTTTTGCGCCGTGAACCGTGTCACGCTGGGTTATACACATCGTCGCTGTTCTGACATACCGGCACATCACTTTACTTAATTCTGTTGTGATGTGCCGGTATGTCAGAACAGCGACGACATTATTGTCAAGCAATCTTTTTCAGGTGCGGTGGCATTGTTTGGTATTACAAAAGGTCAAATGTCGTGGCCCATCGACTAGGATCGATACACTTAGCGGTAACTTTTTGCGAGTAGAAACAGGGGGGATTAAAAACTGACCGATTGAAACTTGCGTTTGTTAGCGTTTACTTTTTGTAGTGCCCCAGCAGAAACACGCTCTAAGTGTCATGCCTCGTTATTTCATGGTGGTTATTAAAACCATTTTTGTTATGTTCAAACTTCCCTCATTTCGCTAGTTATAACTTATAACAGACTTGAGTCACACCACTTCATAAGTATTTACAAATCACCAAAGACCTTTCTATATCCTAGTCATTAGTATTCACACATATATACAATCGCAATGAGCATGCATGTAATTATAATAAATCGCTTCCAAACAACAAAGGATGCCGCATATAAGCTCTACACGTCTGTCACGTACGCCATCACGTACAATTATATACGCAATTACATCCCAATCACGTTTTAATGGCGCGATTACTTCTAAAACTTGCCACAAACCTCATCGAAAATACCCAATATGAATCAAATTCATTAACTAATTTAATCTGTGAATACTTTTCATCTGAAACATAATATACAGTTGACATGGGGAAAAACAGTTTTGACCTCGTATCCCATCGGATAAATAAAATTATAAAATTTAACAACATCGCTGTTTTGAAATCGCCAAAAAATCACACAGACACTGAATATCAGCACGCATCAGGTCCCACACAATGCTATAGATCCCATTCCTACCTACCATGACAATTTTGTTGCAATCTGTCAATACCAAAAAGGGACAATTTAAGCGTCAAAATGTTGCTCACTAATCGGTCATTTCATGTATACTGTGTACGTGTTTAACGTACGGTGAATCGATTTATTAAAAAAAATCGTGACCTGGCTAAGAAAATGTACGAAAACTCATCAGATTTCACAAAATACGTGAATAATTGTTGTCCCAAAAGGTTCAACAAAATATCTACGATACTTACTATGAAAGGATGTCAACACATTCACCCCATCGAGATCGATTTTGATATTTACTCGCGTTACACATACAGAGCAGCAAACCCAAAAATGGTGGCCGGTGATGACGCACAGAGACTATGAGACAAGTATCTAGAAGCCGTTAATCCCGCCTACCCATACCCAAATTGACGGGTGAAGGTTCGTTAGGGGGCGCTCCATGCGTTGCTAAAATGCCCAGAGGATGTTCGACATGTTTTGCCTACAACAATAAGGTATTGCAGGGGGAGGGGGGGGGGGGGGGGGGGGGGGGGTTGAAGAGGATTTTGATATGTGATATGCGGATAGCAAGTGTTGCGGCGGGAAATGTTGGCGATACATTATACATTATAAATTACTAATTGAAATTTACTAAACAGCTAAAATTAAAGTCAATCAATCAATCAATCAGTCAGGATAAAAAAAACTAGATAAACAAATAAATAATAAGCACACAAAACAAACACCAATACCGACAAGAGCTACATTGTGGAAGTACGCCCACAATCAGGGCGTCGCTGGCGTCTTGAAATGGGGGTGCGCGTGTGGGGGTGGGGTGGGGGTATTGGTAGGGGGAAATGTAGTTCATTAACATAATTTCAGTTACCCCTATCGTGTTGGAGCATGCGATTCATGTAGTCGTGTAGTATTTGTTCTCCCCGATATGAATACCGCTGTTGGTAAATTAAAAACATGTGCTAAGTACCCTAATTAAGCAAAACAAAACTGCAGTCCCTAAAATTGTTATAGCGTATGCCAATGTACCATCACTTTCCATTCAAATGACCGTCATTTGTGAATCGATTGCTTTATCTCTTGTCTATTGAGTGGAAAGACGCTATTGAATGGACTGATGGGTTGCCCTTATATAGCTTTGGAATCACGAGTATTAGCGGAACTCGTTTTTAGTGAAATCGATTTAATACCTGCAATCATTACAATGACACCTAATTTGTCAACATCATCGGTCACCAAAGGAAATTAAATAGGGGTGTTGCTGTTTTAATCCATATATTATAGTTCTTTTGGAGAATAAAAACAATATCTGAATGTTTTGACTCAGCTCAGACATGTCAGATGCTTTCATTTCCTAGCATTCAGTATGATTCATGTTTAGTATAGACTGCAAGACAAGACTTTTACGAAAGTAATTCATGAGGCACTAATTAACACTAACAGTCAAGTTTAATTGATCATTATCAGCACACCGGGGGAGGTCCACTTGAGAGGGCCACTGTTTGAATTTAATTTTTTTTCTTAGCCGAAGGAAATGATAACCAAATTATTTCTACACCTTCATTTCTTTTGCTTACAGGTAGATGCCCGTTGCAGAAGACAGTTTAAACAACCAAACTATAGTAAAGGGTTCAACAAAAGAAAGTAAACCACTTTGTTTGTGTCATTCAAATTTGTTTTGACCAAACAGGCTAGATAGGCATTTAGATGAATCTTTTAGGCATACTTTGATACCAAAATTGCCCCCTAACAACAAAGATAAACCATGATTAGCACCATTTAAAGAAAAATATCCCATTTTCAAAAGTCGCATTCCCAATACACAGCACGAGAAAAAAGGACCATTTGTTAACACACACAATGTCGTAAGACCCAACGCATTTAGCACTGTGCGATCGATAGCCCCGTAAATCCTGGCTAATACACACACCCCGAGAGACCCCAACACAACACACTACTACAACTTCAAGGCTTATCAAATTCATTAATGAGTGAGGGGCACAAGGTGCACAACACTTACGCTCAACAGTCAAGTTAAATTGATGACTAGCAATATCTGTGACCTGAATAAAATAATAACCCAGTTTTTATTTCCCTTTTCTTTACCTTCAATTTTTTTGGCTTACAGGACGTATCAGACAATTGCGGATATATCCAGTCCAAAAGACAATAACTACCAGTCTACAGGCAGGATTGGAAAGACGAACTCCAAAATTGATCAAGAATCGTAGGAAACTTGATTCCCGAATAATTGTCTCTTGACAAATACAAATGAGAAATGTGACTTATTTTTACTCTTGAAAGAAACCTAAGGAAGTGGTCGTCCAAAATTATCGCCATTTTCACATGACATACAGAACGTACGTAACCTTTTACCTCCCACCCCCTCGAGTTGCCTACACAATAAATGGTGAAAATGTTATGGCTTGTTAAAAAAATGCCTGCCTCTCAAGATGGCCATTTAAATTACGTCCACTTAGTAAGCATGGTCAGAAATTCTCCGAGAATCCATTCTCCCAAAGATTCCCGCCGGTTAAGTTGCGAGAATCCAAATTGATTTTCGTAGATAATCTGTCTAAACACATTATTTGAATGGAAAAGAATCCATAAATTCTTTGCAAACTCCTGACCCTGGCTTAGTGTATATCTTTACCCCTTCCCCCTGCTACGTACGCTTTGTACGTATCTGTAAATGGCGAAAATTATGGACGACCTCTAATACTTATACACATAATTGTGTAACGTCAATGATGTCATCATCTCATAGGCAGGATTCTTCAAATGTAATGCATGTTTATATTATAATTCCTAACGGTACCTTTCAAATCAAATACAATGTAAAACCTTGACCGTGCGTGCATTGTTTGTTTCTTTTTGTCCACGATTCCTGAAAGCCGCTTTGTGTTATCCTGAATTTGGTGCTATCAGATTTTGTGTTAATGAGTTTCCCCTGAAGGTTTTTAATGAATAATTGCTGAAGATGTTTCCATGTCATCACAAGCTCTCTGGGGCTGTTCCTAGACCTGATGATCATACCACCGATGTGCATCAGGGCTTACACTAAATCACAACCATGATAATTACGGTGTCAAACTGTTTAAGCAATTGCACAACAGGGTGTTATTTTATTGATTGTTTTACCTTTCCACAGTGCATGCAGCACTTGTGCTTTTATTTTCTCAATCCTTTACACACAATATTAAACATAGCATAGTTATAACATATTATTAAAGATAGTAATTTTGTTTTGTTTTTGATAAGTTACGGAAATCATGACTCAATCAGCGAGGTATACTGCACCACCAAATATCAATAGCCTTAAATATAAGTGGCTCACGATCATCAACAACAGGGGTGGAAATTAAAATAGAATATGAAAATCCATTCTTGCAAGTAGAATTAAACAGACTATTAAAAAGAGGTCGAGAATATGGGATAATGTCAATAATTGTATATTTAACAGATGTATAATCCTAGTATTATTGAAATAAGATTATTAAAATAAAATGGTGAAAGTGTCTCATTTTTTTAAATGTAATTGGATATGGAAATGAAACAAACAAATTAAAAAATGATAACACATTTTACTAAAATGTTTTGTTTTGTTTTCATTTTTATCCCCCTGGTTTTAAAACCAGAAGGGGATTTTGTCATCATGTCGTGTGCGGGGGTTGGGGTGTGTGTGCCTTTTGGTTAGCCTTTTTTGGTTAGCCTTTTTCGAATGCTGTATCTTTTGAACGGTTGGACGGATTGACTTCAAACCTTCAGCGATAGGTAGGCCACGGTCAAAAACTGTGGCTGCTTTTTGGGGGTCTAATTTGCACAGGTCCTCTGAGGTCAAAGGTCATCCAGAGGTCAAATTGACGTCAAACTTGGAGAAAAGAAACATGAACACCGGGTGAACATTTTGGGGGTCTAATTGGCATAGGTCATCTGAGGTCAAAGGTCATTCAGAGGTCAAATCGTAAAAGTTGCCAGATTGATGTCAAACTTGGAGAACAGAAACATGAACACCGGGAGAACATGTCTAAAATTAATTAGAGGTCATCCTAGGTCAACGGTTTTTAGAGGTCATTCAATGTCAACAAGGGGTTAAAATCGTGCAATGAACACCGGGGGAACATTTCAAAAAATAATTAGAGGTCATCTGAGGTCGAAGGTCATCCAGAGGTCAAATCATAAAAGTTGTCAGATTGAAGTCAAACTTGGAGAAAAGAAACATGAACACCGGGGGAACATATCTAACATTATTTAGAGGTCATCCAAGGTCAACAAGGGATTAAATCGTGCAATTAACACCGGGGGAACATGTCAAAATATAATAAGAGGTCATCCGAGGTCATATGAGGTCAAAGATCATCTACGGGTCAAATCGTTAAAGTTTCCCGATTTACGTCAAACTTGGAGAAAAGAAACATGAACACCGGGGAAACATGACCCCTATGTGACCTTTGACCTCATTTAGTTATTCAGCCAGGGGGATTCGCAAGTTGTGACTTGCAGTATTTTTTGATTTGTGTTTGTCATGAATAAATCAACACAGGATCTTGAAATTGATCTTGAACTTGAGCTTGGTATAGTCTTGTCTGGATCCTGAAGAAAACAAATCAAAATCAGTATAGTAGATTTTAGGTGTGTGAAGGTTCTATGCATACATCAATTACATGGTGAATATTGGTATTGCAATAATATATTCCACAATTCCACTCTAATTGCTGCATCCCTTGGACTTTTATACTATTTCCAAAGAAAGCATTTAGTGCACAATGGTGACACTTGGACACGTGAAATAAAAAACAACACCTGAACTTTTGCCCCAATATTGCATTACTTTTCTTGCTTACTTACTTGCTTAATTCGAGTTGTGTTCTCGATCTACAATGGTTCTCCACACTTTCCTGTCCTGCATTGCTGTCTTTAGGTCTCCGACATCCAAACCAGTGTCCTGTTTAAGCACATCGATGTAATTTAGGGCAGGTCTTCCAGGCTTTCTTCTCCCATGCTTTGGTATCCAGTGAACCAGCTTCGACACACATTCTTGACTCCTAAAGCAGTGGCCTGAAAATCTTGTCCTTCTAACTCTGATCTTTTGGGTGATTTTGGGGAGGTCTCCATACAGCTCTGCGTTAGTTGTATGTTGCTTCCAGTGAATGTTGAGGACAGCCCTCAGCATACGAGGATAACAGCCGTCAAGTTGCTTTGCTAGCTTAGGGGTGGTGGTCCATGCCTCACAACCATATAGTAACACAGATTCAACAGTTGCGGAGAACAGGCGAAGTTTGAATTTTCTTGGTAGGGTGGATTTCCAGATCTTGTTCAGCTTCCCACAGGCTCTCCAAGCTGCTGCCTTACGTTGCTTGATATCTGTTTCAGTGCTTAACATCCAGGCACCTAGGTATTTGAAATCGTTTACTTCGTCTAGTTTGGTTCCATCATTTGTTCTGATTTCCACCATACTTGTTTGGTTGTATGCCATGAACTTTGTCTTCTTTGCATTCATAGACAAGCCAACTTTAGCCACTGATGTCTCGACCCTCTGGAGCAGATCTTGTGCCTGGTGTTAGTCTTCAGACAGCAGGGCAATATCGTCTGCAAAGTCAAAGTCTGTCACTGCTACAGGTCCAATCCTTCTGCTTACTTTTCAATAGCTATCATATTACACCGACTATACACAAACACCAACCAACGTCCATTCACTAACAGGAGTATGCTTCACTAAGCTGGGCGAATACTTCACCCACCATCCTAAGCCAGCTTGACAACATCCAAAAGAAGACACTTAGAATCATTGGAGTTAATGAAGCTACTGCTCGTTCACAGCTCAGAATTGACAGCCTGCTTCACAGGCGTCACGTAGCAGCAGCTACGGTCTTTGCAAGATGCAAACTACCAACTGCCCACAAGATCTAGCTTCCCATACCATATGTCCAACGCCGTGCTACCCGTTCGAGCGTATCAATGCCAGTCCATGCTCTTTCTCTGCCGACAGCCAGAAATATTACAGCTGAATGAGCTCAAATACTTACTATGTAAAAACACCTGTGGTTGAGTGAATATTACTCTAATGTGTAATTAATTCATGAATCATTCAGCCATGTAAATCCCCTTCCTGGTCTCAGAGCTTAGCACAGTGAGTTGTGACTTTTGAGAAGGGCAGTTTTTCATTAAAGTTACCTCCAAATGGTCAAAATAATTACCACGGGTGGCCACCAATTGATCAAAATATGGCCAGAATGGAAACAATGGAGTCTAAACCATTCAATCATACCTTTTCACATACAACTACGTTTAATAGTGAATTTAAATCTATATAATATATAATAATTTGGTCATATCTAATTGTAATGGACCAGAGGGTTAGGTGGATGTTAATTAGTTACACCTGGTTTCCAGGCATTGCAATTGGGTGGTATTCTTTAGAGTTAATAATTAGGGGGTTTATTGTCAAGTTGAGAGAGGCTGGGATTATTGTTAAGAGGGTGGTTTAATCTTTTTTGTGGAAATTATTGGTGATGGGTTTTATATTGCTTAACAACAGGTGGTGGCACTTAAGCTATTACAATTATATACCAGATAACCTTTACTCATCTATGCACCTGCAAAATAAATAATCTGACAGGTGCCCATCAAACCGACAATCATGTCACTTGTGTTTAAATTACATTATTTCACTTACTGTTTGGATCTCGGCGAACGAACATCAATTCGGAGCACTATCGAGAATACATACGAATTAAAGTCCTTTAGCATGTTTAGTGTCTATCATTGTTTTACAACGCCTTATATATAAGGACTTCGTCACCCTAATGGGAGCGAGGTGGCGCAGTCGATTAGAGCGTCGTACACTGCTGTGCACCGTAGTTCTGTTGGTGGATCGTTTATGAGTGAGAGTTCAAAAACGATACACCAACACAGCCTCGTCCCCCATGCCTCCTTCAGACCGTGCAGACTGAAGTTGGCATGTTTCATGGCGCATCGTGCTTCGGAAGGTACGTAGAAATGTTGGTCCCGTGTATCGGAAGAGCTATCCCCGAGCACGTTAAAAGGTCACAGACTCCTTCGTAAAGAGTAGGGGATCATCCCGGTCTGTGTCTGTACATCAGTTCTAGGTCATGACAGGAGCGTCCGTATTCGTACACGCGGCCAGGGATAAAGCTTGTACAAGCCTGTACAAGCTGAACTAATCCTGTCACCACCACGCACAAGGACCATCTGATCCTGCGTGCCGTGGACACGAGAAGAAGAAGACCCTAATGTAACACTGACAATAGACTAATACTGTTTTTCAGTTATTTTAACCTTTATGGCTGCAGCCATATTGTATATTTTAAAATTCTCAAACTAGATCTTCAGCACCTAGTCTTTATCATAGACATATAGTGAATGCTCTCTTATTAGATTTGGGGGTATTGTTATTACATAGTGTAGTCATTTACAATACTAAACAATTGTTTTAGGCCATTTAACATCAATGTATCCATTATGTCAGCCATTTTGAATTATAGTACACTCATGTAGATTATTTCTACATTTACAGCGGCCATGTTGGTGGCAATCTTGGATATAAAGTATGTTATTACAATGCAATTATACTGGATATGAGTGGGCATAGCACACATAACATTCAAATGATTGAGACATGTACAAAATTGAATTCAAATGAAAGATTGCAATGAAAGATTTATTTTCCAAAAATAATTATGACAATCGGTCAATGCATTCTTGTGGTACGGTGTTTTGAGACACTCGGAAAATGGCCGAAAACCTGCCAAAAACAGTAACAATGGCCACAAATATAATTTATCAAGATTTAGAGAGCTCAATTTGTTAATAATGTAACAGTCAAAATACCATTTACACATATTTCTTTAATAATTGAATATCTATATACCATGTTAAATTTAAAAAAATGGTAAAATTATATTGTATTAAGCTAAAATAACCTAGTGAAATTGGTCATTTTGACCACTTTTACTGACTGCAATCACAAAAAAAAGTAACTAAGACCAGCTATATGTGTAAATGTTATAAATCCAGATGTGAATGGTGTATTGCAATCAAACTTGGTATTATGGCTAACTGTACGATACCCAATCTTTTAAACTATAATTTAGTTTCATAAGCTCATTAAATATGCAAATTAGCTAATTATCTATTCAAGTCATTGATATGCAAATGAGCAATGTCCGACAATTTTTTCCCATCATAGAGTGATCGGTAATAGATATATAACATGTATACCCAATTTGATTGACAAATATTGATGGATTTAAAAATTAAACAAGCTTTTCCATTTCTTAAATACCCATATCTATAAATTCTCAGTCTTTTCCTCACACGAGGCACTCAAAGGATGCAAAAACTGAGCATATCACTAAATTGATTGAAGTGTTTAGTACAATATCTCAGGTTAAGTTTATTTAAATCGGCCCAATATATTCAAGTTCAGAGCCAATTTCAAAAATTGGTAAAAACAGTCATAACTAAAAAACCTGATGATAAGTATTTATACCTGGATCAAGGTTATATAGTCCAAGGTCATGACTACCATATATGGCAAGCTCACTGCCCTACAGGGAGTGCCTTATGTGAGGATAATTAATTTTATATAGGGATGTTTTTCAAAGTGGAGCTGCATACATTATATGAAAAGATTGTTTTGCATAAGGGCTTACAGACCACTCCTACGTGTTACTCATTTTGCATGATTAATTAATCCAAATATTGTATGGCTGTCTTCATGACTTGGATTAATGCATCCATGCACGCCAATTGAGGCAACAATACAAACTACATTTCACATCGTGAATAGCCATCCATTCAATGCAAAATGAGTAACAGGTAGAAGTGGATGTAGGCCTTTATGCAACACAGCTCTTCATATGTTGTTGTTCACTGGTGTAATGCTCCCAGTGGCAGACTCTGTGTGTGTGCATTGTGCTATGCCTAATATGAGTTACTGGTGGTCTAATACATACAGGGTGTCTCAAAAAGACATTACAACGCACCGTTAGGCGATCATAACTTCCTATTTAAGTATCTGTATTTTACAATTCAAACGGCAAAATGAGGCAAAATTAGTTTCCTACAATTGAGGAAAACCGCGTTTAATTATGTTAAGTAATTACAGAGATATCTTCGATTTTGTAAGAGTAGTCACGGAACACTTCCATCCAAGTTTGCATATTTTTACAGTTCTTCACTTGCGCGGCTGGTTATTTACTCATTAACGTTAAATCAGCCAGCACTGTTATACTATGATAAATCGGTCAATTTATGACCTAAGAGTACTGAGTAATCGATCATAACACTCATAACACCAATCAAACAAAAACTAATACATCTCACTGTAAGGAGAGAGATGACCATACTCGTTCAATGTAAACGAAACTAATTTTTTCAATTGCGATATTAATAATTTGACCACCATCCGCAAAATTGACGATATTATACATATGATGTCAGACTTCAAGTTTAAAATGTGAAGACTAGAACTAGAAGCTTGATAAGTTGTATGCCCGATGTTATTAGTTCTTGAACTTGGTTTGATAATAACATTGTTCGTATTTACTAAAATTAGTAATATCAGTTTGGCGATTATAATTTTTAATTTTACTGATCTCAAGTATAAAATGTGATGAAAATAATCTAGACAACTTTTATTTTATATTTTGTGTCTCATCTGGCATATTATTTGGTTTAAAATAAAATCTAAAACCAGAAAAACACGATAATCCATGTTATCTTGTAGAGAAGTATTGATTGATTTCATGTCTGTACTGTCTGAATCACTCAATATGAGCAAACTTGGATGGAAGTATTCCTAAACTAATGTTACGTAATTGCTCATTTCTCCAGAATTACTGAACCGAATCACATCCGGTTTTCTTTAAATTATAGCAAACTATATTGCCTTTATTTTGTTGTTGAATTGTTCTATTCTGACACTTATTCAGAAATTTACGATCCTCTAAAGGTGCGTTGTAATTCTTTTTGAGACACCCTGTACATCTCACCATTAACATTATATTCTCATCCTACATTTAAGTTGTATTATCCCATTTTATAGAATTTGACCATTGTTGCAACAACTTTGGAGGCCGCTTTGGCAGCCATTTTGGATTTTTATCGACGTTAACAAAGCAAAAATGCTAGATATGAGATATTAGGGGTCTACCAAATACATCCCATCGTTAAAATTATATTGTCATTGTACATTTCGGTTGATATTATGCTATTTTATGGCATTTTGACCACTTTTGACCATCCGCACAGGATAAGTCGTTTTGAAAACAATAAATACTTGTGAAAAGAGAAAGTGCTTGGCTTCTCACAGACAGTTTCGCGTTTTCAATATCATGTTTACTTTCCCCAAAAAAGTAAAATATCCCCAAAAATGAAGTTGATGTGACAGTAGGAGCAGAACCAGTATCAACGTTCTTTGCGGTCAACTTCAATAAAACTCTCACACAAACCAACAAAAACATTGCACACTTTGAATTTTCGCAACCTATACTGCTTTTATTTCACAATCACCGCAGTCCGCAAGTCACTTGTATAATATTACATCTCATACATCACATAATAATTAAGTTGACCCATCAACGTGTCCTTTAAGTTGACCCAGTTATATATCAATATCATTATTTGACAAGTTTCATCAAAACAGGACAATATGGTTCGGCAGTTATTAGCTTATAAGATTTTGAAATACAAGGTATAAAGGAACCGATAAGGATGTGAAGTGATCAAGCAAAATGAGTCTGAAGTCGAAAATATCACAATTTCATTTTTCTACGTGTTTTATTGGGTATTTGCAATGCTACAATTTGCAGAGCACCCCATTTTTAAACAGACACTTAATTCCGAAAATATCAGCAGTTGAATGGTATTAAAAACAAGAGAAAAACAAGAGAATGTACAACCTTTGAACTGATATCGCTATCTCTGATATCGCTATCTCCTTTTTAATGTGCGATCATGCCATATGTTACCATATGCTATCGTATATTACAAGCTACTAGTGTTTTATCATTTCAGATTACATGATACACAGCGTGACCCAAGAAACAAGGTCCCAATAAATTGGCGAGCTGATAATTTGGTAAAATAATGGGAATATCGCTATCTCGGATTGGCCTTTTGCCACCAACGTGTCCTTTTCAATGTGCAACATGCCATATTTTACCATATTATACTAGTACTAGTATAAGCTACTAGTATTTTATCATTTCAGATTCAATGATACACAGCGTGTCCCTCAAAACAAGGTGCCACTATTGGAGATATGATAATTTGGTGAATAATACGAATTTTTCTTTTTATATTACATGGCATGAACGAGTATGTATGTGTTCTTTCATTATTTAAATGTCAAATATTCAAAGTATATTTTGGCTTGAGTACTCTATATATTCAAAACATAGTCTAACCATGAAATATTGGCGATAGTTATGGATTAATATTGATTATTTTAAAAACATGTAAAATCTAACGCAAACTGTTTCAGATACACATTGGTGGGGTGAGTCATGTCAGAAACCGTTCCCCAGTTTATGGGGAAAACTACCCACGCAATGCATTTGCCATTCGAGATTTAGGCAGAGAAGGTATTATACATTTGGTTGGTTGGTTGGTTCGGTCCTGTTATGACTGACAGCTCGTGACCTTACAGATACTACGCCACAAATAACGATTTTCAGCAAAGGAGTAACAATCACGGAGCGGGTGTCCAGTAATCAACTTTATTTGGTCAATCCACCGGGAACGAGGTCTGTGCGCTTCCCTTCAATCATGCCTTGCATGATCATCTTCTCTAGGTTATTAGGGATCACGTCAAAACTCGACCGCCAGGCAACCGCCGGTTACGGCCGGTTCCGCCCGGTTTTCACAAAACGTGTCGTCTGTTATAATATACACACATAATGAGGTGAAATAGTTACACTCTGGTGAACACGACCGGTTGATAGTGCCTCGTCACATGCGTGAGCAACAAAATCTTGAAATAATGGGCTCAGTTGACAACCAGTACAATACAGCTATTGATTTTCGCTGGGGTTGGCTTTTTCAATCTGTTTATAGCTCAATTAACTTTTTAAAATCAATACCGAAAGTCTATGAATGGTTTTTTTATAGAACGATTATAGAGAGAGCTATTATGACCGCAAAGTAACAGATTGATAGTGTAAATTGGTCCGGTTACAGCATTAAGTCAACAGGCAATTGTTCAGTGTTGCATGCGCGAATATTCATATACCAGTAAAACATTTGACCTGAAAGAAACGGGCGGAACCGCCCGTAACCGGCGGTCAACGGGCGGTCGAGTTTTGACGTCTTCCCTTACCCTTGCGACGTGAGATATGGCCGAAGTAGCTCAGCATTTGGGTGTTGATAGCATGAAGAAGTCGTTTAGACACCCCTATTTCTTCAATAATACTGGCATTGGTCCTTCTCATTGTCCTTACGATACGAAGCATACGCCTCCGACACCACATCTCGAAAGCAGCTATTCTGTTTTTGTCAGCTTTGGTTAGGGTCCACGTCTCACACGCATACCTGGCAATTGGAAATACAATGGCTTGGACAAGCCTGGTTTTTGTTGCTCTGGTTATTCCTCTGTCTGCCCAGATCTTACTTAGGTTGATCATTGCTGATCTAGCCATTGCTAAACGGTGTCTAATCTCTTGGCTGCAACCACCCTCTTTGGTGATTAGGGATCCACGAAAGTTGAATTTCGAGACCAATTCCACCTCATTACCATCAATTATGAGAGGCTCTCCAACACCATCTGTGCCTATGGACATGATCTTGGTCTTGCTGACGTTTAGACATAGGCCAAGCTGCTCACTCTCCACCTTGACTTTCTTCAGGAGTTCCGCCATCTCTTCCATATTTGTTGCAAACAGGGTGGTGTCATCGGCATAACGTAGATTGTGTATTTGGTATCCACCTACTGACAGCATCCCCCCCCCCCCCCCCCCCTGGCCAATCATCCAATGCATAACGGTTGAAGAGTGCTAGTGAAAGTATGCATCCTTGACGGACTCCCTGACCTAGAGCAAACCAGTCACTATTTCCTTTTTCAGTGCGAACACAGGCAGCTTGACCATCATACAGATTGCGAATTAGGTGGACGAGGTGGTAAGGGATTCCCCTCCTTAACCCCCCTCCTTAACCAACCACCTTAACCCAACCTACATTAATCCCCACCTTAACCCCCTCATTAACCCCCACATTAACCCCAATCACATTAACACCACCTTAACTCCTCCCATCTTAACTCCCCCACCGTCTCCCGTAGCGTTGACCGACTACCGGGGAGAGAAAGAGAGAGAGTGAGAGAGAAATAGAAGATACACACCTTTCTGTACATTACACTTACAGACCGTTCTCTGCTTTACAGACCGTTCTCTGCTTTACAGACCGTTCTCTGCTTTACAGACCGTTCTCTGCTTTACAGACCGTTCTCTGCTTTACAGACCGTTCTCTGCTTTACACCCAGACCGTTCTCAACATTTGACCTTTCCAAAACTATTACACAGACCTTTCTACATTCTAGACACCTTTCTCTAAATTACTGAGACCTTTCTCGATTCAATACAACTTCCTCAAAATTACTGAGACTTTTCTCCATTCTAGACACCGTTCTCTAAATTACAGAGACCTTTCTCGATTCTAGACACCTTTCTCTAAATTACAGAGATCTGTCTACATTCTAGACACCTTTCTCTGAATTACTGAGACCTTTCTCCATTTTCTAGTCACCTTTCTCTAAATTACTGAGACCTTTCTCCATTTTCTAGTCACCTTTCTCTAAATTACTGAGACCTTTCTCCATTTTCTAGTCACCTTTCTCTAAATTACTGAGACCGTTCTCCCTTTTCTAGTCACCTTTCTCTAAATTACTGAGACCTTTCTCCATTTTAGACCATTTTGACCCCTTTTTTTTAGTTTCAATGTGAAGTTAACATAATTAGTCACATACACAGGTTTTTGTGTAAAGTTATACGTTTTAACATGACCATTCACAATTCGGGTTCATAATTGGATTTTGTTTTCAATTTTCGAACTCATTTCGTGCGATTTGGTGTATACTTTTGACCAACATTTGATCGAAAAGCCACCTCTTCATTTCCAATCAATATTTTGTTTTTATCCCAATGCAAGAAAGAAGTTGAGCAAATTTTCCTGATTTAAGTATAGATTGTTTAAAAGCTCGAACAGGGGGGGTCTGAGGTGTGTGGTGCCCCCCCCCCCTCAGAATTGTATTATTTTCCATTTTCGAACCCATTTGGTGCTATTTGGGGTGCACTTTTGACTAATATTTTATTGAAAAGCAATCACTTTAGTTTCAATCAATATTGGCTTTTTATATAGGCCTATGCCAGAAAGAAGTTAAACTAGTTACCTCCAAAATATCAGATCTCTCGTCAACGTACGTACGCGTATGTATCCCGACCGACGTCCAATAAACTCCAAACGTTCTTATGTCCCTTGCATGCCTCACCGCCCGCCTTTTCGTACCCCTACCCTTTTCTTTTTTCTTCTTTTTCGTTTGTCCCCTCTTCTTCATCTCTCTTTCCCTTTTTTCCCCATTTGTCCCTTCTTTTTGTCCTTCCTTCCGTCCTTCCTTTTTTGGTGGAGGGGGGGGGGGGGGTGGCCGGGCTGTCGGCCTCCGCCCCCTGTATCCGCGCCTGTGTGCATATCACCTCCTATCCGGCCGGAACGCTTGGGTACCAACCGAACCGCCTTGATTTAAAAGACATAAACACTCTATAAAATGGATTCACCTCCGTATGACACAAAAGACATAATGTATAAAGATAATGACACACCGTGATCTAAATCACAATCAGCTTTTTTACCATTGATGTACTATTTCTGTGCCATAAACCCAGTGGTGAAACTTCATATGTTTTTCAACTAGCCAGTCGGGCAGGCAACTCACAGAATGTACCTGCCCGACAAAAATTCCACCGGCCCAAGGTTTTTCATAATATTTTGCAGCAAACAAGAGCAAGACTACTTTTAAATGATGATACAATTACATGTATTTGTCTTTATTGTACGATGTTTCACTGTAACCCTAGCCCGTAACAGCTCTTCGTATTCATCATGTTCATCAATCCAATACTCTCTTTAATCTCCTATCAACCTGATCTCCTCTATCATCACGACACAGTCATCTGATGTTGAAATTACCCTGAAATACTGTAACTTACACTTTGAGCTTCAAAAATGTTACCCGCCAGTCGGACGGGTACCTTTGCATCTTCACCCGCCCGACACGAAAGTTACCAGCTATGGGCGGGCGGGCGGTTCTTATTTCCACCCCTGAATAAATAATGTTTTGAGCCGATAAAAATCACCAAGTCTCATGTCGTCTGGTTTGTTACGACCATGATAGTGCGCCCCCTCTAAAACCTTCACCCGTGAATTTGGTTTTAGTGGCGAAATTGTGTCTGATGAGTGACCTCTCCCATAATTATAGACTCCCTGGATGGGCGCAAGCTCGCCGCTTCACTCGCATTTGGGATTTCGTACGTCCAACATCTATGTCTATGTATTGTTTTATTATTCTGGCCGCGTGAGTTCGCTCGCAATATTTTGCTGAGATGGTTGACGCCCACTACAACGCCGTCCTTATACGGACGAAAATCGGCCCACCGTATGTCCTCACCGTGTGCTGCCGTCCGCACCAATGTGTTTCAATGTGACAGCGGCATAAGCTAAATCCCACGTGTGGGTTACAACAGATGGCATTTAAAAACTGTAAGCAAACTGGGTCTTCAGGGAGAGTATTATGCAACTTCAGGTGATCATTCAAGGTCCATTTTTGTAAATGTCTGCACACAATGCAAAATTGGTTCTTTTTACACTGAAGTTAAGTTAGGCAACAAAAAAAAAATGAAAGAAGCACATAACAATAAAGAAAGATGAAAACGTGTTTTTGAGTAGTATCTGCTTGTTTAAAAATCAAATAATAATAAAAAAAATCTTTAAAAGGTGTTTTTGTGCAGTAAATGTTCAAAAATTAAAAAACAAAAAATCCGACCGTCCGACCCGGACTTTGACCCTGAAAGGGCAAGTCAACTTTTTTTTGTTGGCCTTAGCATACGGTATTGGCTTTATTTCAATTCATGTATTATGCTGAAGTCTGGGCAAACAGAGCCCAATTTGACACTTGTTTTTTTATAACTAAAAACCACCAGGTTTTACAACAAATGCCTAACTTACCACCAAAGGTTTTTATTGGTGTTGAAACAAATGCCTCAGTCCAGTAGCGCTCCCACAACTTATGTCAGCGGTAGGCATCTTATGGCATTTAGAAAAACAATTGATTATAGGTCAATAATACGTATGCGTTGTTTTAAAAGAAATTAGACAAATCAATGCACGCGCACTGATGTTGTAATGTGAATAATGGCACGACCCCGCAATAGGAGTGCTATTGTGAGCATATCAACATTTGCGTTAGTGCAATGATTTGTCTAATTTCTCGAGACACAAGATATGCATGCATACACGACTTTATACAAATCAAAATTCACAATTTGTGCATAAATTCGATCTATGTAATACCAAATAAAAACGTTTTAACAAGTTTGCTAACACCCGCAGTGAAAATCGGCGAACCCGCGATGCCTGAACAACGAATCAAAACGAAGTGCGTGGTGCGCAATGAACGGTTTGCACGCGGAGTGTTTTAGACACTTTCAATGCATTCCGCGAATTGTTGTTTCCTGGCTCCTGATTGTTTCGACACTATTAAGAGTGGAGAATCATCCATTAAACCAGACCTGGAAATGGAAATTGTATCAAAACTGAAAAAGTATACGTTGTTATACCTCAGTAGACCTCAGTAAGACCATGTGTGGTTCCAGTTTAGTGTAATAGTAGAGGCCTGGACCTATAAGGCCATATCTTGTTCCCAATGGGAGTAGATCTCCCATGTAGAGGTTATGTAATGAAGGAACTAATTATTAACCAATTGCCCAATTCAATTTGTTTTTATTCATTTTTAATTCGAACATGACTTACATCAATGTTATGAAATGGTATATCAAAATTAAATATATTAAGACAATTTTTGACTAATAAGATTACAGTATGAAAAGAAGAAAAAATAGTCACTTAATTAATTGATAAATTAAGCCTTTTTGGATTAAAACATATCAAACAAAAATCACTGTCAAAATATACGAGCCTTTGTAAAAACAATTATTTTATTTGCCGTTTGCATACTTTTCTAGTTTACTTCAGTAATATTATGCATGTATCTGTTATGTGAACAATCACTAAGTGAGTGACGTCTTGAATTAATGATGTTAATGGATATATAAATCCTTACGAAATCTACTTTCCATGTTGTTAATTTTAAAGAAGCCGATGCACACCCCAGCCAATATCACCGTGGGCCCACTGCGGGCCCTCATGGGACCATTTGTCCACTTTGGCCCGTATACAGGCCAAAGTGGACAACATATTAAGGGTCCCATGAGGGCCCACTGTGGGCCCACGATTGGTGTTGGCTGGGACCCGTGTGTCAAATAGTACTGAAATGCAAGTCATTATAAAGAACTCTCACAGCTTTTTATGGAACACTCTTTTCGTATTTTAGGGAAAATCGACCAAAATATCCCCCGATCTCCCCGGGATTTAATCCAGGGAACTCTCGCACCAGAGGCGAGGAATTCCCCACTACACCATGGCTGTCAAGGCTGGTTTACGCAGTATATTGCGCAAACTATATGGGCTGGGTCCATTTGTTCATCGAAAAACTTCCACGACGGGTGGTACTAACGTTCCCAGTCGTGGTATTTTGGGGGTATATGGTAGGGTTAGGGTTATATTAACAAAACTTAGAAATGTTTTGAAGAAAAAAAGAAAAAAAACATTGCTTCTTAACCCTAACTCTACCCACTTTTTTCAGATTTTTTTCTTCAACGTAGAAAATCGACCAAAATATCCCCCGACCCCCCCCCCCGGGATTTGACACCAGAGCAGGAGCGTACCGCGGCATGTGACCCATGGGGGGGGGGGGGGGCAGAAGTATGTCGTCCCGACAGTAAATTTTCGTAAAAGGTTGCCCACATTTTTTCCCAGTCAGTCACCTCGTGAATTTCACAAAAAATACAGTCAACAAATAATGCCCAATCCTTAGTCTTTTCGGCCTAGGTATTATTTTTTTCCTTATGACATTTTAGCGTCCCGGTATTACGATTTTAGCGT
>CM069459.1:41803861-41863173 GCA_035610835.1 Ophiura sarsii | reverse complement strand
ACAGCTATTGATTTTCGCTGGGGTTGGCTTTTTCAATTTCTCAATCTGTTTATAGCTCAATTAATTTTTTTAAATCGATTTCGAAAGTCTATGAATGGATTTTTATAGAACGATTGACAGATTGATAGTGTAAATTGGTCCGGTTACGGCATTAAGTCAACCGGCGGTTATTCAATATGTGAATATTCATATACCAGTAAAACATTTTGACCTGAAAGAACCGGGCGGAACCGAGCGTAACCGGCGGTCAACGGCCGGTCGAGTTTTGATGTCTTCCCTAAATGCTAAGTCATTTCAGGAATTCTGAAAATCCGTTTTGGAGATGTGTTCATTTTAAGAAGCGTATCGTCTTAAGTAAAGGGAGGGTGTTTGTTTATGTTTCTGTTGTTTCTGTGAGCATATCAAAATTTGCGCAAGTGCATCGATTTTTCTAATTTTTTGAGAAACAAAACATACGCATGTATTGACCTAATTCATATACGACACTATACGATTCAAAATTCACAATTTGAGCATATTTTTGATCTATTTAATACTTATAGCGAATAAAAATCATTAACAAGTTTGCTAACACCCCGCAGTGAAAATCGGCAAACCCGCGATGCCTTAACAACGAATCAAAACAAAGCGCGTGGTGTGCGCATTGAACGGCGCGCATGAGGAGTGCATTAGACACTTTCAATGCACTCCACACATTTTGGTTTCTTCCTTTCCGATTGGTTCGACCATACCAAGAGTGTATGAATATTAGATAATCATCAACAAATCATCAAGGATCTGATAAGGATGATAAATGGGTTGTATTCTACAGGGTTTTTCAGAAACATGTACCATGACAACTTGTAGGGTATTGATTGTTAAATATTAATTCCAACTAATTTGACATATTTGGAAACTTGTATGATTAATTAGCTCTTGAAAACAGCAAACACCATTTTATTCAGTTCCAAAAAGTTGTCACTACTTGAATATAACTGGGTTTTTTTCTCTATTTGGAACAAGGACACAAGATTTACATCTATTTTTTTTAATTTTAAATTAATGTCTTTGTACTCTTTGATATGATAGGCAACACGAATAGCATACTATTACAGTAATACAAGGGTGTCCCAAAAAGGGTCGATACCTTTTTAAAGTTATATATCTCCAGAAAAATAATTTGCTAGGCCTATATAAAACTGCGCTGGTGTGTAAACACATAGTATATAATAATTTATAATGAGCTTATGTAATGAAGTGACTGGAGCTAGAAAAGGATAAAAAGAGGTTCGCTACAGTCATTTGTTGATAATTGTCAGATTGAAATCATCCTTATTATGAAAATGAAAGCCTTTATTTTGCAAAAATCCGCATGAATGGAAGGCGAGGAACCTGTGATTAGAGCTACGTATACCTGCATCCTGCAAGTTAAACAAATTTAGGTACCATTTTAAGTTATGTGATCAAACCCTTTGAGTGTGTGAATCTATTAAGTGGGTTCAGAAAGGGGGACAAATATGTTTTCATTTTGCATACTGCGAATACCTTTAACTGAGGTGTAACTCTTTAAAAAGGAAGCGACACTTTGGGACACCCTGTGAAAGGGTGTGGTTAGTTTCTGAATTATGTACGGACGGTGCTTTCCACATGTTCCATATTCATAGTGTGCCATTTTTAAACATTTTTAAACTTGAATAGAAACACATTAACAACAATACTCCCTTTTATTTATGTTTGCATTTGTAAGAAAAGTTTGTTAAGACATGATTTAAGCCGGGGATTTAAGCCTTGCTGTTAATAAGACCAAATAATTGGGTAAAATGTAACAACAACAACAAAATAATAATCTTCGGTCAATGTAATCAATGTCACTCAAACACACATATTTCCAGTACGCCTACCAGACCACCCCTCCCCATGCCCAAAAGAGTTTTAAAAAGAAGGAACAAGGGAGGAAGAGAAAAGGTAAGGATTAAGGAGACAAAGAAGACATTGAAACCTATTTTACGTTTGAAATAAATGAAATTCACTCCTATTATCTATACCTATGAAGGAATCATTGTTTTTTAGTTAGTAGACGTGTATGAAAATGCAAAAATTACTGATTCAGAATGGTGAATGTTTGCCTTATAAAAATGCCTAAAACCCAGAAGCTTCGCCCCTAGACCCCACACGCTGGTCGCTCCATTCGCTCACAAGGATACAATATTTGGGCTCTGTTTATTTTTATTTTTTGGAGGACGGGTACCGGCATCCTAAGATTTTGAAATCGAAGTTTGTGTGCGAAATATCTCGAAAAATACAGCTTGAATTAGTAAGATTTGTGGACACGATATTGGTACAGTATTTACCTCGGCTGAGTCACCCTTGTTTCAATAACGTTGCGTATAGGACTTTTTATATTTGGATCACCCGCACAGCTACAGAATAGAAATACCGCGGCGTTTATATTGACGAATTAATAAGGTTCCCAATTTACACTTTTGTATTGAGTTTGTGAAGTTACAAAATAAAAGTAATGAAATAAAATGAACAGAATACGTGTCATGTAGTGATTACTCCGTGTATTTAATGTATAACAGTGTGAATTTTGTCATATCATTGAAAAAAGCCAAAATTTGGAGAAAAAAACCAACAGTGTACAGCGACCTTCGTAAGGTAACTCACGGGTTTTACGGCACCAACTTTCAAAATATTTTAATTTTTGCCTAAATCACGTATTAAGATTTGGTAAAATAAGAACCATATCTATATTTCCATATGAATAACGTCACGGGACAGTACATAATTTTTATTATTGAGCCGATCTAAAACCAAACACTTTCATCGGCGTCATCCTTTGAATTGTCATGCTTTGATTGACGCCGCTTGGCCGTATTTACGGAGCAGGCGGTTGAAGCAGATTTATCGGACAGCTAGTTGGTACCATTCTGTACCAAATAATTTCTGTCGACTCAATAATTACAATTAGTACTTAGTAAACGCATACAATACTCTGATATGAAGCAATTATATTCTCAAAGTATGTTGTGTTTTTAGTTATGGCTTTTCTCCAACATATATCACCCCGTATTATTTAACGAACATTTGCATCAACAGCACGGTATTTTTAATTAAAAGTAAATGAAGAAAAAACGCGCGAAATAAGCTTACAAAGTTGCCCTCCCCAGATTATTAATAGCCCCTTTTAAGTTATAACTTTAATTAAAAGAAAACCATTCTTGAATAAGTTCTCCCCGTACAATTCTGCGGTATACCACCGCATTTAGTAGCGTGCCCATGGTCAATAAAGACATTGACAGCAAAACCACCAGACGCTGTTAATTTAGGTGGTTATACTTATAGAATAGGCCAGGGGGCCGGGCCTAATGCCCTAAACAATTTGCCATACCATTAACTAAAGGTTCAATTAGTGTTGAATTTAATAGTTTGCTTGTGCACATTTAAAGGCATATTATGTGATCTTTTCCAGAGAGCGCCCTCTATTCATTATTTTTTTTAGAAAGTAGATTTTCTTGCAGCAGATTTACATTTCTGATCATAAATCATACATACATTCCAAGTAACGGAGCGATACGATTCATAATTACCTCAAAATCCTGGTTTTAGAGTGAATAAAGGCCTATAAGGTGGCTGATAATTCCGACAGTTTATTTTCACTCTAAAACCATGATTTTGAAGTAATTAAGAATTGTATCGCCCTGTAATTTGGAATGTTTGTATGATTAATGATCAGAAATGTAAATCTGCAAGAAAATCTTTCAATTTTTTTTCGATGTCGAGGGCGTTCCCTGAAAAGATCACATAATTTAACTTGAAGCCATTTAAAACGTACGGGTTCTCTATTGATACCCAGCTTCCTCTGGACAGTGACATAATTAACTTAAACTTCTTTATGCCATGTGTATCAAGTGCATGCGTTTATTCTACCTATTACAGCGCATAAACACACGCGCTTCAAAAACCTGCGCCTATAGTATTAAATTATGTCACGGTCTAGGGAAAACCAACTAGAATATCCATTCCAAATTGTTGGGTTTTTTTATTTCTGCTGCCCACAGAGTAATCAACCTGTGGGCATGTCATTTTGCACAATTACGCATCAAGTGTGCACGTTATTTTGCACAATGTGCATCAGCCTGCGTTCAATTTGAAGCCAAAAATTTGGAACGGACTCTGGCACCAATTTGTTTATAAAATTCTCTTGAATACTCAACCCCCCCCCCAAAAAAAACCCATAAGACTTAATGTAATAAAGGTGTATAAAAAAAAAATCAACCATCCCCCCTAAAATTAGTGGTTTTTTGTGTGCATAACACGTAATTGGATGTTTTGAGAAATTGTTTATATAAAAAGCATTTTCCTTTTTCAATATCATGTTCACTTTTTCCAAACCAATCGCTTTTTGTCAACAACAAACAAATGGGAAAAGTAATATTAGTAGGTCTATATTTTTTAAAACATCCATTTGTAGAGTTATGCAAACAAAGTTTATCTAATTTTATGAGGGTGGCTTACCTTTTTTTTAAAACCCTTCATAGTAATAAAGACTCAATACACAAATAACAAGGTTTTTTTAATTCAACTATAAAATACAATTGGACGCAGAATTAGAGCAATAACAAACACAACATTTGCACCCATCCATTTGCTCTATATAAAGACTCAATACACAAATAACAAGGTTTTTTTTTATTTAACTATAAAATACAATTGGACGCAGAATTAGATCAATAACAAACACAACATTTGTACGGTTGTAGTTGTACCCATCCATTTGGTCAGTGGCGTATCCAGGGGGTGGCCCTTGAAATAACCCGCCGGTACATTTATGATTTTGACCATGCCATTTTTTTCGGCCGGTTTTGAGGATAACGTCACTCTTATCAAGATTTCAGCTGCTGGCGGAAAAAAATTGGGGAACTTTACGATTTTAGTATGCAAAAAAAGATTGTCGGTATATCATGACTTCCGTCGGTACAACTTCACTCGTCCAAAGAAGTTCCTTACCACTCATTGAAGTTCAAATATTGAAGTTCAAATATTGAAGTTCAAATATTGAAGTTCAAATATTTCACATAAATATTTAATATAAATTGAACAATTGCATGTCAAAATAAGCAGACAATAATTCTCTATCATGTCTGTATGAAATTAAGATGTACGCATTCATGCATGGCTGAGTACATTCATTAAGCAATGGTAAGGTTCATATTGTGTTCAATCATTCACATTAACATTTGAATGGAGGAATTATCCAATTTTTTGCAATCTTCTTCCACAGACCTTGCCATTGTCAAGTGAATGGGATCTGCCATGCATGAGTGATCATGTCTAAATTCCATGTCAAGCTGTTAGAGGATTACTTTCTGCTTATTTTGATATACAATTATATATTTATATATTCTATCAAATATTAATTTAAAATATTTGGACTTCAGTAAGTGGCAAGGAACTTCTTTGGACGAGTGTATGTCGTGTCCCCCCCACCCCTGTTTCCAAAAGCTGGGTACGCTACTGCATTTGGTCTATAACACAGTCAGTCCTAGAATTCATTTGTGCAGTGATGATTTTTCTCGCCTTTTTTCCTGGGAATTAACACAACTTCATGTGAATCAAGTCCCACGCCAAATGATTTACCAGATTATTTGCAAAAATCAGTTCTCGGATTCATGCCGAAAATCTAGCCCTGCAGTAGTACAGTAAGCTAAACTTTTACATTTTACAATTAAACCTGATGAGTAACCGGAGTTAAAATTCATAGCCTGAGAAAAATGTGGGTTAACAAACTTACATTGAATGAACATAGTGTTTAGAATACCTAAGCTTATAACATCTTCAAAACTAATATTTTTTCCAAAGGAAAATGGATTTCCATTGCACTGCACTGAAGCAGCTCTGTAGAATTTGTGGTTCAAAGCTTCAACTCACACCTAATAAAAGGGCCAAAACAGCAAGACCGCCAAAAGCTTGTGTTAAGTATATCGCCGAAATAAAAGCAAGTTTTGAAATAGATTGTAGCTACGATGAAGCTGATAGAGACCCCACCCACATCTGCACCTGTTGCTACAAGATTTGCATGAGAACAAAGAATAATGCCGACTATCAACACCAACATCAAGCTATCGAGTGGATGCGCCATTCCCGCACGAGCGAGTGTATCGCTTGCGCAAAATTCAGTGCCAATTGTGTAGGTGGACGTAAAAAGAAAAATCAACATGTGCACTTACGTAACCCACTTCCATTTCTGATCAGTGCCAAGAACATATTTCCTGGGGCACATGACAACTGGATATCGCTAAATAACATGAAACTTGTCAATGAAGATGATGAAATTAATGAAGTATTTGTTTGCAACATATGCAATCAATTATTATCAAGTCCAGTAGTTTCGCCATGTGATCATCACTTTTGTGCAGAGTGTCTTTCCACCAGTTTCCAGAGGGCGCGTTCAATAGTCATCAGCTGTCCAGTTTGCAACCAGAACTTACAGTTTTCCAATATATCGCCTATGCAACAATCATTAAAAATCATGTATGGAAATCAAACCATACAGTGTAAGTCAATGTCTAAATGCAGTGGATTATTGCTGAAGCACTTTGTGGCAGGAGAGACCCATGACTGTTCATCTGACAAACTGACATCACCAGCAGCAAGGCATCTCACCCAGTTGGCTTTACAATTCAGCCCCTCCACATCAAGTCCTGTTGGTAAGTCAGTCATGACGGCTTTGGGGACCTGGGTGCACTGTCTGACGAAGAAAGAAGAAACGTTACAGTTAAGAAGCAACCCAAAGGCCAAGAAGGTAATTTTAACAAACATATAAGGCTATAAGGCAACAAGAAAAAACACCTGTTTTTTACGGAACCCACATTTGTTTTGATTGAAAATGTAATGAAAATAATTGAATTTTAAACAAAAGAATAGAATAGTTTTTAAATTTAAATAAATAACATGAACCGTAACACTGTAGACAGGTTTTCTTTTCTGTTGCCTATGCTATATATACTGATACTCAACATCTACACACACATTCAGAATTATATCCATATTGAAAAATGTATTTTCATGAAGGAATAATTATTAGCTTTAAAAGTAAGATTTTATATCAGCAGGGCTCCAAATTATCAAGGGCTCCAAATTATCAAGGGCACCGGGCGATTTCCCCCTGAAAATTCATAAAAGCCCTTGAAAATAATATTACTATATAATTATTATTTCTGGTAACATAAAGTGGTTTTCAAGGGGCAGTATTGATCATTTGTTACAGTAAGCATGATAAGGAAGCTAGTAAAATAATACTAAGATATAGCTTTGCTTTGATACATTAAAAAATAAACACATACCAAAAAGCCCCTGTAAATTTCAAAATAGCCCCTACCAAAAAAATGAAATAACCGCAGCACTACATGGCCATCCAATCCTGTTGACATAAAGCAACCTGACACATGTACCACCATATTTCAGGATCCCAAGTTCCACTGTGAATTTTAAAAGCTCCTTTTGATAGACTTGAAAACCACTTTATGTTACCAGAAGTGTAATTGAATTAGGGTAAAGTCGCCAGTTTTCGGTAACGCCCAAATTGTGTAATTGCATCGGTCGTTGCCATGCTAAAGCAATACCGGGCATCAACTATGTGGCAGATTTTTAGCTGTCAGTTTATAACGATGAGGTCATTTCGTTCACACGATTTGGGTAAAAGTTACCAAGGCGCTGACCAAAAACTGGGCCCTACACTCTATTCCATTTGTTTCTAACCATGGCAAGATGTTACCTTCCTGAAGTAAATTCTACATTGTTCTTAAGATGTTTTCATAATTTTTCAGCCATACACCATATCAAAGGTTATCAAAGGTGGTACAAAAAAAGTTTCTGCAAGGCAGCGCCGCCGCCGACACAGTGCAGTACATGAACTTCATACCACTATCGGAGATTATAAAACCAAGAGGCCAAAAAAGAAGAAGATTTCCAGGAACACAACATTAGCCATGATGTCCCATACCCACATGACATGGTCAACATCACGAAAATTAAGATGGTAGGACATTTATGATGGTATAGTAGAAATAATGTTCCAGTAGAAATAATGTTCCTCTGCATCGATGGATCACTCTTGCTATAGCAGTGGTTCTTAACCTTTTTGGCCCCACAACCCCTTCATACATTCTTGGTCAGTACCATGACACCCCCCCCCCCCCCAAAAAAAAAAAAAATTTAAAAAAAAAAATAAAAAAAAATAAAAAAATAAACAACCCAATTTATTCCCACTGAAACTGCTTGCTTAATGTTTTTCAAATGAATCTTAAGTTGGTTCACTACCAAATAGACATGAATTGAATTTATCCGAGCCCAAGAAGAATCATTTCTCTCTCACTACAGGTATTTCTGCAATTGTGTGTGATGGATGCTTGCCATTATAAATGAGCATATGAGCATGCTAGTAAAGATTCAATTTTAGCGGATAAATAAAATATTTGTCGCTTTGGTATTGAACAAAGTAGGCTATATTATACTCACCAATTATTTACAAGAACAAGCTCATGTGTCGGGCTCGGTACAGCAAATCTGATTCAGTTGAGCATCAAGTCAGATTGATGCCTATTTATCCAATGAATTCCTGCAACCAATAAAATATCACACTTTAAAGTTATTACTCCATATAGTATAGTAACAATTGCCATGCCTGGAAAAATAAATTTAGGAATCACACTCCAGCAAAATTATAACTCAATCAAGAGAGACGGCAAATATTTATTTTTGTTTAATTCCTCAGGTATCAATGGGGCAAACTACCCTCAGAAAGAAAACTAAGAGAGCGGCAAAATGCTCTGATGGAAACTGTGGATGTGGACACCAAGTATATCGAAGTCTTAGAGCCATCTACATCACCCACCAGCATAAATGGGTACATCACAAAACAAGCCCCAGTATCGTACATCAGAAACATAGGAGTATTCTTAAAGGACTACTTGAATCGCCTTGAAAAGTAAGTTTCTCTGCCTAGACTATTCTGAAAAGTTAACACTGTACAGGTGTTTTCAACAGTGGCACCACATTTCTTTTTATAGACAAATGTTGTCGGTTCAATTTCATTTCTTGCCCAAACCACCAAATATGAAAAACCTAGCTACGCCATTGGTTCTCAAGGTGACACTGGCATGCGTTCTCATTACATTTCAATTTATGATCTGACATTCTTTGATCATGCCAGTGCTAAAAGTCATGCATTGAGAGATTTGTGTGATAAAACGAAACATGTGAATTTGAAACAGGCCATGATCATTTCATCATTCTTAACTAGAACCAACACAATATGCCATTAATTCATTTGACAAAATCTATATTTTACTTGCAGAGCTGGACAATTGACGTGGCACAATAATGTTATACCCGAAGAGGAAATTTGGGTCAAGGTATGGAATATAGACCTTATCTGTTAGATAGAAATTGCAAACATTATTCATTGATCCCAAAATATCTATCAATTCTTGCTCAGGGGACCTTACAGCATTTTGTTCTTGGTATCCAGAGCAACAAGATTATAGATCTACATAATACAGAACCTACCTATACTTAAAAACACTATCAGTATCAGCAACGGGGCCACGTGATACCTAGTCTTGAAGATTGTCTTGAAGAGGTGTCTCTAAATATTACATTGGTAATTGTTTCTGAAATAAATACAAAAAATAGGACAAATCAGAAAGTTGTAATAGAAAACAACATTAACTTTGGTATCCTATTTTAAGATATCATAACTGTTCAATGGCAAGGGCTTTATAAGCCTGAACATATTTTAATATTATGTTGGTCAAGGTGCACCAGAAATAAAAAAAAATCTGGTTATCACTGTCCAGTGTATTGTAAGTAGGATTTTAAATGAAGCACACCATTTTATTAAATTGATATCTACTTGTAGATCTAATATAAAATTGGCTCATTTCCACACAGGTAGGCGGTGATCACGGGAAGGGCAACTTCAAGGTTGCCCTGAGTGTGTGCAACACAGCACAACCGAATGCCGAGAGGAACACCGTGTGCCTCCTCATTCTTGATGCCAAGGACAAGAGGGACAACCTCAAGAGAGCACTGGCTCTGATAGGAGACCAGTTACAAGACATAATGAATTCCAAATGGAGGTATAAACCAGTGATTCCCAACCTATGGATCGCGACCCCAGACGCATTTTTTGTGGGGTCGCGGATTAGCCTAATTTAACAAAAAATAAAATACTATGTTTTCATGAAAAGTGCACTGTACTGTATATCAAATATATTGGCTAATGACCCAATGTAACTTATCGCCTCCCCGCAATATAATCAATCATTCCAATCAATATCTGCACAGAGATTAATGAGAATTATTGCATGATCATTGTCAACGTTGACATTGTTTCATCTCGTAAGTGCACTGATACGCAACAAGAATGAACGGGGCTTTACTAAAATCTGGCTAGCCATCAGTTGCCACACTACATATTCTTGGCAAATTTAATAACTACATAATTCCATTTTTATCTAACAGAGACAAAACCATCCGTGTTTGGTCATATGGGGACCTGGAATACCTAACCAAAGTGTATGGCATAAACGGCTGCTCATGTAAGTGTTATGAAACCAAAAGTCGCACAAGGATTTTAAGATTAATTTTGCAAGATTGCAACCATGGCCAGCTAGTAACAGCAACAAAATACTGTAAAAATGATTTAATACACTGTCTCGCCTAAGAAAACACCACGTGAATTAGAGAATCCATTATTTTGTAGGAGAAACCATGGCAACAACGTCAAGTATAAGCTCATGAATACAGTCATGATGTTACATGATACTCATATTACCATCATATGGCTGACATAACCGTTTGAGAAAACTTCCCATGAAACTGTCGCTTTGTATTGAATTTTCATATTGTCTCAGCTATATTACCATTAAAAATACCCTGTTATTGTTACCTTTGTCATTTCTGCATCATATAGGCAAATACTGCTGCATTTTCTGTGAATCCTCAAGAGAACGTTTCCAAATGCCCATGGAACAGAGAGAACTGGTACCTCGCACCACGCAGTCGATGACTGATGATCTTGTCAAATTCAATGAAGCCGGCGCCAGGAAGGAGCTCTCAAAGGAAGTATCCCACAGCGTAGTAGCTGCGCCGTTGCTGCCGATACCTATAGAGGATGTAAATATTATATTAGAGGATGTATTATTATATTAGCGCATTCAATCTTTCTCAAAATAAAAATAAAAATAAAAAGTCTGGAGATGCAGGCGAAGATGATCAAGTTGCTATAATTTGGCAAGAAACTTTAGAACGATGCAGGTGGTAGGTAGGAGGTTTTGCAGAGTTCAGTAGCTGCACCATTGCTTTGTTGCCAATCCCTGTTGAGGATGTAAATATTTGATTATCATTCTATTTCTCTTTAAAAATGTAAAAAAAGGAAGACTTAAGACTACACAGGCATAGATAAAATTGCTTAATCCCCCCCCCCCCCCCCCCTGCAAGAGCCGTAGGTAGGTGTTAATAACCAAAGAAATGCTTGTGCGGCTGTGGTCAACCCCATCATAACATCTGCAAAAAAAATGATTACTGAAAACAATAGTGAAAACCCTTGAATTAAATGATATAACAACAGAAACAGACAAAATGTTGGTTTAATCTTTTTGTACAGGTTGCGGTACCAAGCCTTCATATATGGTTAGGTGTTTATAAAAGATTATATGATGCATTTGTGGCCGAGGTGCACCTGTTAGATAATATCGCATATAAGGCACTGACACAATCATGGGAATGTGAGACGGACGAACAGCTGGAACATTTCTATAATCTAATATGTTCTGAGCAGAATCGACTACAGGAAATAACAGGCAACAAGGCGAAGTTGGAGGAGGAGATGGAGGAAATTGAAGATACGTTTCCACTCGGCATTTTGCAACGGGATTTCACCAATGTCGCCCATGAGCATCGCCCTGCTGTAAAAGTGTATAAACAGCTACAATTAGACCTGGAGGAAACGGTTAGTTTTATTACACCCATTGGGCAACAGTCTGCATTAGGCCACATAAAAAATAAAGCAATTTCCTGTCCCAATGCAAATCCTTTTTTCTGGAATTCTGTTATGTTCCCCCCCTGTTTCTTCCGCAACTTCTTCAAAAGCTGACATCTTGGTAATAGATTTAATTTAGTCCCTTTGTTCCAAACGTTACTATGCTAATGACTTTTTTGCCGCCAAATTGATTGCGGCTTGACTTTTTTGCATCATCGATCTCATACGTACCAAAAATAAAATTGAATTATTTAACCAAATAATGGTATTTGGGCTAATTTGTCAAATGTTGATATTTGTCGGTCAAGCCTGGAATTTAAAAAATATTGTTATGATTTCTATGCGAACAACTTTTGTTGTTGTCAAATTGATTGCAAATGACTTTTTTGTATCATCGATCTCATACGTACCCAAACAAAATTGAAATATTTAACCAAATAATGGTATTTGGGCTAATTTTTCAAATTTTGATATTTGTCGGTCAAGCCTAGAATTAAAATTAAAAAAATCTATGCGAATGACTTTTTTGTCACCAAATTGATTGCGGCTTGAGTTTTTTGTATCATCGATCTCATATGTACCCCAAAAATTGAATTACTTAACCAAATAATGGTATTTAGGCTAATTTTTCACATTTTGATATTTGTCGGTCAAGCCTAGAATTTAGCAAAAATAATCATGATTTCTATGCGAATGCTTTTTTGTTGCCAAAAATAAAATTGAATTATTTAACCAAATAATGGTATTTGGGCTAATTTGTCAAATGTTGATATTTGTCGGTCAAGCCTGGAATTTAAAAAATATTGTTATGATTTCTATGCGAACAACTTTTTTTGTTGTCAAATTGATTGCAAATGACTTTTTTGTATCATCGATCTCATATGTACCCAAACAAAATTGAATTATCTAACCAAATAATGGTATTTGGGCTAATTTGTCAAATGTTGATATTTGTCGGTCAAGCCTAGAATTTAAAAAAAAATTTGATGCGAATTGTCACCAAATTGATTGCGGCTTGAGTTTTTTGTATCATCGATCTCATATGTACCCCAAAAATTGAATTACTTAACCAAATAATGGTATTTAGGCTAATTTGTCAAATTTTGATATTTGTCGGTCAAGCCTAGAATTTTTTTTAAAAAAAATTATGATTTCTATGCGATTGCTTTTTTTGTTGCCAAATTGATTGCGGCTTGACTTTTTGGCATCATCGATCTCATATGTACCAACAAAATTGAATTATTTAACCAAATAATGGTATTTGGGCTAATTTGTCAAATGTTGATATTTGTCGGTCAAGCCTAGAATTTAAAAAAACAAATTTGATGCGAATGACTTTTTTGTCACCAAATTGATTGCGGCTTGAGTTTTTTGTATCATTGATCTCATATGTACCCCAAAAATTAAATTACTTAACCAAATAATGGTATTTAGGCTAATTTGTCAAATTTTGATATTTGTCGGTCAAGGCTAGAATTTTTTAAAAAATTATGATTTCTATGCGATTGCTTTTTTTGTTGCCAAATTGATTGCGGCTTGACTTTTTGGCATCATCGATCTCATATGTACCAACAAAATTGAATTATTTAACAAAATAATGGTATTTGGGCTAATTTTTTAAATTTTGATATTTGTAGGTCAAGCCTAGAATTAAAAAAATATTGTTATGATTTCGGCTTGATTGCGGCTTGACTTTTTTGTATCATCGATCTCATACGTACCCCACAAAATTGAATTACTTTAATAACCAAATAATGGTATTTGGGCTAATTTTTCAAATTTTGATATTTGTCAGTCAAGCCTAGAATTAAAAAAAAAATATGATTTTTATGCTAATGACTTTTTTGTCGCCAAATTGATTGCGGCTTGACTTTTTTGCATCATCGATCTCATACGTACCAAAAATAAAATTGAATTATTTAACCAAATAATGGTATTTGGGCTAATTTGTCAAATTTTGATATTTGTCGGTCAAGCCTGGAATTTAAAAAAAATTGTTATGATTTCTATGCGAACAACTTTTTTTGTCGTCAAATTGATTGCGAATGACCTTTTTTGTATCATCGATCTCATACGTACCCAAACAAAATTGAATTATTTAACCAAATAATAGTATTTGGGCTAATTTGTCAAATTTTGATATTTGTCGGTCAAGCCTGGAATTTAAACAAAATTGTTATGATTTCTATGCGAACAACTTTTTTTGTCGTCAAATTGATTGCGAATTACTTTTTTTGTATCATCGATCTCATACGTACCCAAACAAAATTGAATTATTTAACCAAATAATGGTATTTGGGCTAATTTGTCAAATTTTGATATTTGTTGGTCAAGCTTGACTTTTAGGCATCATCGATCTCATATGTACCAACAAAATTGAATTATTTAACCAAATAATGGTATTTGGGCTAATTTTTCGAATTTTGATATTTGTCGGTCAAGCCTAGAATTTAAAAAAAAATCTATGCGAATGACTTTTTTGTCACCAAATTGATTGAGCTTGAGTTTTTTGTATCATCGATCTCATATGTACCCCAAAAATTGAATTACTTAACCAAATAATGGTATTTAGGCTAATTTGTCAAATTTTGATATTTGTCGGTCAAGCCTAGAATTTTTAAAAACAATTATGATTTCTATGCGATTGCTTTTTTTGTTGCCAAATTGATTGCGGCTTGACTTTTTGGCATCATCGATCTCATATGTACCAACAAAATTGAATTATTTAACAAAATAATGGTATTTGGGCTAATTTTTTAAATTTTGATATTTGTAGGTCAAGCCTAGAATTAAAAAAATATTGTTATGATTTCGGCTTGATTGCGGCTTGACTTTTTTGTATCATCGATCTCATACGTACCCCACAAAATTGAATTACTTTAATAACCAAATAATGGTATTTGGGCTAATTTTTCAAATTTTGATATTTGTCAGTCAAGCCTAGAATTAAAAAAAAAAAAATGATTTTTATGCTAATGACTTTTTTGTCGCCAAATTGATTGCGGCTTGACTTTTTTGCATCATCGATCTCATACGTACCAAAAATAAAATTGAATTATTTAACCAAATAATGGTATTTGGGCTAATTTGTCAAATGTTGATATTTGTCGGTCAAGCCTGGAATTTAAAAAATATTGTTATGATTTCTATGCGAACAACTTTTTTTTTGGTCAAATTGATTGCAAATGACTTTTTTGTATCATCGATCGCATACGTACCCCAAAAAATTGAATTACTTTAATAACCAAATAATGGTATTTGGGCTAATTTGTCAAATTTTGATATTTGTCAGTCAAGCCTAGAATTTAAAAAAATAAATTATGATTTCTATGCTAATGACTTTTTTGTCGCCAAATTGATTGCGGCTTGACTTTTTTGCATCATCGATCTCATACGTACCAAAAATAAAATTGAATTATTTAACCAAATAATGGTATTTGGGCTAATTTGTCAAATTTTGATATTTGTCGGTCAAGCCTGGAATTTAAAAAAAATTGTTATGATTTCTATGCGAACAACTTTTTTTGTCGTCAAATTGATTGCGAATGACCTTTTTTGTATCATCGATCTCATACATACCCAAACAAAATTGAATTATTTAACCAAATAATAGTATTTGGGCTAATTTGTCAAATTTTGATATTTGTCGGTCAAGCCTGGAATTTAAACAAAATTGTTATGATTTCTATGCGAACAACTTTTTTTGTCGTCAAATTGATTGCGAATTACTTTTTTTGTATCATCGATCTCATACGTACCCAAACAAAATTGAATTATTTAACCAAATAATGGTATTTGGGCTAATTTGTCAAATTTTGATATTTGTTGGTCAAGCCTAGAATTTTTTTAAAAATCATTATGATTTCTATGCGAATGACTTTTTTGTCGCCAAATTGATTACGGCTTGAGTTTTTTGCATCATCGATCTCATATGTACCCACAAAAATTGAATTACTTAACCAAATAATGGTATTCTGGCTATTTTTTCAAATTTTGATATTTGTCGGTCAAGCCTAGAATTTAAAAAAAAATCGTTATGATTTCTATGCAAATGACTTTTTTTGTATCATCGATCTCATACGTACCCAAACAAAATTGAATTATTTAACCAAATAATGGTATTTGGGCTAATTTGTCAAATTTTGATATTTGTCGGTCAAGCCTGGAATTTAAAAAAAATTGTTATGATTTCTATGCGAACAACTTTTTTTGTCGTCAAATTGATTGCGAATTACTTTTTTTGTATCATCGATCTCATACGTACCCAAACAAAATTGAATTATTTAACCAAATATGGTATTTGGGCTAATTTGTCAAATTTTGATATTTGTTGGTCAAGCCTAGAATTTTAAAAAAAATCGTTATGATTTCTATGCGAATGACTTTTTTTGTCGCCAAATTGATTGCGGCTTGAGTTTTTTGCATCATCGATCTCATATGTACCCACAAAAATTGAATTACTTAACCAAATAATGGTATTAGGGCTAATTTGTCAAATTTTGATATTTGTCGGTCAAGCCTAGAATTTAAAAAAAAATCGTTATGATTTCTATGCGAATGACTTTTTTTGTCGTCAAATTGATTGCAAATGACTTTTTTGTATCATCGATCTCATACGTTCCAAAAAAAAATCAATTATTTAACCAAATAATGGTATTTGGGCTATTTTTTCAAATTTTGATATTTGTCGGTCAAGCCTAGAATTTTAAAAAAAATCATTAGGCCTATGATTTCTATGCAAACAATTTTTTTGTCGTCAAATTGATTGCGACTTGACTTTTTTGTATCATCGATCTCATATGTACCCAAACAAAATTGAATTTTTTAACCAAATAATGGTATTTGGGCTAATTTGTCAAATGTTGATATTTGTCGGTCAAGCCTGGAATTTAAAAAATATTGTTATGATTTCTATGCGAACAACTTTTTTTGTGGTCAAATTGATTGCAAATGACTTTTTTGTATCATCGATCTCATACGTACCCAAACAAAATTGAATTATTTAACCAAATAATGGTATTTGGGCTAATTTTTCAAATTTTGATATTTGTCGGTCAAGCCTAGAATTAAAAAAAAAAAATCTATGCGAATGACTTTTTTGTCACCAAATTGATTGCGGCTTGAGTTTTTTGTATCATCGATCTCATATGTACCCCAAAAATTGAATTAATTAACCAAATAATGGTATTTAGGCTAATTTTTCACATTTTGATATTTGTCGGTCAAGCCTAGAATTTAACAAAAATAATCATGATTTCTATGCGAATGCTTTTTTTGTTGCCAAATTGATTGCGCCTTGACTTTTTAGCATCATCGATCTCATATGTACCCAAAAAATTGAATTATTTAACCAAATAATGGTATTTGGGCTAATTTTTTCAAATTTTGATATTTGTCGGTCAAGCCTAGAATTTAAAAAATAAAATTGTTATGATTTCTATGTGAATTATTTTTTTGTAGTCAAATTGATTGCGGCTTGACTTTTTTGTATCGTCGATCTCATACGTACCCCAAAAAATTGAATTACTTTAATAACCAAATAATGGTATTTGGGCTAATTTGTCAAATTTTGATATTTGTCAGTCAAGCCTAGAATTTAAAAAAATAAATTATGATTTCTATGCTAATGACTTTTTTGTCGCCAAATTGATTGCGGCTTGACTTTTTTGCATCATCCATCTCATACGTACCAAAAATAAAATTGAATTATTTAACCAAATAATGGTATTTGGGCTAATTTGTCAAATTTTGGTATTTGTCGGTCAAGCCTGGAATTTAAAAAAAATTGTTATGATTTCTATGCGAACAACTTTTTTTGTCGTCAAATTGATTGCGAATGACCTTTTTTGTATCATCGATCTCATACGTACCCAAACAATATTGAATTATTTAACCAAATAATGGTATGGTATTTGGGCTAATTTGTCAAATTTTGATATTTGTCGGTCAAGCCTGGAATTTAAACAAAATTGTTATGATTTCTATGCGAACAACTTTTTTTGTCGTCAAATTGATTGCGAATTACTTTTTTTGTATCATCGATCTCATACGTACCCAAACAAAATTGAATTATTTAACCAAATAATGGTATTTGGGCTAATTTGTCAAATTTTGATATTTGTTGGTCAAGCCTAGAATTTAAAAAAAATCGTTATGATTTCTATGCGAATGACTTTTTTGTCGCCAAATTGATTGCGGCTTGAGTTTTTTGCATCATCGATCTCATATGTACCCACAAAAATTGAATTACTTAACCAAATAATGGTATTTGGGCTATTTTTTCAAATTTTGATATTTGTCGGTCAAGCCTAGAATTTAAAAAAAAATCGTTATGATTTCTATGCAAATGACTTTTTTTGTATCATCGATCTCATACGTACCCAAACAAAATTGAATTATTTAACCAAATAATGGTATTTGGGCTAATTTGTCAAATTTTGATATTTGTTGGTCAAGCCTAGAATTTAAAAAAAAATCGTTATGATTTCTATGCGAATGACTTTTTTTGTCGCCAAATTGATTGCGGCTTGAGTTTTTTGCATCATCGATCTCATATGTACCCACAAAACTTGAATTACTTAACCAAATAATGGTATTAGGGCTAATTTTTCAAATTTTGATATTTGTCGGTCAAGCCTAGAATTTAAAAAAAAAATCGTTATGATTTCTATGCGAATGACTTTTTTTTGTCGTCAAATTGATTGCGGCTTGACTTTTTTGTATCATCGATCTCATACGTTCCAAAAAAAATTGAATTATTTAACCAAATAATGGTATTTGGGCTAATTTTTCAAATTTTGATATTTGTCGGTCAAGCCTAGAATAAAAAACACAAATTTGATGCGAATGACTTTTTTGTCACCAAATTGATTGCGGCTTGAGTTTTTTGTATCATCGATCTCATATGTACCCCAAAAATTGAATTACTTAACCAAATAATGGTATTTAGGCTAATTTTTCACATTTTGATATTTGTCGGTCAAGCCTAGAATTGTTAAAAAAAATTATGATTTCTATGCGATTGCTTTTTTTGTTGCCAAATTGATTGCGACTTGACTTTTTGGCATCATCGATTTCATATGTACCAAAAATAAAATTGAATTATTTAACCAAATAATGGTATTTGGGCTCTAATTTGTCAAATTTTGATATTTGTCGGTCAAGCCTGGAATTTAAAAAAAATTGTTATGATTTCTATGCGAACAACTTTTTTTGTCGTCAAATTGATTGCGAATGACTTTTTTGTATCATCGATCTCATACGTACCCAAACAAAATTGAATTTTTTAACCAAATAATGGTATTTGGGCTAATTTGTCCAATTTTGATATTTGTTGGTCAAGCCTAGAATTTAAAAAAAAATCGTTATGATTTCTATGCGATTGACTATTTTGTCAAATTTTGATATTTGTCGGTCAAGCCTGGAATTTAAAAAAAATTGTTATGATTTCTATGCGAACAACTTTTTTTGTCGTCAAATTGATTGCGAATGACTTTTTTGTATCATCGATCTCATACGTACCCAAACAAAATTGAATTATTTAACCAAATAATGGTATTTGGGCTAATTTTTTCAAATTTTGATATTTGTCGGTCAAGCCTAGAATTTAAAAAAAATATTGTTATGATTTCTATGCGAATTATTTTTTTGTGGTCAAATTGATTGCGGCTTGACTTTTTTGTATCATCGATCTCATACATACCCCAAAAAATTGAATTACTTTAATAACCAAATAATGGTATTTGGGCTAATTTTTCAAATTTTGATATTTGTCAGTCAAGCCTAGAATTTAAAAAAAATAAATTATGATTTCTATGCTAATGACTTTTTTGTCGCCAAATTGATTGCGGCTTGACTTTTTTGCATCATCGATCTCATACGTACCAAAAATAAAATTGAATTATTTAACCAAATAATGGTATTTGGGCTCTAATTTGTCAAATTTTGATATTTGTCGGTCAAGCCTGGAATTTAAAAAAAATTGTTATGATTTCTATGCGAACAACTTTTTTTGTCGTCAAATTGATTGCGAATGACTTTTTTGTATCATCGATCTCATACGTACCCAAACAAAATTGAATTATTTAACCAAATAATGGTATTTGGGCTAATTTGTCCAATTTTGATATTTGTTGGTCAAGCCTAGAATTTAAAAAAAAATCGTTATGATTTCTATGCGATTGACTATTTTGTCGCCAAATTGATTGCGGCTTGAGTTTTTTGTATCATCGTTCTCATATGTACCCACAAAAATTGAATTACTTAACCAAATAATGGTATTTGGGCTAATTTGTCAAATTTTGATATTTGTCGGTCAAGCCTAGAATTTAAAAAAATAAATTATGATGTCTATGCGAATGACTTTTTTGTCGTCAAATTGATTGCGACTTGACTTTTTTTTGTATCATTGATCTCATGCGTACCCAAACAAAATTGAATTATTTAACCAAATAATGGTATTTGGGCTAATTTTTCAAATTTTGATAAAAGAAATCATGATTTCTATGCGAATGACTTTTTTGTCGCCAAATTGATTGCGGCTTAAGTTTTTTGTTATGTACCCACAAATATTGAATTGCTTTAATAACCAAATAATGGTATTTGGGCTAATTTTTCAAATTTTGATATTTGTCAGTCAAGCCTAAAATTTAAAATAAATAAATTATGATGTCTATGCGAATGACATTTTTGTCGTCAAATTGATTGCGACTTGACGTTTTTGCATCATCGATCTCATACGTACCCAAACAAAATTGAATTATTTAACCAAATAATGGTATTTTGGCTAATTTGTCAAATATTGATATTTGTCGGTCAAGCCTAGAATTTAAAAAAAATACTTATGATTTCTATGCGAATGACTTTTTTTTGTCGCCAAATTGATTGCGGCTTGACTTTTTTGCATCATCGATCTCATACGTACCCAAACAAAATTGAATTTTTTAACCAAATAATGGTATTTGGGCTAATTTGTCAAATTTTGATATTTTAGAATTTAAATTTTTTTTAAAAGTTATATGCGAATGACTTTTTTGTCGCCAAATTGATTGCGGCTTGACTTTTTTGTATCATGGATTTCATACGTATCCAATTTTTTTAAAATTTAATCATATAATGATATTTGGGTCCATTTTCCAAATTTCGGCATTTGGCGGTCAGGCAAATAAAAAAAATCCTTATGATTTCTATGCGAATATACGTAATATTATATATAATTGTTGTCGTCAAATTAATCTCATAGGTAACTAAAAAGGTGATAAAACAACAAAATGCAACTACTGGCATTTTTTTAACTGTAAACTAAAGTGCAAGTGAATGGCACTATTGGCAGTAACAAAACAAGTAAATAAAGATGAATGATCGAATCTTTGACAAAAATAATCACACTAGAGTTAAGATTACATTATGTTGATATCCATGCTGATCAAATTACGGGTGAAATATCTGTTTTCAATCGACTACGAAAACTAATCTCAGTCATTCAATGCATCGTGAGACTGCCGAATTATGCGTATTCGCTGTCAATCGAAAGCAAAACCCATTTTACCGCAAAGCTTTTAATTGCCTCTTTATTCAGTTTAAAAGAAATTTTAAGCCAAGTTTTCAATTATCGTTTGCCTGGACTGTCGGTATACAAAGACGAATTTACGAAATTATTAACTTTAATCGATCGCGGCTATTCCGTTCAAAAAGCGCATGTGTGTAATGCCTTGTTTTACGATGTAAACAATAATATCATATGCCGCCGGGCGATCAGCTGATCGATGTTGAGAGAACACAATGCGCATGCTCTAATCAGTTTAGTTCATCTCTCGTCGGTGATGGCGTAACGAATAAGATAGCCAAGTCGGCCCTCGTGATTGTGAGGATTGTTTGTTTGTTTCGTTTTAACATTATGCATACATTAGGAAGTTCAAAATGATGTTTTGGAATTCAATCAGGCAACTTTTAAATTTGACTATCATGTCACACCTTGTGTACGCAACTTCGTGGAAGGACCCATGTTCATCTTAATAAACTGTTTATGTAAAGATTATTACATTACTGTTTCTGCCTATTCTTCTTGGTATATTGTGCATTTTGTGTACAAGTGTGTTTAAATGTGCACTTCACTCAAACTTTCACCAGCCCCATTCCATTTAAATGGAATTTGCATTTCAACTCTTGCTAATTAATAGACAAGCATGTCTATATAAATTACATGCTACAATTGTATTGGTGACAAAACGTAATGATATACCACTAATGAGTACTGACTCTTGTCCCTGCGTAGAAAGGCAACATTTTTCTTACCCGCATGGTCCCCGCTAAGTCCTAGGTCCCCTAGGGCCAAGGTTGCAACCGGAAAGTACATTAATCAAATCAAACTTTTTACCTTCACACCTAAATACACTCTCCAGGCCACATCAAACACCAACAGCAGCACTATCAGCAATTCATTCTTATGGTTGAATCAAATACAAAGCAAACCCTTTAGAACAAACAAACGGGTTTCAAATATTATCTCCCACACAATAAATCCAAACCACTTCATAATCATTTCATTTTCATACCATCACTCTCCGCCCGTCCTCCATGGTTCTGGTCAGATCCTGACATATCATGTTAAAACCAATACAATGTCAATAACCGCCTTATTGATAACCACTAAATCTGACACTGCTAAACCCCATCAACCGCGAAACTCGAAAACCGCGAAACCCGAGAACCGCTCTAGTTTGTCCATTGAATTCATGTAATCCTCAACATGCATATTTTATAATTTCAGGGCATTGTGATGTAATATTATTGAAAAGAATATTGAAAGACTCAAGACTCCAAAATAACTCTGAATTTAATTTGAAATTGACTTCTGTGAATTCAATGGGCAAAATGGATGCAAACGCTTCACAATTTGGACTCACTTTGTTGGTACTTTCACTGAATTTCCAATATTTTAGCTAAAGGGTCGTTAATATTCTGTAAAGGTTTTTTTCAATAATCACCAGAAATTTACTTTGTCCCAATCACTCTGACCAACACCCTTAACTTGACCATGATATTTCTTTTATCCATTATTTCTTTTATCCATGACCAGTAGCGTAGCCAGGGTCACTTGTCAGGGGGGGCAAAGGTATTTTTTCCCGGTGAGCACCAGTTCGACCCGGTGGGGGGGGGGGGGGGGGGGGGGGGGGGGGGTGTTGAGGTCCAAAAAAAATTGCACACTCAAAAAGTCGCGCAGTACAAAACACACCACATTTTTGGCCAATCCTCCTGGTTTTCATCAGTTTTCTCTATAACATTTTTCTTTATTTAGCCAAAGTCCTGCTACAAAAAAAATGACCCGCCAAATTTCCCCTTTTGTGCACGCTACTGCCTTTTCCTTTCCTTTTCCCTTTCCTTCACTTTTTTCCCTTTCCTTTCCTTCCTTTTCTCCCTTTCTTTCCCTTCCCGATTTCCCGGTCAAATTATTTTTCAGGGGGGGGGCACTCTGCCCCCCCCCCCCCCCTTGCACCCCCCTGGCTACGCTACTGTCCATGACGCATGCTCTTTCATATTTTCATTATGAAAAGAAAAAAGAGAAGGCCTGAGAATTCATATTACAATAATTGAGCTCATACTGAAAATTTAATATTAAGGCAAAAACCAAAAAAAAAACTGTTCTACTGGCGTAACTTGTTTTTGTTTTTGAAATTGCCTAATATTTGTTAAGGGCTTGTCAAATAGGGTTTTTTTTTCAAGATGGAAAAAGAACAACAAAAAACGACTGACCAAACCAACCAACCGTTAGGTATATTTTGTCGGCGTCTAATCTTCAGTTGTAAAATGAAATCATATTACAATAAAATAAGGACATTTTGCGATTGGAAGTGATGTAAAACCAGAGGGAAATATTTGGTAATTGTGAGAAGACCATATAAATACGAAATTAAGTTGAACACTGAAACTAGATTTTCATTTTAAAGGATGCGGCTTGTGACAAAGTTGAAAGTTTAAAATCTTGATTTTCCCAAATAGACCTACTTTAAAACTCATCTGCTCAGATATGTAGCCATGTTAAATAAACTCCTTACACAAAGTATCGAAACCCCTTACACATGCTCCAATAAGTATCGGTCCGAAAGGGTATGAATTAATCAAAGCCAATGATCCAGTGCATAATTTTGATTTGCGTATTTTGACACCTCAATTGTTGAGATACGATATTGCGGAGCGGAGTTATTGCCATTTCAATGGTCATATGTCCAGTTTCAAAAGTGACAATCATCCCTATAGACAACAGATGCAAGTTTGCATTTATTATTTTGAATCATGAGGTTTTATACTTTACACATATGTGATGCGATCTGTTAAAACCTGTCGGATGTCGCAAAATGTGAACTAGGGATTATGGGTAAAATAAAAAAAATAAAAAAATAAAAAATAAAAAAACTTTTTTTTTAAAGATTTTTTTAAAGAAAATTAGTTTCCAATCCTTTGTATCATCATCTTTTATATTGAATTATGTATCTTTTTTGGCCTGTTTTCATGATTTCTTGTTTTGTAGCTTTTGATGACATCACAATCATCATTCACTCATAACTTTTTTTGTAGTGATCGTAGAAAAATGATCGAAACAGTTCTGTAATCATCACAGTTTTAGCTTTCTTATGATATAAATATCTCCAATATGAAAAATGCCACCATGTGGCGGGTTTTCACAGATCACATCACATATGTACAAAAATACAATATACACTCAGAAAATGAAGATAATGTGCTCCTTTCATAACACAGATTTATTGTTTTCATTCAACTTATCTTTGTCTTCAGTACTTTGTGTGTCCACTATATTTGTCCACAACAGCGTGTGTAAAGCATAAAGCTGATCATCATAATCATTGATAACAGTAATGCAAACCTGCTTCTACAGGGTGACCCAAAAAAATGTTAACACTCCGGGCACATAAGATATCTTAAAAGGACAGGAACACACGGGCCTAATCGTGATGTATTATGAAAGCTGAGTAAATAAGCTTTCATTTGCATTTTATTGCGTTCCAATTGGTTACTTAGAACGGGAGATATGCTTCAGCAAACATGAGGAAGCAAAATCGCCAGCGTGTTGTCGTAGACAAGACTTGCAATAGGAGTGTAGGCAAGGCAGAAATTTGGCTTGATGTTCATTATTGTCATATGGCTCAAAGCAAAGAGAACACGTCAAAAACTGATCCTTGAAATCCTCTTTCTTCTGTGAGGGTAACATTGAGGCAGCCATCTTGTTTTCTTCTTGTAAGAGTTGACAACGGAATTTTAATTTTCTCTTGAATTAAATGGGATAGCGTATTGATACCAACCATAAATGCTGAGCGTGAAATGTAGAGTTGATCAGGGGTACCAAACTTAATTTGGGTAGGTTGTCCCATAGAATGAAACTTAAATAAAATAGGGTGCAAATAAAATCAATTGACAAATTGAAGTGTGAGTCAGTCAGTGCTCCTTTTAACAGGCTCAGATATATATGTAATACTTACAAAACGATTCTATAGGGAAAATGTAAAGAGGAGTTAATTGGGACATAACAATAATTATAATAGTGATTAGCCCCCCCCCTCCCCCCCCCCCCCCCCCCCCCGCGATGCTGCCCCGTGTTAGTAATCTGATTGTCATCTCACCAAGTTCAAGTGCTGATAATTAACTGTAGGTCTACTCTGTACAGAGTCCAAGTTACAGGCATATCATTGTGTATATAAACAGGGTATGTCAAAAAACATGTCCCATGTGAAACATGATTTTTTTTTTAGCCATGAAAAATATAATGTTAGTTAAATACTTGTAATCATGTTGTTGTTTTCAATCCATTTTGGAACTTCTGTTATCAAATTATGGCAAATCTACTCGTGCATGTTCAAATTCAGTTTTGGCCACTTTTCATGTAAAGAGAGTTCTTTTATTAAAATCGTCATTCTTTTTTCTATTGATTTTTATTTTTTAAACTTGCAACACAGAAAGACATTAATTTACAGATACAGAAAAGTACAAAAATACAGAGTTATACAATTGCATATACACTAAATAATCATATGTATCCAAATGCGGCCTTTGATGATACAAACATAAAAAAGTATCCAGATATGAATCATGGTGGTATACAATCACCCTTAATGTTTCCAAACGTGAGTACAACATAGCGACTACAAACATAGTGAAATCCATCGGAAGCGGAAACATGGTATTACTGTAGATGGTTTGGGAGTATATCCCATTTCTGCATGTGAATATCAAGTTTAGACTTTCTTTGTGCGCACTCATACTCTAGTTTGATCGTATCTTTAATCATATTTTTAAAGGCGTGGATTGATGGATTTGACTTTTTACATCGGCTAATATATATATGTCTTCTGGCAATGAGTAATATCTGATTGATAGTAATGCGGTGGGGAATCTTTTTGTCATATACACCGTATAATTTGTTAAACATAGATAATGTTGGTATAAAATTGAATAAAGCTTGCAGCTCGTTCCAGAAAGAATTTGTAACATTACAATCATTGAATAGATGGTGGATGGTCTCTTCACTCTGGTTACAGAGGTTACAATGATCATCATTAACAATTTTCACCTTTAAAAGCCATGAATTGGTAGGCAAAATATTATGTGTGATTTTATATTGAAACCACCTTAGTTTAGAGTCCAAGGTCGTTTTGTATGGCATAATAAAGATTTCTTTACACTCATTATCCAAAATATCATACTTGTTTTTAAGATAATATTGACTGACTGGTATTGTTTCCCTTGTCTTGGTATACAACAGATACAGGTCACGTGACTTAATTTTTAAAATTGGAACCTTGTAACAAATTTAGGCCTGTGACTATAATATTATCAGGCACGTTGTGATCATTACGGATCCATCTCCGCCATTCCATTGGAATGGCATTAAGAAGACCATGCCATCTTATACAATCAACACTATTAAGACCAGCAATGCCCAGTTCATCAAAAACCTTAAAATTGCCATTACCATCAATAAAGTCGTATAATGTGTGAAACCCTGCCTCTGCAAATTTAGAATAATAAACAGACTTTTTATCAATTAGAATGAATTGATTATTCCACATTATCTGTTTGCACGCCTCGATGCCGCTCTTTGGTTTTACATAATTGATCTCTGCCCAGAGCCTTAGTGCATTCAAGTAGAAAGGCGGTATATTATTTGGCAAGTCATGATAGTTAAAATTGCAGTCCAGAATGTTTTTTCCACCAGTACTCTTAAGGTAAGTAAGAAGGATGTGTTTCCATCCTGAAGGATTTGACATTACTAACCTCTTTAACCACATTACAGCCTGAGCATCGACTTTCATTTTTAAATCAACCATCTTAACACCCCCCTCGTCAAGATCATTACATAGCACAGACCTTTTGACCCTGTCTGGACCTGTCCATAGAAATTGATAGAGGATCTTATTGACACTTTTTTGAACCGACATAGGCATGCCGATCATGGCTGAAGTGTATAGGAAACCAGCCAGACCAAATGTTTTTATAACGGTGATTTTACCAAGAACGGATAAATCACGCTGCTTCCACATGTTGAGCAAGTTTATTAATGCCGCAATTCTATGCTCGTAATTGAGATTCATCATAGCTTTCTCGTCATATGAAAAATGTATCCCTAGAATCTTCACTGTTTTGGTCCAGACAACATCAAGGGGCCTCTCAGCACTATTTCTCGCACTACCGATCCACATCGCTTCCGTTGAACATTTGCTGAACTCATTTAAAGAATTCATAACAGATTTGGCTGAGTCAACATCTTTAACAAACATATTAAGATCATCCGCATACCCACTTATTTTCACCTGTGTGGTTGGGTTAACCTGAATACCTTTAATACTACTCTTATTGTTGAGATGGATACATAACAAATCGATTACCAGATTAAAGAGCTGGCAACTGAGAGCATCGCCCTGTCTAAGACCGCAGTTAATCCCAAAATACCCTGTAGACATACCATTGTTCATGACACAGCTGCTAACATCGTTATAGAATGTTCCAATCCATTTTTTAATTGAACTCCCAAAATTAAATGCAGCGATGGCTTTTTGCATAAAAGCGTGGTCTACCGAGTCATACGCCTTTTCAAAATCGATACATAGTAAAATACCTGGCATGTTTTTGTTTTTAGTGAAATAGAGTGTATCAGCCACCGTACGAACAGCATCCCCGATATATCTGCCGGAAACAAAGGCTGATTGGTTATAACTAATTAGATCAGGTGCTACCTTGGCAATTCTGTCCGCAATAGCTCTCGACCCAATTTTGAGGTCAACATTTAGCAATGTTATTGGTCTGTAATTCGATATACAACGTTTATCTTTAGCCTTTTTCACAATGAGAGTAATTACTCCTTGTTTTTGTGAGCTGCTCAGTTCACCAGATGTATAACTTGCATTGAGACTGTTCACTAAAAATTTACCAAATACATGCCAAAATTGCTTGTAGAAACACACAGTAAGGCCATCATTACCCGGCGATTTGCCGTTTTTCATCATGTGTAGTATTTTAAAACATTCATCATATGTCAGCTCGCCCTCACAACTATTACTGTCCTCGTCTGATAATTTAGGGATATTATCGTTATCAAGAAATGATTTGGCAGAGTCTGTATCTATATCAACATCTTTTTTTGAGTACAAGGTAGTGTAAAAATTCTTAATCTCCTTTAATATCCCATTTGAATCACGGATTCCTTCACCATTATTGTTAAGTAGACATCTAATAGTACTCTTAGCTTTATTGGACTTTTCAAGGTTGAGGAAATACTTATTATTCTTTTCACCTTTCTCGACCCACTCAGCTCTTGACCTGACAATAATGCCTTTAGTTATGTGATCATAGTGATCATCCAGCTTCTTCTTAACACTTTCCCACTTGGCTCTTGCCTCATCAGTTGGATGAGTATTTAGATGGTCTTCTGCACTACTAAAATAGTCTTGGAGCTTATTCACAAGTTCATTTCTTTCTTTTGCCATCTTTTTACTGTACGTTTGTGAAAAGCGTCTTATTTCATACTTCATTAGATCCCATATCACCTTTGAGTCAGACATATCATCATAATTCTTGATCCACTCTATACTTTCATTGATTAATTGTTTACAAAAATCATCATCATCACAGAGTGAGTCATTGAATTTCCAGTAAGATGGGCCACTTTTAACAGTTTGATTATAATCGATACTTATATAATATAAGGAGTGATCTGTACTGATAGCTGGATGAATGTCAGTATTCCTAACCCAATCTTGTAAGTTATCAGAAATCAGCCAAAAATCGAGCCTACTTTGAATGAGCGGGTTGCCTTGACGCCATGTATATTTCTTAAGATGTGGGTTGCGAACACGCCAAATATCGACTAAATCCATGCTATCCATCAGGTCATTTACCTTTTTTAACACCTTGGCATTATGTTTGGAATTGCCCCCATATCTATCTTTGGCTTGATTCAAAACCATGTTGAAATCACCACCGATAATAATTGGTTTATTATCTGTACAGATTTTGGCTAGAGTACATTTAAGTTCATCGTAGAAAGGTGCCTGGTCAATTTTACCACTACATGGAGCATATAGGTTAACGATAATGAATGGTTTACCTTGCACAATTATATCAAGAATAACATATCTACCATCGTTATCAGTATAGCTGGAGACGATATTATATTCTAAATTCTCCTTTATTAGAATAATTACACCTTTACTGTGATTTGTCCCATGCGAGAAGTACATATCACCTTTCCAATAATATTTATAATATTTTTCAATATCAGTAGTACTGTGAGTTTCTTGAAGGAATATTATGTCAACCTTTTTCTTGCTTAACCAGTTAAGCATTTTAACCCTTTTATGAGAGCCACGTATACCTTTCACATTCAGCGACATCATATTAAGTTTGAAGTTGTTCACATAATTATCCATTAAATTCGTTTATGTAAACTATTGTATCACCTGGTTGGTTACGCATATTCTTATTTACACTATATTTATACGCATTGTTATTCTGTATACACGGTAAAAAATATGACATGGACAATAACATGTTACAAAATTGTTGCAAGAGTTTTTCTATACTAATAAACATACAAACATACAGATACATTGTGGTGCCAAAGGCACCTTTAACACGTGTGACTGACAAGAAAACTTGAACAAAGTTTTCAAGGAGCGTCTGGTGGACTGGGAGTCATATCAATAATTAAAACTAGAGCGGTTCTCGGCTTTCGCGGTTGTTGGATTTGAAGGTTTGTATGATTTTGGACAAAACCTAACTGGATCTGGTTTGTTGGTATATTTTCATGGTTGTTTATGACTTCGTAGACTTATTTGTTATTTGCTGTTGACATGTATTATATTTTATTACATATTTTGGTACCCCTGCCCTGTACCTATCTCATTTAACACCCCCATAAAACCTGCTAATTGTTACATCACACGAAAATTGAATTGCTCGAAAATTAAATCACACGAAAAATGTTATTAAATATTTTGGTACCCCTGCCCGGTACCTATCTCTTAAAATTGAATTGCCCAAAATTGTAATCACACATAGAATGATATCGCGCGAAAATGTAATTGCCCAACAATTAGGTTAATCCTGCGAAAATGTAATCACACACAAATTGAATCATACGAAAATTACAATATTTATTTGTTGAAGTACATGTATTATGTTATTAAATATGTTGGCACTTCTGCCCTGTACCTATCACACGAAGATTTAATCGCACAAAAATGTAATTGCCTGAAAATTAAATCACACGAAAAAAGTTATTAAATATTTTGGTACCCGATATTTCCCCTCATTAGCTGTCTGTTATCACTGAAACAACTCTTGACGTTACTGCAGAGAGGTTGGTTTGAGCATATTCCAGGACAGCTAATGGTACACAATGCAATTTATCTATTTGGTCAATCTTAAGACAAATTATTGGATAACACTGAGTAGTTCCCAAGGCACAGTTAAAATTAAAAAACCTCAAATAATTTGTAAGACAATGATGTCTGGAAAAAACTGTTAATTTCTGGACAACCAACTGAACTTAAGACAAACTGACTTTAGCCTTCTTAAAGAAAATATTGTGTCACATAAAAAATTAAACATTTGAATCAACTTTTCACCGGGCAGTCTTTTATTTATATTATCAAGAATATCCATTATGTCATGAATTTCATTTAATCATAAAACATAGCAGCATGTATATGTTGATATTGAAACTGTCATACTGGTACTAGGAAAGAATAAGATACCTTTTCAGAGTCGTAAGCCATACGAAGCAGAGCGTTCATGACCATCACAGGCCCTAATCACAGCCCTGAAAGAAATGGATGGGATGGTCATGGAAGGTCGATATGGCTTCTACTACGACACTTTAAAAGGTATGTTGATATTGACACTGTCAAAATGGTAGTAAAGCATTAGATACCTTATCAGAGTCGTCACAGGGCTGACAAAATGGATGTGATGGCCATGGAAGGTCGGTATGGCTTCTACTACAACACTAAAAAAGGTGTATTATTCTTTCCTGTGAAACAAAATAGAAAGTGTCAGATTTTGTTCGATCCCATGGATATAATCGACAATACTTTTGAGTTACACGCTCACTTAAATAGTTCCACACACTGGCATCACTGTACGGCAAAAGTGTCAATGGTACGCTTTGCGTTAATTACCCAATTAACAAATGACAAAAGAGTTTAAGATTTGTATCTCCAAAAATTCAAAATTTATATACATGCATATGCAATAAATATATTTCTATTTAAATAGCATTGATAAACATTATGAACCCAATTTAAAATGATTCCAAAATGTGTTAAACTATCATCCCACCCAATCAAAATTCTCCCACATTAATTCAGAAACTACAGAACCCTAAGTACTGCTGTACAGTACACATGGTACATGTAGCTAATGTAATGTAACCATAAAGACAAATCCCAGCATGAATGAATATGATATTTCTGGGCCCTATTGCATACACATTAATATGCTTACAACTCTTCTTATTTAAGAAGATTGTTTAAGAATTTGTGAGCTGATCTTAATGGTATATAGACCCTAGATTAAACTTCAGAACGTGGGGCCCTTCTTTTGAAAGCTCAATTTACAGTATGCATAATTCTTAAACATTATTCTAAACCAGGCATAAGAAGTGACCCTTCCTAAGTTCCTTTGTGCAATAGGGCCCTGCAGTAAGGCCAAACAAAAAAAGATAGTCTCTGAAACATTTTGCAAATAAGCTAAGTGCTGTGCGATTTTTTTTTTTAATAGAAAATAGGCTATGAAGTATGGTAATCCAAGGTTCAGAGAACTTTTTTTTCTTTTTTTTTTAAATTCAAAAATAAATAAATAAAACAATCAACAACAACAAATTTAGGCCTAATCCAAGCTTCAGAGAACTTTTTTTTTAACTTTTATTTTTTTAAATAAAAAAAAATCAATAAAAAAAATCAAAAAAATGTTAGGCCTCAGCGCATAGACCTACGCGTCATAGCTCATTTCACATACCAATGCGGGCGGGCTTCCGAGACAGACTTTCTTCTTTGTTTGGCCTAACATAGCATTTTTACAATTAGGTGATCTATGAAATGTGATACCTCACATGGATTTTGCTTGGTGAGCAGTGGCGGTACCAGCTTCATAATTTTGGTGGGGGGGGCAAGACATTTTTTAGGGGGCATGAAAAAAAGATGCGCCTGATTCGCGCACATTTTTGTGCCATTTTCCTGTTAAATGGTCAAATTTGGTCTAATACTAACTAATTGGGTATGAATATGCGCGCTTGCACGCAAAATTTAGCTTTTTTATGATAAAATTGTCAACATTTGGTCTAATTAAACATAATTTAGTAAGAAAATGTGCGCACAACGCTAAAAAAAATGGCCTTTTTTGCTTAAATAGTCAATATGTGCTTGTGAAATGTCATTCTTGAAATGTGTAAGTTAACATGACTGCTTTAGAAAATAAAATTGTCTGTTGATGCTGAATAATTTCACAAGTCTCTAGTTTGAAATTTGCATCCATGAATCAAATGATCATGTTAATATGTACAGGGTGAGTCAAAATAACTGCACTAGTGGAAAGAATCTATTTTGTTTTCATAACTATGTTGAATTTTGAAACTTTTTAAACGTGGCAAGAATGACATATTTGCTCCTAACTTTGTGTGAAAAAATATTGACTTCATTTTTTCACACAAAGTTAGTAACAAGTAGGGTATTCTTATAACGTTTACACATTTACAAACTTCGACTTAGTTTTAAAAAAAATATGGCTTCTTTCTACTGTTGCAGGTGTTTTTTTAATCACCCTGTACATGTAATGCAGGACAAATAAAATGACATGTATGTTCATAATTCATAGTTAACATTGCACTGATATGGTGAACCCTCTCAAAAGTTTATACTTGATTCCATCTGAAATAAGAATGTTTGCTTGATCTTTTCTCTTAGATGAAGTGCTGCTGCATACTGATCCCTCAAATTACTGATGGGTTTGGTTCTAGGTGGCGCAATTCCTCTTGGTTCATCATCGAATTTGTCAGTGTCATGTGTATCAGTGTCAGAACGTCTGACCTCCTCTATCAAATCCTCAGTACATAGTTGGTCAACATACACGAACTCGCTCTGAAATCGCTTACAGATCTGTGGATAGCGTTTAATCATTCTGTTTTAAACTCCACGCCTTGCAGTTTGTGGAATCGCCATCCTCTTCATCATGAACTGCCTTGTCAAATATTTTGTTCAATTTTGACATGCGCATGATGACTTTATCTCTTAGTATTTTGCCCTCGATTGCATAAGAGCAGAAACGTTCAAATGCTTTTGCATACAGTGGTTCCTTTCTGGGTTCCTTATCATTTGCAGGTTTTGTCCTTGTGAGGAAGTTTGCGTACTGTTTATAGCAGGTTGCATGGCATTTCATTTCAATGGCCACACAGTCTTTGTTTTCAATTTGAAGCAACAGATTCTAATCTTGCTTCAATTTGGCAGCCTCCATTAATACTTATCCACCATCTACAAGCTCACACGAGGTTAGTTTTTCAGGGCAACTTTTGTCCCGAAGATATTGTGTCCCGCGGCAGAGGATGCAAATGTTGGGTACATGTAGAACATGGGGTCTGACAGCAGTAGCGCAACGACCAGATGCCAAACGTAGAGCTCGTCTCTTTACATCAGTCACTGGATCAGTTAGGGCATCTTCATTAACTCGACTTGGACTTTCAGCAGCTGAAATGAAGAAGAAAAGAGAAGAACAATTCATATAATTAAATTAATGAAATTAATTTAAATAATGCTAAATAATTTAGATTGAAAGAATTTTTTAAAGTGCAACTGGCAAGTGTTGATCTACCCTGTTTGAGTTTTGAAAAGCCATATGTCAAAATTGAAATGATAAACAGAACATGAGGTGTTTTTTATATGGTCAGGTCATGAATTAATCAAAATACAAAATCCCCGACAAAATCAGGATACATGTAGCCTGCTGCCTGTAGGTTATGGTCTTACATTACAGTTACACCGTAATGATGACAACAATAAATTGTTACCATTTGGCTAGCCATAGCCTGGCAGCAATTTAAAGTCAATTCAGGATTTTGAAAATTGGTCATAGCTCCGCAGAAAATTTTAAACAGCCAGGTCATAAAAATATCAATGTACAAAATCAGAATCATATAAAATAACGGTAGGCTATGGTCTTACCTTACACCGACAAGCCATTAATACATTTTTTAATTTGACCAGACATAGCCTGGCAGGTATGGTCAAGTCAAGATTTTTAAACAGTCAGGTCATGAAATAATCAAAGTACAAAAAATCAGAACAATTTTATAACATAATGGTAGGCTACGATTGCGTATGATCTTACCTCGCACCGTTATTGTATACTGACAAGTCATTAATAAATGTTAACAATTTGTCCAGCCGTAGCCCGGCAGTACAAGTGGCCATGGCTCCGCAGAAAATGTTAAACAGTCAAGTCATGAATAATCAAAGTAAAAAATCAGAATCCTATAAAATAATGGTAGGCTATGGTCTTATACCTTACACCGACAAGCGACAAGCCATTGATACATTGTTATAATTTGGCCAGACATAGCCTGGCAGGTATACAGTATATGGTCAAGTCAGAATTTTAAAATTGGCTAGAGCTCTGCAGATTTTTTTTAAACAGTCAGGTCATGAAATAATCAAAGTACAAACAATCAGAACAATATCATAAAATGATAGTAGGCTATGATTACGTATGATCTTAATTATTACTGACAAGTCATTAACAAATGTTAATAATTTGGCCAGCCGTAGCCCAGCAGTAAAAGTGGTCATGGCTCCGCAGAAATTGTTAAACAGTCATAAAGTCATGAAATATTCAAAGTACAAAATTGATTTCAGCAATTTGCCAAAAATTACGTAATTGTTTTCATTACTAAATTGTTACGGTTTGGTTAAATCCATAGCCCGGTAGCAATTTTAAGTCAGGATTTTAAAAAATTGCCGGAGCTCAGCGGAAAATTTTAAACAGTCAGGTCATGAAATAATCAGAGTACAAAATCAAAACAATATTATAAAATAATGGTAGGCTACCATTGCGTATGATCTTACCTCGCACCGTTATTGTATACTGACAAGTCATTAATAAATGTTAACAATTTGGCGGCCAGCCGTAGCCTGGCAGTAAAAGTGGCCATGGCTCCGCAGTAATTTTTAAACAGTCAAGTCATGAAATAATCGAAGTCGTTAGCAATTTAAAGTCAGGATTTTAACAATTTGCCAGAGCTCCGCAGAAAATTTTAAACAGTCAGGACATGAATCTTAACTTACGCCGTAATACTGACAAGTGACAAGTCATTAATAAATGTTAACAATTTGACCAGCCCAGCAGTAATTTTAAAGTAAAAATTGGCCATCTCTCATGAAATAATTGAGGTGCAAAATTGATTTCAATTTAATGTAATTTTGTACATATCAAATTAACCTAACTTTCAGTGGCGTAGCCAGAGGGGGGCAAGGGGGGTTGAGATTGGCACTGTCGGTTCATTTGACCACAGCCTCAGGAATCATGGAATTATGATGGTTAAAAGTATACAGATGAAAAATGTTCACGCACTATGCGCGCATGTGTCCTCAAAATTCAGTATTCTTGCTAAAAGCTTGTTTAGAGCCAAAATGTACCTCAATCGTGCCAAAAAATAGGTGTTAAGTCAAAAAAAATCGTGCGCAATGCGCGCATTTCGGGACACACAATAGTCTTGTCGGTTCATTTTATATTTCGCCCCCCAATATTAATAATCTAGCTACGCCACTGCTAACTTTAATGTTTCGTGGTAAAATTCACATGCCTGTATATTTGTATGCATTCGTTATGTCTATTCAGCCCATGGCCATGATGAGCTAGCCCGACTGTATATGCATACAAAATTGCTGTGCTTGGACTGGTTGGTCTGATAAAATGGATTATGAATGTGCAGTAAGCTTATTATTATTATTATTTTAGACTTTTTTTTGGACCTATATATACTACCGCTAAATATGCCTACCTGCAGTTAGATCCGCTTTTTCTTTTGCTTCTTGTTTCTGTTTTGCTGTCAACCCCCGCTTCTGTTTAGTCTCATCAGTGATGTATGGTATCATTTTTGATCCGGTATAATACTATTATTAACAGCTGATACAGCTGATCGCTTTGAGCTGACGATTTAGTTTCTACCGATTTACTGTGGTTTTGCCACAACAATCCTTCGGTAGCTGAGACTGTTATCAAACCAGTCAACGAATCGACATGGTCTATGCTCTTGCATAGTGTTGAAATATGGCACGATTTGGTAGGAAATACGGCCGAAATAGCTAAACGGTTTTGTTGAGAAACACATCATTGACATGCATGGACTGGTGATGGCCGGCCGCGAGGTAGTATTAATGCTTGCCAGTCATCTCGGCCCATTACCGACTCGGCCCATTGCCGACTGACTTGGCCCATGCCCACTTTAATTAAATTTGGTAAAATGGGAGTTAACAGGGAAAAAAAAGAATGGAAACGGAACCTGGGCATACTGGGACTAGTGAAAGTTGGGAAAAGTTGAAGAAGGGAAAACTTGAAAAGGGATTAAACATGTCGAATCGAGTGATACATACTACATACTGTGTTATACTGTACACAGCGCCCTACCTCGGGCATTAATTAACGGTACAGTGCCCCTGAAACCTACATGTATTAGACATGATTTTTTGTGTGTACACAGACCGGGATGATCCCCTTCTCTTTACGAAGGAGTCTGTGACCTTTAACGCGCTGGGATTTTGCTCTTCTGATGCACGAGACCACCATTTCTACGTGACTTCTGAACCACAAGGCAATTGAGACTAAGTACCTTGCCTAAGGATACAAACATGTTGTCCGTAGCGGGGCTCGAACTCACAACCTTTGTATCGTGAGACCTGCGATCTATCCGCTAGCAGATGGAAACGATATTGAGAGCTTCAAGTATTGTTTTCGCTATGTGTTAATAGATTATATGGAATGGTCACTCAATCGAAAAATATCGATCAGAATCAGAAATTCAGTGACCGTTTTGATTTTGCATGAGAGCCTACCATTTATTTAAATTAATCTCTTTTATGTATCATAATTAAGTTATTCTGAAAATACTACAGTTTACTTTTCCAAGAAGTTTACTGTACTCAAATAACTTGTAATGGGCCGAGATTGTCACTATTTTGTGCCCAGTTGCCATTGGGCCCAGTCACCAATGGGCCCAATCGGGAATGGGCCGAGTCCACTTGTCACCTGTTTATCGATTTCGTTTTTTTGTTTGTAACCAAAAACCAAGTGACCTGCAAAGGTCATGCGGCAGCGCACGAATTTTACGCTCGTATTACACTAACGCATAAATAGCTGCTATCAATCATTTTAGTGCAGGTTCGTTTGTTAAAATGTCAAATTTGACTGGATTTTCACCCGGAAAATTACACCATAAAGGGTCACTTCTGCACGCGGGAGAAGGTGAAAATGCTTATATTCTATATTTTTTCCATATGTTTAAAAGTGTTTACAAGTTCCACCGGTTTGAAGAGAGCCGGTTTGTAGTTCACGCTACGATTTGCTCGTTGCTCGATTTTCTGCCTGCATAGCTATGCACAGCTTGCACCATTATAGCCAACCAACGTTCTGTATGAGCGTACACACCCCAGCACAGCTGGTACGTCCACTCATGGATCTATGGTCCACTGTAATGTCTAGTCACGTGATCAGCCATAAGCTTTATATACTCCTACAGCATTCTCATAATCAAACCGCAAGTTCATAACTCATAGCCCGTGTACCCGTGTATAGAGCCATTGCATTCGGGCTCGATGTACCTGTCGTATCATTAATGAAGAATGAGCAAGGTAAAACTATACTGTATCACGATCCAGCAATGAACAATATTGACTAGAAAAACGACTGACCAAAATTGTGCCCATTGATACATGTTTGCATACTGGTATGGGTAACAATTAATATTTGAAACGGACCCTTTTGGTACCGTTTGGATGGCCCGTATAGATAATAATGCCGAAAAGTACGTGGAGATACTGATACACCCTGAGACGATTATCGTCTCAGGACACATCCATAGCATTGTGGAAAATTTGAATATTTTAAAATCGTCATTCAGTGTGTAATGTAATCAATCAAAATAAATGAATTTGAACATATTTTCATCCATATTATCCCCGACATATTTTATCATAACATATTTGAATGCTAAATGGTATTTTAAACAATACATTGACATATCCTACAATCGTCATCGGAATCACAAAGGCAGTTTTTTCAGTTCAAAGTCATTTTCAAAAGTGGCCAAAGTAGGATTTGCACTCTTGTTACTGAATTGCTCGTATCTCTGTAGTTAGGTGGGGAAATTCAATGGGATAAAGATAAAAGTGTATTTGGACAAATGGACAAATAGGGTAGAGTGAAAATGGAGTAAAAATAAACTGTTTATTTTCACTCTTTAAACCATGATTTTGAAGTAATTAGGAATAGTATCGCTCTATAACTCAGAATATATTCATGATTTATGATCAGAAATGTAAATCTGCAAGAAAATCTACTTTCTAAAAAAAATCATTGATAGAGGACGTCCCCTGGAAAAGATCACATAATGTGCCTTTAAAACAGTGTATTGATTATTGCCATGACATCAAGTGTTGATGATATCGATATATTTTATTGACTTTGGACTCCACTCTTGATGCTTAAATGAAACAATCTTTATTGTATGCATGTTCATTCCAGATTGCCATGGATTTTGTCACTTTTAGTCTAAAATTGGCCAAAGTTATTTTCCGACTACTTTATAGAATTGGACACATCTCCACCATTCTCGTATACCAACGATTTGAATGAAACAAAGTTTATTTTATACCCAAATAAACTATTTGTACTGCTAAGAAACACTTAAAATAATAGAGAAATAGGAAATATTTCTAATAAAGAGTATAAAATTGCCTTTTTTTGGATACAATCTGTAATACACGATGTAATGCATTATCATCATCGGTCTCTACTCATCTTGGGAACGCATCCCTCTTAATATTTAGCTGTAATCTTACTTATTGCTCAATTCAATTAACCGATGACATGACATCTCAGGCACAAAAAAAAAATTGTGTTTGCCCCACCCCCCCCCCCCCCCCATCAGAAGCCATGCCCCCACCACCCTGATGCCCCCCAAATGAAATATGACACAATACAATGTTACCCATGACAGTGCAGTACATTGCCCAGTGGCTTGACTTTTAAAGTAAAAAATAGCTCTAAAATGGTCTGAAATACCTACTTTTACACCAAATTAAGATAATTCTAGGTAATTTAGATTTTAAAAGGCAACAATTTTCGCGCGCTATACGCGCGTTTCCCCCACAAATATATCTTGTCCCCAGTTTGCCCACCAATTTTCTTTAATGCTGGCGCCTCCACTGGATATGCCCCAGTCAGAGCCCATGCCCCCTGATGCCCCCCCCCCCCCCAGTCAGAGCCCATGCCCCCCCCCCCCCCCTGATGCCCCCCTGGTGCCCCCCCCCCCCCAAAAAAAAAATCGAAATACCTAGTTATGCCCCTGCTTTCATTTCATCTTTGTATGTATCAGTCAGTATAATGTCCCCCTGACAGTACTATTCCAAAATGATCAACTATCAATTCTAATAAATAAGATAACGACTCAAACATTGGCTATATTACTGTACTCCTCACCAACCAAGGGGTCGGACATAAAAATGTGTACATTGTACATCAGCTTTTCGATCTATTTCTTATGTTTCAAATTATTTGTTGTGTTTTGTGTTGTGTTCAGAGTTAAAGCACCAGAAAAAATCCACTTCTTATGTTTTCTATTATTTTCGATCTATTTCTTATGTTTTCTTTTATTTGTTGTGTTTTGTGTTGTGTTTGAAAAACAGCATTTCAGTAGGTCCTTAAATCGTGCAGTGTATCAACAAACTTGGCAGAAAAGACTTTAAACCGAGGATATAAAACCAAAGATTATTTTATCATCTAATTAAAACTTTGCATTGTTTCCCTTTCATTAAGCAAGTGTTGTCATGTCTTAAGTCACATGCTATTAAATGTTGCGACACAAATAGGCATTACACAGGGTGTCCTGCAAAAAGTGTTCCACGCAGAATGACTTTCATTTGAAAAACCACCCATGAAATTTACGAGAACAAACTGGCTAACATAGGTGAAATTCTGCCAGGACTACAAACGGGCTACATATAAATTATTAAAAATGCGGACATTTGGGTGGGTGTCAAAATTCCTAGTTTATCATGAAAATTATTATGCCTCTTCTTCCACGAAATGATCTCAATAATTATTTAGTTTTTGATTTTTGAACGTTTATAACATGCAAGCAATGCAAACTAATAAGAAAAGTTGGCTTTCAAATGCCATTTATTTGGCGATAATTCAATGGATCGATCACCACGGATTTGTTATAAATTTAACTCAAGTCTAATCTAAAAATGTTAAATAACATACCGTTATTTAAACCATGTTACAGCAGCATTTTGATTGATCCTGTATGTTATGATGCGTATTTCAAATCACTGTAAAAAAAAAAATGCTCAATGTTGAATAAAATGTTACTCATTACGATAGTGAAAAGGGGACTAAGCGATTTTAGAGAAATGTTTACTCAATGTTTATTGATTAAAAGGTTTACTCAATCAATTTTGGATTAAGATATTTTAAGACGTGCTTTGGTAGAGCAATACCCAAGCACGTTAAAGGTTAGAGACTCTCTCTCTCTCTTTCGTAAAGAGTAGGGAATCATCCCGGTTTGTATCTGTTCACACACCTAATGGACCCCAATGGAAATAAGCTTCAATCAAGGCTTTCTTGGGCTATCCAAGGTCGTAAGGCCCAAATAAATAATACAAATACAAAGACATTTGCTCTTTAAGCGGAGTAACATTTTACTCAATTTCTTGTTGATTAAATTTTACTCAATATTGATTAGTCACCTATTTACTCCAAAATTATGTAAATTTACTCAACTTTTGATTAAGAAGTTTGCTCTTTATTGTGTGATTTTTTACTCAATTTGTGTTAATTAAATATTTTTTCAAGTGTTGATCAAAATGATGAATCAAAGATTACTCTCTTATGAGTAATTTTACGATAAAATTCAACCACGCGGACGACGCGACGATGGTGAGATGACGGTTGTTATGAATCTATGAGGTCTTCCGGAGCATTGAATTAACTGTAATGTTCTACTTACAATTCAGGTCGAGCTGCATGTGTTACAGCTAAAGCTCACAGCTCTGTGGTTAAATAATCTATATAATAATACGCTACTCTCTGTCTGTTTGTCTGTCTGTTTGTCTGTCTGTCTGTGCGCGCTTTTTCGTCGCCTTCCCGGGGTCGGGCGGCGTTCAAACTCGGTGGGTGGGTGCAGCTCGGTCCCCGGTTTCTTTTAAAAGAAAATCATAAAGAAGGCACACGCCCGACAATATCTCTGTCGAGGCAAATCTTATTAGATTAGTGTTGTTAAATCAAACAACATTGAATTTCTAAACATAAAATTCCTATTTTGTCTACATCTGACAAAATATATTATATTGGTGATTCTATGTCAAACGGAATCTTCCTCCGGTTGAAACTCGATAAAAACTGACTATGTACATTTAGAATGATACAAATTCCAAACTAGGAAATTATATCTTAATTCTAATCTGACAACTGAATGTATTGCTGAAAGTTGTGTGTGCTTTATTCCGTTGTGGACTGAAAGGCAAAATATTTGAATGTTCTAGACTTTGAACATGTTCGGCTCACATTAAACTTATATATTATATAAGGTCTGATATGATATTATTTCAAAGTATATATTAAATGAATCAAAAAGCGATCTGGCTTTCGTGTTTAAAACAGCTATTCAAAATGATAACTTTCACTTGCCTCCTTTATTTAGAACAAATTGAGGAAGGCAATTGTTTTATTGCTTAAAACAGATAATCTGACATTCAAGACTATGAGTTACAGGCAAATCAAACTGTTTGCTTAAAGGAAACCGCTCGCTTTCTAATTAAAGATGGCTTGGTGAACTATTCAATAGTTGATTCGATCCAATAATTTGGATTCACACGGAAACTGAAACGTTCATTCTTAACATTCTAGAATGTCCTATATAATAAACAAAGAGTAATTATGTTCTATTAGATATAATTCATCCTCGCGACATGTGAGACCTGAAGAACTAACTACACACAGAATACAACAAGAACCACTTAACTTGTTAAGTAGAGATTACAAGGCTGAATGATCAAATGTGTCTACATGTATGTGCTTAATTTTTGTCATGTTTAGTTTTAATGATGAACATGCTTTTTACCAAATTAGATCAGTAATAATATTATTACTACTAGCGAGTTAATTGATTGTTTAACTATACCTTTACGAAATTTTAACCCAGTGCGATATGTATGTTGTCATCTTCCTGCCTTAAATCAGATATTAAATATACTTACACACTTCTGACTGTTTTGAAGAAGTTTAACGCACATTCTTAATAATTGAAAGTCAAGCAAGAAATACACTAACTAAATTGGATGATCAGATACGTTAGCATAATAAAACATTTTCTGATTTTCTGCCATAATTATCTTGTGTAAAAGGTTAATTCTATTCAATATGCCTTAACCAAATTAGGGGATCAAGAATAATAACAGTATATGTCTATCACTAGTGAGGCTATTGATGCTTAGAGTGTTTTCTTTTATATCTTAGAAATAGGAACATGGTTTTATATTATTTTAATGTTTATTTGGTTAATCTTGCTGTTCTATTCATATGTTGAATATTACGCAATTCTGATTGTTTTGTAAAAGCAGCGCTGAGCGCACATTTTTAAATATACTTATAATGTCAAGTAAGACACCATTTTGATACAACATCCCCCCTCACACGCGATTCAGGACATAAAAAACTACGTCGAGTACAAGTTTGCCCTTAAACCTATGTTAAATCAACGAATCCAACTGTTCTTAATCAACGAAGTTGGAGTTGAGAACAAATGTGTTACCTACGAATACTTTGATTATTGCAATGTAAGCTACCGTGTTTTAAGTCTTAACATGTTTTTCTCTTATAGGAATGCTTAAAAAATGTTGCCTGACATATTGTTCTTGAAAAGCCTATTCAAAATTACAACTGACAGTTATATATTGTATATTTTTTTCAACTACATTAAATAAAAATTCTAGTATCTATTAAAAGTAAACTCCTGGGAATATGTTCATACTATTAGGATTTAAACATGTTTTAACATGTTTATTTAAAAAAACAAATATTTTTAACAACCCTGCATGATTATTTCACCCCAAAATGTAACATAGATTAAGTAGAACATTAATTTATTACAGTTTTACTTCTCTTACCTACGTATACATTAAGTGTTACCTTCGAATACCAAATGACCACATTCCTCTATGTACTTAGGTTTTGGGCGCATGCTCAAAATTCTAAATTTTACAGAAAATGGGTCATTCCCCCTCTTTGAGGTACATGAAAACAAAGGTTCATTAAAATCATCTTGATGAAAGTACACAAAGTGACTCAACCTCATGTTTCAAATTATTGAGAGCCTGAAAATGCTACCTAACTGTGTGAATCTAAAATGTAAAACAAAATGAGTACCTGGACAAATATGATCACTTTCTATCAGCATTAGCATCTTCTGAATACAAAACAATCACAAATTTGAATGAAATATGTAAATAGGTGGAATAATCATCACTCAATCAAAATATAGTACTTGTATTTGTAGGTAACATTGAGAAGTGTACCTTGAACTTCATCATTCCGCCACGTAGTCAATTGGAGAGATTAGTGATGGCACTTTTTTTCATACAAGCTTGATATGTTGACTTTGAGTGGGGAAAAGGAATAAGAGATCGAAGCATTTTGAAACTGGACCCTAAAAATCTAGCCGTGGACACTTTTTCGTTGGATTCGACCATATATAACCACCGGTGTGCTTTAAACCCATGCAAATCGCCTTGAACTGTCAGTAGAACATTACCTTTAATAACAGTTCCTTTAAACATGTGTTCTACCTCCGGAAGATCCCACAGATTCAAGAACCGTCATCTCACCAGGCCATCGTCTCGTCCGCCATTTTGACACGTGTTGAATGGAAGCAGCGCTATAGGTTAAATTTTACATTATTGAGTAAAATACAAGGGGGACTATTATTTCAATCGTTTGATGACTAGTTATTACTCTGGCAAGCAGTTACATCAAAACTAATCTTTTGCACGTTATTGAGTAAACAATTGGTCAACTTATTCTAATCGGTGTCATGTTACCCTTTATTTTTTGCTCGGAAGATAATGTGATGGTTTTGTTCCCTCTAATATATTTTTCTATATAGGTTGCACAGTCCTTTTGATTTCCGCTTGTCACAACCTCGGTTTTGATTAGTTACAATAATAGCCCTGCATGGTAAACCGGGCATCATTCGTCTAAATGTTGCAGCAACGGGAATACAATCAATATTATTCACCAGATGTAATGATGTACTCACCAATCAGCGCCGTCATTTGGATGACAATCGCCAAATGTATGATTCAAACGTTATCGTCGTCCTCCAATGCTTCAGATTCAATCATTGACCACGGACAAGCCTGCAATGTATGTCGATGTGAATCCGGTGCTATTGTCGATTGCTCTAGTCGTAACTTAAGTCAACTGCCGGATAACATCCCCGTGGACACCCAATCATTGTAAGTCGAATTTAGATCGATAGTAAAGGCCCCGGGGTAAAGGCCAGTGACTGTGAAACTCCGGAAAAGCGACAAAGCGGACCTCGATCTTCGACCCTGTTCCTGATTTACATGGTGCACTCATATTCAAGTATGTTATCATTCTTTTAATGTGTTTTACCTTTGTCTGTTTGTTTTTTTACAGAGATCTTCATAACAACAATTTAGTTGATATCGATGATGCAGTCTTTGTTCATTTATCTGCCTTGCAGAAAGTGTAAGTTTTGGATCAAATGCAATAAATACATAATCAATTGTGACCAAAATCCATTTATCTACAAGAATTATGTTTATGTAACACAATGCTATAACGATAAAAGGATCTTTTGCATTCGGAAAACAGACTTTTCGAGAATTGATTATTTGATACTAGTACTAGTCGACAACGGGTTAAGAGAGTTTCATTCCACCAATGATGTTATCAGAATTTATTAAGTGGCCTGGCTGTCCATTCACCAGAATGACTTCACCCAAAAGGGTTGCCCAAAAAATGTAATCGCAACTAGTGTATATGACCTATTGATTTCTTATATTTATTTACCCAGAGGTCCACTTGCTTAAAAGCAAGTGGACCTCTGGGTAAATTGTCAACCTTTTAACTAACGCCAAATTGGATATTTAAATGAATCCAATTAAACATGTTAAAAGAAAATAGCAATCCCACGAATGAGTGTTAAAGAAGCCGTCCCCCTTTTCTGACACGCCACTACTTTCCATTTTGGCTTCACGGTGTAAAACCGCGACAGCAACAGTGAATCATGATATCTTTATTCCGTAATCTATTAATGATTCTCCTCCAAAGTTGAACTGTACACTAAAATGCAATAAATAAAGCTTTAAGTTTTGAGTTTAATTTTAACAGAACTATTCAAGATAATTCCATCCGAACGCAGTTCAAATTGCAATCTTCACTTGTATCACTGTACACAAATATTATAAACATAATACCGTGTCACTTGCGGGTCTAATATGTGAAATAGTTTTCTGGAGTATCCTTATTTTTACAAATGTTAGATTGATTTAGGCCCAAGTTCGCCGGGTGTTTTTTCTTGCAATAAGATAATAATGGTAAAAGACAGTTAATCACTTGATACGAATGTGTAACACCGTCTCTTCCAAATTACTCATTGTAGTGAGGAGGGCAATTATTTTCATTAAAATGTCTCATTTTCCAGTTTACACGAAATTTGCCACAAAGTTCGTTTGGAATAATAAAATGTTGAATCCACATGCAAACTGAACTGAACTAAAACAAACTGTAAAATTATCAATATTATCCTCAAGTATGAGAGTCAATTAGTACCTTTTGCATAGCATGATCACAATACATATAATTATTCACAAATTCAGAAATGAATCCATGTTTGCATCACATGACCAAATCATACAGTATAACAAATAGATTTTTTAAAGATTGGTACATTCAAAACATCTATAATTGTAATAATCTCCATTTATTCAAAACAGGCATATCACATATAATTCAATTTCTCCTATTTTGTAAAGCACATTTCATATCCTGAATCTTTTTTTGTGTGCATAGCATGATCACATTACATTCACTAGTTCAATATAATGTTCATGTTAAAATTGTTAAGTTGTACTTTCTGAGGTCTCTATACCACACCGCTTGCTCACTGAACTGTATTGTATTGGAACGCCGCGAGTTTCTACTGGCGTTTTAATTACCCAGATATAAATGTCACCGGTATTATCTTTAATTACTCGGGCACGAAATTCAGCAATGAATGGTCATGGAGCAAAGCAAAGTTAATCTCTCTTTTATTTAAGTTTTAAAAGTTTTAGTCTTCTTCTTAAAGTTAGGCATTTCTGAACAACCCCAGTCAAACGGTTTCAATATAAAGTTAGGCATTTCTAACAAGCCCAGTCAAACGGTTTCAATGTAAAGCTGACCATTTCTTAACAACCCCAGTCAAAAGGTTTCAATGTAAAGTTAGGCATTTGTAAAGTCAAAATGTAAAGTTATGCTTTTGAGACAATGAGACAGCACCAGTCAAATGGTTTCAATGTAAAGTTAGGTATTTTAAAGTCACATGGTTTCAATGAGAAGTTAGGTATTTGAGACAACAACATTCAAATGACTTCAATGTACAGTTAGGCATTTGTATAAAGTAAAACGGTTTGAATGTAAAGTTCGGCATTTGTAACAATATTAATATTTCAATGCAAATATGGGTCAAGAAATGACAAGCCTAATATCACGACTCAAAGCTATGAATCTTGATGCAACTTATTCTAGACGAACCAGGGTTCAGGATTATCAACGTCTTGCAGAGTAGACGAGGGATGATTACAACTTCTGAAAGGCATTCCTAAGTGAATCACCGCGTCTCCTTTCCTGTCACGTGGAATATATCTAAAGCCTATGGTTTTGTGGCATCCATTTCGTCATAAGCTTATTACAAGGCTGGGCGAAACGTTAACGTGCAGAATTCACACCACCAAATGGTTCGCCTATACGTTTACATGCTAAATGAGTGTTACAAAATGCCCATTTTCTCGCTTATAAAGCGACTGGATTTTTCAATTTGACATTTTCCTTAAATTTCATGATATCTTTGATCATTAAATCAAAACAATTATTATATGATATCCCCGAAAGTTCTGAGAAATTGGCCCGAAAGTTGGACAATTGGTGTAGCGCCCTCATTTATCAGAAAAAGTTGAGAAATGTTACCAGAACATTTACAATTAAAATACACCCAAAAAACCTACAAATTGCATTGAAAATATTTCTTTTTGCATTGTAGTATTAGGTAATAGTCCACAAATCAGGATTAAACTACAACTTTAATCATTTGGGAGCAATAAGTACCATTTCTGATTAATTCTATAATCCACAGGATGCCAGCTGATAAAAGAAGTTTTGATTGTCGTCTACAAGGACTGAAATTATTTACTGGCGTGGAATCTAAAGGGACAATTGTTTTAATTTTTATTGTTTTTACTTTCAATTTCAATCCTCATAATGATAAGAATACAATAAGTATAAGCATGTCATACATGTGTAAAAACAGTTCTGATAATATGTGCATTTTGAGAATTTTTATAATAACTTCAAAGGTTTTTGAGTGGTGCCGACTGGCAACTATGCAGTTACTTGCCGAGTATCAAGCCCACATAGGGAAGTATGGCTCCCTTTAGTTCAGTAGAACAGCGTGAGCTTGATTTGATCTACTAAAATGAAATAAGTGACTTGCTGTAATCCAATTGTCAGCTTTTGTCCATGTTTCACATCATGCTCCCTGTTTGTAATGACCTGCAAACGAGGACCAAACGTGGTACTATCCAAATGAGTACCCACCAACCTGGACACACACCGTTACATCGAGGACAAAAAATGGCGGTTGAAAAAAGAATGGGTGTTTTAACACCCATTCTTGTTTAAAAACCGCCAACTAGACTGTATGCTATCCAACAGAGGCCTAAAGGGTGTATGGGGGAGAGCATCGCCAAAGAGGACCTCGTCTAGATCGTTTCTTATGTTGTTTGCAATACTTTGCATGTATCAGGACACCGAGGACGTCCTCGGTTGCAGGTGTGTCCGCAGTTGGGATTTAAAAAACGGGTGTGTGTCCTCGTTTGCAGGTAATTACAAACGCACATACACCGACTAATACTTCTGCATGTGCCAGTAGGGGCAGTTACCAGTACCAAACTTATTTACTGTTGACATGACATCAATAAAACGCTCACACAAACACAATTTCGTTCCCTTTGATTTTTCGCTCCATCTGCTGCTTTTAATTTTCATCATCACATCAGCACCACAGGTCACTTTTAAAATTTGCATGTTATAAACATCAACTTGTCATAGTCATTATATCATTATTAGACCAGTCTCATCAAAAAGAGAACACGTTGTTGGAAATATCATTTGTCAGTTATTACTGTTGGCCTATTGGATTTTGAAATATATACAATGTTTGAAGAAAACAATAAGGATACAAGCAAATTTAAGTCGAAAATATCACAATTTTAGTTTTCTGCATGTTTTATTGGGTATTTGCTATGCTACATTTCGCAGAGCACCCCATTTTAAACAGACAATTAATTCGAAAGATATTAACACAATAGAAAACTAGAGAATATCCTTTGCTTAGTTATATCTCAAACTAAGATTTTGCTTTATCACATAATGAGGCATAATAATATGCTACTTGAATCATTATCTTGTGATTCAGGAACCCATTTTTCTTCACCACGGTATCATTTTAAAGCTGATATCTCTAACTCTCACCCGATTGGCCTAATGCCACTAACATATTTCTAGTTATGATACACCAGTGATAATAGTATTATCTATTTTATCAATTCATATTACAAGATAATTATATGTGCACAAATATAAATATGTATCTATAATGAATGTAAATTATCGCTGCATTTTCTGACGTTAAGAAGCTGAAACAATGAAACTGTATATATTGTCAACATTATAAGCTATCAGTTTGTTTGAGAAGTATTTCATTAAATGGTGTGATTTCTCATAAATTTCTTATCATTATAAACTAAGCTGCAAAACTTACTTATCACTTTTATCGATGCGTGGTCATGTCATATGTTACCGTATACTATTTACTAGTATATATATTAGCTTATTTTATTATTTGTTATAAACAACGTGTCTCAAAAAAATTGTTCCAACATTGGCAAGCTGATAACTTGGTGAGTAATGTCGATTATTGTCTTGATATGTCATGGCTTGAAAGTGTATGTATGTGTTCTTTTATTGTTTTAAATGTAAATCTAACTAAATCAAACACAAACGTATTGAGATACAGGTGAGGCATGTCAGAAACCTTTAAGAAGAGAGAGTACTCTGTTAAGGATCTCTTTCAAGTTCCTAAATTAAAATGACTGGTTTACTTTATTTTAAACCTATCAGCAACATTTTGGACCCAATTGTTGGGACACGCTGTAACTATATGTGCATCAAATAGAAATATATACAAGATTTATGAATTGAATTGTCGCTAAACAATCATCTGCCTATTGCTAATCATCGAGGCTGCCTTTTGCAAAACCAAGCTAAACAAATCGAACTTTCTTTTGTGTTTGACACATAGCTTTTTTAATATGCAGTCAATATTCACATGAACATTAAATGATATTCATTTGACTCTATGCTTATCAAATATTTTCAATGGTAAAACCCTCATTGTAGCGTAACCATTCACTTGCAATAGGTATCTGAATAAGGACCTAAAAAAGTAATGGTGTCCTCCACAGCTTTCAGAGAGGAGGGTGGGCGGGCGGATTTTTTCTTCTTCTTTTTTTCTTCTTATACCAACGGACGCTCAACGTTCAGTCAACAAGAAGTTGAAATCATACTAACAGTCGCAGATATATGTTATAAACACTTAATTTGATGTACAATGCCATTTAAACTGTTTAAATCTGGGATAAAGGAATCTTAAAAAACAAAATAAAACTTCGGAGCGCCCCCCCCCCCCCCCCCCCCCCCCCTAAATCTGACGAGCGGTTGGTCGAGGACAACATTACAATTTTTGTTTTGGCGTAAAGGAAGTCATTTACAAATCAGATAGTTGTAATGTAAAGTATAAGGCATTTTTAACACAATATAAACATAGGTTTCTGTGTTGTCACTCAACTACATACTAATCAAATAGTTTGAATGTATAGCTAGAAATTTTAACATAACCATTTATATACATGTGTTTCTGTGTAAAGTTAGTCATGTCACTCAATGCTTAATCAAATAGTTTTAATTTAGATTAGGAATTCGGACATAACTATACATATACAGTCCTCAAAATAAGAAACTGGCCAGGTAATACCTATACTCTTTAACTCAAAAGTCAAAACAACAGCTCCTATACGTAAACATATTAAATTTTAAAAGAAAATTGTACAGTAATGTCATCTCTTTTTAATTTAAGATACGGTTAATAATTGTAATTATTAAGAACGCTACATTGAAAAGGATAGAACAAAGTGCAGTTTTACATGTTCACTCTTGGGTTTTGAACATGCACCCATGTGTGACAGGGGTACTTGTTTTGGTTTCAAAAGAAAGAGTTTTCTTGCAACTATATAATTTAATATGTTAATATTTTTACGTAGGAGCTATAGTTTTGGAGTTGAAAGCATATTGTTTACTTGGTCAATCACTTATTTTGAGGACTGTACATAGGTTCAACTTTTAACATAATCATTCATAACCAAGTGTGCTTGTAACGTTAATTAAATACTTTCAAAATGAAGTTAGAAATTGTAAACCGTAACACATGGGGCGTTTCGGAAGAAAAAAACTACATATACTAAGGAGAAAACAGGTCATAACGGACCAACGTTAGAAATCGTGTCACCTGCGTGACAGTCCGACCTCATTATCTAATTGAGCCAAAGAGTCAGGTTGGAAGATATAAAGATTTCCTATAGGTATATGAAAGCCCACCTGGTCGCGCCAAGAGGTAGAAGGTTGACGGAGAACTATGCGCTACCAGAGCAGTGCCAAGCACTGTAGTATTATCTAGCATTCAGGGATGTTACGGTTAACCAATCATAACCATTCAAATACATACATGTCTGTTTAAAGTTAGGCATTTACACATAACCATTCATGATCATAGGTTTTATTGTAAAGTTAGTCATTTAACTCAAACATCAAATAGTTTCAATGTACAGATATAAAGATAAGCATTTTAAAGTAACCTTTTTGGTGAAAAAGTTAAGCATTATTACATAACAATTTATTTACATACGTTTATGTATAAAGTCAGTAATGTGACTCTATATTACTAACACGACTAAAGGTGCGTTCATACTCCCGTCGTTGCGCATCGGCCGACGTCGATGGACATCGGCGCGAGTTGAAGCAATGTCAACTTTTATCCATCGACGTCGGTCGTTGCGCAACGACGGGAGTATGAACGCACCGTAATCACGTTCAATGTAAAGATAAAGATAAGCATTTGTACCATAGCAATTCAAATACATTATAAGGACATAGGATTAAATGCCGAACTCACCCAGCCTCGTGCTCGCACAAACAGATAAGCTGAAAGCCCCATTCCTTATTATGTGAAGCTGATCAACAGTGAACTCGCATAATTTGCTTTGCGTGCTCCGTCTTTCTTCATCAAGCTCGCATATCCTGTATTTGGCCTTGTCTCTTGTTGTTTGCCATGTTCCTGCCCAGTAAGTTGGCTATTTGTGTATTGAATTGTTTTATATGTATTCCTTGCTTTCCTGTACAATGTAATTCGGCCTTCGGGTCGCGATTTTGTGCCAATAAAATCATATCATATCATATCATATATGTAAGATACTAATTTGACTCAACACTAATTGAAGAAAGAAGGGTGTCCCGGCGCGTCCCGGCCAGGTATTTCTAACATAACATTCATAAATATTTGTCAAGTTAGTCATTGACTAAAAACTAATCAAATAGTTTTAACGTAAAGTTAGGTAAATTTAACATGAACAGTTTGACTCAATATTTATCAAATAGGTTCAATGCTAGGCGTGTTAAACATAGCCATTTAAAAGCTAGTCATTTGATTCAATGCTATAGTTGATTCGCAGACATTGGTCGATTCACCATTTCAGTCAGAGGTAACAGAAGCAAAAAAGGGGGAGGCACTCGAATTTTAATCGTAATATGCCTGGATAATACCTTGTCATCATCAGTGCCTGTACTATTGTGACGTATTCACCACTATGTAAAGATGGGACCCGAGATAGGGTGAACAACCATTATTAAACATAGTGACTAGGAACTTGCGGCAAAATGATCTGCATTGGCTTTGCCTTCAAACAGGTGTTGTCAATTGCCCGCATACTTTTGATAAAGAAGATGTGTTGTTATTCAGATAAATTGATAAAGATATTCAGGTGGTCTCATAGCCAGAAATATACATAAAGTAACGTTTATAATCCGTATCTTGGTTGATATAACTTTTCCCCATCTAGGCCAAATGGTTTTGTACCTGGTTTATACAAACGATGATGATTGAATTAATTCGGTTTTTTCTAATGAATATGTAGAACGGGTCTTTTTTAGTTTAATGTTACCTTTATGTCACGTGCATAATAAAAAAGGGAAATAATAAAAAGTGAAACTTGATTATCCACTTAATTATGAATAGGTTGACAAACATAACATTTTTTCTTTTGAAAACTATATAAGGTCGATAATGGTCGATTTTTATTATTGTGGTGACCGCTTCCAAAGGGATAACATTCAAGCTGTTGGATTAAGTATTTGGTTGCCGAGATTTTTAAAGCTACATGATCAGCTATATTCACTAAAGCCACGCTATCATGAATAGCATTTGATTATGGAACGCAAATAATAACATCTATAAAAGTACCGCTGTTTCATCATTGGTCAAAATGGGTTCCTCTAACGCCCAATGGACGAGGTCCAAAATCGAAACCAATACGCCAGAGTTTATGAATCTACTATAATCACATAGTTTCAATATCACATCAAAGCATTTAACATTACAAGTCATATGCATAGGTTTCTACGTAAAGGTATAGTCATTCGACTCTATCAAATAGTTTCAATGTAAAGTTAAGGTATCTTAACATAACCCTTTACATACATATAGGTTCCCATGTTAAGTTGGTAATTTGACGCATTGCTAATCAAATTGTTTCAATGTAAAGTTTTAAATTTTACATACATAACCATCCATACACTTTGGTTTCTAGGTAAAGTTATTTGACTATATATAAACACATACAGGCTGTCCCAACATGATTCGTACCCATCGATGCCCAAAGTTCAATACATACACTTTGCCAAAAAGGTGAAATCACCATGTTTTACATAATGGAGTGTATCTTGAGTTTGATAAATCCGATATTCATGATCTAAAATTCGAATGTAATAATGCAGTATGACAAAGATGATGAGACGGACCTAATCCTATCAATTTTGATGATGACAAAAATTATTGAATTTTGGGCATCGATGGGTACTAATCATATTGGGACAGCCTGTATATTTCAAAAGTTTTAAAAGTTAAGGTATTTTAAAACATAGTCATTCATAATACACCTAGCACAAAAAGTCCCTGACCAGGTGCATTGATGTTGGCTAATTAAAAATAGATAATCGGTTCCACTATCTGAGATACATTAAATGAACAAATTTCTTCTCCGCAGTTTGAAACCTCATTCAAAACAATTGAATGGATACTTTTAAAGTTATGGCGATTTCAATGACCGCGCATAACAACAGCAAAGTTGTACTAGAAATGGTTTTCGATGGGATATCATAGATTTGTGTGTGATTACGCATCCCTGTCGATGCCTGCCTCCCATTCATCCCAATACCTGACTGGTTGAGATAGAAACAATGAATCAATGATGCAAATCAATTATATCACATAGGTAACCAATTCGAGTGCAACTTTGCTGTCGTTACTTGTGGTTATTGAAATCACAAAGTATCAATTATATCTTTACGTATGGGGTATCAAACTACGGAGAAGAAATTTGCCCATTTAATGTATATCTCAGATTTTTGGTACCGATTAATGATTTTGGATTAGTCAACAAACAAAACACCTGGTCAGGGACATTTTGTGCTAGGTGTACTTATGTTACATTGTAAATAGACAGGTTTCTAGGTAAAGTTATTCATTTGATATTTTTTGGAAATGATCTTTTGATTTGAAGTCTGATTACTTTCAACAAGGTGTCGATTTTGTTGATTAAAGGGACATTAAGTGGTGGTGAAAATTTTAAACGTTTAAAAATTTACTTCAGAATTCAAGATGAACATTAAAAATTGCCATTATTGTTATTTCAACTAACAAAAACACAGCAAAACTTGATTAAAACAATATCATGGATATTAAATTTTATTGAAAAACGCCCTCTATGCAAATATGGTTCGCGTTATGTATCACGCGTACTGCAGGGGATACTGTCGGACGTAAAATGCTCGTTGCGGCACTACGAGCATTTCTGAATCGACGTTTTCTTGTACAAAGAGGGCTGATTTTTCTTAATCCTTATAGGTGTAAGTTCATACATGTAATACAATTATAAAATATACTAATCCCAGTTTTTATCATAATTGAGGGCGCAGCCTCTAACACATCTCTTAGTGCCCCTTTAATATGTCAATCTTGAAGCGATTAGTCACAAATGTTTTTTGTCACACAACCAATCAAGTGGTTTAGTCAAGATAATGTTAGTCATTTATAACAATACCAGTCATAATTTCATTCAAAATGTGAAGTAAGTCATTGGTAATAACACCGGGGAGCGACATTATTTACCGTAAACAACATTTAAAAGCGTATAGTATACATGATGAGACTGATAATACATGTAGGCTATATACAGTGTTGGCCAAATGTTGTTTACGGTTAATAAATTCGCAAGCGGGCAGGGCCGTCGCGGCGGGTCCCAGGCATTGAACTAAATCAAGGCATGCAGCACTTGTACTTGTAGGCCTATGTACATGTATGAGATCAAATTCACGTCGCGTCCGTGGTCCGACAGCATTAGCCTAAATGGTCTAAGATGGAGAGGATAGAGAAACTTCGCGTCATCTGCATATCAGGTAGGTTGAAAACCGTAAACAAGATCGGCAGTGCGACTTTTCGTAAATATATTTGTAGTTTCTAGCATGCATCAAGTCTTTGACGAAATAAAGTGCATCATACAATTACAATTAGGTTTAATTTTCTACCGTGTAGCTCCTAATTGACGCATGTATGGGACCTAAAGTACACTTTATCCTTCTTTGTTTTAATGAATTAAGCTTTGTGATGAAACATATAAACTAAGTATAAGCATGTCATACATGTGTAAAACAAAAGTTCTGATAATATTGAGAGCTTCTGTCTGTGTAGTGGAGTGTGGATTTCTAATGACTCAGAATTGATATGGAATGGGTGGCGCAGGATATTGGGGGGGGGGTCAAAAAATTCGCACAGTAAAAGAAAATCGCTAGTAGTTAGTTTCCCCCGACTGATCATTTCCCCGACTGATAGACCAAACTGGGGGGCTAGGCCATCCCCTGCTCCCCTATGCGCATGCCACTGGCCGACTGGTACTGAGTTACCCCCGACTGATAGACCAAACTAGGGGGCCCTAGGGGGTCATCAATTCCCCCCCCCCCCCCCCCCCCCCCCCCCCCCCCCCACTTTGCGCACGCCACTTTGTATGTAAGTCGCTGCCGGCACGCAATTATTTTTTTCGTACATGAGTTAAGCCAAATCAGTTCATTTGTTTACAAAATTTAAAAAATCATTTATTCAGTGAATTTCGCTTTATTTCGTATTAAAACGGAATAAATAAATTTGGCTAAACTCATGTACGAAAAAAAAAATCGCGCCCGGCACGGGTAGGTGAATGCCAATTTGGAACAATGCAAACTATAGGCTGTGTCTATGATCTAGGTCTAGAAGACAAGCCTAGGTCAAATGATCTATTTGAGCTCAATTTTGCCACATAATGTTTCCTATACTACATGGAAAACTATCATAAATACACTTTTTAGGAATTCATTATATTTTTCTCATACACCTAGTATATATACACAAACTTCAGGTCTTCAGACTTCATATGATTCACTGCCATTTGGCTTATACGAAACATCTCTCAGGCTTAAATTATTGCAGGCAATGAAAACAATAGTATGTGCTTTCTTGTGTGTGATAACCACAATCTTAAAGGGACACATGTCATGTTGATTTTTTTAATTTTATTTAATTTATTTTGTATCTAACTATCTACTAAAAAAAACCCACCAGCAATACCACCCTTAACCATGTAAAATGCTTGTTGCGGCTCTACCAGCATTTTTGAATCGACGTTTTGTTGTACAAAGAGAGCTGATTTTTTCTTAATCCTATTATACATGTAGGTGTAAGTTCATACATGTAATACAATTTTTAAAATATACAAATCCCAGTTTTATCATATATTTTTGTAATTGAGGGCGCTGCCTCCACCACATCTCTTAGTGTCCCTTTTATTTTGATGGGTAAAAGCGCATTTGATCGGCTTACTACTTTTCACTTACAGAATGTAATGTGTCGAATGGACTTCCTTTCATTGGTGTACCATTTATGTAGACATGGAGTGAACCCCCGCATATTATGTAATACTGGAATGTGTATGTACCATCCTTGTTGTCCTGTACATTGCGTGCAACCACCATCTAGTTTAGCCTCTACCTTGACACCACCAGTGGTCATCAACTGTCCATTGAAGTCTACAGTCTGTACAGTGGGACTGCAATATCTATCACCATCACCTAATCCCCTTGGCTGTCCTAGTTGAATTGTGCATTGACTTGGATCAACCTGTTATTGTAGGGATAATAACAACAAAGTAAAGTAATAGAAGAAACACAGTAATGACAACATTATAACAGCAACATAAGAATAACAACAAAATAATAAAACTAAGAAGAATAATGTAAAAAATAAAAACATCAAATTAACAAAAAGGTAATAAGGAAAAAATATAACAACCAAATAATAACAACAAACTAGCAACAACAAAGTAAATGTTTATATTGTGTTATATTCCATAGAGGGGCTACTCCCATCCATATATATTCATATTTATGTAAGGAAAGACCCCTTTACAATAAGACCCAATAATTTGGTAAAATGTAACAACAATCAAAAAATCATTATTTTTGGTCAATATAATCAATGTCACTCAGGGCACCCCAACCCCCAATGACAAAAGAGTTTTAAAAAAGAGGAACAAGGGAGGAGGAGGGGGAGGAGGAGGAAAGGTCCGGAGAAAAAGAAGACATTGAAACCAATTTTTCGTTTGAAATAAAAGACATTTGATTTATGCATACACACGGGTTCTTGGTGTGGAGTTAGGATTTGTGCTTGGATTTTCATCTAGCTGTTATCTACCTATGAAGGAATCATTGTATTTTAATTAATATTAAAATGTTTGCCTCATAAAAATGCCTAAAACCCAGAAGCTTCAACCTTGGACCCCACGCCCGGGTCGCTCCATTCGCTTCGCACCGCTCACAAGGATACAATATCTGGCCCAATGATTTGGCCCCATTAAAACAGTCCCGGTTATTTTTGATATTTTATGTGAGAGCCCCATCTCAAAATGTGGTATGACCTATTCTTAACTGTCACTGGTATGACATAGACAAAACTGGTATGTGAAGGAAAAACAAATTGACTCCGGCAACCCCCTGTACACATACATGGCCCTTAAAAGTTTCATGTCTAGACTACCGAATTTAGCAGGCTTAGGCCTATATGACAAATGACACAAAACATCATCCTTTCACACAAAACTGCTGTATATAAATGATATTTTTGATAATAAATATATACATTAGTGAGTGTTATTGATATGAAGGGACCTATTATATGGTACCATTGGGTCATATAGGCCTATACGGCGCTAGTTGGGCCTATGGCACCACTAGTCATGCTAGTGAAGGCCAATACCCTAAGCATATGGGTGTGTTTGTCCATGTATGCAATTGCCTATGGATATTATGATTTGCTATTAAAGACTTGAAATGTGTAATTAAGGGGGGGGGGGGGGGGGGGGGGGGGGGGGGGGGGGGGGGGGGGTGGGGGGGGGGGGGGGGGTGGACCCTCAGCATAGCCTCAGTAAAACTGTCATAACTTCTTCAATATTAATTTAATCTTTGCATACAGTTTTTTGCAGGAAAGGGTTCAATGAATCCAACCATGATAATAAAATTGACCATTTTGGAAGAAAAAATTTGACCCATTTTAGGTTCTGCAAAGATAACTCAAAATATATTTTGTCAAATTTTGTCATACTAGTTTTATGATAATCATGATAACATTCCCCAGGGTGCTTTTTGGTTTTGAATATCTTCTTCTTTTTTATTAATAATAGACCAAAATGTGTCAAAAAATGTGATTTTCCCCAAAAATGTGATATTTATGATTTTGGAGATACAAAATCACATTTTTTGG
>CM069459.1:41722783-41803761 GCA_035610835.1 Ophiura sarsii | reverse complement strand
ACACTACCTAGCTGGTTTACGGTTTTCAACCTACCTGATATGCAGTCGACGTGTCACTACTACTAGTAGGCCTACTAGTGCTGCATGCCTTGATTTAGTTCAATCCCTGGGACCCGCCGCGACGGCCCTGCCCGCTTTCCGACCCGGCCTCCGGGGCTAGGGGATGGGGTCATTCATACCTCTTGAATCCTAACTCTCTTGGTCAATGGTGGATGCCACAAATCAACAAATTCTGGTATTACACGTGGTATGACAACACAGGAGACAGATCGTTCATTCGCTTTTGATTAAAACTATTTGGATGGTGCTGTCACAAATGCCTAACTTTACATTAACACCATTAGACCATTAACACTATTAACACCATTAGGGATTTGCATATAAATTGAAACTGTTTTACTGTTGTAGTCAGAAATGCCTAACTTTCCCTACACTGAATCCGTTTATTGGTGCATGAAGCTTCATGATTGGTGTTGTAAATGCCTAACTTTCCCTACATTTAATCCTTTTATTGGTGTTGTCAGAAATGCCTAACTTTCCAGACATTGAATCCTTTGATTAGTAAGTGTTGTCAGAAATGCCTAACTTCTAGACATTGTATCCTATATTGGTGTTGTCAGAAATACCTAACTTTCCCTATATCGAATCCTTTTATTGGTTTTGTCAGAAATGCCTAACTTTCCAGACATTGACTCTCATAATACGGTTTATTTCGTCAAGGTATTAATGTTGTTTACGCTAAATAATATCGCTCCCCGGTGTTGTTACCAATGACTAAACTTTACATTTTGAATGAAATCATGACTGGTATTGTTATAAATAACTAACATTATCTTGACTAAACCACTTGATTGGTAGTGAGACAGAAAAATGTTGTGACTAATTTGCATCAACATTGACATATTTATCAACTTTAAAATGACACCTTGTTGAAAGTAATCAGACTTCAAATCAAAAGATCGTTCCCAGAAAATATCAAATGAATAACTGTACCTATAAACCTGTCCATTTACAATGTAATCTATGTATATTAAAGGCTATGTTTTAAAATACCTTAACTTTTTATAAAACGATTGAACTTTACATAGAAACCTACGTGTAGGAATGGTTATGTATGTAAAAAATTTAAAAAATCACATCAAGATTTTTTTTATCAGAAGAAACCATATATTTTTCTCATTATGTCTGTCAAATCTTAGGGGCCTGAAATGTTCCATAGGCTAAAATTTAGTGAAAATCTTAGGGCCTGAAATGTTCCATAGGCTAAAATTTAGTGAATTACTGCCAAAGGTACATGTAGTTAACCAACCGCCAGTGGGCAATGGGCACATTTCCTGTGACCTTGTGCTTCTAAAATAAATAAGATCCATTGGAGTTATGCAACTCAAACCTGAGAATGTGACCATTTTAAGGATGAACTTTCATGTGAAACAGAAAACGTCAAGTTGAAAAACGGGCCAGCAATCAGAACATCTACCTTTAAGATACCTTAACTTACACTGAGACTATTTGTTTTAGTCAAATGACTAACTTTACGTAGAAACCTATGCATATGACTTGTAATGTTAAATGCTTTAACCTGATATTGAAATGTGATTAGTATTGAATCAAATGACTAGCTTTATGAATGGCTATGTTGCAAACACGCCTAACTTTAAATTGAACCTTTTTGATAAGTATTGAGTCAAATGACTAACTTATGATTGTTAATGTTAAATTTGCCTAACTTTCCGTTGAAACTATTAGATTAGTTTTTAGTCAATGACTATCTTTACAAAATGAATGCATGTTATGTTAGAAATACCTAACTGGACACTCTGTATTCAATTAGTGTAGTGCAGGGTGAGGAAGGACAAATCTCATTTGAACAATTTTCGTTTATAACAGAAGACACTAAGTATCAATATATGCACATAATACCCAACACGTGTGCTTAGCGTTCGCGTTCCAATGACCTTTTCCAAGATTGTAGGTACTGCTGGTAGCGCACAGTTCCCCGTCTGCGTATTTATTACCGTAAACAACATTTGGCCAAACACTGTTATACAAATTATTAACTTATGACTATTAACGTTAAATGTACGGAACTTTACTTTGAAACTATATAATTATGTATGTTATGCAAACATGTATAATGAATGTCATGTTAGAAATACCTAACTGGGACACTCTGTATTCGATTAGTGTTGGTTAAATTAGTATCTATAGAATACTATGTACATGTAATTTGTATGAATTGCTATGGTACAAATGCTTATCTTATCGTTACATTAAACTATGTATACATAACCTTTTGTATATAAATTGTTACGTAATAATGCTACACTTTACACAGAAACCTTAAGCAAAAGAGTTACTTTAAAATGTTTATCTTAAACTGTTTGATTACTGAGTTTAATTACTAACTTTACAATGAATATGTACATGAATGGTTATGTTAAAATGTCTATGTTTAAACATATTTATATATACATGTATATGAATGGTTATGAAGGGTTAACCGTAACAGCCATGAATTCTACATAATACTACTCTTCTACAATCCTGGAAAAAGTCTTGGAACACTTGCGTGTGATTAACGGAAAAGTGTCACCCCACTCCCCCGTACAATGTTGACCAAGGCCAGTGGCTCCTGCAGCTTGCCAGAGTGATCGACGGGGTGGGGGGGGGGGGGGGGGGGGGGGGGGGGGGGGGGTGGGGGCGGTGGAGGCAGGGTGAGGAAGGAAAAAATCTCATTTGAACCATTTTCGTTTATAACAGAAGACACTAAGTATCAATACATGCACATAATACCCAACACGTGTGCTCAGCGTTCGCGGTTCCAATGACTTTTTCCAAGATTGTAGGTACTGCTGGTAGCGCACAGTTCCCCGTCTGCGTATTTATTAACCGTAAACAACATTTAGCCAAACACTGTTATACAAATTATTAACTTATGACTGTTAATGTTAATGTACGTAACTTTACTTTGAAACTATATAATTAATTTTTAGTCAATGACTAACTTTACAAACATGTATATGAATGTCATGTTAGAAATACCTAACTGGGACACTCTGTATTCAATTAGTGTTGGTTAAATTAGTATCTTACATATAATACTATGTACATGTAATTTGCATAAATTGCTATGGTACAAATGCTCATCTACTATTAACTTTAATTTATAAATAACCTTTTGTATATACATTATGTAATAATGCTTCACTTTACACAGAAACCTTAAGCAAAAGGGTTACTTAAAATGGTTATCTTTACATCTGTACATTGATACTATTTGATTATTGAGTTCAATGACTTACTTTACATTCAACAACTCCCCCATACCTTAAGTACAGTAGCGAAGCGTTGTTGATTTGAGTTAAACAACGCTGCTATGGGCAACCATCGCGCCGATATCCGCACTACGCGGATAATGTTTTCACGCGATACGCGATCACAGCTGCAATGTGTGTTGTTTTTTGAATGACCATGCCAACTTTTTTTATCGAGTTTTGAAACTACAGGAACTTAATTGTAGGTTAGTTTGGTCATTTTAGTTTTCGAAAATTGAATGAAATTGTTAATAATGAAGTACCGTAGGCCTGCATTAAAATATGTTCTTATTGCATTGTCTATTTATGAAATGGCGTTCAAATCCCTAGTCGTTGTTGAACGGATTAAATCATGTTTCAGCGTTGTGCATTACCAATCGAGAACTTGCGTTCTGCGCGTGCTGCGTGTTTATTTCACTCGGGCAACTAATCCCTTAATGAACATATGTTCAAACAGACATGTATGTACAGTTAAGCCACAATTATTCATACCCCTTGACAAATGTATGTGTTTTTTGCGTTTTCTCATATCTATACCAGCTGGAGTGGTGGAACTTTTGCTTTACACTAAAGACAATTAGTTTACAAGTACAAATCAATATATTGGGCTCAACATTTTTGCATAACAATAGAATTGAACAAGAATTATGTTTTTATGCCGTCCAAAATTATTCATACCCCATACCAAGTCTCAGGATTGAGGCCACTTTTTGTGATAATACACATGTTTTTGACATTCCAAACATTCTTTATATTGTGTGATAGGCTTTTATATTGTTATGCGATTATTCCATACAATGTGGATGCATTACAAATGTGTCCTATTCAATGTACAGTGAGGGATATCATAGGACAACACTCTAGCTCTTTGACAGCATGGCGAAGGGGATCAAATAACTCAGTGAGGACCTTTTTTTGTGCATTGTGAATGCTCACAAAGAGGGGAAAGGCTACAAAGCTATTTCGAAGCAATTTCAAGTGCCAAATTCCACCATAAAAAGCATAATTAGGAAGACCAAGACAGTTAAAATCACTTCAAATCAGTTAAAACCCTGAAGAACACGGTCGGAAGCCAACAGTGTCCCCTGGTTTGACAAGAAAAGTATGGTGAAAGGCCAACAACAATCCACATATCACCGTCAATGCTCTCCTGAACAACCTTGGTGAGTCTTGGACCAAGATATTAAGGCAGACACTTCAGCAGACATAGTACACAAGAGTTCTCCATTGGCTCCGACAAAGAAAGACTCTACTCCTGAAAAGAGACAATCAGAAACTCATCTAGCATTTGCAAGAGCACTTCTGGACAAAGATCCAAGTTTTGGTCTTCAGTGTTGGGGTTGCTTAAGATGCAAGACAAGTTTCTCTGTGTCTCTTTTAAGAAGTAGAGTCTTTCTTGGTCGGCCTCCATGAAGACCTCTCATGTGCCATATATGCTGGAGTGTCTGCATGATATCTTGGTCCAATAATTGCCAGGGTTGTTCAGGAGAGCATTGATGGTGATCTGTGGATTGTTGTTGGCCTTTCGCAATACTTTTCTGCCAAACAAGGGGACACCGCTGGCTTCCGACTGCATCCTTCAATGTTTTGTAGTGAGTTGAACGTCTTGTTCTTCCTAATTATGCTTTGTGTGGTGGATTCTTACACTTGGAATTGTTCGAAATAGCTCTGTAGCCTTTCCCCTCTTTGTGAGCATTCACAATATGCATAAAAAAGTTATTTGATCTTCTTCGCCATGCTGTCAAAGAGCTAGAGTGTTGTCCTATAATATCCATCACTGTACATTCAATAGGACACATTTGTAATGCAATAACATTGTATGCACACATCATGGAATAATTACATAACAATATAAAAGCCTATCACACGAATATAAGAATGTTTGGAATGTCAGAAACATGTGTATTATCACAAAAAGTGGCCTCAATCCTTAGACTTGGTATGGGGTATGAATATTTTTGGACAGGCAGAAAAACATAATTCTTGTTCAATTCTATAATAATTGTTATGCAAAAAATGTTGAGCCCAAATATATTGATTTGTACTTGCAAACTCTTTGTCTTTAGTGTAAAACGGAAGTTCCAACACTCCAGCTGGTATAGATATGAGAAAAACGCAAAAAACTCATATTTTCCAAGGGTATGAATAATTGTGGGCTTAACTGTATATAAATTGTTATGAATGGTTAACCGTAACAGCCCTGAATGCTACATAATACTACTCTACTAGATACTGCGGGTAGCGTACAGTTCCCCGTCAACCTTCTACCTCTTGGCGCGACCAGGTGGGCTTTCATATGCCTATATATAGGAAAATCTTTATATTTTCCAACCTGACTCTTTGGCTCAATTAGATACTGAGGCCGGACTGACACGCAGGTGACACGATTCCTACCGTTGGTCCGTTTTTACCGTTTTTATCCTTTGGTGCATGTAGTTGTATTCACAAACGTCCCATGAGTTACGGTTACATTGTCTAACTTTATTTGAACTAGTTAATTGGTGTCTAGTCAAATAACTGTACATGTAAACTTGGTTTTAATGATTATTTTAAATAGCGTAACTTTACATTAAACCTTATGTACAGTCCTTAAAATAAGTAACTGACCAGGTAATGAATATGCTCTCAACTGAAAAACTATAGCTCCTACTTAAATATATTAGGACATTAAATTATAAGTTGCAAGAATGGTAATGACAACTCACGGGTTGTTAGAGTAATAATATGATGATTGGGGATGCTTCACTTGATCAATGTAGCCCATAAACATATCTGTCACACTGTCCTTCGTGTTCAAAACCCAAGTGTGAAAATGTAATTACTACACTTTGTTCTATCCTTTTCAATGTAGCGTTCTTAATCATTAAAATTATTAACCGATATTCATGAACAGTATCGTAACTTAAGAGGTGATATTCCTGTACAACTTTAAACAAAAATGTTTACGTATAGGAACTGTAGTTTTGACTTTTGAGTTCGGAGTATTATAGATGAGGTGACCGTTGTTTACATCAGTAGTGTTTACAAAGTGATTAGCGCCTGGTCTAAAGACATGCTAGAGGTACTAGTCCATGACTACTGCATACATTACTATGGTCATGTGTTTTAAGCTCGCCTCCTTTCGCGTTACACACGGATTTTGGCTTTCGCGACATGATTTTAACTTTACACATTTATATTTGCTTGTATACCCCCCCCCCCCCCCCCCCCCCCCCCGAGGTAGTAAAAGTATACATTTTCTGAAGGCAAATTGCACGAGGAATCCAAATATGCCATTAAAATTATAGTACGACCAATAACTAAAATGGTATGATCGGAAATGTTTGGAAAATATCAGAGTTGTCTAATTTTTAATTGAGATCAAATTTTTTTTATACCTACCCCTATCATTATTTGTTTAACATATTTAAATTCCTCATGAAATTACCCATTAGATGATATATATTTTTTACTACGTCGGTATGGTAATTATACGGCTAGTGAATATCTCAAATTTTTATTTTATATATTTTTAGAATTTTCAGAGATATTTGTTTAAGATGAACTTTCCCTGATATAAACTGCATTCTGAATTCCTCTAGTTACAAGCTTTCCAAAATTGTATACTTTTGCTATCATAGGTTGAAAACTTTTTTCTGTTATAGTCATTTTTATAAATCCGGTAAATTGAGGCTGATTATTCATGTTGACTGTGTAGCGAATAGGAAGAAAGCTGATGATCATTGTCTTATCCATAATTAATTAGTTGTTAATAATAGTTGACAAGTCTGTTGAACCACATACGTAAAGACTACTAAATATCCTTTGAATGTGGACCAAAATGGTGTTTTTAACATTAGGGGATGACTAGTTATTGTAAAAAGAACAAGCATGGGATTATCCCCATTGAGTTTGTACAGTCGGCACCCCTTTCAGCGGCACCCCTTCCAGCACCACGCCTGGTCCCCAACATCAAACAGCTGTATCTCCCCTTCTGTATTAGCTATACCAATGCCATTTGGCAGCAGATAGCTTGTTATTAGGGCTTTAAAATGATACCAAATTTGTTGAGATAGCTTTGTGGTTTTAAAAATATTTGAGGAAAATGACAGCATGAAGCTAAACAATGTAACGGCACCACCCTATTGGGAGGCGAGTTCATAACGCGTGACCCTATGTGATAGCAAAACACACATCACTGAGCGCCAATTTTAAAGCACATGCCCTTATGGTGCGCACGCAAACCGCCGGGCAACCAGATGTAGTACCTGGTCTCTCATTGTGCTTAGGATGCATACCATGACTACTGCACTATTACACCGTAAGCATGGTCAGTAATGATCAATCAAGTGTGAATTAAAGCACCGTTCCCTGTAGGTGCGCACGCAAACCGCCGGGCACTACGTCACCGGTCACACCATCTATATGTAATACCTGGCCAGTTAATTATTAATTTTTAAGGACTGTATATGAATAGTTATGTTTAAAGTCCTAATTTAAATTAAAACTAGTTGATTGTATTGAGTAACATGACTAACTTTACACAGAAACGTATGTACAGTTAAGCCCACAATTATTCGTACCCCTTGAAAAATATGATTTTTTTGCGTTTTACTCATATCTATACCAGCTGGAGTGGTGGAACTTTCGCTTTACACTAAAGACAATTAGTTTGCAAGTAGAAATCAATATATTTGGGCTCAACAATTTTGCATAACAATAGAATTGAACAAGAATTGTGTTTTTATGTCTGTCCAAAATTATTCATACCCCATACCAAGTTTCAAGGTTGAGGCCACGTTTTGTGATAATACACATGTTTTTGACATTCCAAACATTCTTTATATTGTGTGGTATAGGCTTTTATATTGTTATGCAATTGTTCCATGATGTGTGCATGCAATGTGGATGCATTACAAATGTGTCCTATTGAATGTACAGTGAGGGATATTATAGAACAACACTCTAGCTCTTTAACTGCATGGCGAAGGAGATCAAATAACTCAGTGAGGACCTTTTTTGTGCATTTTGAATGCTCACAAAGAGGGAAAGGCTACAAAGCTATTTCGAAGCAATTTCAAATGCAAAATTCCACCATATAAAGCATAATTAGGAAGAACAAGATAGTTCAAATCAGTTAAAAAACCTTGAAGAACACGGTCGGAAGCCAACAGTGTCCCCTTGTTTGACAAGAAAAGTATAGTGAAAGGCCAACAACAATCCACATATCACCGTCAATGCTCTCCTGAACAATCTTGGTGAGTCTTGGACCAAGATATTAAGGCAGACACTCCAGCAGACATAGAAAGACTCTACTCCTGAAAAGAGACAAAGAGAAACCCATCTAGCATTTGTGAGAGCACTTCTGGACAAAGATCCAAGTTATTGGTCTTCAGTGTTGGGGTTGTCTAAGATGCAAGACAAGTTTCTCTGTGTCTCTTTTAAGGAGTAGAGTCTTTCTTGGTCGGCCTCCATGGAGACCTCTCGTGTGCAATATATACTGGAGTGTCTGCCATGATATCTTGGCCCAATAATTGCCAAGGTTGTTCAGGAGAGCATTGATGGTGATCTGTGGATTGTTATTGGCCTTTCGCAATACTTTTCTTGCCAAACAAGGGGACACCGCTGGCTTCCGACTGCATCCTTCAATGTTTTTTAGTATGTCTTGTTCTTCCTAATTATGCTTTGTATGGTAGATTCTTGCACTTGGAATTGTTTCGAAATAGCTTTGTATCCTTTCTCCTCTTTGTGAGCATTCACAATAATATGCACAAAAAAGTTATTTGATCTTCTTCGCCATGCTGTCAAAGAGCTAGAGTGTTGTCCTATAATATCCCTCACTGTACATTCAATAGGACACATTTGCAATGCATCCACATTGTATGCACACATCATGGAATAATTACATAACAATATAAAAGCCTATCACACAATATAAAGAATGTTTGGAATGTCAAAAACATGTGTATTATCACAAAAAGAGGCCTCAATCCTGAGACTTGGTATGGGGTATGAATAATTTTGGACAGGCATAAAAACACAATTCTTAATCAATTCTATTGTTATGCAAAAAATGTTGAGCCCAGATATATTGATTTGTACTTGCTAACTAATTGTCTTTAGTGTAAAACAAAAGTTCCACCACTCCAGCTGGTATAGGTATGAGAAAAACGCAAACAAATCATATTTTTCAAGGGGTATGAATAATTGTGGTCTTAACTGTATGTAAATGGTTATGTTTAAATGTCTAACTTGACATTGAAACTATTTGATTAGCATTTAGTCGAGTGACAACACAGAAACATATTTTTATGAATGATTGTGTTAAAAATGCTTTCTTTTACATTACAACTAACTGATGTTACTCAGACACCTATTGTATGTGAATGGTTATGCTACAATGAGGGTTTTAACATTGAAACTATTTGATAAGCATTGAGTCAAATGAATATCATTAAATATTCATGTGAATATTGACTGCATATTTAAAAAAATGTGTCAAATACAAAAACAAAGTCCGACTTTTTGAGATTGGTTTTGCAAAAGGCAGCCTCAATGATTAGCAATAGGCAAATGATTATTTAGCGACAATTCAATTCATAAATCTTGTATATATTCTATTTTATGCACATATAATTACAGCGTGTCCCAACAATTGGGTCCAAAATGGGAGAGCTGATGACTTTTGAAAGAAACCAAACCAGTCATTTTGATTTAGGAGTCTGAAAGGTACCCTTAATGATACTCTCTCATCCTAAATATTTCTGACATGCCTCACCTCTCCTAGTAAGTCAATGTTGGTGGAAAATTTAGTTAGACCCATATTTGGACTTAATACTAGGTCCCCCTTCAGTCTATCGAGTTAAACTCTTCCCTGTCGGACTGGATGAAGTTTTTCATCTGGAAGAACATAGTATGGAAAAACCTAGTCTGGAAAAAATATGGGAACAGTTTTCATTTTGTTTTCTCAAATTTGCATTCAACAGACTTCCTAGGTTTTTCCAGATTACAGGAGTCCTGTATCGTAATACGTTTGTGTTGGATTTAGTTAGATTTACATTTAAAACAATGAACACATACATACACTTTCAAGCCATGACATATCAAGACAATAATCGACATTATTCACCAAGTTATCAGCTTGCCATATTTTGGAACAATTTTTTGAGACACGCTGTGTATCATGTAATCGGAAATAATAAAATAAGCTAATAAATATATACTAGTAAAATAGTATACGGTAACATATGACATGATCGCGCATCAATAAAAGTGATAAGTAAGTGTTGTCGCTTAGTTTATAATGATAAGAAAGCACACCATTTTAAGAAAAACTTCTCAAACAAACTGATAGTTTATAACGTTGACAATAAATACAGTTTCATTGTCTGGGCTTCTTTCAGCTCAGAAAATGCTGCGATAAATTACATTCATTATCTTGTATATATTTATATTTGTGCACATATAATTATCTTGTGATATGAATCGATAAAATAGATAATACTATTATTACTGGTGTATCATAACTAGGAATATGTTAGTGGCATTAGGCCAATCGGTGAGAGTTAGAGATATCAGCTTTAAAATGATACTACCATGGTGAAGAAAACTGGGTTCCTGAATCACGAGATATGGATTCAAGAAACATATTATGTGATGTGATGAAGCAAAATGTGTCGGAAGTTACAAATGTAAATTTGAGATATAACCAAACAAAGGATATTCTCTAGTTTTCTATTGTTTTGAATACCACTCAATTATATCAGTACTTCAGCTTTTTAATCTCTCCCACCTTTTACTATTTGTAGTTCTTTTGTATTTGCCCTATCTCCATTGCAGTTTGTTTCTAACTCTTAACAGAGTAACATCTTGCCCTTTTTACTGGATAAGTTCTGTACATATAAAAAGCTATTTTTCTTGATAAAGGCAAGTATATCTTGCCGAACGTCGTGTATTCTCTTTTTCTTCTTCATATTTTCCTTTCCCTTTTGGTGTTTCCCTTTTGGTGTATATATTGTCCCCACCATTGCAGTTGGGTTAGTGATCTTTTACATATGCTACTTTTACATTTTATCACTTCCCTCTTGTATCCCTTTGGGATCCTGTTGCGGTTGTGTGTGTGTGATCTGTTGGGACTCCCCTCTTACCATTGTTACCACTCAATTGTTAATATCTTTTTAATTAAGTGTCTGTTTAAAATGGGGTCCGCTGTAAAATGTAGCATTGCAAATACCTAATAAAACATGTAGAAAACGAAAATAATGACATATTCAACTTTAGACTCATTGTGTTTGAACACATTGCTTACATCCTTATTGGCTCCTTTATACATTGTATTTCATAATTCAATAGCCTAATAGTAATAACCGGCAAACTATAATTTCCAGCCGTGTCCTTTTTGATGAGACTGGTCAAATAAAAATATTGATACCTAACGGGGTCAAGTTAATTTTTATAAGATGCAGTTTTTTTATTTATAAAGTGACCTGTCGTGATGTGATGATTAAAATTAAAAGCAAAGCGAAAAGTCAAAGAGAACGAAATTGTTTGTGTTTGTGTGAGCGTTTTATTGAAGTCGACAGTAAATAAGTTTGGTTCTGGTACTGCCCCTACTGGCATATGCAGGATTATTATTCGATGTGTGTGGTGTGGGCAGTGGCGTAACTAGACTTTTTTAATTTGGGGGGCAAGAAGGGGCAGTGACTTGAAATTGGGGTGGGGGGGGGGGGGGCTCCTAACTAAGACAATCCAAGTGCCGCGCTAGCAGCACCATCCACGCTTGCTTGCGCGGACAGGGAGGTGTCTGAGGGGATGTGCCCCAGTGGCGTAGCTAGGTTATTCATATTGATGGGGGCGAGGAATGTAAATGAACCGACAAGAATGTTTGAGTAAAGAGATACGCGCGTAGCTATTTTTTGCACGATTGAGCTACATTTTGGCTCTAAACAAGCTTGTACCAAAGAATATTTCATTTTGGGAAGACATATGCGCGAGTAGCGCGCGAACATTTTTCATATGTGTACTTTTGACCATCATAATTCCATGATTCCTTTCGTCAAATGAACCGACAGTGCCAATCTCAACCGACACGACGTCATTATTGGGGGGGATTCGGTGTGTACTTTTTTTGTAAATTTAATTTACAGCTTTACTTGATTTCATTTGGGAGGGCAAGCGGGGGGCAAGGGTTGCAAGTGGCGGGCTCCCGCCCCCCCCCCCCCCCCCCCCCTCGCTGGTTACGCCACTGTGTGTGGGGGAGGGGGAGGGGTTAGGCATGATGTGAAACATAGATAATAGCTGACAATTGGATTACAGCAATTCACTTATTGCATTTTAGTAGATCAAATCAAGCTCATGCTGTTCTACTTAATTAAATGGAGGCATTATACTATGTGGGCTTGATGCGCGCAAGTAACTACATAGTTGCAAGTCGACACCACTCAAAAACCTTTGAAGCTAAATGTCTTATATTTGGTTGATAATAAATAAAACTGCTAAATTATTTTTACTTAAATAGTTTCCTGATCGTTGTAACAGACAAACGACAAACTTCGTTGCTTGCGAGTTTGATTGAAAGACCGGGCTGAAAGACACTTATGAAATATATTATTTGTATTTTTTATTGTTGGTGCACATTCCAAAGGACAGTCTCTGCGCAGTCGCGGCACTATGGAGGAGGGGGGGGGGGGGGGGGGCATGAGGAATGAATGCCCCCAGTCACTTCCTTTTCCCCCACACTTTCCCCCAGTCAGCTCAAGGCCTACACAATCTTGTGCCATAAGCACTCGAAAATGTTGACTTTTAATGTCAAAAGTACTCAAAATTAGTTTAAAATTGAGCTGTCGATTTGAACTGTCGAAATTAGAACAATTAAGCTAAATTCAGCCAATTTCAGACTAAATAAGACTTAATTCATTCCTAAACAGGTTTTTCCTGACTGTGCCTCTCCGATGTAGGAATCGTTATCACTGCAGTCATCAAGTCTCCCACAATAAGTATATACTAAGTTGTAATTATGAAATTAAACACAAATTTCAAATGTGTGCGATCTTCAGTAGATAGCAGATAACAAAGATTAAAAAAAACCACATTTTGTCAGCATTTTAAAAGATTCATACAATGATATTGACAAAAAATTGTTTAGGTGTAAACTGTCATTTCATATAAAACCATTGAATACAACTATAGGTCAATGAAACGTGTGTGTGTTGTTTTGAGAGAGATAAGAATTATCAATACACGCGCGTTGATGTTGACGTGTCAATATTATGGCATGATCCCGTAAGGAGTTTATTGTGAGCGTATCAATATTTGCACAATTGCATTGATTATTCTAATTTTTCAGGAAATAAAACATGAACATGGATTCATACACAACAATAACAATTTTGATGTCTGGTTTTGTGCATAATTGTAAGTTCTATAATAACATTTCAAACGAATAAAAACATGTTAAAAGTTTGGTAACACCCTCGGCGAACCTGTTTTGCGTGAACGAATCAAACACAGCGTGTGATAAATGGTTATCGTGCAATTCGACATTTTCAATGCACTCTGTGTTCAAAAAGAATGTAGCGCAAAATGTAACATTTGACAAAATTGTAAAACATTAAACAAATTCTTAAAATGTAAAAGTCCTGAAAAAACAAAAACTTCAGATCAACTTGATCTATACGAGATGGTATGAACATAATGAAGTATGGTTTTGATCACTAATTATCTTGGATGTTGAATGGGAATGGTATCCAAAATCATCAAATATTTTGTAATCAAAACAACTTCAATGCACTGTTTTGTTGCAGGCATGAAACTTGGACTCTGAACAGAGTCCAATAAATATCAGCGTCCAACTTGGTGATATTACAATCTGATAAATTACCTTGGCAGCATCACACGGGGGTGGGGGTACCATCCATTATAATTATGTCCCAATTAATTCCCCTTAACGTCTGTCACATCTTTCAGAATTAAGACTTTTATAAAGTATTAAAACAGCCAATCTGTATTTTATCATGTTTAAACAATAAGCAATGATCCATGTTTTACAATGAAATCAGACCTTTTTTTTAACCTCAAAACCTTCAATTTGGCAACAGGATTTTAAGTTAGTTTGGATCCTAAGGTAAGTGTTCCTCTTTTATGGGACACTCTGACCTAATTAAGTGTGGTACCCCCGACCAATTAAACATATCACGCTTAGCTTTTCAGGTATGTTTCAATACGCTGTCCTATTTTTGCAACTGTCAACCTTTACAACGACGAGAAGAAAAGATGGCAGCCTCAATGTCACCCTCCCAGAAACAGGAGGATTTCAAGGAACAGTTTTTGACTTGTTCTATTTGTACTAAGCTGTATGACAATAACAAAAGGCAAGCCAAATTTCTGCCTTGCCTACACTCTTATTGCAAGTCTTGTCTACGACAACACGCTGGTAAATGCCCAAGGTTCAACTGCCCAAACTGTCGCATTGTTGTTATGTTAGTTGACGGGAATATCGACAGCCTACCAAATAACTTTATTGTGGAGAATCTGAAAGACTTCCAAGATATCTTCAATCTGGCAGTCACTTGTGATAGTTGTGACGAGGGAGATCAAGCCGATAGCTTTTGTCATGATTGTGGCTGTTACTTGTGCAAAAAATGTGTGGAGATTCTTCACAAGCGAGCTCTACGCTATCACAAGCTTTCAACCATGCAGGAGTTACAGGAAGAGAAAAACAACCCCAAAATGCAACAGCGATGCAAAAACACCCAACTATGCCTTTGAATCTGTATTGTAAGAATGCTGATTGCAAAGTCTCAGTCTGTGCATCATGCGGCCATGTTGACCATCGGGGTCACGACCTTATCGATTTAAGGGCAGCCATCGATGAGATAGTAGCTGATATGCGTCAATCATCCACAAATGTAGCTACCAGGAATCAGAATTTGACCGAGAAGCTTGCGGATGTGGACACTATACAGACAACTCTAACTGGTAACTTCAACAAGACTGAAAAGGCGATGCAAGAATCTATCCAGAAACTACTCAGCCTGATAGAGTTACATTACGACAAGGCTCGTTCCCTCTTAAGACATCTGTATCAATCTGAGAGGATTCGATGGACTGAGTGCAACGAATCCATGGACTTACTGGCAACACAAATGACCAGCGCTTGTGAGTTTGCCAACAAAGCCTGTGATACGAGCCAATCTGCGCAGCTACTGACCTCACAAAACCAAATCACGGAACGTCTTCGTGAACTAGAAAATGCCGCGCAATGGGACAAAAAGATAATCATAACCCTAACCCCACTAGACCATACAAAATCATCTCCACGCGCGTACTGCTGCATTGGCTCGATTACGTCACCTACCGCAGGCATATGTGGGCACGAAGTTTGTGCCCGCATATGCGCTGGGGAGTTAGCTCAGTTGATAGGGGCACAGGCTGGGGTGCGAATGGTCCCGGGATCGAATCCCGGTGGGTGCTCGGTGATTTTTCGGGTTAAAAAGTGTACTTTTCCCCCCTCCCCCGATACACGCAAAAACATAGCCGTGGGAATTAGGGTTAAGGTGAGGGGTACTCAGGCATTAATCCTCGTCCTCCTGAGACCTTTTTGTATATCCAAACCGAGATGCAGAATATGCTTATGTGGGTACCATGGTATAGCTAGAGGTCTATTCTTTCCATACATACCTAAACAAGTACAAACATCCCACGCATGACGTGTCACATTGACGTCACTAAACTTGGCCGACCTCAAAATACCGCCGTATTCGTCTGTACAGTGAAATATAGGTCAACATTGAAATGTTCACAGAAAAGGTTTTGGCTTATAAGTGAGGGAAATTATGTTTCTAACATATATTATAACCTATCAAAATGGCGATTAAAAAAAATTGGAAGGTGGCAAACACCCCCACCCCTACTCTCGGACTTTGATGGCTTACCCTGTCCCTGGGGAAGGTGGTACCCTCAATTCATTTCGTCAAAATGAGCACAAGGGATGTATAAGCGATCACCTAGACGCCCTAGGTCACTGTTCTTTGCGTTTCAACGCAATCGGCGAAAAGTCTTGGGGTGGGGTTTCTTAAGAGGACGAAGGTTAAATTGATATGGCTGTTAAATAGGTCAGTACCGCAAAAGGTGTATTTAGGTACAAGAATGTCAAATTGTCTCAAATGGTATAACTCCAGGGGCATAACCAGACGGGCCCCTGTCAGAAGGCTCGCCCCTGATGCCCCTCCAAATAGAAATTGTAAATCATATTGGCTTGCTTGCTCCCCAAGTTGAAGACCCAAGTTATCTTTGGATGATAGGTAAAATATTCCAAACAGGGGACTTTTCAGTATGAATGGGATAACTCTGGAGGTGAGGTGATTTCTTCTATATCCAATTGTGAGATAGGCTTTTACGACGGGTATTCATAATACAAGTTGGGTATTCATAATATAAGTTAAGAGTTTAACAGGTTCGCCGTCGGACAAGTTGAATCTGCTAAGCTTTCGTCAGGATTAGCTCTGACTTCTTCAGTACCAAATTATTATAATATTAAACAAAACATAGAGATTGCCACTTCTCTATTGTTATCATCATTGGGGCTGCCCCTTGCCCGATAATTTGAGAGTAGGTGCCTTTTCCTTCTTGTGAAAGATTGGTGGCTCTGAAAAGAGCCGTTCAGATTGATTCCCGCTTCCTTCCACTGAACAGAGATAGTAGTAGACAATGGGCAGTGTCTACGTTATTTCCATTGGTCAAGGGGCAGTCCTTTGGAGGTTCTATTAGAGCCAAATTTATAGTAGGCCAGTGGCAACCTACGTGTAGAGCTCTTTTCAGAGCCACCAAATGTCTATGATAAAGCCTAGATCTAGTTGGAGTATTTTAAAATATCCAAGATGGCTGCAAAAGGTTAAAATAACTGAAAAGCAGTATTACTTTTATTGTTGGTGTTAGTATTATATTTATAGATATTAATCCACCCAGTGAACGTATCTGTATGTGATAAGGTATGATTGAATGGCACAGTCTCCATTTTTTCCATTCTGGACATATTTTGATCAATTAGTGGCCACCTGTGGTAATTATTTTGATCATTTGGAGGTAATTTTATTGACCATTAGGAGATAATATCAATAAAATGGTCATTATAATGCCTATCTTAACAACATTCCATTGTCAAAATGTAGCCTATACCATTCAATCATACCTTGTAACATAAACAAATACGTTTACTGGATGAATTAAAAGCTGTATATATAATAATGTGGTCATATCTAATGTAATACTTACAATAAACTAATACTGTTTTTCAGTTATTTTAACCTTTTGCAGCCATCTTGGATATTAATTTTAAAATACTCAAACTAGATCTAGGCCTACAGCCCCTAGGCTTTATCATAGACATATAGTGAATGCTGTCCCATTATATTTGGGGGTATTGGTATTACATAGTATGGTCATTTACAATGCAAAATTGTTTCAGGTCATTTAACGTCAATTTATCCATTCTGGCAGCCATTTTGGAAAGTGATACTAAATCAAAATTGACACAGAGGTGGGCCTTTCATCTAAAAGCAATAGCTTGGCAGTTTCGAACATACTAGTTGGTGAATGTGATGTAATAATACACTCTTACAATATCTATTTTTGGTTTATCATACACCAATGTAGACTATTTTTACATTTACAGCGGCCATTTTGGTGGCCATCTTGGATTTAAAGCATGTTATTACAATGCAAATATACTGGATATGCGTTACTAGTGGTCTAAAACATACACCCCAATGTTAAAACTATACTTTCATCATATATTTTGGTTGATATTTTTATTATCCCATTTTATAGAATTCCGACAATTTGTTCAGTCATCTTGGGACACATTTTGGGGGCCATTCTGGATTTTTAAGGATGTTAACAAAGCAAAAATACTGGATATGAGTTACTAGTGGTCTAATACACACATCCCATCATTAAAACTATATACATTTTTATCATACATTTAGGTTGATATTATCCCATTTTATAGAATTTGACAATTTTTGCAGCCACTTTTGGACATATTTTTGTGGCATTCATTTAGGTTGATATTATCCCATTTTATAGAATTTGACAATTTTTGCAGCCACTTTTGGATATTTTTTTGTGGCCATTTTGGATTTTAACTAAGTTAACAAAGTAGAAATACCGGATATGGGTTACTAGTGGTGCTAACACATACATCCCATCGTTAAAATTATTTTTTCATCATAGATTTCGGTTGGGTCGCTAACAGGAATCATAAAATTGAACAAATCAAAGCGGAAATACCAGACAAGCTCAGCAAACGCAATCTCAAAATTAACCAAACAAAAACAGAAGAATACACAATAAAAAGAAACGGAAACGAGTCATGGAAGAAATGCAAGTATCTCGGCAGCTTATTGGACACAAATGAAGATATTTGCAGAAGGAAACAATTGGCTATGATGGCATACAATAAACTGAAATTTATCATGAATTCAAGAACAACATCAACGAGCTTAAAACTAAGAACGTTTAACTCATTCATAACCAGTATCTTCCTTTATAATTGTGAACTATGGACAATGGACAAGAAAGCTGAACACAAAATCGACGTGTTCCAGAGATCGTTATTACGTAGAATGATGAAATTAAGCTGGCAAGACAAAGTAACTAATGAGGAGTTATATCAACGAACGAGTCAAACCAGATGGAGCAACTTAATAAGAACTAGGCGTATGACCTGGTTTGGTCATCTCCTAAGACTCCCAGAGAAAACCCCAGCAAAGATGTCCCTAGCAGAAATAGGAAGAAGTGTTAAAAGACCACAAGGTAGACCAAAACAGACGTGGATAAGAATGATCCAAAAACAATTGCAAGAACTAAATATTGACTATACAAACGCAGAAAATCTAGCAGAACTGGCCAGTGACAGATATACCTGGCATTTACTAACTGATAAGTGAGGGCGCCATGTCAACAAAGACGTAATGCGTAACTGATGATGATGATAATTCGGTTGATAGTATGCTATTTTATGGAATTTTGACCACTTTTGACCATTAATTTGGCGGCCATTTTGGTTTGAAAGTATGTTAACAAAGCAAAAATACTACGAGGGTCATTCAATAAGTTCTACCTCTTCACTCATAACATAGCCAATACGAATGTCAGCCTCATTGCATTTGTCATGATTGTAGCTCTGAATCAAAGATACACATTTATAGACAATCATAATAGATATCTTTATCACTTTTGTTATGATGCGGTCAAGGCAGAGAGAGATTTTGGACAACGGACACGAACAATTACCTTCAAAATAAATACATGTTTTTCGGTGTTTTTCCGTATTATATGGTTAGATATAAGAGCACGATTTAAATACTGGCAATGGAAAACAATAAGTGATATCTGAATATATCATATTATTATTATGTATAGATAATAAGAGTTTCAAGCGATTTCCAAAACATTCTATTCAGTATCTTCTACTGATTAACATGGACACGACATAGGTATATGAGTTACATGTTCTTATGCTAGTGTGCGTATCTGTGTTAGCGACTGTTTGCAATGAGGGTCACAGTTCAAATTCAACGATCTCTGTACAAGACCGAGCGTGAACAATGTGTAAGCTATCAAGCTACTGAATAACAGCGAAACATGCATGCCGTTAAATCGATTTTCGTACATGCATCGTTGCTGCTGTACACCTTTATCCATGACCATGAGGTAAACAATCTAAGCTCCATCTAAGAAAAAAGAGCATACAAGCCTAGTTGGAAGAACCAATTTAAATGGTTAGAGTGCAATGGGGAGAAGATGTGGTGCACATCGTGCACCGAGGCAGCGTCGAGGGGATTCAGATCAAACGGGGAAAATGCTAATTTCTCTAAATCGGTTTTTGACCATTTTCAACAAACTTCAGGAGCCCTTATATTTTTGGGGACCCCTTGAATTTAGTCTTTGCGGTCCTTAAAGGGTCCTGAAAAATGTAATGGGACTCCTCACATTTTTGAGCCAGTGCTACCCCTGGTGCAATCCCTCCACTTAGTCCTGTATATTGAAGATCTCTTAGTTCTTATGCAAATCAAATATGACTTTTGCAGGCTCTTTAGGGGAGGTGTAAAGTTCATTGTTGTCCTGATCTGGTTCTGGCTAATCAGAGGGCTTATTGTTACCTTTGTTTATAGTCTGGTAAAGAGATATCTGACATTTAGAATGGTTATAATTGATCTATAGGTGCACTTTGTCTCTTAGAATTTGCAAAATTAATAGCACTTTTCATCCGTTTCTGTCACACTAATTGAACGTTTGGTTTTCACTACATCTCCAGAAAAATAGTCATTAGTCAGATAAATTTAGAATTATTTGTAGCTGAGGTTTCAAGCTACAATTGTGTAATATTTCATAAAACTGGCTTATATAATAACAAAGTTATGAAGTAGGAGGTAGAACTTATTGAATGACCCTCGTAGATAAGAGTTTCTAGTGGTATAACACATACATCCCATTGTTAAACTATACCTCTACCCTGATCATTCATGTTGGTTTATAAATGCCAATTTGGATTAAGTTGAGTTAACAAAGCAAACCTTTTTTTTTAATCATTTGAACACTGTTCATGTTTAGGCATCAACAGATTTCATCATTTGTAAAATATCAAGCCATATTACCAAGATATATTTTACAGTCACAGAAATAAGCAATCCGTTATGTTTTCTATCTAGACCCTTATTCTGATCTCCTTAAAACCTTTAATGGTTCACTAAAAAGCCTTACCATACCCTACCTAATTCATACCTTAATTTTTTTTTAAAAATCTACTACTCTTACCTAAACAGGGAGACGCCTTCGACAAGAAACAAGAAGTCACCATAAAAGAACTGTCCGATTTAAGAAGTTCCAATAGTATACAAATTTCCCACCTGAATACTAAGATTACAGAGGATGGAAAGGAGTTAAAGAGTAGAGAGATGGGGATAGCAGACCTGCGTGAACAGCACAGGACAGAGATAGAGGATTTGAACCAGAGACTACTGGCTAGCGTAAAACAGGCCTCTGAGAAGGGGAGGTTGTTGGTGGAGAAGAAGACCCAACTTGCTGGACAGGTAAGATCATATATAAAACGTGTAGGCTGGTAGAGATACTCACATATCAGTGATGTAAAGGGCGTGAAGGGTGAAGGGAGATCGCCCCACAATATTAGAATTCTGTCAGCTGAGACTAAATCCTGTCGGTTGATATTGGCACTGTCGGTCGAGATTAGCACTTTTGGTTGAGATTGGTACTGTCGGTTTTCAAGAGGTTGTTTTTCGCCCCTGTTTGGAGTAAAACACTTCACCCTTCCCCTTCTATGGTCTCAAGTTTGTGACTCGGTGGCGGCATTGAATTCCTGGTAAAGTTTTCCTGGTGAACTTGTCGGTTCACTTACATTTTACCCTCCCTCCTATATGAAAAACCTAGTTACGCCACTGTTATATAATGTGATGTAAAGCCTGGATATTGACAAATCAGAGAAGTTCAAGTGGCAAGCAATGACGCAAGAAATCTGCTGTAGTTTCCGTACAGGGAGCCGCGTTGTAAATACATTTCAGTCCAACAATATAACGAACAGAGCATACTGCAAAGCCTATGACATGACCGATTGTAGCCATAAATGATCTCGATCCTTTCGCGTCACCTCAATTCCTTCCCCTCTTCTCTCCCTCCATTTTGATAACGCCAATGCCAGCACCCCCACCCCACCCCCGCTCTCAATTTTGTACGACCCCCACCCAACCCCACCCGCGCTCTCAAATTTCTGATTCGGCAGCACTTAAAAATAAGAAAGAAATTAAAAAAAAGCCCGACTGACCGACCAACCAACCCTACCAGAGGAACCGTTTCCCCGTAGAACAGGGTTTTTTCGTAGTTATGGTGAATTTGTAGTTCTCTGATATATAGCTGTCATAAAGACCACATATTCCTGATATGAAACATGAAGGCATTCATTGGGAGAGATCATCAACTTATCAACTATAATTTTGGGACACTTACATTCTGAGAATTCTGAGCCGAGCATACAACAAAGCCAATGATATGACCAATTGAAGAAGCTGAATCAATATAATCGGCTATAAATTATATCCTTTGCATCACCTCCGTCACTCACCTTTTCATTCACTCCATCCCCCTCTTATTTTCTTTCCCTTTTCATCTATTTTTTACATTTGTTTAAATTTGCTGACATGTATCGAATTTAAATTTGATCTTAAATCTAAACTATTTAATACCTGAACAGAGAGAAGCCTTCGACAAGAAACAAGAAGTCACCAGAAAAGAACTTTCCGATTTAAGAAGTTCCAGTAGCATACAAATCGCTGCCTTAGAACAACACATTGCCCACCGAAACACTAATATAACAGAGGTTAGCGAGGAGTTAATGGGGAGAGAGAGGAGGATAGCAGACCTGGAGGAAAAACACAGGAAAGAGATGGACGATATAAACCAGAGACTACTGGCTAGCAAAAGACAGGCCTTGGAGAATGCCAAGTTATTGAAGGAGATGAAGGAGAAGGAGACTCGACTTGCGCAGGTAAAATCATACAAAACCTGTAGGCGGGGGAGGGGGGGGGGGGGGGGGGGGGGGGCTAAATAAATAGTACCGAAATGTCAGTCCACAATACAATCATGATTATCTCATTTCACGAATAAAATCAAAACAAAATATAGCGGGTTTCGGGTTTCGCGGTTCATGGGGTTTAGGAATTTTGATTTTAAACAAAATCTGACTGGGTCCTGTTAATCCACAGACCATTGGTATTGTCACAGCATCATGGGTGTAATCATGCGGGTGTTATTGCGCTGTGTATGCATCCATGGTTACAAGCCTACGTGTATGTAATATTAGACTTGAATTCAAGTCATTATTCCCTCTCCTCCACCAAAACCACATACCCTTCCCACCCATATTCTCAGTACAACTGCATCCCTTGACACCTCCCCGATGTTGTCGCCCACGATCTCGCTGTGAATCACACACGCCAAGTAAACCGCTGGAACCATAAGGACTTGAAACAACCGTAATGCCTGCAATACCTGCACGTGCTATCTGGTTAGCACGTTTGTCTAAAAGAAAAGCCAATATAAGGCCAAGGGTCACTGGAATATCTTATTATACTGTAGGAGCAGATATAAATTTCGTAAGAGATTCTGGCAAGATTTGGGACCATTAACAGTAATTGTATTCTAAGCATGTCCATATATTATTTAACCTATGTTTTAGGTAAGTTGTGATACCTATATGCACAAAGAGTAATAAAATGCGTGATAAATAAATAAACAACATTAACAACTACCCTACTCAACATAATGGAATAGGCCGTATAGCTTCCAAGTAAGTGTGCTAGTATATATCGTAATGGGGCCGTCCGAGTGTAATTTGAACTGGCCTGTGATTACGGAGATTCTTTTGTATTAAATTGAATTACCAATTACAATTGGACCAAGGCGCTCCGGCCGAGCCGCGGTGGAGCTATCAGTCGCCGGACGACCGTGAATTGCCACAGTACCGGTGATTGTTGTCGGTAAGGTGTGGTGGGGGAGGGTGTGGTGGGGGAGGCGGGGGGGGGGGGGGGGGGTGGGGGGAGGGGGGGGGGGAGATAGGAGTCGCCTTGAACCAAGGCTAATGTAATAATTTGATATCCGTGATTTAAAAGAATGAACTAGATCTAAATTGTGATCATAGATCACGGATATTAGTCGTGGATGTTGACCTTTGACTACTGATGACAGTTTACTATTATTGTGTTGTTATTATTTAATATTATGATGTAGTATATAGGAAACACTATGTTGACAAATTGAGTTCATATTGGCTCACCTTACCTACAATGTTAGAAAAAAATTGTTTGAACACTAAAATAGGCCTATGTAAAGTCATCCCCCTTTCCCCCCTGATTAATGCTGAGTCGCCCAACTTGCCAACCATCAGCCCGTGGCCTAGCAACATTGATTGGTGGGGAGGTGGGGGTATGTTGATGGGAAACTTTCAGGTGCAAACAAGGGTCACTGTTTGACCACATTTCTATGATTGTAGGTAGACCTTCATGTAGACAAAGTATAATTTGTGTCGTTCAAAATTGGCAAGTCACCTTCCCGGGCAGCGACTTACAGAGATAAAATAAACTCACACATTCCACCCCAATTTGGAACTGAGGCATTGAGAAATCCTTACACAGGAGAGCTCCCAATCTTAATAAGAACTTAAATTTGTTTTTACACATACTAATGATAATAAAACCATGCTTATTGTATGATAACCAATAAGAGAGAACGCAAATAATACATAACTATTATAGTTAGAAAACAAAAAAGGAAATCAAGCATTAACATTAAATAGGTAAGTTTTTAGCGATGATTTGAGCCGTTTACATGTATGACACGCTTACTTATTATTCATGTATCATCAAAAATCATTAAGCTTTTTAAGTCATTAAAACAAAGTAGGATAAAGTGTACTTTAGGTCAGAGACATGCATCAATTAGGTTACACGGTAGAAAATACGATCTCATTGTAATGGAATAATGCACTTTATTCCATTAAGGACTTGATGCATGGCCGGCTAGGAACTATAAATTCACTTTTTACCAAGACATGCAAGAGTCACACGGCCGAGCTATTTTATGATTTCCAACCTACCTGATATGCAGCCGACCAAGTTTCCTTATCCTCTCCATCTTATACCATTTAGGGGATCATCCCGGTCTGTATCTGTTCACACATCTTTCGGATGAGCGCTACGATCTTATGGTAGCAACGCTATATAAATGCTTTCATGTAGGGGTGTATGTAGAGTGTATGCATAGGCTAATGAAAACCTAATATGTATATAAATAGGTATGTTAAAATACCTTAACTTTACTTCGAGGTTATTTGCAATTGGGTAATTTGACTAAATTTGCGTAGATAACTATGCATATGAAGACGTGAGCGCAAGAAGTCAATAAGTCCATATTTGACATTTTGAGATACAGGCATTTAAAGTTTACAAAATATTGTAGGAATCAACATAATAGTTCAATTTGGTTGTAACTTGGTGAGTATATATGTCTCTGGGATTTATATTCAGCACAACATTAGTACTTACATTGTTTATTGATCAATATTAATCAATTGATTGATTTTGGACTTACGCACTTCTTGCGCTCACATTGGCACTATAGGATTTGTACAGAGTTTTTTTGTATCACCAATTCATAACAAATCTTGTAAAAAATGACTTCTTGCGCACACGTCTTCATATGAATTGTTTCGATAACATGCTTTAACTTTATATTGAAACTATGTAGTTAGTATTGAATGATCAAATGACTAACTTTACACACACACACACACTCATGTTTATGTCCGTTTATGTTAAACATGCCTAACTTTACATTGAACCTATTTGATAAGTATTGAGTCATATGACTAACTTATGACTATTTATGTTAAATATGACTAACTTTACATTGAAACTATTTGATAAGTATTGAGTCAGCCAAAAAGGAGTCCAAGTAACTCCTTAGTCGGAGTCAAAGTGACTCCATGACTCCATGTCAAAAACAACTCCACCTTTGGAGTCAAATGACTCCCTAAAGGAGTCAAGCAGCAGTGACTCCTTTAGGGCGTCACTGATTTATGACTCTATGTTAGGAGTCACTGTGACTCCTCAGATTACTCCAATGGAGTCACACCTCCTTTCGAGGGTAATAATGACTCCAACTGGCTAAATATAGTCACCATGACTCCAGGTAGGAATAAGACACTGAGAACTGGGGGAGGGGGCGGGCTTTAGGGTCATTGGCTCTTTGATGTTTATGGTCTTGCTCAATGTATTTGCATTTACTTTGCGAGCAATCACTTCCCTTTAAGAAATATGCATACATTCAACGGTGTTAAATGGTGTTAAATTAATGCATCGACTTAATTCAAATAAATGAAAGATTTAAATAAATAAAAGGTGCAAATTAGTTCATTAGCATAATTGAAATGGTACACACGAGCACCGGTGCTAATTTTTGTACCATTGCAATTATGCTAATGAGCGATTTGCGCATTTTACTCGGCTAATGTAAGACCACGTAAAATATGCAAATTAGCTCCAGAGAGTCAGGATGACTCCTTTGGAGAGTTAATGCATGTTTTAAGTGACTCCTAAGGTAGAGTCAAGGGGCCTTTACTCTACTTAAGGAAACCTAAGGGGTCAGAGTGACTCTTTAGGGGATTCAATGCATGTTTTAGGTGACTCCTAAGGTAGAGTCAATGGGTCTTTACTCTATTTAAGGAGTCAGATGACTCCTTTTTGGCTGTCAGTGTATGACTAACTTATGACTGTTTTATTTAAATATCTCTAACTTTACATTGAAACTATTTGATTAATTTTTAGTCAAATGACTTACTTTACAAAATATACATGTATATGAATGGTTATGTTAAAAAGACCTAACTCTACAGTATAACTAATAGTATTGAGTCAAATAACTGAACTAACATAGAAACCTTTGTATGCGAATGTTTATGTAAACATGCGAAACTTACAGGTTGTCCCAGAATGATTTGTAAATGGTAGATTCCAAGTGTGACCGGAAGTTCTGTTGAAACGTTATGTGTTCTGATTTGATATTCCTTAACACTTTCCACGCAGCTATTGGTGTTACTAAATACAAAACATTTTAATAAAAGAGACGGGTAAATAGGTTGGAACCTTCTTTCAATCTCAAAAGAAAGATCAGAGTTGTGTTCTATTCACTTAGGGTTCTGGTTCAAGTCTCCGTTGCACTGTGTCTTTTGTAAACAAAGTGTTGCACAAAAAATGTTTCATATAAAATGAAGTTTTTCATGTAAAATGAAATGAAATATTTCATATCAAGCTTATGAAAAGTATTTTTCTCAAGGATCGATGTCATAGTATGTTTTTAATTTTTTTTATTAATCAAAATCATTATGGTGGGGGTAATGATTGTGTTAATGTAAATCAAAAAATGACATTTATTTCGTGGAACTCAGGCCTTTTAGATAAATATTGTAATATGAACCAACTATTATGGTTGGATCGTACAGTACAGTATCTAGCGTAGCCCGCCGCTAGGCGCTAGAAAGAAAAGGAGCCGCAGGCCGCCTGCGGCCGAGGCGACTAAACCCGGCTTGTTGCGAACCGATTTAAGTTGGGTCCAATTTAGATGAGCCCGCCGCAGGCGCGATACGGACTACAGCTTATGAAAAGTATTTTTCTCAAGGATCGATGTCATAGTATGTTTTTAATTTTTTTATTAATCAAAATCATTATGGTGGGGGTAATGATTGTGTTAATGTAAATCAAAAAATGACATTTATTTCGTGGAACTCAGGCCTTTTAGATAAATATTGTAATATGAACCAACTATTATGGTTGGATCGTACAGTACAGTATCTAGCGTAGCCCGCCGCTAGGCGCTAGAAAGAAAAGGAGCCGCAGGCCGCCTGCGGCCGAGGCGACTAAACCCGGCTTGTTGCGAACCGATTTAAGTTGGGTCCAATTTAGATGAGCCCGCCGCAGGCGCGATACGGACTACAGCTTATGAAAAGTATTTTTCTCAAGGATCGATGTCATAGTATGTTTTTAATTTTTTTATTAATCAAAATCATTATGGTGGGGGTAATGATTGTGTTAATGTAAATCAAAAAATGACATTTATTTCGTGGAACTCAGGCCTTTTAAATAAATATTGTAATATGAACCAACTATTTTGGTTGGGGAACAATATTATTTGTGTATATTACACGGGGAGTGAGTCAGTGATCTCTTTCATTAACTTCTTTTTATGAAGTTAAGGTGGCTCTGAAAAGAGCCTTGGTACAGTGTACAGTTAAACAAAATAGTTTACTAAGCAATCCATTTTATGTGGTCATTTTCTCTTTTTGGAAAACAGGGTGGCTCTGAAAAGAGCCGTTTGGTGGTAGTGAGTGAAACTACCGTTGGTTTTTCTCTCGGCGGAAATCTTTATGATGTCCGTCTTTGCCTCTCTCGTAAGGTTTTTTGCTGTACTTTGGGTTGTGTCTAGCTGTGGAAGTGTTCCGGTTTTTCCCGTTGCTTGTAGATTGCTGCTGTTGAGTGTGATTGGATGGACCTTTCGATTTAGTTGATGGCTGAGGAACATCTAAAAGCTGGGCACGATCCTTCCACCAACAATAGATATTGTTGGTAGGCTTCCAAGGGGAATTTCATTCGTGTAAAACCAACTTTAGATTCCTCTATCATACTAGCGATAGAGGCCTCAACCTTAGGAATTTGAAAATTCCCATACTCGTTTATGATGAGTCTCAACAAACTTACTTGGTGATCCTTCGTTCTCCTCTGGAAATTCAAAAGAACCGCCATAGAATAATTCAGGCCACCCGGTAATGTCGGTGGGTCCATCTTTTTCACTCTCAAATCAGACGGGACGTCCTCGGGTTTCCCACTGCTGATTGCCCGTTGTAATTGGTCACGCCGTCTCTCTAAATTCGCCAACTTCTTAAACCAGATGTCAATTTGATCCGCTTGAGATTTGACAAGATCTTTTTGCTCATCATCCAAAGCGGTTCCATCAACATCTGCTTGTGAAGAAAGCACACCTCCTATACGTTCTTCCATTTTCTCCTCAGCTAAAGCTGGGGTGGATGCAGTAGGATTTTCCATTATTGGAGCGTGTTGACGGTATACGGAGAGGCGTTGAGTGAAATCTGGATAATGGAGAGCAAACTTGTTTACGTACGCCTTTTATATGGTTCCTGGCACGTCAAAATGTTATGATGTCGTGCGATCCGGTCTAAAAATAGAGTAGTCGCTGATTGGCCAGTGGCGTAGTCGCATGGCCAATCAGCGGCTGCCTTTTTATACGGGGTTGAGAAAATGTTGTCGTAGGATCCTATCGTCTAAACTTGTTTTTAACTAAATATTAATAAAAATCATCATGAAAATAATGAAAATATTAATGTAGAATAAAAACAGTATTTATTTCGTAGATAATTTGAGAGTAAAAAGATGGAATTTCTATGATTTACTATCAAATTGTGTGTTATCTACTTGTGACTTCAGTGCTTGCGTGGCCCGGGTAGTACTTTTCAGAGCCATCCTAACTTCAGTGCTTGCGTGGAAATCTACGAGGCCAGGAGCCGAGTCGTGGATACCCCACTGGAGGCGGTGTATGTCAGTCAATACATGGATATGCGTGTCATTCAAATATTATTTTGAACGATGAAATGCATAGGATTGACTTAAAAGAACTTCTCTGGCTTTGTAGGTTTAAACTATATGAGCCCCTCAAAAAGTAAGCCAGATTTGACCATAAATCCTCTCTTCTTTTCAATAAAAATCGGAAAGAGTTGAAAAGATTGCGTGGCCCGGGTAGCACTTTTCAGAGCCACCCTAACTTCGAAATAGTACAGGTTTTGCGTCGTCTCGCATTTGTTGGATGTAATTTCTTGAAAACTCTCTTGTAGTAAAGAGGTTATTATCTTTCAGTAGCAAATTGAAAGATAGAAAACCTCTGCTAAGCATGCAGCTTGAAGCAATACACTAGCATTTCGGGAAATGAATTCCCTCATCAGTTACACTGCTTTAAAGTAAAAATATTATGATTTTCATAATAAGTTACTTATGCTTGCGTAGTCCGAGTTTTTCTTATTTTTAGAGAAAGGTGTTTATTAGGATTCAGATTTCTTCTACAAAGTTATCATTAAAGAAAGAATCATTGAATCCTCTGCTTTCTCTTTCTAGATCTTGAAGGATTTGGAGTGTCGGTGAGACCTCTGTAGGATCTTCTTGGAAGTCGGCTATTTCATGTTCTTCTTCCTCAGTCGGTTTATAACTGAATCTCGCCCTTACTAGTATATCTCTCAGATTTTGAGTTCTGCTAAAAGATATAATGGGCGGTTTTATGAAAATCTTTTTGAGAACACTGTGTTCTTCAATGATCTTCCAATGTTTTAAGATGGCATTCATGATGAGTTTGCCGGAGATCTGGGGGAAGTATTTTTGTTTGTAGACGAGTGGTATATCGTCGACTTTGTGCTTTTCTGAGATGTATAATTTTCTGTTATTGAAAATGACATCTCTTGATGCTTCTTCAAAATCATCTTCTGTGTAACCCCTTTCAATCAGTTTGTCCAAGAAAATGTTTTTCTTTAGATCGTATGATTTTCTGTCGCTGCTGTTCCTGGTATATCTTATCAATTCACCTTTTATAAAGGCTTTGAAAACAGATGGGTTATGACAGCTATCTCTCTCTAGGTAACCCCATGTTTCTGTTTCTTGGGTGTGACATCTTATGTCTAATATGTTAGACTCTTTGAAGCGTTCGCCTTTGTAAAATTCAAGATCAAGAAAGGTAATACTTTCTTTAGATGCTGTGCATGTGAATTTCAGGGTCTCGTGAAGGAGGTTGATCTCTTTTACAAAAAGATCTAACTCTTCCATGGTGCCCTTCCATACCATTATTGCATCATCCATGTAGATATGTAAAGACATAATGTGTGGACTCATTTGCGCTATACGTTTCATCAGTTTGTCTATCACCAGACAGCTAAGGCTTACACTGCTTCTTAGTCCCATTGGAACGCCTCTTTGTTGAAGATAGAAACTACCATCAAACTCGAATGCATTCCTGTAAAGGACTAATTTCAGAAGTTTCCCCATTTGTGTTGGTGTAGGCATCTTGGGGTTACAAGAAAGTGGATCAATGGTACGGAATGTTTCCATTCCCTTTTCAAAGGCTTCTTCTTGTAGTACTGATGTAAACATGTTGACCACATCTAAAACTACCAGGATACTGTTGTCTTCAAGTCTTAGGTCTTCTATCTTTCGGATGGTATCTGCTGTGTCCTTCAAGTAGGTTGGTAGTTTTTGTACCTCTGGTAATAGATAGTGGTCTATGAATTCTGAGATCCTGTTGAGAGGCGATCCACAACCTGATACTACCGGTCTACCTAAAAATTTGTAGCCTGGTTTGGGTTCTTTGTGGATCTTTGGAAGCATGAAAAAGACCGGAGTCTTTTTCTCTTGGCTTTCCCAAGGATCTAGATATGATGCTGTAGCTTTATCTAAGTCTTTAGATTTTAGTGAGTCATTGATTACTTCATGTACCATCTGGATGGTATCTGATGTTATGTCATGATCTAGTTTCATGTATGTAATTTGATCTTGGAAGTGTCTTAGTCCTTCAGATCTATAATCTGACTTGGACATTATGCATATGCCTCTGCCTTTGTCATATTTTTTGAAGATAAGATCAGGGTGGTTTTTTAGACCTCTGATGGCTTGTGATTCTTCATATGATGTATTTGGTTTGATGTTATAAATTGGGATTTTATTTAATTCCAATTTAAGACTTTCCAAATAATCTTCCAAAGAATTACATATAGTAGGCCTAGGAGTCCATGTGGAAGGATTTCTGAAATGATGTCTAGGAGTCCATCCTTTAGTGGTGGCATGATATTTGATTCTCATAGTCCTTGCTAGATTATCGCATGCTTCCATTAGGATTTGAAATCAACCAACACATGAATAATGGGGAGATCTTTCCAAAATGCAAGCCTACAGAAGGCCACGCATAGGAAATACACTAAAAACAAACAAAAAAACAAGGAAGAACCGCACGAAAGGAAGAAATGATAAAAGGAAAGCACTAGCTATAAAAGCAAGTACATTTATCCTTAACTTATCCGAGCACTCTCTCACTGATATCGAAAAGATAGCACTGGGGAGAGGCCTCAATTTCATCCCTACTCCAAAACAACCTAGGAAACAAATCCTAATGGAAGCATGCGATAATCTAGCAAGGACTATGAGAATCAAATATCATGCCACCACTAAAGGATGGACTCCTAGACATCATTTCAGAAATCCTTCCACATGGACTCCTAGGCCTACTATATGTAATTCTTTGGAAGATTATTTGGAAAGTCTTAAATTGGAATTAAATAAAATCCCAATTTATAACATCAAACCAAATACATCATATGAAGAATCACAAGCCATCAGAGGTCTAAAAAACCACCCTGATCTTATCTTCAAAAAATATGACAAAGGCAGAGGCATATGCATAATGTCCAAGTCAGATTATAGATCTGAAGGACTAAGACACCTCCAAGATCAAATTACATACATGAAACTAGATCATGACATAACATAAGATACCATCCAGATGGTACATGAAGTAATCAATGACTCACTAAAATCTAAAGACTTAGATAAAGCTACAGCATCATATCTAGATCCTTGGGAAAGCCAAGAGAAAAAGACTCCGGTCTTTTTCATGCTTCCAAAGATCCACAAAGAACCCAAACCAGGCTACACATTTTTAGGTAGACCGGCAGTATCAGGTTGTGGATCGCCCCTCAACAGGATCTCAGAATTCATAGACCACTATCTATTACCAGAGGTACAAAAACTACCAACCTACTTGAAGGACACAGCAGATACCATCCGAAAGGTAGAAGACCTAAGACTTGAAGACAACAGTATCCTGGTAGTTTTAGATGTGGTCAACATGTTTACATCAGTACTACAAGAAGAAGCCTTTGAAAAGGGAATGGAAACATTCCGTACCATTGATCCACTTTCTTGTAACCCCAAGATGCCTACACCAACACAAATGGGGAAACTTCTGAAATTAGTCCTTTACAGGAATGCATTCGAGTTTGATGGTAGTTTCTATCTTCAACAAAGAGGCGTTCCAATGGGACTAAGAAGCAGTGTAAGCCTTAGCTGTCTGGTGATAGACAAACTGATGACACGTATAGCGCAAATGAGTCCACACATTATGTCTTTACATATCTACATGGATGATGCAATTATGATATGGAAGGGCACCATGGAAGAGTTAGATCTTTTTGTAAAAGAGATCAACCTCCTTCACGAGACCCTGAAATTCACATGCACAGCATCTAAAGAAAGTATTACCTTTCTTGATCTTGAATTTTACAAAGGCGAACGCTTCAAAGAGTCTAACATATTAGACATAAGATGTCACACCCAAGAAACAGAAACATGGGGTTACCTAGAGAGAGATAGCTGTCATAACCCATCTGTTTTCAAAGCCTTTATAAAAGGTGAATTGATAAGATATACCAGGAACAGCAGCGACAGAAAATCATACGATCTAAAGAAAAACATTTTCTTGGACAAACTGATTGAAAGGGGTTACACAGAAGATGATTTTGAAGAAGCATCAAGAGATGTCATTTTCAATAACAGAAAATTATACATCTCAGAAAAGCACAAAGTCGACGATATACCACTCGTCTACAAACAAAAATACTTCCCCCAGATCTCCGGCAAACTCATCATGAATGCCATCTTAAAACATTGGAAGATCACTGAAGAACACAGTGTTCTCAAAAAGATTTTCATAAAACCGCCCATTATATCTTTTAGCAGAACTCAAAATCTGAGAGATATACTAGTAAGGGCGAGATTCAGTTATAAACCGACTGAGGAAGAAGAACATGAAATAGCCGACTTCCAAGAAGATCCTACAGAGGTCTCACCGACACTCCAAATCCTTCAAGATCTAGAAAGAGAAAGCAGAGGATTCAATGATTCTTTCTTTAATGATAACTTTGTAGAAGAAATCTGAATCCTAATAAACACCTTTCTCTAAAAATAAGAAAAACTCGGACTACGCAAGCATAAGTAACTTATTATGAAAATCATAATATTTTTACTTTAAAGCAGTGTAACTGATGAGGGAATTCATTTCCCGAAACGCTAGTGTATTGCTTCAAGCTGCATGCTTAGCAGAGGTTTTCTATCTTTCAATTTGCTACTGAAAGATAATAACCTCTTTACTACAAGAGAGTTTTCAAGAAATTACATCCAACAAATGCGAGACGACGCTTAACCTGTACTATTTCGAAGTTAGGGTGGCTCTGAAAAGTGCTACCCGGGCCACGCAATCTTTTCAACTCTTTCCGATTTTTATTGAAAAGAAGAGAGGATTTATGGTCAAATCTGGCTTACTTTTTGAGGGGCTCATATAGTTTAAACCTACAAAGCCAGAGAAGTTCTTTTAAGTCAATCCTATGCATTTCATCGTTCAAATAATATTTGAATGACACGCATATATCCATGTATTGACTGACATACACCGCCTCCAGTGGGGTATCCACGACTCGGCTCCTGGCCTCGTAGATTTCCACGCAAGCACTGAAGTTAGGGTGGCTCTGAAAAGTACTACCCGGGCCACGCAAGCACTGAAGTCACAAGTAGATAACACACAATTTGATAGTAAATCATAAAAATTCCATCTTTTTACTCTCAAATTATCTACGAAATAAATACTGTTTTTATTCTACATTAATATTTTCATTATTTTCATGATGATTTTTATTAATATTTAGTTAAAAACAAGTTTAGACGATAGGATCCTACGACAACATTTTCTCAACCCCGTATAAAAAGGCAGCCGCTGATTGGCCATGCGACTACGCCACTGGCCAATCAGCGACTACTCTATTTTTAGACCGGATCGCACGACATCATAAAATGTTGACGTGCCAGGAACCATATAAAAGGCGTACGTAAACAAGTTTGCTCTCCATTATCCAGATTTCACTCAACGCCTCTCCGTATACCGTCAACACGCTCCAATAATGGAAAATCCTACTGCATCCACCCCAGCTTTAGCTGAGGAGAAAATGGAAGAACGTATAGGAGGTGTGCTTTCTTCACAAGCAGATGTTGATGGAACCGCTTTGGATGATGAGCAAAAAGATCTTGTCAAATCTCAAGCGGATCAAATTGACATCTGGTTTAAGAAGTTGGCGAATTTAGAGAGACGGCGTGACCAATTACAACGGGCAATCAGCAGTGGGAAACCCGAGGACGTCCCGTCTGATTTGAGAGTGAAAAAGATGGACCCACCGACATTACCGGGTGGCCTGAATTATTCTATGGAGGTTCTTTTGAATTTCCAGAGGAGAACGAAGGATCACCAAGTAAGTTTGTTGAGACTCATCATAAACGAGTATGGGAATTTTCAAATTCCTAAGGTTGAGGCCTCTATCGCTAGTATGATAGAGGAATCTAAAGTTGGTTTTACACGAATGAAATTCCCCTTGGAAGCCTACCAACAATATCTATTGTTGGTGGACAGCAAGAGGAAGGATCGTGCGCAGCTTTTAGATGTTCCTCAGCCATCAACTAAATCGAAAGGTCCATCCAATCACACTCAACAGCAGCAATCTACAAGCAACGGGAAAAACCGGAACACTTCCACAGCTAGACACAACCCAAAGTACAGCAAAAAACCTTACGAGAGAGGCAAAGACGGACATCATAAAGATTTCCGCCGAGAGAAAAACCAACGGTAGTTTCACTCACTACCACCAAACTGCTCTTTTCAGAGCCACCCTGTTTTCCAAAAAGAGAAAATGACCACATAAAATGGATTGCTTAGTAAACTATTTTGTTTAACTGTACACTGTACCAAGGCTCTTTTCAGAGCCACCTTAACTTCATAAAAAGAAGTTAATGAAAGAGATCACTGACTCACTCCCCGTGTAATATACACAAATAATATTGTTCCCCAACCATAATAGTTGGTTCATATTACAATATTTATTTAAAAGGCCTGAGTTCCACGAAATAAATGTCATTTTTTGATTTACATTAACACAATCATTACCCCCACCATAATGATTTTGATTAATAAAAAAATTAAAAACATACTATGACATCGATCCTTGAGAAAAATACTTTTCATAAGCTGTAGTCCGTATCGCGCCTGCGGCGGGCTCATCTAAATTGGACCCAACTTAAATCGGTTCGCAACAAGCCGGGTTTAGTCGCCTCGGCCGCAGGCGGCCTGCGGCTCCTTTTCTTTCTAGCGCCTTGCGGCGGGCTACGCTAGATACTGTACTGTACGATCCAACCATAATAGTTGGTTCATATTACAATATTTATCTAAAAGGCCTGAGTTCCACGAAATAAATGTCATTTTTTGATTTACATTAACACAATCATTACCCCCACCATAATGATTTTGATTATTAAAAAAAATTAAAAACATACTATGACATCGATCCTTGAGAAAAATACTTTTCATAAGCTTGATATGAAATATTTCATTTCATTTTACATGAAAAACTTCATTTTATATGAAACATTTTTTGTGCAACACTTTGTTTACAAAAGACACAGTGCAACGGAGACTTGAACCAGAACCCTAAGTGAATAGAACACAACTCTGATCTTTCTTTTGAGATTGAAAGAAGGTTCCAACCTATTTACCCGTCTTTTTTATTAAAAAATTGATATTCCTTAACACTTTCCACGCAGCTATTGGTGTTACTAAATACAAAACAGATTTTTCAGAAACATTTCCCAACTTTCAAGGTCTCAAGGATTACTGAACCAATACTAGGCATGTGCGTACGCATTTAATGCATTTGTCATGGTGATTCAAAATATGGTAATGAAATTAAATAGTTTAGACATTTTTGAAACATTTTGTGAAATGTTGGAATGTCGTCTGCAAACGCCTGTCACGTGATAAGTGTTACAACTTGATATGTTATGAGTATGAAGCAATAATTCCGTATAAGTGGTAAGGAATTGTTCAATTTGAGTGACTTATTCCCTTCCTTCCTTTGGCGGCAGTTTTGAGCAGTTCAATATTTGAATGTAGGTATTGAATCATACATGTCATACATGGCATCAATCAATCTGGAACAACCTGTATTTTATTAGAAACCTAGTACGTGTAATGTATATGAATGGTTATGTAATAATGCTTAAAATTACACACAAACCTATGCAAAAAGGTTACTTTAAAATGCTTATGTTTACATATTATTTACATTGAAACTATTATATTATTGAATTGAGTTAAATGACTAAATTTACAATGAAACCTATGTACATGAATGATTATGTTAAAATGTCGAACTTGAAACAGAAATCTATGTATGGGATGAATGGTAAACCGTAACAGCCCTGAATGTATCGAATGCTACAAAAATACTACTCTATTAGTTACGCGGAACTATGTAATGGGTATTTGGTAAATGATTAAATGTTAACATGGTTAAGAAGCGTCACTTGCATTGAACCTATGGTCATACCTGCCGAGTGTGATGTGGATCGGGGATGTTTCCATTGATCATACTTGTCACACTATCCCGCATGTTGAAAAAAACCCACACTATCCCGCATGTTGAAAAAAAAACAAGTGCATAAATGAAAATCATACTTGTTTGTTAACACATAGCTTTTTAAGTGCAAGTTAATCTTCATTGGCATGTCTCAAATGGAAAAATAGAACAATCTTCACAATTTTATTTTAATTACTATGTTTGAGATATAATTGTGGTGTTAGCTATCATGAGTAAGATATTGATCAAATGATTCAAGCTCATCACAATTCAACCGATGATAACACCAATTTAATTATGTTAGCTTTTCAATAGGCTTGATATTGGTAATTTCATGAATACCTTAAGTATTATATATTACCTGGTATGCTCCCTTTCCTTGAGCACTGTATTCATACAGAGCGTGTCAAAATGTTCCATGACAGATATAAAGACACTTAAAACACATCCCAAATTTAGTTTTATTTTGATAATTTGTTGTTGTTGACATAGGCCTACCTGCGTGATTTGACACGATCTGTTCACAGAACCTCTAAATTAGGCGGAGTAGACTTGTATGATATATTAGAGATTGTCAGGGGCGATGGAAGCATCATAGTGTATGGGACGGGATTAATTTAGGTGGAATGGAGGGGGGGGGGGGGGGTCACGCCTACCCCCGCTTTCGCCGCTTGAAGAGAATATCAATATGATTTACTATTATTCAATGTCTATTTTTTACATTTTCTTTCATTGCCAACGATTATGTTTAACATTATACATTTCTGACACGCCTTGTATAAAGTGCAAGCAAAACTATTCACTTTTTTGCAACAACATAAATCAAAATTATCTGCATAAAAATGAACACTATTGGTACACAGGTACGTATACTTCAATACATTTTAGTAAGTGTCAATAATCAAGAGATTGCGTCAATCACGAAGAAGTCAAAGAAGTTCAAATTGAACACTTTGCTGAATTTGTGTCCTTACAAAGGAGAGATTAAGTTAATTTTGCAGCACAGTTTATACAAATTATAGCATTTATAGTAAACTAATTTATTTTCAAACAAACTGATTGTGTAATTGTTTGAATTTATAAGATTTATTTTTTGTTCAGCTTTTTAACATATAACGAAATATTGCAATAAATTCAACTCATAAATCGTGTATATAATATTTATATTTTATGCACATATAATTACAGCGTTTCCCAAAAGTTGGATCCAAAATGGGAGAGCTGAATGACTTTTGAGGCGAAGCAAACCACTTCTTTTTACTTGGGAATCTAAAAGAGAATATACCTGATGTAGATCCTTGAAACTTTGAGATCAATACATTGTACATTTTCGAGATATACGAGATGACGTATACGTAGGTTAAACATTTCTTCCAACGACTGAAAATGATTCACCCATTGAGTGAAGGGAAAACTTTACTTCAGTCGGAGCAAGCCTGTTAGAACCATTGCAAAAAGACTATTTGAACGATTAACCAACAAAAAAACATTAATTCGATTGTACTATATATACTGATTTATGTATTTTAGAGTCTCTTAACAGAATACTAGTACATTCTCTGCCTAAATCCCGAATGGCAAATGCATTGAATGGGCAGCTTTTTCCCCATAAACATAAACTGGGGGAACGATTTCTGACATGACTTACCTCACCAATGTGTATCTGAAACAGTTTGCGTTGGATTTACATTGATTCATAAATATCGGCAATATGTCATTGTTAGACTATCTTTATTTTTATTCACCAAATCCGCTTGGCAAACTTTGGACCCAGTTTTAAGGACACGCTGTCTGTCATGCAATCTGAAATTAGAAAATAGCTATAGGTGATATTAGTACTAAGCTAGAATATAGTAAAATATGTTTATTTTTATCTGAGTGTTTAGTCATTTATTTATAGGATGATCCATGTCATATGTTCGACAGGCCACTTTGATTTGTCGGCTACCAATATGCTATCCCATTAAACACCCACACTTTCTACCCCACCCATCCTCCCCGTTGTACACACGACATAGGTCTATAATTAGTATGACTATAATGTTACAACGAGCTTAATGATAGTTAAACAATGTTATACTATGTCCAGGTTAACAACCGGAACTAAAACAAGTTATACGGTAATCCAGCATGAGATTAGATTTCCCCATTGAATCGTTGAAGGCATCCCCTAAGGCAGCTGATGAGGGGGCTTGGCGGCACACATGCATGACATACTTGTCACACCCACACACTCCTGAATTTGCTGTATCAAGATGCATATATTATAATAAAAAATGAAATCATTAAAAGAGTTGATAATCAGGATAATGTAATAGTATCATAGGCGTAGCCAGGATTATTTTATCCGGGGGGCACTCAGGCTCGGATCCATAAAAGTTACTGGAGGCCCAAAAAATAGAATTTGATAAGGTACCATCCAAGCGGTGCGCAGCACTGCCCTCCGAGCTATGCTCGGACAGGGGGGTGTCTGAGGGGGGATGTTCCCCCCTCAGAAGTAGAAAAAAAATCAATTTTGGAACTCATTTGGTGCGATCTGGTGTATACTTTTGACCAAAATTTTATCGAAAAGCCACCTCTTCATTTCCAATAAATATTTTGTTTTTTATCAAAGCACGAAAGAAGTTGAGCATTATACTGATATATTCTTGATTTAAGTATAGAATGGTCCAAAAGCTCGAACAGGGGGAGACTGAGGGGGGATGTTCCCCCTCAGAATTGGATTTTTTTTTCAATTTTCGAACTCATTTGGTGCGATCTGGTGTATACTTTTGACCAACATTTTATCGAAAAGCCACAAAAGTTGAGCATAATTATACTAATATAATATTTGCTACATATTACTGGCAATAAAAACATTTTCTTTTGGGTAATTCGATCTTCTTTTTTGTACGTTTTATGAATATCAAAATCTTAATTTAAAAGAAAACTAAAGCTGCAAATCAAAATAATATATTTTTGAAATTATTATTAATCAGATACCTATAAATTGACGAAGTAAAGAAAAAAGTGACCTGATACCGTAACAGGCGCGCGTAGCGCGCGAAAAATGTGCTATTTTACAGTTTGCTATGATTGAGGCTTGCCTTCATAAAGATAAAGTTAATGTTTGAAGTCATATTAGCGCGTAGCGCACATTTGATACTAATTTGTTATGAAGCTAAATGTAATGTTTTAAGGTTCATGCGAGCTTAGCGTGCACAATTGCATATTTTGCACTAATTTTGTCATAATTGAGCGACTTTTTTTTGCTGATAACAAGCTTCTAAAAAGAAATGTAAATATTTTGAGGTTCTAAAACATCCACCCACCATTCACCCACCCGCTCGGCCCTCGGGCTCTCCCGAAACGGACAACAAGAAATGAAGTCACACAAGGACTGGTCCCAAGTCTTATCGTTTGGGGCATGTGCGTGCGTAGCGCGCAATTTTGTTTGCTATTCTACATATTTTGCCAATTTTCGCTGGTACAAGCTTAAAAACGAAAGCAAATATTTCGAGGCACATGAGAAAAACGCGCGAAATATTGGCTTCTCAACACTAACTAATTTTGTCATGATTGAGATACATTTTGTCTTAAAATTAGATTCCAAAATTAAAGTTAACGTTCATGTCACGTGTGCGCGTAGCGCGCGAATTTTTTGGGGCTATTTTACATAAATTGTGCCGCGATTGTGATACCAACCACGCAAAATTGACTTCTTTACATTAATTTTGCCAAGATTGAGATACATTGTTGCTTCTATTAAAATGTCACATTTTATTATTATTTTTTTACGAAAACCCCTGGCTTCTTTATACTTATTTGCCACATTTGAGATATATTTTGGCCTTATGACACTGCTTTTATTGTTAAATGTTTTGCTATTTTACCCGGTTTTGCTAGGATTGAGGTACATTTTGGCTTCAAACTATCTTCTTAATTTGCAATGAATTTATTTTTGGGGGAAGGGGCACATACAACGAAAAATGCTATCTTTGTATTTGAACGTCATAATTTAACTATGATTTCTCTTATCAAAATTGAGGTGACAATGGCAAAATTGGGTGACAGGGGAGAAGGAGCGGTCGGCCCCTTCTTAACCCTCTGGCTACGCCATTATTGCCTTGATATGCCGGGACCTGTGCCGGGAACGTACAAAATAAGGGGTGGGGGCATGGAAACTTACTAATGTAACAAATAAAGAACTCTATACCCTCTACTATTCTCATTTCTTTCTTCCTTTTTCTCCTTTTTCTTTCTTTTTCTTCTCCTTTTTCTTTCTTTTTCTTCTCCTTTTTTTTTTGTTGTGCCAGGAACCCGGGGGGCACGTGCCCCCCAGGCCCCCCTGGCTCCGCCAATGAGTATATATCAATATCATCAATATGTTGTCATGGGAACCATCAAAACAAGTCTACAATGCACTGTTAAAAGACAATGATATCATTTTGTTACGATGTATGGAACTTGGACTCTGTATAGATGAGTGCAGTAAGTATCAGCACTTGAACATGCTTAGATTACAATCACATTAATTACCGGGCGGCATCATGGCGGGGGAGGGGGGGGGGGGGTGGGGGTGATAACTAATAATAATAATAATACGGTCCCAGTTCATTGAATGAATATAATTCCCCTTATTTATTCTTTTAATACACATGATACATGTACTTACATTTTCGAAATTAAAGAAAAACACCAAACAATTTTTACCCTGTTTAAACAATTGAACTATAATTAACACTGACATATTTTTGCCTCAAACCCTTCAGTTTGTCAAATTATTTGTCACCCTATTTTAAGTTTTATTCTTTAAACCCTGCCCACACCGAGTGTGGTACCCCTAATCAACTAAACATACCCGCTCAGCATTTATGGTCTGTTTCAATACACTACCCCATATTTGTTCACGAAACACAGCTAGTTCCTGTTAACCTTTAATACAACAACGAGAAGTAGAGATGGCTGCCTCAATGCCACCCTCCCAAAAACAGGTGGATTTCAAGGAACAGTTTTTGACTTGTTCTATTTGTACTAAGCTGTATGACAATGACGAAAGACAAGCAACATTTCTGCCTTGCCTACACTCCTATTGCAAGTATTGTCTACGACAACATGCTGGCAAATGTCCAAGGTTCAACTGCCCAAACTGTCGCATTGTTGTGAAATTAGTTGACGGGAATATCGAGACCCTGCCAAATAACTTTATTGTGGAGAATCTGAAAGACTTCCAAGATATCGTCAATCTGGCAGTACCTTGCAGTAATTGTGACGAAGAGGACCAACCTGTAAGCTTTTGCCATGATTGCAACTGTTACTTGTGCAATAAATGTGTGGATATTTTTCACAAGCGTGCTCTTCGCCATCACAAGATTTCAACCATGCATGAGCTACAGGAAAAGAGATACAACCCCAAAATGCAACAGCGATGCAAGATACATTCAACCATGCCTCTGAATCTGTATTGTAAGAACGCTGATTGCAAAGTCTCAGTATGTGCATCATGCGGCCTTGTTGACCATCGGGGTCACGACCTTGTCGATTTAAGGGCAGCCATCGATGAGATAGTAGCTGATATGCGTCAATCATCCACACAAATAGCTACCAGGAATCTAGAATTGACCAGAAAGCGTGCAGCAGTTGACACTATACAGAAAACTCTAACTGGTAACTTCAACAAGACTAAAAAGGCGATGAATGAGTCGGTCCAGAAACTACACAGCCTGATAGATTCACACAACGACAAGGCTCGCTCCCACTTGAAACACCTGTACCAAGCTGAGATGAATCAATTGACAGAGCGCAACGAATCCATGGACTTACTTGCCACACAAATGACCAGCGCCTGTGAGTTTGCCAACAATGCCTGTGATACGTGCCAGTCTGCGAAGCTACTGACCTCACAAAACCAAATCATGGAACGACTTCGAGAACTAGAAAATGCCGCGCTACCTGCGACTGAGTCAGATAAGACAGACTTCGTTCTTACTGCCAATCATTATTCAGCCATAGAGCAGACAGAAGGACTCTTGAAGAATGTGTGTGATGTAGATTGGTGGAAACCACCACAGGTAAGACAGTACAGTGGGACAAATAGATACTCTTTGGGTTTGGTGGTTAGGGGGCACTCAGGTATTGAATGGATATGTCCGTTAAAAAAAGGGGGTATTTGGGTAAATGATTGCCACATTGTTTCAAATTAGATCTTTGGCTGGGCATAACAAGGGGCCCCATGTCAGAAGGCGCCCTGATGTCCCTCCCAATGAAATGGCAAATCATATTAACCAAAGTTAGTCGGTTATGTCCCATTGATTACAGGTTTCTCCCTCTCTTGCTTTCCCCAATTTGAAGACCTATTTGAGTTTAGGTCGAAAAAAACACTGAGCGAAACTGTTATATAGAATACTTTCGTAAATCGTGTCGGTGAAATCGTGCAATAATCATTTAATAGGACGACTTAAAAGTCGTGCAATTCCTTCTAACATTATGAACGACTTTTCGTTCAAATGTTTTAAGGATTTGAATTGATACGAAAACGACTTGTCTATTATACTAAATGTAGTTTAATATTAAACTATCTGTAGAAAAAGGCGCCATATTAACCGGGGCTTTTAAACATGATAGCCATGCAGGTGCAAGCGAGACATACGTCGTAACAGTATTCTACAGCATTTCATAATCTCTGCTATAAAAACCTAAACTAAACACTGGTAAATAATTGTTTCTAAATATAAATAAATAAATAAAACTATCAATGAATTAATGATAATTATTTACATGTTATCTCTTTCCAATGGTCTGACACCTTATCTGGCAACATTTACCATACCTTTTTCTGTGTCAAAAAATAGAATATTTGAGATTGAAGCCTATAAAATTGTTCAGTACATTTATTATTTCTTGTTACTCACATTATCCTAATTTCTTTTCCAATGTGATGCGATCTGTGAAAACATGCCACATGGTGGGATTTTTAATATTGGAGATATTTATATCATAAGAAAGCTAAAACTGTGCTGATTACAGAACTATTGTGATAATTTCTCTATGATTACTACAACAAAGTGTTATGTGTGAATGATGATTGTGATGTCATAAAAAGGTACAAAACAAGTTAATTAGAAAAGTAACTTAAGTAAGTTTTTGAAGGTGACATTTCATGTAAGATGATGACACAAAGTATTGGAAATGAATTTTCTAAAAATAAATCTAGAATAATAAAAAAATTGATATAATAATTTAGGGTTTTTTTTAACCCATAATCCCTAGTTCACATCTGGCGACATCTGACGGGTTTTCGCAGATCACATCACATATGACCTGTTTATTCGTACTTTTGTACAGCGTGTTAGTATTATATAGTCAGTGTGTTTGATAAAAGTATCAGAAAATCAGTGGGGTAACACCCACGGTTGGTGATTATTTGTATCCACATCAAAATTCCATCAGACAACCTTTATGTAGGTAAAATGGTCATATTCTTGTTCTTGTTATGTGTCTAATTGAAGCCTTTACCCGCTAACCAGAATCATGTGTGTTCACTTAACAATTATCCAAGGAGATGGAGGAGAAGAAGAATGCCATAACGAATATTGAGGAGAAGGTCTCTACCTTGGAGCAGAGGTTACAAGATCATAGTCTATCTAGTGATGAGATATTAACAGTCGTCACAGCAGAGGTGTGTTTTATTTAATAAGTATACCAGACAAATTCAGGACTACTTTTGTTTCAAAATATCAAAACAATATTAGATAAGACTAATTATAAGATAAGTTGCACGTGACTTCAAATTTGTGTTTGGATTTCATATTTTTTTATTTTGAAAAAGTAGTCTTACAATTATCTGTTCTGGGGAGCAGTCTATGTTGAAATCAAATGTATGATTTAAACCTTAATTCGTAGCACCAGGGCCGGCGTAAAGGAGCCATGGTTCACCTGGATCCATAGTCTGACCTTTATTATAACAGACATACACGGAATGAAGCATGAAGCGTGAAACTCGAGATGAGTTCCATAAATCAATCTATACTTTATACTGTACAAGGCGGACTATGGCTTCAGGGGACTGTGTCTCCCATACTCCGGAACTAAACCTTTCTGCCAACAGGCGGGGGGGGGGGGGGGGGGTCAATATCAAACCTGGCCTAGTCGACATTTATCTCCAGTACAGTAGCACATGTTTTTTTTCTTCAATTTCTTTTAAGAATGTTCTTAAAAATAGAACTTCAACACACACAAAAAATAACGGTTTTATATTTTATAAATGTTTTAGAATTTAACACAACATTATGACAATTTTAAAAAGAAAACAATCACCCACCCTACCTAATTAATCACCTACATTTAAATGTTATCTTTACTCTACCACTCTTACTTCAACAGAGAGAAGTCTTTTGCAAGAAACTAGAAGTCGCCAGAAAAGAACTGTCCGATTTCAGATTTACCAGTAGCGAACAGATCGCTGCCTTAGAGCAACAGAATTTCCATCTCAACACTAAGATAACAGAGGATAGCAAGGAGTCAAAGATTAAAGAGATAAGGATAGCAGAGCAAGAGGAAAAACACAGTAAAAAGATGGAGGATTTGAACCAGATACTACTGGCTCACGAAAAACAGGTCTCTGACAATGAAACGTTATTGATTGAGAAGGAGACTCAACTAGCTGGACAGGTAAGATCATAATACAAAACCTGTGGGCCAGGAAAATACATACGTTAGATGTGTAGAAGTATGAATCAATTTAAATTCAGGGAAAATGTATAGGTCTAAGAATACCCGGCTAGCTACATGGCTATCGGGTCGGGTGTTAAAGGTAGAGGGTGTTCATTGGGTGTCCGTAAAAAACGTATTAATGGCCCTCCGTTCTCGGAGAAAATGATAACCGAAAACGGCAACCCTACCTTTATTTCTTGAAACAACTTTTTTCGAGAACAAAATAGCTTCAGTGTATTAGATGAAAACAGTGTGATGGTTTCTCTCGATATAGTTGATATAAACCCCCGGGATTGACCTGTATATTTAAAATTAAGGCCTACATGTTTATGCATCAACATATTTCATCATTTGAAAAATCTCAAGCCATATTACCAAAAGATACTTTACTTTTCTGGAAAATTTGGTTATTCTACAGTCTTAGAAATAAGCAATCCGTTATGTTTTTCTATCTAGACCCTTTTATGGTTCTTTAGAACCATAGATCTATTTCTTTTCCATGATCTATGTTTAGAACCAAATTGTTCTATGGCTTTGCTACCTTTCAGAACTTTTTACGAAGAACCAAGTTGTTCTTTAGATGCCTTTCATACACGTTTTCTGATATCTTTATAACCTTTAATGGTTCACGCAAGAGCCTACCCTACCTAATTCATCCCCTTAATTTAAATGTTATATTTAACCTACTCTTACCTAAACAGAGAGACGCCTTCGACAAGAAACTAGAAGTCCCCAGAAAAGAACTGTCCGATTTAAGAAGTTCTAATAGCAAACAAATTGCTGCCTTAGAACAACAAATTACCCTTCTGAATTCTAAGATAACAGAAGATAGCGAGGAGTTAAAGAGTAGAGAGAGGAAGATAGCAGACATGGAGCAACAGCACATGACAGATATCGAAAATTTGAACCAGAGACTACTGGCTAGCGAAAAACTGGCCTCTGGGAATGCCAGGTTATTGATTGAGAAGGAGACTGAACTAGCGGGACAGGTAAGATCATATACGAAACCTGTGGGTGTGAGGGAGATACATATGTTATATGTACAGCGTGTCCCAAAAAACTTGGTCCAAAACTTTTAGAGCTTATAACTTAAAATATGGGAAACATAGATGATTCATGTTTGGGAATATAAAAGTGAATATATCTGACATTATTTGGTGAAATTATAAGACCAATCGAATTTAAGGTTTAAGAAATACAAAGCTTTGCATACAGCGTGGTCAGAACCCGGTTTTTTTTTCGATTTTGCCCATGAACCGTCCATGCGTTGCATTTGCGTATCGTACTGACGTCATCAAAGTTTTGCCTTTGACTTGATAACAATGACTTACTCAGGGAAATCTTCGTCATAAGGGGGATAAAAAGTGTAAATACCTATGATTTTTGTTAGAAAAATCAATGAATTACCTTCTGAGACACTGCCATCTTTGAAGCAGTTCAAGAACCATTTCTTCGAAATTGGAAACCAGCCGTTAAGTCAGTCATCTCATCAAAGGAATTAGAGGCAGGGTTGGAACTTTTTTCAATCAGCCAGTCGGGATCGGGCAGGTAACTCACAAGAACACCTGCCCGACAGAAATTCCACCAGCCAGTGTAACTCTCACACTTGCACCGTGAGTTTGAAATTGTTCACCCGCCAGTCGGTTGCCGGGGTACTTTTTCCCGACACAAAATTTACCCGATATGGGCAGGTGGGCGGGTGCTATTTAGGCATGGTATCAGGGTAACAGTTGCTCTGTTTTTGTATATATTAAACGACAATATTACTGCAATGGGTATTTATAATGCTGAATATCATCCTAAATACCTATAATTTAACCCTTTTCTACCAAACATAAGATATTTCGGAGAATAAACACCATGCACATGATGTAGGGAAAACTTGCACACAACGCAAATCCAAGGCATAAGGTGGTTTATTGCTAAATTGGAAAAAAACGGGTTCTAACCACGCTCTGTTGAAAGCTTTGTATTTCAAAAAGTTGCCATTTGATTAGTCTCACATTTTAACCAATTAATGTCAGGTATGTGTACCTTTATATCCTTAAATATGGAGCAGCTACGTTTTCAACTTTTTAAGTTACAAGCTCTACAGATTTTGGACCCAGTTTTTTGGGACACGCTGAGACGCTATGTCTTTGCTCTGCAATATTAAGCAACACTATGCAACAATTTCAATCCAGGGAAAAGTTATAGGTCTAAGAATTCCAGGTTTGCTACGTTGACTATCGGGTCGGATCAAAAGAGTAGAGGGATTTCATCAGGGTCCGATAAAAGAGCACATTCATAACCAATCCATTCCCGTAGAATATGATAACCGAAAACGTCAACCCTAACATTATTTCTTGAAATAACCTTAACCATGTCATGCATGTGCTTCGACCCGTGTATCGGCCTATAGTGATTGTTTCCCTCGATAAACATCACGGATAGACCTACATATGTCAATATGTAGGCCGACAATGTTTTGGCATTGTTTTTGCATCAAAATATCAAACCATATCACCAAGAGATATGTTACATTTATGTAAAAGTCAGGTATTCGACACTTTCAGAAATATCTAGAGGCTTTAACAGTTCTTTAGAACCAAATTGTTCTATGCATTGCTTGTTACCTTTTAGAACCTTTTACGAAGAACACAATTATTATTCAGATGCCTTACTTACCCGTTTCCCGATCTCTTTAGAACCTTTAATGGTTCACCAACGAGTCCTACCCTACCTAATTCATCTCCTAAATTTAAATGTTATCTTTAATCTCCTACTCTTACCACCTAAACAGAGAGACGCCATCGACAAGAAACTAGAAGTCACCAGAAAAGAACTGTCCGATTTACGAAGTTCTAATAGCAAACAAATTGCTGCCTTAGAGCAACAAATTACCCACATGAATTCTAAGATAACAGAGGATAGCGAGGAGTTAAGGAGGAGAGAGAGGAAGATAGCAGACATGGAGAAACAGCATTTGACAGAGATGGAGGATTTGAACCAGAGACTACTGGCTAGTGAAAAACAGACCTCTGAGAATGCCTGGTTATTGATTGACAAGGAGACTCAACGTGCTGGACAGGTAAGATCATATACGAAACCTGTGGGTGAGAGGGAGATACATAATGTAATATGGACGTGTAGAAGGAGACGCCGTGTCGTTGCTCTGCAATATTAAGCAACACTATGCAACAATGTCAATCCAGAGAAAAGTGATAGGTCTAAGAATGCCAGGCTCGCTACTCTAACGATTGGGTCGGATCAAAAAAGTAGAGGGTTTTCATCTGGTGTCCGATAAAAGAGACCAATCCATTCCCAATCCATTCCCGTAGAATATGACAACCAAAAACGGCAACCCTAAAATGATATCCTGAAATAACCTAAACCATATGTTTTGACACGTGTATCGGGTATGTAGTGATGGTTTCATCAGGGATAGGCCTACATATTTTAATATGAAGGCCGACATGTTGTGGCATTGTTTTGACATCAAAAGATTTGTCATCAATTGAAAAATATCAAACCATATCACCAAGAGATATGTTACATTTATGTGAAAGTCGGGTATGCTACACTCTCAGAAATGTCTAGAGTCTTTAATAGTTCTTTAGAATCAACTGTTCTATGCATTGCTTGCTACCTTTCAGAACCTTTTACGAAGAACCAAATTGTTCTTTAGATGCCTTTCTCACCCTTTTACTGATCTCTTTATAACCTTTAATTATTCGTCAACGAGCTCTACCCTACCTAATTTTCATCTCCTAAATTTAAATTTTATCTTTAATCTCCTACTCTTACCTAAACAGAGAGACACCTTCGACAAACAACTAGAAGTCACCAGAACAGAACTGTCCGATTTAAGAAATTCCAATACCAAAAAAGTTGCTGCCTTAGAGCAACAAATTACCCACCTGAATAGTAAGATAACAGAAGATAGCAAGGAGTTAAATAGTAGAGAGAGGAAGATAGCAGACATGGAGGAACAGCATATGACAGAGATTGAGGATTTGAACCAGAGACTAATGGCTAGCGAAAACCAGACCTCTGAGAATGCCTGGTTATTGATTCAGAAGGAGACTGAACTTGATGGACAGGTAAGATCATATACGAAACCTGTGGGTACGAGGGAGATTCATATGTAATATGTACATCGAAGGAGACGCTATGTCTTTGCTCTGCAATATTAAGCAACACTATGCAACAATTTCAATCCAGGAAAAAGTTATAGGTCTAAGAATTCCAGGCTCGCTACTCTGACTATCGGGTCGGATAAAAAAAGTAGAGGGTTTTCATCTGGTCACATTTATGACCAATACATTCCCGTAGAATATGACAACCGAAAACGGCAAACCTAAAATGATTTCCTGAAATAACCTAAACCATATGTTTTGACACGTGTATCGGCCATGTAGTGATGGTTTCTCTCGATAAACATCAGGGATAGGCCTACATATTTAAATATGAAGGTCGACATGTTTTGGCATAAAAAATGTTCATCATTTGAAAAATATCAAACCATATCACCAAGAGATATGTTACATTTATATAAAAGTCGGGTTTTCTACACTTTATTAGTTCTTTAGAACCAAATGTTCTATGCATTGCGTGCTACCTTTCGAAACCTTTTACGAAGAACCAAATGGTTATTCGCCCAAGAGCCCTACCCTACGTTATTTATCCCTTAAATTTAAATGTTATGTTTCCTTTTACCTGAGCAGAGAGAAGACTTCGACAAGAAACTAGAAGTCGCAAGTAAAGAACTGTCCGATTTAAGAAGTTCCAATAGCAAACAATTCGCTGCCTTAGAGCAACAAATTTCCCACCGGAATACTAAGATAACAGAGGATGGCGAGAAGTTAAAAAGTAAAGAGGGGAGGATAGCAGACCTGGAGAAACAGCGCATGAAAGAGATGGAGGATTTGAACCAACGACTACTAGCTAGCGAAAAACAGGCCTCTGAGAATGCCAGGTTATTGATTGAGAAGGAAACTCAACTTGTTGCTGCACTGGTAAGATCATATTAAACCTGTAGGCGGGGGTGATGCTTACATACGTGATATCGACTATGTATCGACTATATTGGTTAGTGACAAATCAGAGAAGCTCAAGTGACAAGCAATTGTGCCAGACATACGCTGTAAAGGGGTTTCGGCACCGGGAGCTGAGTAGTACTGAAATATCAGTTCCACAATACAATCACGATGATCTCATTTCATGTATAAAATAAAATAAAATAAAAGTAAAACACCTGCATTTCTACATCAAATAAAGGAGAGCAGTAATATACCAATATAATCTTGAAAATGTGTTTTATTTCAAGCTTCAAAATGTTTAAAAGGCACAACCTTTAATCTGGAATACACCATTCCAATGTGAATACTTAAGAAACAAAACACACCTTTCACAGGGTGTCACAAAAGTGCTTAGGCGAGGCAAATGTGATATAATTGATCCAAAGGTAGATACGATGACGCCTTAAACCACCCAGGTCTACCCATAACGCAACAGTAATTTTTAAACGGTTTTCGGATGAGCCAGAGCTAGAATAGGGTTATTGGATGACTGCTTTGCAACATATTGTTTAAATAGTATTTGAGTGAGAATAAAGGTACCATATTTTGCAGATTATTTAAAAACGTGTTTCGGAGATTTGTCGTTAAAATGTACTGTAAATACGTGGTATTTGAAGGATACTACTACAATTTGCAAGAAATAAATAAGGAGTCTTTTGGTGACAATTGATACCAAATCATTCGTTGTTTTTGAAACAGCAAGGCTGAAAGGGGGTCTTAATAACTTTCGTTACATGCAAACCCGAATATATGGGAGTGCGCCCATCTCTATGAAATAGAACACAATAAACATTTACTTTGTTGTTGTTATTAGGATGTTATTACTTTGTTATTATTAATTTGATGTTATTACCTTCTTGTTATATTTTTGTTCTTATGTTTACTTTTACTTTATTGTTATTATTATTATTATTTAGTCATCACTTTATTTGTATTACTTTATTTTGTTGTTATTATCCCTAACAGGTTGACCCAAGTCAGTGTACAATACAATTAGGACAGCAGAATAGATACGGCGTATGCAGGGCCACTGTACAGACTGTAGATTTCAATGGACAGTTGATGACCAATGGTGGGGTCAAGATAAAGGTTAAACTAGATGGACGTGCACTCCATGTACAGGACAACAAGGATGGTACATACACAATCCAGTATGACACATTCTGCGGTCCATTACATGTCAACATAAACGGTACACCAATGAAAGGAAGTCCATTCAAAACAACATGGTGACCCCGGGATGGTGACCTACATTCGATAGATGACTATTTACATTCTATAAGTGAATAGAAGTAACCCAATCAAATTTGCTTTTACCCATCAACATTGAGATTTTGGTTATAACACACAAGGAAGCAAATATTATTGTTCTCATTTCCTGCAATGATTTAGGCCGAGAGATGTTTCGTATAAAAAGCACACATTCCTCACCAAACGTTGTCAACGTGCTTTCTCTGTGTCTGCTATTGAGTTATGGAACAATTTACCTATGTATGTGAAGAGCTCTGAGACTCTAAATCACTTTAAAAAATCCTTAAACACAATGGGTTTTTTCTAATATTTTGTTCTTGATTGTATTTATCTTTAGGCCTATTTGTATTGGAGTTTTTATGTTTTTGCGCTTAGGGATTATTAAGCCTATATGCTGTGAATCATCCCCAAACGCAGTATATAGCCTGCCAATGAAGTTTGTGTATATTGTTCTATGAGAAAAGCAGAATGAATTCTTGAAATGTGTATTTATGATAGTTATCCATGTAGTATAGGAATCATATGTGAAAAAATTGAGCTCAAATTGTGTCACTTTACCTAGACCTAAATGAAATATAGTTTGCGCCGTTCCAAATGGGCAATTCGTCTTCCCGGGCAGAGACTTGAAGAGATAAAAAAAAAACATTCCTCGCGACGGCCCGCTGGAGGCCCAGCCTTCAATCCAACCCGACGTCAGCTCCAAAGCGAGGGTGACGAGGTTATATTCTTTGACGGGGTTATAGATCAGTCGGGATTACACTCGATTTTGTGATACCCAGACATCGCTCTAATAAGCTGGTTTTTTGTTTTAAAATACTAAGGAAGTATTCAATAATCACCAAAAAAATTGCACAAAAATGTACTATTGGGGAACTCTTTTTATAAGAGGTTAAAGTTGGACCATAAGAGGAAAAATCCAAAATTACGATATTTGAAAGTTTCAGTCAGACCTTTTTTTCTGCTGGGACACTCAATAGTTCATCAGCCATCAAATTATATTCAAGCCTTGCTATTCATAGAGATAATACTACCTCAATAGAGCACAATACAATTCAATACGGATTAGGCCTGGCCAGTTATTTCTGATAGACTGGATATTATACAGTGTGTTTCAAATGAAAATAAATAGCCCTATCTAATGTACAGGCTTTATCTTCGCTAAAGGCAATATGGTATGTTAAAACAAACAGTTATTATTAGTTCACAGTGTTGTTTTATTTTTGAGTTTATCCTTTTAACAACAATAAATAGATGTTTCATAATACAACATTGTTCAAGTATAGTGTATAATTTAAAATACATTTTCATGTTGATGAGGCGATTTTAATTTTTTTAGAAGCAACTGCAAATCTTTACAGTGTTGAAAACATGTACACACAAATAAATTTGATTTGATTTAATTTGATATTAATTAGGTGTGTGTTTTGTGCATAAGAGAACGTATTAAAAACTTAATTTTAAATATATGGATATCTGTCATCTATTCGACACTTATTGCCTGAGCACTTCAATGGGAATTTATCACACACAGATACAGGGTGTCCCAAAAGTCTATGCACGACTTTGAAGCTTTGTATTTCACAAAATATAAATCGTATTGAAAATATGAATACATATTTAGAAAGAGGAGATGTGGGAAATAATTTTGATACCAAACATTGCAGTAACATCTGTTTGTAATGCCACCCTAGAAGTAAAATATGTATTACTGCAAAAATGTAATTTTATACTTCGGAGGAATAAAGTTCATAAATCCATACCTATTGAGGTTAACAAAAAGACGGGTAGAGTTGGTCACACGGAAAGTGATCCGTCAATTGTAATATTTAAAAATTTTACATTACAGTGATCCCATCATAATAACAAACTATATCACGCATAGTTTTCGTTTCTATAGTGAAATCTAGTTTCCATTTATACAGAGACGTGTGCTTATGCAAAACACAGACCTAAAAAATTGAATAACGTAACAGAAAAGTGAACACACACATCACACAGCGAATAGATCTCTTTGGACTTATGGCTACTGCGTGTCTTATGACATCAATGTGACTTGTTGATCTACCAGTCTGTTTTTCTACCACATCGAGACAAATCATGTACAGTTCCTGTGTTCAAAAATGTATCCACCAACTTAAGAATGGATATTGTTCCTGGTGCACGTTTCACTTTAAAATGTTTTCTGAACTTTTGTTGAGTAAGTTGAACTGAATTTGTTTCAGCGTAGAACCATACAATTTGTATTCGCTTATCTATGCTGTAAACCATCTTGAATGAAGACTTTTGCTGTGCAATGTTGTCTACTACGCCTATTTATGTTGTGAGTGGCCGAGTTTGGTAATAACATTAATGTTGCAAGGTAAGCAGTGAACTGTGACTAATGCGCAACGTTGCTTTCATACCGTTAATTTATGCGCACCTGTTTAGCAACAATGTGTGGTACTTGGTATGGGTGGGTCTCACACGGCCAAAAACTTTCAACCAGTTTTATAATGTTGTGGGTTCACCATTAGGGTTGTGTTTGGTATCAAAATAATTTCCCAAATCTCGTCCATCAAAATATGGTTAAATTTATACCATATGATTTATACTTTATGAGATATGACTCTTCAAAAACGTGCATATACGTTTGGGACACCCTGTAATAGCAACCATGTATGTTAACAAAATTAGTTATATGTCATGTCAATAAAAAGTTGACGTTAAATCCGTTGTTGAGAAATGGTAAAGTTAGGTTATTTTCTGTTCGCAATTTGACATAGGGCCTTATACATGTACATTTCATACATAGGGCCTAGTTCAATCGACAAACCATTATCGCACTATTTTAGAATAAATATGAAAATGTGCAAGGTAAAAATCTAATGAAAATTATGAAAAATGCTAAGTATGACATTACTTAAACACCGTAAAATCAAACCTCTAGCCCGGCAACGCTGCATCATCATTAATCAAAGGATATCAAATAGGATTCACATGTTCTGCAAATATTTTCTATATGCATCGTGATACTTTATAGTATGATTACTTCCTTGTGTCGGAATGTAAGCCCAACGCAAAATATAGCATATAATGAGTTTGTAAAATTAGAATACTGTATTGCAAGTTGTCAGATTTTAATTGACAAACTAATTGCACGTTATTTGCTTTAAAGCAGGTTGATATTGATATATTTCATTTCTCTGCCTGAAATTACAAAACTAAAATATGTTTCAAACATCAACGTTTACAATAGCATCAACATGAGTATTTGCGTTTCTTTAAAATAGTCACCTGGCACCAAAATGAAAAGAAAGGGTATTTCTAGGGCATTTCTCTGAAATGTCGTACAAACAGAACTTATTAGCAATCAATGAACATCTTTAACTATGTCCAAATAATCCAAATGGCAGTTGAAATTTGTTGAAATTATAGACAAAATATCGTTTCTTTTTAGACTTAAGACAGCAGCAAAGACGAAATTCGTGCAAATTATATATCATTTTGATTAAAAGGTATCCGTAAGATAGTTTCCAACATAAACCAAGTTGAGTATATGAAATTAGTTTAAATGAATAATAGAACCACAGATTCATTTTCCGGAATATTCTATTGATAGTTAAATTGAAAAATAATAAAAAGACTCATTAAGAATATTGACTGACCCAATATTAACAGATCTGTTCTCTTGTTTGAGTTGTCAGTGAATAACATTTACTTCCATTATACGTACCCTGGTACCCGGTGTTCTCTCTTCGTATTCAGAGGGGTAACACATGATCGTTCCAGGGTCTTGAAATACCCCCCCCCCCCCCTATTTGACCTCCTTTTTCACAAAAACGTGGACATTTTGACTGACATGACTGAAAATAGCCCCCCTTTTTCACCATTTCAAGAACATTTTGTACATAATCCCTCCTATTTGCGCAAAAACAAGGACACATCTGGATCAAAATACCCCTTTTCCCCTGGGTATTGTCTCGGGACAATTTGATATGACACAATGCTCATTTATTTTAATTTCTTCTTCGTGGACATAGCCTCTCCTAAAAAGCACCCCTTATTTTTGGTATCGCGGAAATAGCATCCAAAATGACCCCTTAGTTTTGGGAATCGCTGACATAAAGCTTTAGAAAACACCCCTGATTTGGGAAAATCGCGGACATAAATGTCAGAACCCCCCCCCCCCCCCCCCCCCTTTCCGCGATTTTGGAACGATCATGCGTACTCAAAGTCAATGTTGACTGAAACCACCGGGGTTCCGACACGGTTACAATTATCCGTAATTTGATTTGCCCCTCACCCAACGAGTTTGGATGTTTCTGATCATACGTAGGCCTGTCTCTATACTATTATAAATAATCATGGATAAAAAAGGTAACATTTAAACTACTTCCCAAAAGCTAAAAACAATTTGAAACGATTTTAATTTGCCCATTTTACCATCTGAACGATATGCCCCCCTCCTCCAAATAGGAATTTCTCCCTTAAGGAATAACCCGTTTAGGCCACATCACTCGTTATTCAGTATTTCATATTAGGGATATTCATAACTAATGACACGAATAATATAGGGAGTAGGGAACCCTATTTCAAATAAAGGATAGCGAACCAAAACATTGATCAATTGTTCAACGGGGTGTACTGCGCCGATGAAATTATATTTTACCAAACTGATATCGTATTCAAAATGGAGTTTTCGCTCGGTTCTTATGAAATTGACGACGCAAAACAACCCCCCCCCCCCCCCCCCCGTTAATTTTAGACGAGTTTTAATTTATCAAAACGATAGGCAAAAAAACCATTTGAAATTGAACTCAAAACTCGACGTTTGAGGCTCAACTAGGGTCGCAGTTAAGGTGTGAAAGTAGAACCTACGGATCTGAACAGAGGCGTGAGAAGTATTATACAACGCACATCCCATCGACAATTAGTATAATGTGAGTGCCCGCCCAAATTAACTCCTACATCGTGGAAACGATATATTTAAAACACTTATAAAGATAATCATTTGATTGGGGAAAGTTATTATTGTACCACAAGCCAATTCGTCATTCGGGAATAGAGACCATTCTTGACTTCTGAAACTTGTTTATGTAACCCTCTGATATTCCAAATACTCTTACATTTTGTTCCATGATAACTGAACAATATAAACAAGCAATGTTAAAGGTAGATATGTAGATGTTCCGATTCCTGACCCGATTTTCAACTTGATATTTTCTATTTTACATGAAAGGTCATCCTTTAAATTGTTGCATTCCAAAGTTTGAGTTGCATAACTCCAATGGTTCTATTTTTAGAAGCGCAAGGTCAAAAGACATGTGCCCATTGAGTAGTACACAGACTGGTTGGTGGTTAACCACCTTTGGCAGTAATTCACCACATTTTAGCCTATAATTTCCAAATGACCTATGTATATCACTGGTTATGTTAACAATTACTAAATACGTTGATATTATTTGATTAATGATATATTGAGTCAAATTAATTACTTTATAACCTATATTCATGAATAGTTATGATAAAATGTCCAAATTTACACTAGGCCATGTGTTTTGAACTCGTCATCCTTCTGAGATTCGAATGAGCATCACAGTAACTACTTGCTTTCCCATAATAAGTATGTATTATGAACGGAAATCTCATAAGGAATCCAACTAATTATGTAATTGGAATTTAAATAGGACCTAATGCTATGTTATGACTGATAATGTTAAAACAATGTCAAATGAATAACTGTGCCTAAAATCTGTCCATATTAATGGATATGTAACAAAGAGACTAATCTGCATTGATATGATATGATTAGTATTGAATTAAATGATTCAATTTACAATGAATATAAATGGCTATGTTAAATACCTTAATTTTTCATTAAAACTACTTGATTGATTTAGTATTTAGTCAAAGGACTTACTGTACCTATAAACCTACAGTTGTGAATGGTTATGTATGTAAAAATGTTAAACTTCGCATTGAAACAATGATTAGCAATGTGTCATATTACTAACTTACATGGAAACCTATGTATATGAATGGTTACGCTAAAATGCTTTGACTTTATCATTAAAACTATGTGATTAGTCTTAAATCAAAAGGCTAGCTTTACCGACACAAAATTATGTTTGAATGGCTATGTTAAACATACTTAACTTTACATTGAACCTATTTTATAAGTATTGAGTCAAATGACTTACTTATGACTGTTTATGTTAAATATGCCTAACTTTACAAAAATACTATTTGATTAGTTTTAAGTCAAATGACTAACTTTACAAAAATGTATATGGATTGTTATGTTTAAAACACCTAACTTTACGGTATAACTAACAATATTGAGTCAAATGACTAACTTTACAAATATGTGTATGAATGGTTATGTTAAAAATACCTAACTTTACAGTACAACTAATAGCATTGAGTCAAATGTCTGAGGGTTAGGGTTATGTTAGGGTTATGGTTAGAGTTATGGTTATGGTTATGGTTATGGTTATGGTTATGGTTATGGTTATGGTTATGGTTAGGTTAGGGTTAGGGGTAGGGTTAGGGTTAGGGTTAGGGTTAGGGTTAGGGTTAGGGGTTAAAGTTAGGGATTAAGGTTAGGGTTTAAGGTTAGGGTTAGGGTTATTATAAGGAATAGTGTTAGGTTTAGGGTTATGGTTAGTGTTAGGGCAGATTATGAATAATGAGCATTATGACTAGCGACCTTATGACTAGCGAGTTTGACCCCCTTCATCCGCCATGATGATTGATGCTGTATGTGATCGACGTAAGGTACTAATTTTTACTGAAATACCAAGTGACAACTTCTGTTGCCTGTTTTATTTAAAATGGTCGGTTTGTTTTATTTAAGAATACTCCAAATTTAGGACAAACAGGGAATTCCCTATTAACCCTAACCCCGGTTTAGGATTTTTGACCGGGATCACAATTTTCGAGGAAAAAACACCAACTAAATCTCCGGGAACCTGCGGGATTTTCGATCCGGGGACCCTCCGTTCTCAAGCCCCACCTTCCAACCACTAAGCCACGACCCTCAGCTACACATTCGTGCAGTATACTGCACTCATTATATAGGCTCGGTTGACTACGTCATCGAAAACCGACGGCGCATGCGTTTGGAGAGGGACTTTGGACTAGCATTTTTTAGCACTCAGGGGAGTTAGGGTTAATGAGTAAATTGTACTCATTATTTGATTAAATTTGAAATCGAAATGCATTTGGTAATTTTGACTATGGCGATGGGTTAACGTAAAAACAAGCTTTTACCATTTTTGGAGTAAATAATTACTCTTTTTTTTAATCAACCACTTTAATCTGCATCAAATTTCATATGCTATTTTTACTGTGTACTAATAACTCAGATTTGAATCGGGCCATTTGCACATACACTGTTAATCCGGTTGTGTAAAAGAGACGTTACATAACAACACTGTTTAATATATGAACCTAGAAACCGGTTGTTTAAAATGTTGCACAACCTTGTGAAAGTTTACAAGAAGTTGTATGAAAATTAAACGTTAGTTGCTAGGTTCATATATTAAACAGTGTTGTGTAATTTTCTTACACAACCGATTTAGCTAGATTTACAGTGTAAGCAGGTAAGGGGCCTGTATCGTGCTGCAGAAATCGTACACGTTTAAAGCTCAATTAATGTGATTTATATGATCTATTTGAGCTATAAATGGAGGCTAAGTAATGTCTCTTAATAATGAAACAAATATGTATGAATTGGCAGTATTTGTCCTTTTAGGGGCATTGGTGCATTTTTCAATATGATAGATGCTAACCATTGTCACATTCTCCTTTCTATACACGGTACCGCGAGAAAAGGCAAAGAAGGACGAGGGTAAAAGGGGCATGAATAGATGTGTTGGAGGCTGCGCCCTCAATTATGATAAAAACTGGGTTTTTTACAATTGTATTACATGTATGAACTTTATACACCTATAAGGATTAAGAAAAATCAGCCCTCTTTGTACAAGAAAACGTCGATTCAAAAATGATGGTTGAGCCGTAACCAGCATTTTGCGTATGGTTAGGGGTGGTATTCCAACATATTTAAACATTGTTTTAATCAAGTTCTGCCCTGATTTTTGTGAGTAGAAACAACAATAATGGCAATTTTTAATGTTCATCTTGAATTCTGAAGTAAATTAATTAAAATTAAACAAATTAACATGACTTCGTGTCCCTTTAAGCAATCCAAGGTACGCCACTGGTTACGTTGACAGTAAAATATCACATTGTTTAACTACGCCATAACTGATAACCAATAAGAATAAATCGAAAGGTAGTCTTAAAAGTGTTAGATATATGTATGTTTATTTTGAATTGTAGTTTTGTAGAATATCCCAAACAAGTTACAATGCCTTTGTAGACAACTAAATGATTAAAGGTGAGATGACCTGATCAAATTCACGTTTTCCATCAAAATTGAGATTTTAGTATCAGATGAAAGTTGTCCCTGTGTGATGATAAAATAATATCGTATACAATTAAAATTGATTATACTTAATTATCACAGATTATTGTACATGTATGTCCGGTAGTCGTTGTATAGCGTTGCCATGGCCGCAGTTTGTCAAATATCGGAGAATTCCCTTTTACGACGCGTCAATCAAAATTTAAGTTGTTAAATTATAATTCGCGTAATATGTAGCGCAGATATTAATAAGATTGGGGCGTGACGTACGACAAAATGCGATATATGAATGAAATATTTAAAGTCGGTTGAAAACGATAGCCACACGTAAAACCAACTTGTTGAACACGTGTTGAAAGAGACAATTCCTGTAGATGATAAATGGGTGTAAAAGTCGTGAATCGATCACCTTCAACAGTTGCTAACCACTCACCCGTTTACTGATCTACGTGGAATTCTGAAGTGAATTTTGGTGCTATAACACAGCACCGGAGCAATCAGCTCAGATTTTGTCATATGACTGTATTTATACTGCACCTTTAAACACAAATTTTGCAATGCAACAATGAAATGCACAAGTGGCAGAAAACCCCGTCACCTATTTTAGGAAGTGCCCCCCCCCCCCCCCTTCGAATATTAACTCCATGCCAATGCAATCAAGAGGAGTCAATGGACAGATGCTGTAGAAAGGTTTGAGACAGTTCTCTGTCCTCGGAACTCGGTTTGCCTGCGTTGTCTCTAGACCTTTTCCTGGTTTAGCCGCCATACCGCCATTTCGTATATCTCTTGTCGACCTCTGGAATGAAAAAAAGACAGACAGTTTAATTTGTTTTGTTTCAGACGACGGTGGTCATGAATGGCCGTGCATTTTCAATCCCAGTTGGTTTCAATGTAAAAATGGATTTTGATGATATGATTCCAGACAATTCATCACGTGTTTGAACTAAATTATGTCATCCTAAAACCACTGGAGTTAGAAAATCAAATGCAGTGTAAGTATGATTTTTAAAATCGTATACGTCATTAAACCGTTCTTCGGATTCGATTGATTAAACCTGGTACGCACAATTTAACCTTGAATATTTGTGAATTAGCGCATGTCCGGCATCGCCTGTTTTGTTTGTTGTTGTTTTTAGGGAGGGGGCTGGTATTGCACAATCAGACGGGCTATCAAATCGAGCTGACCCCGTGGCGCGATCAGGTGTCAGACTTCTACACTGGCGACTAGGGTTCGACTCATTCTCAATCCCCACCCAAAAAAACAACAACTAGAAACGTAAACATGCCCGCCCAGGGAGTTATGGTTAAAGTCTGGTCATCATACACAATGACGCTTTATTTCCGTGCATTAGGAAACTGCATGGTGAATAAGCATTGAATTATGAAATTGGTATTGTTTGTATAAAATGACATATAATCTAGATCAACTTCTGAAAAATTGATGATCGACAGAAAAATATTAAAAAATATGGCAAGTGTGTAAGCTGACCCCATGTTCATTCACCATTGGGAAGTCACTGAATTGGGGAATGGGAAGCGGGAGAGGGGGATAACATAATAACATGGCACAAACCACACGCCATGATCGAGGTCATCGATTCTCATTTAAACGATTTGAAAAGATTTGCATATAGGCTGTCCACAAAAGTTACTTTGATAAAAGAAAATGTGTAATTAATGATTTTCTTTTCGAGATATCGACGATTATGTAAATTTTTCTCCATAGAGCTGTGTATAAATGCTCATTTTCTCCACCCCTCTTGTCTTTTAATGCAAGACCCTGCGACATTAAGATTTCTCGGACACGTGCCATAGACGTAAATAATTACTTTAAACGATTTAAAGTGTATCATGTTTATTTATCGAAATGGCAGAAATACGAGGGTTTAACTTTCTCTAGTAGGAACACAATTCGGAGAAAAACGGGTTTTTTTAAATATCAAAAATATAATTTTAAACGAATTACGTTTTAATGAGAAGAAAAAAATTGAATACAAGTGTTGCCTACTTCCGCCCCCCGCCCCCCTCCTCCCCCCCCCCCCCCCCACCTCCGAACGGCGTGGAGTCTAACATGATTTAAATAGTATTTAAAAAGACTTGTTTGATTCTTAAAAAAATTGAATACAAGTTCTGCATACTTCCGCCGCCCCCCCCCCCCCTCCTTTCTCCGTACGGCACAGGGGTCTAAAATGCTCTAAAATGTAATACAAAAATTCATCTCCGATTCTAAGACATGTCCTCCGGCGCATGGCACAAACCACACGCCATGATCGAGGTCATCGATTCTCATTTAAACGGCCGAAAAAATTGACAGATATAAAAAAAACTACTCCTCCCACATCCTTTGTAAATTGTCTATAAGGATTTATGTCAATAAAAGCCAACGGGTGAAAAGTCAATACACCGAATGACCCAGCTCATGGCGTAGCGAATCTCTCATGAATACTTACCACTACAATCAAACTCGACGTTGTTATTGCATTCCAGTGTGCAGGCTTCATTGTTCTCCAAACATTCCATGCATGCAGTTTTGCACTCGTTACCTGGGGCTTCAGGTTCGGCGGGTTCTTCACCGGCCACTACGAGCATACCGACCAACAGTGACATGCAAGCAATGACTATGTAGCGGTTCATCATATTGTTAGCTTTTCTATTTTAACAAGACAGTTAAACAAAAATGGTCAAAGTTGGAGAAATAAATGAACAGAGATCACAAATAAGAATCATGCGATATTTAGATACTGTGACAACGTAACAAAAATCAGTTTTTGGTAAAAAAAATTGCACCAGCATCATTTTTGTGGTAAAAAAATCAATCACTTTTTGGTCAAAAATTTAAAAAACTAAGAATGTTTTCAACAGGTTATGAATATTAAATAAACTTATGTGTGGGTTGACTTAAGACATTTCGACAATGGATAACGACGACCGCTGAGTGCAATTTTTAATAGTATAGGACTTCCTGGTATTCTATTATGAAGCAGATAATTTGAATTACTTCCCATTCATGAAAATTGTTACAAAACATGCCTCTTTCTCTTAGACCGCCCCACTCCCACCCCCATTCCATTTTAATTGAATTTTAATGCCAGGAGGGAAAGACTTGTAATCATAATTGAACAATAAATGAAATAATTATGTAAGAGATCAATACGCCGGGTTCCTCATACTACTTGGCACCTAGCATGCTCAGTGGTTTGTTGGTTTATGCAAAATGGTTGGTAGTAGGCTTGGGCATCAACACCAGTGCATTGCAGATGGAAAATCGTGGCAATAAAAATATCACGATATTGGCATATGGCGATAATTACCAACATTTCCCTCACAACTTCCAAAATACCCAAGAGCCTAAATGTCAAAAGTTTTTAATAAAGTAAACATGTTTACATTTTGATCTACAAAGTATATACACATCCAAAACCCTTATTGGACATCTTGAAAATGCAATTACCCTCATGATAACTCTTTGCAGTTGAGCTGACAAGAAAAAAAAGACGCAACTCTAGGTCAAAGTATACAGATATTTTTGGATCTTATATATTTTCACTGATTTTGTGTACCACCACTTCAAGATGATATTGTGGGTTACTTGTGAATATTCGGGCCTTCCAAAATTTTAATTTTTCTCCACATCGTTGAAAGCATGTTGACAAATCGTCATCACGATAAAAGAACAATATAGTGGATGGCGATATTGCCCATGCTTAGTTGGTAGTTACACATAAAGGTGCAGCCCAAAGTGCGGCAATTGGAAGTTGTTGTGTAAAAGAAATTCAAACTGAACTTCAATTTGTTTTAGAAACTAGTGCCATTTCAGATCTTGTAAAGTTCAAACATTTGTCAGTAATTGAATCACACTATAGTTAATATATAGTACATGTAGCCTCTCTAGTCTCTAGAGCAGTTTTGGTTTAGTGAAAATTAGCCCAATGGTGGTTCTCCACAATAACAACATGATATTATGTTTATATTTTCGTATCAAGATCTCATATACATTTTAAAAACATCTGGGTACAAATACCAATTTAAAATACATAAAAGCAATTCATAGACTCCACCACAAAATCAGAATCTGAAAGTCGTCACCGACTTTGACAAAGAGTGGAATCAAATTGAGACGAGGAAGTGTAATACGCATTATCCCCTCCACCTAAGACACATTCAGTGATTTAAAGTTATTTAAAGTTATTTCTTTTTTCGATTATGTCAACAATTTCCTTTAAAAACAATAAAATACAGTAAGAAATTTCTAATCACTGACTGATATTTTGATATAAGGTAGAATCGTACAAATAAAAACGCTTATTATTTTATTATCGTAGAGTAACGTAAGTCTGTGGTAGTACACCTTTAAATCTTAGCCAGCTGTTTTAAATGGTTGGTAGTAGGCTTGGGCATCACCACCAGTGCATTGCAGATGGCAAATCGTGGCAATAAAAATATCACAATATCGCGATAATTACCGAATTTCCCTCACAACTTTCAAAATAGCCAAGAGCCTAAATGTCAAAAGTTTTTAATAAAGTAAACATGTTTACATTTTGACCTGCAAAGTATATATACATCCAAAACCCTTATTGGACATCCTGAAAAGCAATTACCCTTATGATAACCCTTTGCACTTGAGCTGGCAAGAAAAAAGACGCAAATCTAGGTCAAAGTATACAGATATTTTTGGATATTATATATTTTCACTGATTTGGTGTACCACCACTTCAAGATGATATTGTGGGTTACTTATGAATATTCGGGCCTTCCAAAATTTATTTTTTTCTCCACATCGTTGAAAGCATGTTGACAAATCGTCATCACGGTAAAAGAACAATATATTGGATGGCGATATTACCCATTTTTAGTTGGTAGTTACACATAAAGGTGCAGCCCCAAGTGCGGCATTTGGAAGTTGTTGTGTAAAAGAAATTCAAACTGAACTTCAATTTGTTTTAGAAACTAATTTTAGAAACTAGTGCTATTTCAGATATTGTAAAGTTCAAAAATTTGACAGTATTTAAAACACACTATAGTTTATTGAAACGGTTCCCTAAGAAACCGTGGATCAGCAATGAAGTTCTGATTCTAGCTGAGGAAAAAAGTAAGCTGAGAAAGCAAAGAAATTCTCCTGCTCAGGATGTAAGGTACAAAGCAGTAAGGTCAGAGATACAAAGGAAGCTTAGGAATGACAAGGCAGCTTGGCTTGAAGAACAGTGCCAGAAGATAGGAGATTTTGACACATTTGGAAAATCCAAGAGAATGTTTGACATGATCAAATCTGTTAAAAATGACGGCAAAATACCATCACAGCATAAAAGATGAAGCTGGAAATGTGTTAGACCATAAGGAAGACATCTTGAACAGATGGAAAGAGTATGGTGCTCAGCTGTTTGAAAGACCAGAGGAGGAGGAACCATTGACTGAGGAACACATTTCTCCAGAAGATCAAGAACCACCACCTCTCTTGTCAGAAGTTGAACATGCTATAATAATAATAATAATAATAACAAGACATTTCTTAGGCGCTTAATACAAAAAGCCTCTGAGCGCCGTACAACTAACAAATATGATAAAAGAGAGCAGCAATAAAAATTTACAAAATTAAAAATTAAAAATTATGCACAGTATGAAATATAAGAAATTGCAATAAAATACGGAAGAAATATACACTCAAAAATACCATACAGTTAATATGAAAAGACTAAGCACTGGAAAATTACCTGGACTAGATGGCATACCTGCAGAACTGATCAAAGCCACAGGCCTAGCGGGTATCACATTTCTACTCAAACTATGTACCAGCATCTGGAAAAGCTGCCACTGGCCTCAAGATTGGAAGATACAGGAGTTTGTAGTCTTATTCAAAGCAGGAGATCGTAAACAGTGTTCAAACTACCGAACTATTGCACTGATTAGTCATACCAGCAAAATCCTCCTGTTGATAATTGTTGAACGCCTGAAGAGGAAGTTGGAATATGAACAACCAGAAGAGCAAGCTGCGTACAGGAAAGGAAGAGGTACAAGAGACATGCTAGTATGTTTACAAATTCTGATGGAGAAAGTAATTGCCATTGATCAACAAGTATTCATTATGTTCATAGACTACTCCAAGGCTTTTGATTCAGTAAGCCACTGCAAACTTTTTGAGGCATTTCTGGAAATGGGCTTCCCCAAGCATCTCGTTGCACTCTTGAAATCTCTGTATGTGAACCATAGAGCTACAATAAGATGGAATGGTGAACAGACAAAGGAATTTGAGATTGGAAAAGGAGCAAGTCAAGGATGCATAATATCACCACATCTTTTTGTCACCTACACCGAGAAGGGCATGCGAGAGGCAGAGGTGTCAGAATATGGAATTAAAGTAGGGGGAATACATATTTCAAACTTACGATATGCTGACGATACCGCACTTATTGCCAATTCAGAGGAGGAAATTGTACACCTAACCAACAGTGTGAATGATGTAGGAAAGGAGCTGAACTTGAGGCTAAATGTCAAGAAGACCAAGTTAATTGTCGCTGGAGGTGATCCTGAAGAACATATCATACCATCATGATCGACGGTGAGAGAGTTGAACATGTAGATCACTTCAAGTATCTTGGATCTACAAAGAGAGCTGATGCCAACTGCTCAAATGACATCAAATCAAGGATTGCCATTGCCAAGAAAAGAATGATAGACCTGCAGTTGATCTGGAATGACAAAAACCTTTCCAATCGTCTCAAAATGAAATTGGTCAAGACCCTTGTATGGAGTGCACTCATTTATGGCGCTGAAAGCTGGACACTGTGCAAAAGCAGATGAGAACAGAATAATGGCAGCTGAAATGTGGCTATGGAGGAGAATGCTTAACATCAACTGGAAGCAGAAAAGAACAAATGTTAGCATTTTGCAAGAGCTAGAAACAGATAGACAACTGTTGGGAAAGGTTGTAAGCCTTAAACTAGGATACTTCGGCCATACGCTCAGGGGAAGTGGAAGGCCCCTATCTCTCAACCTCATTGAGGGAAAAGTAGAAGGAAAGAGAAAACGTGGCAGACAGAAGAAAAACTGAGGAATTCAAATATGTAAGGTAAATAATGATAGGGGTAGGTATAACAAATATATGGATCTCAAATTAAAAATTAAAAACTCTGATATTTTTCCGAACATTTTCGATCATACCATTTTAGTTCTTGGTCGTACTATAATTTCAATGGCATATTTGGTTTCCTCATTCAATTTCTCTTCAGAAAATGTATACTTTTACTACCTCAGAGGGGTATACAAGCAAATATAAATGTGTAAAGTTAAAATCATGTCGTGAAAGCCAAAATCCGTGTGTAACGCGAAAGGAGGCGAGCTTAAAACACATGACCCTATACAAATTCCGATCTTTTGTTAAGTAAAAACCGCTTGTCGGCGTTGATGATGGTTAGCTTCTCTGATAGACATAGACATGACAGGTCGCAGCGTTTGGTACCGTTATCATATGCGCGAGCCCGAGAGATGATGAAATATAAAAGAGCAACATCACAAAATCATAATCTGTGACCAATACCAATGTTGAATCGAATAACCCGCCAAATGTGTAGGTTATTCTCCCGGTTATTCTTTTACCAGTGAAGCGTGTATAAGAGGTCGTGCATTTAATTGATCTGAACAACGAATACTACGGGACGATGAGGTTTTGTTACGGGCATGCATGAGTGATGTGGATACTCTGTAGATTCCACACCAGTAATTAATGTCAGTCATTGCATAAGTCAATCAAACTTTTTTATCAGCTGGGCATCCTGTGGCCCATTGATTATAGAATTAATCAGAAATGGTACTTATTGCTCCTAAATGATTCAAGTTGTAGTTTAATCCTGATTTTAGGACTATTACCTAATACCACAGTGCAAAAAGAAATATTTTCAATGCATTTTGTATGTTTTTGGATGCATTTTGATTGTAAATGTTCTGGTAACACTTTCGGGGGGACCATATAATTGTTTTGATTAAATTATCAAGGATATCATGAAATGTAAGGAAAATGTCAAATTGAGAAATCCAGTCGCTTTATAAGCGAGGAAATGGGCCTTTTGTAACCACCATTTTACATGTAAACGCATAGGGACACCATTTGGTGGCGTGAAATCTGAATGAGTGCTCTTTGCTGGTGTGTAAATATCGTCCACCTTCATTTTTCTGATGATATTTTGATAGGTCTGCTACCAAAGTGCATGAAATTCACTGAGATCAGGTCCAATTTGACAATTCCACTACAAAACTATGGTAAGATAGGGCAAAATATTCGATTTCACCATGATTTCAGAAGCAAACGATACAGGTATATGACAGGCAGATTACACGATAAAAGTAGCCTACCGAATTCAGCAGTCTTGTCGTCATCATCAATAACAGCGTAACAAAGTGAAATTATTTGATTTATAAGCTTACTACATTATCCCATTACTAAGCTTCGATGATCATATTAGAAGCTCAAATTATGATAAATTGCTGCCTTGAAGTATACTCGCCTTGCAAACAAGATCAATCGGAGTGTTGGTGGAAAGTGAAATTAAGATTATAAGGTGGGTGTCTTTTTTAAGCTATGTTGTTGAAATCAGTCTTAAAAAGATTAGTCTAGATCCCTATGCCAGAGACCTGAGATCAAGCTCTATCTTGAAACAGCTATTTAATGACCCAGGTTAGTGTTGTGCTGAATCAAGGCATACAATATCGGCTAGTTGAATCGATAAAGCTTCAAAATTCAACAGTGTTTGAAGGATACATTGCCTAGCTATTGGATTTTGAAGCCTACTTTGAATTCTAGCCTAAATTAGTGTTATGTGTGCAAGTGAGGTTAATTGGGGACATATTTTCTATTGCTACATCTAATAGATTCACTTGCCAGTCATAAATTATCCCCCGATCAAATCATCATGCCCCCCTCCCCCCTGTATAAAAAAAATACAAAAAAATACAAAAAAAATACAAAAAAATATTAAGGAGTCTAGAGGATTGTCATCCAATGTTCACTTCTGAAATGTATAAAATCGGATTTAAAGACCAGTATGTAATTTGCGTGAAAAATCATGAGCTTTAAAGCATTCTGTTATTATAGCTATTTTATCCGATAATGATAGGGCATGTTTAACTACACTTGAAGATGCGCTATGCAGGTGTGATAAATGTATATTGTGAATTTCCATGATCGTCCATGTGTATTAAGTCAATGGGATTTTATTCGGTATATTTGTCAATATTTAATTTAATAGGCTTTCAACTTGGGTTGGAGTAACGACCATGACAACGTCAATTATCCAAGCAACCAGTCATCTGTTGTAGGAACAGGAATACGACATCTACTGTGTACAACTTGACTCGGCTATAACGAGAGAAAAAAGAACAATCGGTATTCGCTATAGATAGTCGCTCTGACGCTATACATCATCTTCATGGCCGTAGCGTATAATACGTATCGCGATTCTCGACGAGATACATGTATGTTTGTATTATTATCAATATTATTGTTGTCGTGTGTGTATTATAAGAGATCCAAATTGATTGTTAATAACTAGTTCGCAAATAATATTTGTGAGTCAAATCATTTAAGCATATACAATCATTGATTGTATTATTTGGTAGCTTTGTTTGGACATACTTGATTAAACTAATTATATTTTAGATCAATTGGTTGGATTTGTTTCAACAAGGAAGAAAAGCAACTTCCTCATTTGAAATAGTTAATTGAAATTCATATTTGCAATTGTTGCTTTTTATGACATCTATTGTATTTGTTAATATAATTTATGAATAGTAACGACATGTTCTATATTTGTGATTCTTCTAAATTATTGAAGAATAGTGCAAATGTCGTTGATATAATAACCTCTTTTGTTCCCAGTATAGTGATCGATATTAATTTGCAACTACTTTAGGTATTTGACATTTTCATGCTACGCTTGTCAGATGCCAACTCACAAATTGAGATATACAATAACTATATTCATGAATTTAGCATTCATTCATCTAGTTATTTACAAACACTAGTTTCAGCATATTATTACTATTCTCTAATCGCCTGCTGAACCTAAGTTTGACTTTCCGTATTCATAGTTATGTTTAAAAAAGATATCAATTGATATACAGTGTATGGAATGTTAACCAATGTTCCTAATATTAAATGCTGTATGTATTTATCAAACCAGACGTATCGTTGTATATATCATTGTAAACCATTATGCTGTATGACATACACCAAATGATGAAGAGTTAAAATTAAATTTAAATTTGTTGTGTAAATAATAAGTTGTCTTGATGTGCGATCCCTAGTGTTTTATAGGTTTCAGTATTTAAGGGTTGAGTGAACCAAAATAACTTCAGTTTCGTATGAAGTTGACAATATACGCATGATTTGTCGTGTAAACGTCCCTCATAAAAGCACAATAACACCGACAACGTCTGGAAATCTAGGTTATCCAAGATTTAGCGCTTAGGCTAGTAGATTAATCATCCAATATGAGTTAGCACTATACCCCTACGGAGTCAAGTTATATTTTCACAAATCTACATCATCAGTGTTATCAAAAAAGGTTTGCCATTTCAGAGCCTAAATTTGTCACATGATCAAAATTAAAAAAATCAAGATATTTTAAAAATGGTCAAATATGCACAAGTATCTTTTAAGGGGACTGATTAGGGGGCAGGGGTATAGCTATCTTTGTTTATTTATTTGTGTATTTATTCATTCATTTATTAGGATGGCCCATGCCGTATGCTGGAAAGGATCTTTGAGTTGTATTATTATACTATCCCGTTTAACATGTTTAACACCCTCACTATCTCCCCCATCTATCCTCACCCGCTGTACACATGGCATACTTGTTACATCCACTGACCAATCTTCTGGATCAAGATGCACATAATTATAACTAAGATGAAATCATTAATAGTTGAGATATCAGGAATCAGTAATATAAATATCATCAATATGTGGTAATGGCAACAATCAAACCAAGTATACAATGCACTGTTAAAACACAATGATCTAAGTTTGTTGTGATGCATGGAACTTGGACTGAGTACAGAGTGCAGTAAATATCAGCACTTGAACTTGGTTAGATTACAATCACATCATCACGGGGGATAACTAATCATACCAATTATACGGTCTCAGTTAATTCCCCTTCATATATTTTTATACTTTTCAAAATTAACAGAAAAATCAATCCGTATTCGACCCTGTTTACAAATTTACCTGTGTTTAACCCCTTTTTAAACCTCTACCCTTATTTTTTGCCCAGTTACTTTGTACCCAATTTTTAAATTTAATTCTTCAAACCCTGCCCACATTAAGTGTGGCCCCCCTAATCAATTACACAAACCCCGCTCAGCAGTTATGGTCTGTTTCAAAACACTATCCCAATTTTGTTCACGAAACACAGTTTCCAGCTATTTTCATGTCAACTTTTACAAGAACGAGAAGAAACGATGGCTGCCTCAATGTATACCTCACAAAAACAGGAGGATTTCAAGGAACAGTTTTTGACTTGTTCTATTTGTACTGAGCTGTATGACAATAACGAAAGACAAGCCAAATTTCTGCCTTGCCTACACTCCTATTGCAAATCTTGTCTACGACAACACGCTGGCAGGCGTCCAAGGTTGAACTGCCCGAACTGTCGCATTGTTGTGAAGTTAGTTGACGGAAATATCGACAGCCTGCCAAATAACTTTATTGTGGAGAATCTAAAAGACTTTCAAGATATCTTCAATCTGGCAATACCTTGCAGTAATTGTGACGAAGAGGATCAAGCTGTAAGCTTTTGTCATGATTGCAACTGTTACTTGTGTAATACATGTGTGGACATTTTTCACAAGCGAGTTTTTCGCCATCACAAGATTTCTACCATGCAGGAGTTACAGGAAGAGAAAAACAACCCAAAACTGCAACAGCGATGCAAGAAACACCCAACTATGCCTCTAAATCTCTATTGTAAGAATGCCGATTGCAAAATCCCTGCATGTGCATCATGCGGTCTTATTAACCATCGTCATCACGAAATTATTGATTTAACATCAGCTATTGGTGAGATAGTAGCAGTTATGCGTCAATCATCTACAAACGTAGCTACCAGGAATCAAGAACTGACCAAGAAGCGCGCATTAGTGGACACTATGCAGAAAACTCTAAATGGTAACGTTGACAAGACAGAAAAGGCGATGCAAGAATCTGTCCAGAAACTACACAGTCTGATAGATTCACACTACGACAAGGCTCATTCCCACTTGAAACAGCTGTACCAAGCTGAAATGAATCAATTGACAGAGCGCAACGAATCCATAGACTTACTCGCTTCACAAATGACCAGCGCCTGTGAGTTTGCCAACAAAGCCTGTGATACGAGCCAGTCTGCGCAGCTACTTACCTCGCAAAACCAAATCATGGAACGTCTTCGCGAACTAGAAGATGCCGCGCTACCTGCGACTAAGTCAGACAAGACAGACTTCATTCTCACTGCCAAGCATTATTCAGCCATAGAGCAGATTGGAGGAGCTTTGAAGAAGGCGTGTGAAGTAGATTGGTGGAAACCACCACAGGTAAGACAGTACAGAGGGCCAAATAGGTACTCTTTGGGTTTGGATAAGGGCCACTAGGTATTAAAACGGATAAGGCTTTTTAGAAACGAGTGTTAAGTGACGCAAAGTAATATGTGGGTAAAGGGATGCCACATTGTCTCAAATGAGATCTTTGCGGGCATAACTAGGGGCCTCATGCCAGAAGGACCGTCCCCTGATGTCCCTCCAAATAAAATGGCAAGCGGTTATACATTTCTGCGTACAGGCTTGTGGCCATCTTGCGGAGAGGATGAAGAAAAAAAAACAATGACAAAACCATATTTGATATTCTACTAAGCTTATCATTTACGGAACAAACCCTATTTGTAACTGTACTTGCTCATCTTCGACGCGTATATAAAAAATAAAACATAACAATTAAGCAAATTAGTGCGGTAATACCCACGGGTTTAGATTGCCTCTATTCAATTACAAATCTTGTCAGACAACCTTAATGCAGGTCAATTTATTTATTTCTTATCAGGGGTCTGATTGGTGCTTGTCAAAAGACACAGACATGGGTAAGTCCCAGTATGGGCATGAGAATGAGGAGTTTTTGTGGCCTTAGCTACTTACTAACCCAAATGATGTGTGTTTACCTAACAGTTATCAAAGGAGTTGGAAGAGAAGAAGAATGTCGTGAAGAGTCTTGAGGAGAAAGTCCCCACCTTGGAGCAGCGGTTACAAGATTATAGTCTATCTCTTGATGAGATATTAGCAGTCGTCATGGCAGCGGTGTTTTTTATTTATTTATTATTCCAAAAAAGTTAAGGACTACTTTTGTCTTCAAAATATCAAAAACAATATTTTAGAGAGTAAGAATTTTGAAATCATGTCTTAAGCTTTATTATGACATGATTACAAAATTCTCAAATCAATGATTTCCTAAACCTAGTGCAACTTTGCTGTTGTTATGCGCGGTCATTGAAATCGCCATAACTTTAAGAATATTCATTCGATTTTATTGAATGAGGTATCAAACTGCGGAAAAGAAATTTGCTCATTCAATGTATATCTCATATTTTTGGTACCGTTTATCTATTCCGAATTAGCTAACCTCAAAGCACCTGGTCAGGGACTTTTTGTGCTTGGTGTATTTTACTCTGCAATATTAAATTACACTATTGATGAAACAAACTAAATTCAAGGACAAGTTGTAGGTCTAAGATTTCCTGGATCGCTACGTTAGCTATTTGGTCAGGTGTTTAAAATAGAGGGGGTTTATCGGGCGTCCGATAAAATAACACATTCATAGCCCTCCATTCCCAAAGAAAATGATAACCGAAAATGATACACCTGATTTGATTTCTTGAAATAACCCAAACCATGTGTTTAAGATGAATACACATACGTCGGTCATGTAGTTATGGTTTCTCTAGATATAGCTGAACAAGATCTAAACATCCGGGATAGGCACGCATGTTAATAACATGTAGGCCTACATGCTAAGGCATCAACATATTTCATAATTTGAAAAATATCACGCCATACCACCAAGATATATATTTACCTTTTGATACAAATCGGTATTCTACAGTCTAAAAACAGCAATATGCAATACGTTTTGTTTTCTATCTAGACTATTTTATTTTACAGAACCAAATTGTGTTATGGCCTTTTACCTTTTACCAAGAAACAAATTGTTCTTTAGATGCCTTCAATTCCCTTTTCCTGTGGTCTTCAGAATTTCAAAACCTTCAATGGTTCACACAAGAGCCCTCCTACATAATTCCAATTTACCAAAGCATAACACTAAACCTTCATATGTTATCCCCTAAATCTAAATGTCATCTTTAATCTACTACTCTTTAATACCTGAACAGAGAGAAGGCTTCGTCAAGAAACAAGAAGTCACCAGAAAGAATTGTCCGATTTAAGAAGTTCCAGTAACGAGCAAATCGTTGCCTTAGAGCAACAAGTTGCTCACCTAAACACTAATATAACAGAGGATAGCAAGAGGTTAACGAGTAGAGATAGGAGAATAGAGGAACAGCACAGGAAAGAGATGGAGGATTTGAACCAGAGACTACTGGTTAGCGTAAAAAAGGCGTCTGACACTGAAACGTTATTGATTGAGAGAGATACTCAACTTGCTGTACAGGTAAGATCATTATGATCATATACAAATCCTGCAAGCTTGAGAGATACTAACACACGTGAGTCGTATAGACTACTGGGTAGTGACAAATCAGAGAGTGGCAAGTAATGATGCCAGAAATGCTCTGTTTAGGCCTGTTTAGGGGTTTCGGTACCGAGAGCTGAATTTACTAAAATGTCAGTTCCACAATACAATCATGACAATAATGAGCCTAGCATACAACAAAGTTAATGACATCTTCATTTATCGACATTTGACTACATATCTTTTACAAAACCGGGGGTGTTGGAACAAAAACCACACATTGAAATGAGCGTTTTATCAGGCAAAGGAAAGATTCTTCCTGTTAAAAGGATAATAAAGACAGGTTAGAGCTTTCCGAGGAATTTAAGTTCGTGTAATTTGAATGTCCAGAACACAAGTCAGAGATTTTTAAAGAATGTATCACGAATTCATGTTGGACAAGCCCGTGACCAGGGGAGGAGACATTAGCTCAGATCCCCCCAAAGGACTAAAAGAACAAAACAACTAGAGTGTTAACGTTCTTTTTGTTGAAAAGAGGTCAACACTAAAGTATCATGGTCCTCTTTTGCCAGATTCGCTCCCCCTGGTAAAAATGTCCACACTTTGAAAAAGGTCCCCTTTTGACAAACCCCTCTCCCCAGTAGTAGGGGTCATATCCATATACTCTATCACAGCTCTCCCTAGCTTAATGAAATTCATTGTTATAACCACAAAAACACCCAGCTTTCCCCATGAAAGCTGGGGAAAGCTGTGATAGAGTATATGGATATAAACCTTAAAGGGGCGTGTACATCTCAAGTGTTTGTCCTGGACAAAAATCACATGACTCCCTACGTATCTGAGTCTCCGTATTCCCATGTAATAATACTCATGGTGCAATAGATTTGCCGCGAATTTTAATCGACAAAACGTAATGTTGAAATTATTGTACGAACGAACTGTGTGTCTAGAATAGTTTAAAAAAGAAGTGCAATGCATAATAATAAAATCAGAATTACAATCTCCTTCAGCATATAATCAACTTTTGGGCGATAACCTTTGATAAAAACGCACAACAATCGAAATATAAAGCATTTTAGCCTCCGATTTCAGTGATATTCGTATTTTAAACTCTATGTAATTTTATTTTAAAACTGTTTCATGTATAGTTTGCATTAGCTCAAATGGTAGAGCGCTGGCTTCACAATCATGAGGTCAGTGGTTCGAATCTTGTAAATGTCTTTTTCTTTTTGTTATTACACTCTATTTAAAAAAAAAATAACATGATTGCTTATAATCGTTCGATTTATTGAATGTTGAATGATACTTTTTTCATTTGCAATTTCACTACGATAAAGAATGTCCTGTAAATATAATTAATGTGTTGATTGAACCATGAATGAACTATGGAGTCCCTAGCAAGTCTATAATGGACATGGTCTGCAAAGACCAATTGTTATGTAAATAAGAAGCCAGTCGGCTTATGTCCTTGAATCGATTTTTTTTAGTTCCTTCAACACAGATATTTGTAATTTGCTCCAATCTTCAAAAAAGAGAGCTGTATCTTCAAAATTACATTACGCGGTTCACGGCTTACGCGGCCTGGTATGGGCGACAGTATTTTGGCGTAGATTTGATACCGTGCTGAACTCATCATGCTCATCGCTGCAAGAGCGCAACTATAAAATGCTGCCCGCTGTCCTAAATCTCTCTCGTCTTGACTCCCGGTCTTGACCACATCATAACACAATATCTGTATTGTGCCACTACTGTGACACTAAATAAGTGGGTATGCCGACTACAGTTTTATGTCAAAACTCAACATAATTGAGGCGACCGACGTAACGGATGCGCCAACAAGTGGCTCAATAAGTTGTAAAATAAGCTGAAACCATCTAAAAATGCTCATTTATTGTCTTGTTCATATAATTATACAAAGACCGTTAGAACCAATATATCTATCCATTAATATATCCATCTATCTATATATCTAAACACGTTCTTTTGATATCCTTTTAAACTTCAGTGAAATAATTCAACAAGTTAAAAATATATATCTCAGGCCCCATATCTCTTTGCCATATGAGCTAAAATGTTTGATCGCATAACTTAAAATAAGATACATTGATTCAACATGGTAAACACGTGCTGATAATTTTTCAGATTTCATTTTTTATATTCATGCGGCTTTTGCAAAAACAAATTGTCAACAAAACTTCAGTTTCATGCTAACATTAAATACATGAGACGTACCAAAGTGTTTCAGAGAACATTTCAATGTCAAATGCGCAAATTGTCCAATTTCCAATTTGGTGCATTTATTCATATACAGGCTGTCCCAAAATGATATAGTCGGCTGCGCCTACCCATCGATGCCCATCATTAAAATCAATGAGATTCAGGTCCAGGGTTTTTCATCATCTTTGACATAACCATTTCATTAAAATGTTACGATCATGAATATCGGAATTATTTCACCTCTTTGGCAAAGTACAAAAGGGTGGGGTGTGTGTGTTAACACTTTCCACGCGGCAGGCGTCTATGAACCGAACAAAATGTTTCAAAAATGTCAAAATGATTGAATTTCCATCACCATATTTGGAATCACCACAAGAAATGCATTAAGATAAGTACAAATATACCTAGTATTGATTCACTAATTCTTGAGAGTACTTGAAATTTCGGAAAGGCTTTTGAAACATCTGTTTTGTGTGGTAAAACTAAAATAGCCGCGTGGAAAGTGTTAAACTTGTTTGAAAGAAACATAAATAGCCTCTCAATGCCTTGTCTGCTATTGTTCCCTTCTGTTATAAACTGTTGTTCGTTATGGTTGTTCAAATCATTAACATTCATCAATTTGAAGAGTAAAAATGGATCATCACACATCACTTAAGTGTGACGAACTTCTTTATGTGTTAGGGTGTACTTTGTTTTACTTTGATTTCATTGCAATATTGTAGATTATTTACAGTGGGTGTGGTTTTGGATGTCACTGGACTGTGATTGGTTTTTTTGTGCGGATTTTCATCCGATACGCAATATATATTATGAGACAATGGTGTATAGTTTGGGGCGGGGCTTGATTCGTTTGAATAATGATACATTCAGTTCGCATGATCATTGCGTTAGCGTGCCCTACACAAAGTCGCCGGCGTATGCGTTGTGCGTGTAACCCAGCGTTGCCATATGCGCGTGTGCTAAAGAACGCAATTAATTCGAAGCAAGAAGTTGGTAAACAGCTCGATGGATTCGCCGATTTTATAAAGGGGGAAAGTTGTTGTACATTTAGAGAATAAAACATAGTTCTTAGCTGTTTTGCTATAGACGATGGTCTTATAGTGTATAGGCTGTACCATATTTGGAGTCGTGTATGGTCGCCGCAGGCGGCAATACACGACGACACAAATATGGTACAGCCTATACATTATAAGACCATCGTCTATAGCAAAACAGCTAAGAACTATGTTTTATTCTCATTCTTATTTAGTTTATTAGTTATTTTGATCTTTTATCATAAAATAACACAGTTTGTTAGATTTATTTTAAACAAACAACAACACATTTCCCCCTTTATAAAATCGGCGAATCGGCCAACATTGTCTCATAATGCATGGGCTTGTCGGCTGAAAATCAGCCAAAAACCAATCAAATTGCCTGCTGACATCTCTAACCACACCCACTATATAAGAATGTTGTTTGATTATTATGTTTGTTGTTAAAATAAATCTAACAAACTGATTAAAGACCAAAATAACCAATAAGCTAAATATGAATGAGAATCAAACATAGTTCTTAGCTGTTTTGCTATATACGACTCCATGGTACAGCCTTTACATTATAAGACCATCGTATACAGTATATAGTATTAGAACTATATTTTATTCTCTAAATACAAATCTGATGTTGGTTTGTATACAGGGTGAGTCAAAATATTCAGGTCCCGTTTTTAGAAAAACACGACAAATACTTTTGTTAAAAAATAGCCAATGTCTTCATTGCATATATGAGTACACTTGCTACTTCTTTATACTTGATGAAAGTGTTCCAAATATACCCCATTGTCCATTGTAGGCATTGTGAATACCAACACGCCATTGATTGACATTTCAAAATGCGTGAGTTAAACTTTTGCATTCATAGAGGTACCTTGGAAAAGTGCACATATCTCCCGTTTGAAATGACCGATTTGAATTAAATAAAATTCAAGTTATAGCTGACAATGCGTTCGTACTGTGCATATTAATAAATTATATTATTTGTATGCATATTAGCTGGTTTAAAATATCGGTTGGGCCCGCTGATACTAGGGGAGAGCCTAGCTTTTATTTTAAAATAGGATTGCGTACAAGTAGCGTATAGTCAGTGTCATAATGCTATGGTCAACTCCATTCTATGCGTGCGTACTTGTGTGCATTCAAGGGCCGGTACTACCCGCGCGTATGGAACAATTTTTGAAGCCAGCTCAAAAACAACAGCGTCTCCCTGCATCGCGTAAAGGAAAATGTGTACGCTCGCGTATTGTCGGCCCTGCGCCGCTGCATGCGTGTATAATCGGTGTGGCAGACTTCAACGGCGTGCGGTCTTTTATTCTTTGCTAAAGCTAGATTATACTTTTTTACTGAGATTTTCAATGGATTTGAGAGATGATATTACAAGTTTAATTTTAAGGTATGTGTAATTAATGACATGGAGTGTGTCTGCACCATGGTCTGCACGGGACCGGACCGACCAATTCAACTTTAACTTTGGCATATGCAGGGATTGATTTGTCCACAATATTTCAATTATTATAATGCCTATTACAACAGTTTACAGTAGCCATTTTATTTGCTATGGATACCACTGCGATAGTTATTTTACCTGTTTTATAAAGAAACAATATTACTATATTCTGGTAGATTTAGTTCCCGATGTCGTTGTTTAGGTTCTCTTTATGTCCGTCAAGATATTTATTTTTTCTTTTATTTATATTTTAATGTTGTTATCTATAATATGTTTGGGCCGATCTTATTCTTATTTCACTCGCATTGGCATTTTTATCCCTGCCCATTTGTGTCCTTGTAATAATATGAATGTTCTATGAGACAGTGGATCAAATAATTGGACCATCACAGCTCTTTGTAACGAGTTACCAGTTTGATTTCTAATCGCTCAGTTCACTAACCTTGTCAATAATGTCTGTTGGGCTATTGTTTATATCTGCTATTTATATACAACATAACATTAATTTGTTTTGCTATCTACTGAAGATAGCAATCTTGAAGCGATGTAAACATTTCCAATTAGCTAATGGTGCCATCGTTATGCATGCTTTCTACTGAAGATAGGAATCATTAAATTAACCTTGCACGTTTACTTTCGCAGTTGGGCTGGGAGGGGGGGGGGGGGCATTGTTGTTGTTGTTGGTTTGGGGGTTGTTTGTTATTTGTTTGTTTGTTGGGGTGTTTGTTTGCTGGGTGGGGTGTTTGTTTGT
>CM069459.1:41690521-41722683 GCA_035610835.1 Ophiura sarsii | reverse complement strand
CTTGTCCCTTCAGTTGGATAGGCGATGGACTGTTACCCTGGCAACCAAGGTTCGATCCCCAGCGCCGGCGCGGCAGTGCCTGTCTTTCGAATCATCTGGATATTGACGAACTTTGTGATGTTAACGAGATGGCGCTGTCTTTCCAGTCTACCCTAAGCGACCTCCTTGACAAACATGCACCAAGTAAAACTCGCGAGGTGTCTTTGAGACCACAAGCTCCTTGGTACACATGCTGTTCGTGCATCAAAAAGTGCTAAGAGACAGGCTGAACGGAAGTGGCAGAAAACAAATCTCACCGTTGATAAAGAGATCGTTCGTGATCGTGTGTGCGAGTATAAGACAGTATTGGATTCTGCTAAGACAGAACACCACTGTGCTCAAATATCTCAATGTGATACGCTTGTAATGTTTCCAACTTGTAAATAAACTGTCGGTTCACAAGGCATCGCATGCTTTTCCTACGCACACTTCCAAGCAAGAGTTAGCGACCCGCTTCAGTAAGTTCTTTGATCAGAAAATACAGAATATTCGTCTTGCGCTGGATTTATCAGTGAATGCTGCCACTGCATAAGTTCGTGCTGAAAGGGGGTGTGAATACGGTTTTGCAAACTTCTCTCTGCTTTCTGGCAATGAGATCTTCGGCATCGTCAACAAGTCTCGTGTCAAAAAGTGTCCTCTCGATCCTCTTCCAGGTAGATTAATGAAAGATCACATAGAGGACTTGTTGCCATCAATTACATCCATCGTTAATGCTTCTCTACAGTCTGGTGTGTTTCCATTTGGCTGAAAAAAACCTTAATTACACCATTGTTGAAAAAGCCCAGTCTAGATGTGGAATTTCCGCCCAGTTTTCAATCTACCGTTTCTGGGAAAGGTCATCGAGAGGGCGGCAACTAACCAACTGCAAGGTTACATTAATGATAACAATCTGCACAATCAGACTCAATCGGCTTACCGCAAGTTCCACAGTGTCGAAACTGCTATTGTTCGCGTAACAAATGATATGCTCAATGCTGTAGACGACCATGGTGCAGCTATCCTGATCCTTTTGGATTTTTCGGCAGCGTTTGACACCGTCGACCATTCAAAACTGCTAAATAGACTCAGAGTCCGTTATGGTGTCAGTGGCACTGCATACAAATGGTTTGAATCGTACCTTACGTACCGCAAACAGTCGGTTGTCATCGATGGTATAGCATCAGACCCTATCTTTTAGACTGGGGTGTTCCCCAGGGATCTGTCGTTGGTCCCGAGATGTTTAGCATCTACTCGTCTCCCATTGAGGACATCGTCAGTCTAGTGTATCTTATGCAGATGATACACAGCTGTATGTGCTGATTAAACCATCTGATCGCTCCGATGCAATTGATCGACTTTCTAAGTGTATCGAGGATATTCGCACCTGGATGACGGATAACAAGCTCCTCCTTAATGACTCTAAAACTGAGTTGCTTCATTTTCGCTCTAAGTTCGCCTAAAACATTCCTGATGTTGACATAATGATTGGTAATAGACCATTATCTCGTCTGAGAAAGTCCACAATATCGGTGTTATACTGGAAAAGGATCTTACAATGAGTTCTCATGTCAACGCTGTCTGCAGAAATGCATCGTATGCCATCCGACGTATTGGCAAACTCAGACGTTACCTATAATGAGAACACCGAGCAATTGGTTCATGCATTTGTCGCATCTATGATTGACAATTGTAACAGCATTCTTCACGGCATACCTGAGAAACAACTTGACAAAGTTCAGCGCATCCAAAACATGGCTGTTAGAGTCGTGTCTCGCCGCAAAAAACACTATCACATTACACCGGTCTTGTTTGAACTTCACTGGCTCCGTGTTCGTCAAAGGATTGTGTATAAGGTGCTCTTACTCACATTTAAAGCACTCAATGGCCTCGCACCAATCTATTTAACGGACCTGGTGAGGGCTTACAAACCGCCACGCTTACTCAGATCAGCGTCTTAACATTTATTGCAACCCGTTTCTGCGAAATCTGGCACTTATGGAAGAAGTTTCTCGATGTCAGCACCAAAACTCTGGAATCAGCTCCCTCTTGCCATCCGCAGTTCGACTACATCAACTCAATTCAAGTCTCGTGTCAAGACTCATCTTTTTAAAGACTCGTATAACGTTTGATTATAATGTGTTGCCTTCCCACTCTGTAAATATTTGTGTGTGGAATTTTACCGGACTTACCATTTCCACCTTGTGTATGTTTTATATTTATCATGTGTAAATTATGCAAGTTTTTCTTGTTTTAAAATTATTTATTGCTTATGTAGTGTCAAATAACTTGTTTCTTGGTTTTTAAATTATACAACGCTTTGAGGCCTCTGCTATTAGGCGCTCCATAAATCCCAGTTATTATTATTATTATTATCATTATTATTTCCGCCTCAATTTGACCCGGTTCACCCACCTAATACGCCACCGGTGTTAAGGTTATCATACTGTTTAGGCCCCAAATACCTACTTAAGCCGTGGAAAATAGGTGGGCTGAATTTGATCATGCGACACCTATATACAGGGTGTCTCAAAAAAACACCGTGCACGTGTTTACCCAACTTATTGACCATGAACTTCTAAAATTTGGTGTAACAATTGTATACATTTTAATAGACTAAACACTTAGCTTTCATATGCTGTTTATTTCATCTAATTTGGGTTTGAAAATCCTAAGATATGATCAATTAACTAAAGCTACCTAAAATCGAAGTTGTGCCACTTTTACGGAAAGAATGCTTAAGATAAGCATTAAAACCCTCGTCCTCTTAATCGGTGATCGCCGATTGCGCTAGAACGCAAAAAACAATGACCTAGGGCGTCTAGGTGATCGCTTTTACATTCCCTGCGCTCACTTTGACGAAAACAAATTGAGGCTGCCACCTTACCCGGGGGTAGGGTAAGCCGTCAAAGTCCGATAGTAGGGGGTGGTTGCCCCATTACATTTTATTTTTAAATCGCCATTTTGAAAAATATTTTTATTGAATGTTCCTGAAATACTTTAGCATGGGCCTATGTTAGAAACACCATTTCCATCACTTATAAGCAAAAAACCGGGTGAAATTCCGATATTTAGAACTTTTTTGGCGAAGATTTCTATCATATTTCACTGTCCATTGAATACGGCGGGATTTTGAGGTCGGCCATGTTTGGTGACGTCATTGTGACGTCATGCGTGGGATGTTTGTACTTGTTTTAGTATGTATGGATAGGGGGAACCTATAGCTATAACATGGTACCCAAATAAGCATACACTGCATTTCGGATTGGATTTTGTTAGAGGGTGGTAACCCCGGGGGTAACAACCCCCATCTCCGGAGTAACCCTTTATATGCATTGCAAACTGTAAAGTGGCACAACGTCAACTTTAGGTAGCTTTAGTTAATTGGTCATATCTCAAGATTGACACAACCAAATCAGATGAAATAAACGGAATATGAAAGCTAACCGTTATGGCTATCAATATGTATACAATTGTTACACCAAATTATATAAGTTCACGGTCAATAAGCTGGGTAAACACGTGCACGGTTTTATTGAGACACCCTGTATTTTGAAGTAGTGAAGTTTGGTTTTGGTTTGTTTGGAATTATATTTATCCTTTCTGGTCCCGTAAATGTAGTCTCGGTGGTGGTGGAAGTCAACTATGATGCTGCAAAGAACATTTCTACAGCAACATCAGCTTGCTTCATTTTCATCACACGACTTCTGTTTTCTGTCACAAGTTTATTATTGGTTTTCATTGACATTGCATTGCAATGAAAGGTTTATATACTAATTTTCGAAACATCGCCTGATTAGATATTTCAATAACAGTTTTACACTGGCGTCCCTCTTCAACTGAAAAAAATCATGGTAATTGCTGCTCTAATACACGAGCTAATAAGATAGTTCAATGCCGTATTTTCCCATTTTCAGACATGCGCAGAAAGGATAACAGATGATAACCCGAAATGTTGATTTTTTTTTTTACTCGGGTAGCTACTGTTCGGACACAAATTGTGGTTTTCCGAGTGAGTGATGACATATGGTCTTCACCCAAAATATTTTCATCAGGGATATAGCTGGTCGAATCCAACGAAAAGTGTACACGGCAAGATTTTTAGGGTCCAGTTTCAAAATGCTTCGATCTCTTTTTCCTTTTCCCCACTCAAAGTCAACATATCAAGCTTGTATGGAAAAAAAGTGCCATCACTAATCTCTCAAATTGACCACGTGGCGGAATGATGAAGTTGAAGGTACACTTCTCAATGTTACCTACAAATACAAGTACTATATTTTGATTAAGTGATGATTATTCCACCTATTTACATATTGCATTCAAATTTGTGATTGTATTGTATTCAGAAGATGCTAATGCTGATAGAAAGTGGACATATTTGTACAGGTACTCATCTTTTTACATTTTAGATTCACACAGTTAGGTATCATTTTCAGGCTTTCAATACTTTGAAACATAAGGTTGAGTCACTTTGTATACTTTCACCAAGATGATTTTAATGAACATTTGTTTTCATGTACCTCAAAGAGGGGGAATGACCCTTTCTGGAAAATTTAGAATTTTGAGTATGCGCCAGAAACTTAAGTGCATAGAGGAATGTGGACATTTTGTATTCGTGGGTAGCAGTTTATGTATACGTAGGTATAAGAGAAGTAAAACTGTAATAAATTAATGTTGTACTTAATTTATGCTGCATTTTGGGGGTGAAATGATCATGCAGGGTTGTTAACAATATTTGTTTTTAAATAAACATGTTAAAACATGTTTAAATCCTAATATTATGGACATATTCTCCAATAGTTTACTTTAAATAGATACTAGAATATTAATTTAATGTTGAAAAAATATACAATATCTAACTCTCAGTTGTGATTTTGAATAGGTTTATTAAGAACAAAATATCAGGCAACAATTTTAAGCCTTCCTATAAGAGAAAAACATGTTAAGACTTAAAGCACGGTAGCTAATATTGCAATAATCAAAGTATTCGTAGGTAACACATTTGTTCTCAACTTTAACTTCGTTGACTAAGAACGGTTGGATTCTTTGATTTTACATATGTTTAAGAGGCAAAATTGTACTCGACGTAGTTTTTATGCCCTGAATCGCGTGTGAGGGCGAATGTCGTACAGCAAAATAAAAAGGTGTCTTGCTTGACGTTAAAAGTTGATAATATAAGAATGTGCGCTCAGCACTGCTTTTACAAAACAATCAGAATTGCGTAATATTCAACATTTGAATAAAAAGCAAGATTAACCAAATAAACATTAAAATTATATAAAACTATGTTCCTATTTCTAAGATATAAAAGAAAACATCCTAAACATCAATAAACTCACTAGGCCTATACTGTTAGTATTATTAATCATCTAATTTGGTTACGGAATGTTGATTAAAATTAATGTACACATGATAATTACGGCAGAAAATGTTTTATTATGCTAACGTATCTGATCATCCAATTTTGTAAGTGTCTTTCTTGCTTGACTTTCAATTATTAAGAATGTGCGTTTAACTTCTACAAAACAGTCAGAAGTGTGTAATATTTAACATCTGATACAAGGCAAGATGATGACAACATACATATCGTACTGGGTTAAAATTTCGTAAAGGTATAGTTAAACAATCAATTAACTCGCTAGTATAATATTCTTACTCATCTCATTTGGTTAAAAGCATGTTCATCATTAAAACTAAACATAATGAATATTATGCATATAGAAACATTTTAAGTAAGATACCTCTGATCATTCAGCCTTGTAATCTCTACTTAGCAAGTTTAGTGGATCTTGTTGTATTCTTTGTGTAGTTAGTTCTTCATCTCTCTCTTGTCACGAGAATGAATATCTAGTAGAACAGAATTACTCTTTGTTTATTATAGGACATTTTAGAATGTTAAGAATGAACGTTTCAGTTTCCGTGTGAATCCAAAGTATTGGATCGAATCAACTATTGAACATTTCCTCGAGCCATCATTAATTAGAAAGCAAGCGATTTTCTTTTAGCAAACAGTTTGATTTGCCTGTAATTCATAATCTTGAATGTCAGGTTATTTGTTTTAAGCAATAAAACAACCGGTTGTCTTCCTCAATTTGTTCTAAATGAAGGAGGCAAGTGAGTCTTCTAGCAGTTATTATTGTGAATAGCTGTTTTAAACACGAAAGCCAGATCGCTTTTTAATTCATTTAATATATACTTTGAAATAATTTCATATCAGACCTTATATTATATATATCAGTTTAATATGAGCCGAATATGTTCAAAGTCTAGAATATTCAAATGTCGTGCATTTCAGTCCACAGCGCGCGGAATAAAGCACATACAACTTACAGCAAGACATCCAGTTGTCAGATTAGAATTAAGATATATTTTCCTAGTTTGGAATTTGTATCATTCTAAAAGTCGTACATAGTAAGTTTTTTATCGAGTTTCAACCGGAGGCAGATTCCGTTTGACATAGAATCACCAATATGAAATATTTTGTCAGATGTAGACAAAATAGGAATTTTATGTTTAAAAATTCAATGTTGTTTGATTTAAAAACACTAATCTAATAGGTTTTGCCACGACAGAGATATTGTCGGGCATGTGCCTTTCATTGTGATTTTCTTTTAAATCAACCACTGCTTAGTTCAATTACACTAATTAATGAATGTCGGAAGCATTATTCATGAACAATTCTTGATTTGAGACTGAAATCAGTTAGGCCTACCCTTGATTACCTCCCACCTTTAAAAAAAGGGAAAATGTTTTACTAAATTTCTTGTTCACTTAAAATACGTTTCGGTGACATTACACAACCTGCCCGAGCAAAAATGAAGCAAGTTATTTTATATTTGTGACACATGAATTCCATTTTCAAATACAACTACAATAATGGCAAATATTATGTACCTCAGTAGTCACTTCTCTGCAATTCCAGAGGAAGTTGGTTAACTACGTATACATCATATCGACAAGCTGGTTTAAAACAATATTACGCACCAAACGATATTATTCCCGTCTTATACATTCCTGCTAAATATTTACATAATATAAGGTGCGAATGAAAGCGAAAAACAATACAGGAATTGTACCATGCTCATTAACTAATATATAGGTTAGCTACGAATACAAAATGGAATATGAGAAAATTGATTATGAAGCCGAAATTTCATGGATATTATGACTAAATGTACCCATTTTAAGACGATCAACGTGTAATCTATGGATATAAATAACATTCATTCACTCTAACTCCAACAACAAATATGTTCTCGGCAAAACCAGTGTGATTACACCATGCATTTTATTTAAATTAACACCTCCTATTTTCATTTAATAAGGGAATATTAATTTTTTCTCTCCAAATCTAAATATAATAATATATCCAGTCAGATTGTATGATTGCGCACTGCTTGTATGTAAAATAAAATCATTTAGGACCAATATGCACCGTGTATATTATTGAATGTTGCCTACATATACATGTTACCTCCGAATACAACATGAAGTCAATGCACGAGAAGCTGTTACTGACCCCCATTGCGATTTAAATCAACTGTCAGAGGATGTCTTTGCGTGAATAACATAAACAACTACACTAATAGGAGTAACAAGATTGAGACATAGGGAGGCTATATTCAATCAACTTTTAAGACAACAACAAATTATTGATGCACTTGTACGCAAACTACAGAATTTTGTGAAAAGTTACTTACAAAAGCTGAAAGATTGATGCAAAACTTCTCTGTGGCTTGCCGAACACAGCGCACATTTCTACTTTATTCCAGTCGATACAAGTATGTAACAACAGAGGGAATAATCACGGTATCGTTATTTGTATTTGAAGGTAAAAGTTCATATTTCAAATTTGCCTACGAATACAGCCTTTTATTGCTGATATTTCAAAAAATGTTGGCTTCAAAATGATAAAACTTGGCACACATGTACATTGTATCACACTTCGCTTATTCTATAGATATCATTCACTAATCTGTGTTTATATTAAAATGGCAGTGTTTTAAATAGGTATTCGGAGGTAATGCATTTTTTTTACCAAACCGATCGTTTCCGCTTTTAAAATTTCTAACAGCTTTATCAAAAAATCGACTTGAATGTGGACAATGCATTTAAGTATTTAACATATTTAGGTATCCTTAGAGCACAAATTACACTACCTCAGGCGAATTCTTCCCCGAAAGTGAGATTTAACAAAACATGTATTGGTAGGTAACGTCAAAACTTACCACAGCCAAAAAAATCACAACAATTCAGGGGATTGTTCAAAAGTAACAAAAATTACAAGAGGCATTCTTGAGATATCCACCAATCAAACAGGTAAAATTATTTCCGCTTAAGCTCGTTTTCATCTAAACGGTTATATGTCTAAAATAAAACCTTAACAACTATTTTGTAAAAAGGGTGAAAAATAGCAGGTTTATTGCTCGCATACGCCCAATTGTGCATAGAAGTTAGTCATATTATATATGGCGCGAAGCGTCTCAACGAGGCGGATACGCGTATACGTATAACACAAAAATAGAATAGTCAAGATATAGATTATTTTGTTATAGGCCTGAACATCACGTGTACACTTTTCGTTGGATTCGACCAGCTCAATTTCTGTATACTTTTATGCAGCTGTTTATTATTATTAAAATAGCAAAGTAACAAGCATTTATACGGGACTATACGTCCACCAAATAAAAATATTTCACGAAATTTTCTTAATGTAATTATTAAACTCTTACACAGATCTTAAAGAGACAATTTCACATTCGTTACATAGGCGAACGCGACGTTTGATGGCGATAAAGAAACTGGCGGTACCATACCTACCGTTGCTATGTTGTTGCTGCGCGACGGCGTTTATCATGGCGCACGCGATTCGGCGCACACGTAATGACGCAGAGGTGGGGTGGGGTGTACGCGTGTGTGGCGTCACCTAAGGGCGTACATCACTAATTCGGCCCCATAGACTTTACATGCTTTGTAGGCTGTGTTCACATCGCTGTAACTTGAGTAAGCTCTCGACGAATTCTATGAAATGTTGATACCGTATATAACCAACATTTAGCACGTTTTTATCTCTGATATACGGGGCGCCGTCTCGCGATCAAAACGTCTTTTAAATGTTTATTCTTAAAGGCACTATCGAATCTCAAATGTTTGCCCCGGGCAAAAGTCACATGACTCGCTACATACCCGAGATCCGCGAATACATCATATAAACCCCATGATTTAATGTTGATAGCTCGTGTACCGAAAGATTGACTACAAACAGCAAAATGTACGAACAAAATTCATGTCTAGAAATGTTTCGAAAAGTCATTCTATTCATTTGAATGAAACCACAGTTATAATCTGAAACAACAGTAAATCATTTATTGGGCGAGAACCCTGTGTTAAATACATACAAAAATAGAAAGCATTTTAACTTCCTATTTATAGGATAGTGTTCAACTGTCATTTGAATGTATGTCTGTCCTGTTATTGTCATTCAATGCTCCGTTAGCGCAATCGGTAGAGCTTCAGATTCATAATCTCAAGACCGTGGGTTTGAATCCCACAGAGAATGTTTTGTTTTTCCCGTTATTATTATATTTAGTAAATGTAGAGATTATTTTAATATCGTTCAATCATAATATTATTTTGATCCCAGATACTTTCATTTTATTTAATAGAATGATTTTCTTACAGATTAAATGAGGTTTTAATTTGAATGTATTAATGTACTATCACTTCATGGATGCATGTACATGTATTGTATAGGTTTAATACATGCTTAGCGTTGCGTTTATTGAATTATTGCAATACCCCGCCCATTGTTACACCATGGTTATTCACGCAATAATCTATCAGGCCAATTGTTATTGAAAGAAGTCAGTCATCGTTGAATCGATTCTTATTTCCCATCTGATCTGTTTGAACCAGTCAGATGCCAACGTTGAGTGAGTCTATTGTATACGACGCGATTTTGTTTTCCCTTGAAAAGAGGATGTCGATCTCGTGCAATTATTATGCCAAAATGTCAGCCTTATACAATGCCAACATTAAGGGATTTAAATGTGGTTCAACGCCATGTGACTAGGGAGATTTTCACTAATGGGAGGAATTAAATATTAATCCACTATTTGTATATGGTAAATTCATGTTTGCAGGGACGTTTCTGCTTGAAAATGTCATTTTCTCAAGAAGATTTTGTTTTGTCATTACTGAAAAAATAAGGTATATTTCCCGTGGCCTTGACCCCTGTCTCATTAAAAGCTTTAAATGAATAACCTTTTACGATCATCAATTTATTTCTCTTTACATTGAATCCAAACCTAGGTTGCAGCGACACCGTTTTCACATTTTAAATACAATTTAGAAAATGGGTTCAATTTAGCTAACATTTCGTCGAATACTCAATAGTTCACGGCTAGTTCATTAATTATAGACAACACATAGACACGTCAATGAGTAGTTATGGCCGAGCGGTTACGACTATGGACTAGTAATATAATGGATGGGTTCTCCCCTCCCCGGTTCGAATCCTGCAGAATACCTTTTGTTAGAAAAAACTATTTAGTCTGTGTGTTGGAAAATGGCGTATATTTTTACTGTAAGGGAATAAAAGTCGTGGTACTGACCCCTGTCCAAAAATGTATTACAAATAAACATATTTTTTTAAAAAGTTGAATACGTTAGGAACATTTCTTGTGCACAATTGTTTTGCTACGACGTCTAAAAATCATCAAAATTACGATGTTTACGATCGCGTTGAAATGCATCTTTATCGACTCAAAAAATAACAAAAATTTGGTGTTTTTTTATTAAATCGGAAACAATATCCTAAATAAATAGGCCTTCCCCTTCAAAATGAGTCTAAGATGATCATGATTGATGGAGGCAATCCGTCACATCGCGAGTTGTAAATTACCCGATTTGTATTTGTTTTCTTGAAATCTCGGTTTACTGGCGGGTCGGGGCGAACAAAATAGACGGTATTTTCATGCCTTGACTTCTGACTGGAATTATTTCAACGAAGCTACAAACATGACAAACAGATAATATGTTGGTATGCACATGACTGTACAATCATGTAGGCCTAAACATGGGAAATCAGAATATCGATTCAATGACGAAACGATTGACTCTTTTCATAATGGCACAATTGGCCTTTCCCAGATTAGTTGTGTAACAATGGGGCTATAGGGTCTCAATAATTCAATTTACGCAACGCTGACAATGAACAAGTAAAAGTTGAATTGCATTCAAATTATTGAATTTAGACAATCATTTAAATTAAAAGTATCTTGTCCGTGGATTCACAAATATTATGGGGAACGATAAACAAACCCAACATAAAATTATTAAATTTAATATGATACTAACGAAGACAAAAAAGCATTCTGGGTGGGATTCGAACCACCGGCCTTTCGATCATTAGCCCAATGCTCTACCGACTGAGCCAACGGCGCACTGTACTGTTTTTACAACATAAATAGATTCAAATATCGTTTGTGAACACGATTACTATCCCATAAATTGGAAGTTAATAATGCTTTTAAAATTTATAGTTTTGTATTTTTTTAACATATGGTTCTCGCTTAAAAATTGATTAGATGCTGCTTCAGATTGTAACTCTGGTTTCATTGAAATAAATAGAATAACTGTTAGAAACATTTCTAGACACGGATTTCGTCCATATATAATGTTTGTAGCCACTCTTCAGTATTGCATCATGGGTTTTATGATACGTGTACGCGGATCTCGGGTATGAAGCGAGTCATGTGACTTTTGCCGGGGCAAACATTTGAGATTCGGAAGTGCCTTTAAGAATAAACTTTTAAAAGACGTTTTGATCGCGAGATGGCGCCCTGTATATCAGAGATAAAAACGTGCTAAATGCTGGTTATATACGGTATGTTATAACACAAACGGTATTTTATAACATATTTGAAACTCAACAAGGGGTCATCAGGTAGATTTTTTTTGCTAGAAGCCGGCACGTTAGAGTGGTACTGATTTTGTTACTTATAAGTCGGCTTTTACCCGTGCATACAACGAGCGTGTAAATCGGTCAGTTAAAATCATTAAAACATTAAATATACATTCTTAGGAATACGCAGAATACAAATTTGACACAAAAACGATAATGATTAGTTTCATTTGCTACCATTCTTTCCGTCAAATAGGAAATATATCGTACTCAATTTTTCCGGAAGTGCCGCGCATTACCGAATTAGTGGTGTACGCCCTTGAATAGCGCCTTCTTTCATAAGTCATATAAATCTTATACCATTGTTTTCAGTGTTAAATTGTTAGTTTAAATGCCAAATCTTATAAAAAGTATATCGCCATACGTAAAATTGTAGTTTGCGCGTATTTTTATAAAACTCTCCACGCCGCGTGGAAAATGTGCATATGAAATGATATCATAGATAGCATTCCCGTGCATCGGCAAGTTTTGTGATTATTATACGAATAATGAATGTTTATGAGTGCAATGGTAAGAATATTTTCATGAGGTGAAAGATGCAATGTTGCATCTTTCACCGAATGAAAATATTCTAACCATTGCACGAATGAAAAAACATTCATTATTTGTTTTATACAACATCTAAGAAAATTATTGTCATTTGAAACAATATTATTCAGAGATGTATTTATAGTCGTGGGCTTACGTGTAGGCCTAATCGTGTTACGGCCGCCGAGCGTCTTACCGTGCAATGTATCGTAGGGGTAGATGCACGGCAAATCGTGCAATGGAGCGGATATTTAATCACACGTGACCTATAATCCTCCAATGAAATAACAATGATTGTCTTAGGTGTTGTATAATACTGTATGAACGTCATGAAAACAATTATATTAATGACATTCTGTGTGGAAATAATGCAATTCATCAAATCTAGAAAAGGTTAGACATTCAGCGTCCATCACCCTTTGAGTAGTCATCAAACGGTTGCGGACATCAACATCATCATATGAAGATAAGACACCGTTTGAAATTTGTAAAGTTATAGAAACTTTTTATCTTATGGACCCCTACCCGTTGTCTGAGTCGGAAGGCATACCCAGGATACCCCCCCCCCCCCCTCCCGTATTCCAAATAATGTCGCATTTTCCTATTAAAAGGCAGGTTTTCATACTGCAAAAATGTAAACATTAAGGTTTTTGTGATACCAAAACATTGTTTTAAGCCAAAAGAAGTCGAAGGTATTTAATTTTTCTGCATCCGTCTTCTGTTTATGTTTGTCCGTTGTGTTGTCCAACAGGCAAAATGTAAAAAATACCGTAAACAAATTGTAGAAACTCGGCTCACACGATTTATTGGCCGTTATTTTCGAATTTTTGATTAAAAAACCGCCAAAGACTACGTGGATTTTTTTGGCATTCGTTAACTTTCAACGCATTGAACATACACATTCACTCGGCATGCTCGGAGCCTCGAACCACCGGGAATTAGTGAGGAAGGGGAAAAAAAGGAAGGGCGTACATCACTAATTCGGCCCCCATAGACTTTACATGCTTTGTAGGCTGCGTTTAAATCGCTGAAACTTGAGTTAGCTCGCGACGAATTCTATAAAATGTTGATATGTTTTAACACAAACGGTATTTTACAACATATCTGAAACTAAACCCGGGGTCATCAGGTAGATTTTTTTGCTAGAAGCACGTCAGAGTGTACTAATTTTGTTTCTTATAAGTCGGCTTTTACCCGTACATGCAACATGCGTGTAAATCGGTCCGTAAAATTATGTTTCAGTTATAATATACATTCTTACTCCTTATCATCTCAGGAACAGTTTGATGTACATTACACTATAACCTGAGTATTTTTACAATTTGAGCCCTATAGTACTTCCAGGGGGGGGGGGGGGGGGGGGTTGTGCATCGCATAGCTGCATCCTGACAGAGTAGTGGCAGGCATGGGGACAAGCAATTAGTATATTTGTCTTAGGGAGAGTAGAGGCCTAATATTGGAAGATTATCTGTATGTAAAAGTATCTTTGTTGCCAAAGGACTTGCAGTAAGTCTACAACAGTTTGGGTAGTCTTTTCAACAAAAAAGAACGTTAAAACTCTAGTTGTTTTGTTCTTTTAGTTCTTTGGGGGGATCTGAGCTAATGTCTCCTCCCCTGGTCACGGGCTTGTCCAACATGAATTCGTGATACATTCTTTAAAAATCTCTGACTTGTGTTCTGGACATTCAAATTACACAAACTTAAATTCCTCGGAAAGCTCTAACCTGTCTTTATTATCCTTTTAACAGCAAGAATCTTTCCTTTGCCTGATAAAACGCTCATTTCAATGTGTGGTTTTTGTTCTAACACCCCCGGTTTTGTAAAAGATATGTAGTCAAATGTCGATAAATGAAGATGTCATTAACTTTGTTGTATGCTAGGCTCATTATTGTCATGATTGTATTGTGGAGCTGACATTTTAGTAAATCCAGCTCTCGGTACCGAAACCCCTAAACAGGCCTAAACAGAGCATTTCTGGCATCATTACTTGCCACTCTCTGATTTGTCACTACCCAGTAGTCTATACGACTCACGTGTGTTAGTATCTCTCAAGCTTGAAGGATTTGTATATGATCATAATGATCTTACCTGTACAGCAAGTTGAGTATCTCTCTCAATCAATAACGTTTCAGTGTCAGACGCCTTTTTTACGCTAACCAGTAGTCTCTGGTTCAAATCCTCCATCTCTTTCCTGTGCTGTTCCTCTATTCTCCTATCTCTACTCGTTAACCTCTTGCTATCCTCTGTTATATTAGTGTTTAGGTGAGCAACTTGTTGCTCTAAGGCAACGATTTGCTCGTTACTGGAACTTCTTAAATCGGACAATTCTTTTCTGGTGACTTCTTGTTTCTTGACGAAGCCTTCTCTCTGTTCAGGTATTAAAGAGTAGTAGATTAAAGATGACATTTAGATTTAGGGGATAACATATGAAGGTTTAGTGTCATGCTTTGGTAAATTGGAATTATGTAGGAGGGCTCTTGTGTGAACCATTGAAGGTTTTGAAATTATGAAGACCACAGGAAAGGGGAATTGAAGGCATCTAAAGAACAATTTATTTCTTGGTAAAAGGTAAAAGGCCATAACACAATTTGGTTCTATAAAATAAAATAGTATAGATAGAAAACAAAACGTATTGCATATTGCTGTTTTTAGACTGTAGAATACCGATTTGTATCAAAAGGTAAATATATATCTTGGTGGTATGGCGTGATATTTTTCAAATTATGAAATATGTTGATGCCTTAGCATGTAGGCCTACATGTTATTAACATGCGTGCCTATCCCGGATGTTTAGATCATGTTCAGCTATATCTAGAGAAACCATAACTACATGAGTATCCATTTAAAACTCATGGTTTGGGTTATTTCAAGAAATTAAATCAGGTGTATCATTTTCGGTTGTCATTTTCTTTGGGAATGGAGGGCTATGAATGTGTTATTTTATCGGACGCCCGATAAACCCCCTCTATTTTAAACACCTGATCAAATAGCTAACGTAGCGATCCAGGAAATCTTAGACCTACAACTTGTCCTTGAATTTAGTTTGTTTCATCAATAGTGTAATTTAATATTACAGAGTAAAATACACCAAGCACAAAAAGTCCCTGCCCAGGTGCTTTGAGGTTCGTTAATTCGGAATAGATAAACGGTACCAAAAACTGAGATATACATTGAATGAGCAAATTTCTTTTCCGCAGTTTGATACTTCATTCTATAAAATCGAATGAATACTTTTTAAGTTATGGCGATTTCAATGACCGCGCATAACAACAGCAAAGTTGCACTAGGTATAGGAAATCATTGATTTGAGAATTTTTGTAATCATGTCATAATAAAGCTTAAGACATGATTTCAAAATTCTTACTCTCTAAAACATTGTTTTTGATATTTTGAAGACAAAAGTAGTCCTTAACTTTTTTGGAATAATAAATAAATAAAACACACCTCTGCCATGACGACTGTTAATATCTCATCACGAGATATACTATAATCTTGTAACCGCTGCTCCAAGGTGGGGACTTTCTCCTCAAGACTCTTCACGGCATTCTTCTTCTCTTCCAACTCCTTTGATAACTGTTAGGTAAACACACATCATTTGGGTTAGTAAGTAGCTAAGGCCACAAAAACTCCTCATTCTCATGCCCAGACTGGGACTTACCCATGTCTGTGTCTTTTGACAAGCACCAATCAGACCCCTGATAAGAAATAAATAAATTGACCTGCATTAAGGTTGTCTGACAAGATTTGTAATTGAATAGAGGCAATCTAAACCCGTGGGTATTACCCCACTAATTTGCTTAATGTTTATGTTTTATTTTTTATATACGCGTCGAAGATGAGCAAGTACGGTTTATAAATAGGGTTTGTTCCGTAAATGATAAGCTTAGTAGAATATCAAATATGGTTTTGTCATTGTTTTTTCATCCTCTCCAACCTCGGGTTTCTGAAAATTCTACTGTTTGGAATATTTTCCCTATTACCAAAACCCCCAGTGGCGTAACTAGGGTCTTCAGTTTAGGGGAGCAAGATGGCCACAAGCCTGTACGCAGAAATGTATAACCGCTTGCCTTTTTTTTTGGAGGGACATCAGGGGACGGTCCTTCTGGCATGAGGCCCCTAGTTATGCCCGCAAAGATCTCATTTGAGACAATGTGGCATCCCTTTACCCACATATCACTTTGCGTCACTTAACACTCGTTTCTAAAAAGCCTTATCCGTTTCAATACCTAGTGGCACTTATCCAAACCCAAAGAGTACCTATTTGGCCCACTGTACACAAGGGCGGAAATCCCGGGGGGGGGGGGGGGGGAGGGTGGGGGATTTACCCCCCCCCCCCCCCCACTTTTTGACCTGGGGGATGGTCAATGTAATCATCCCCCCCCCCCCTGATTTTTCACATCTACCAAAAAAAAAGGAAAAAAGGGGGGGGGGGGGGGGGTGGAAAAAAAAAGAAAAAAGGGGAAAAAGGAGAAAAAAGGAAAAAGAGAGCGAGGGAGGGACATAAGAACGTTTGGAGTTTATTGTACGTTGGTTAGGATACATACGCGTAAGTACGTTAAGAATCCATCTTTTGGAGATAACTAATTCACTTCTTTCTGGTATATCTGCCTATTTAAAAAGCCAATATTGATCAGAAATAAAGTGATTGCTTTTCAATAAAATATTGGTCAAAAGTATACCAGATCGCACGAAATGAGTTTGAAAATTGAAAAAAAATTCTACTTCTCAGGGGGGCATATCCCCCCCCCCCACCCTCAGACGCCCACTGTTGGAGCTTTTAAACCATCTATATATACTAAAATCAAGAATATATCAGTATAAAAATGCTCAACTTCTTTCGCGCATTGATAAAAAACAAGATATTTATTGAAAATGAAGTGATGGCCTTTTAATACAATATTCATCAAAAGTATACACCAGATCGCACCAAATGAGTTTGAAAATTGAAATTTTTTCTACTTCTGATGGGGCCACATCCCCCCTCAGGTTCCCCCTGTCCGAGCATAGCTCGGAGTGCCTGGATGGTACCAGCTAAATTTAATTTTTTAGGGGCAAAACTTCCCAAACTTATCATCCCCCCCCCCTACACCTAACAAGAAATTTCCGCCCCTGACTGTACTGTCTTACCTGTGGTGATTTCCACCAATCTACTTCACACGCCTTCTTCAAAGCTCCTCCAATCTGCTCTATGGCTGAATAATGCTTGGCAGTGAGAATGAAGTCTGTCTTGTCTGACTTAGTCGCAGGTAGCGCGGCATCTTCTAGTTCGCGAAGACGTTCCATGATTTGGTTTTGCGAGGTAAGTAGCTGTACGGACTGGCTCGTATCACAGGCTTTGTTGGCAAACTCACATGCGCTGGTCATTTGTGTGGCAAGTAAGTCTATGGATTCATTGATCTCTTTCAATCGATTCATCTCAGCTTGGTACAGTTGTCTCAAGTGGGAATGAGCCTTGTCATGGTGTGAATCTATCAGACTGTGTAGTTTCTGGACAGACTCTTTCATCGCCTTTCCAGTCTTGAGGAAGTTATCAGTTATTTTTGTTTGCATAGTGTCCACGGTTGCACGCTTCATGGTCAATTTTTGATTCATGTTTGCTACGTTTGTGGATGATTGACGCATATCAAAAACTATCTCATCTATGGCTGCTGTTAAATCGACAAGGTCGTGACCCCGATGGTCAACAAGGCCGCATGATGCGCAGACTGAGACATTGCAATCATCATTCTTACAATACAGATTCGGAGGCATAATTGGGTGTTTCTTGCATCGATGTTGTATTTTGGGATTGCATTTCCCTTCTTGTAACTCCTGCATAGTTGAAAGCTTGTGATGACGTAGGGGGCGCATTTCGTTGTGATTGTCAACACATCCTTTGCACAAGAAACAGCCACAATCGTGACAAAAGCCCAAAGCCTCGTATCCCTTGTCACAACTACGACATGAGACTGACGAATTAAATATATCTTGGTATTCTTTTAAGTTCTCAACAATGAAGTCATTTGGCAGACTATCTATAGTCCCATCAGCTAACTTCACAACGATGCGACATTTTGGACAGTTGAATATTTCACCGCTGCCAGCATGTTGTCGTAGGCAATACTTGCAATAGGAGTGTAGACAGGGCAGGAATTTTGCTTGGTGTTCGTTATTGTCATATGGCTCATAGCAAAGAGAACAAGTCAAGAACTGATCCTTGAAATCCTCCTTTTTCTGTGAGGGTAATATTGAGGCAGCCATTTCCTTGTTGTTATAATCAGTCCTAACAGACTCAGTAAACGATAATATTGTTTGTCATAGATGACCAAACGGCCGCTCTGACGGCATTTACCATATAATTGCCTATTACCAAAATACATACGAGTTTGTGGCAGAGAGATAGGGCACCTTCAGCGTGCAATTGAACCGCAATAAGGATCAGAAAATAGCAAAGTGCCAATAGAACACACGCAATATCAACTTAAGTGTGTCACTGCGGTGAATGCTACATGTACATACTCTGAATGAATTTGGGTTCAACAGGTCAAACCATGCACGATTGGTTCTTTTGATTACTTTTACACTACATGAACTTGAATAAAAAAGAAAGCTTTGCCTGTGGTACGCCTAGCTGATCTAAAAATAACAAAAAATATTCCATTAAATGATGTCAACAAAAGAACAAATTACTGTAACATGTGTGTGTTGTCGCAGCATTTTATGGGCTGGGAGGATTTGGGGGAGGGGGTGCCCCGGAAAATATTCAACATGTTTTTTCAGAGCAAACTTCTTTTTTTCAACCAAAGGGCGAATACCTAACACACATTAAAAAGCAAATACTAAATCTTGAATGCTTTGTGACTTTTTGAGACATTATAAAAAGAAAAGAAGACTATCGACCCTCCCTCCCCATCATTTCCTCAGTAGTGGACTGTTTTTTGTTACTAGCCATCCACTTAAGACGGCACATATATATTGAATGTTATAGATAGTATCCGTGATGGACTATTATAATGCTAATTGCTGTCTACTGATGATAGCAAACATGAGGGTAGCTTGGATGACAGGCAAGGTATTATACACTCGTCCAAAGAAGTTCCTTGTCACTTAATAAAGTCCAAATATTTCAAATTAATATTTAATAGGATATATATAATTGTATATCAAAATAAGCAGAAAGTTATCCTCTAACAGCTTAACATGGAATTTAGACATGATCACTCATGCATGGCAGGTACAATTCACTTGACAATGGCGAGGTCTGTGGAAGAAGATTGCAAAAAATTGGATAATCCCTCCATTTAAATGTTAATGTGAATAATTGAACACAATATGAACCATACCATTGCTTAATGAATGTGCTCAGCCATGCATGAATGCGTACATCTTAATTTCATACAGACATGATAGAGAATTATTGTCTGCTTATTTTGACATGCAATTATTTAATTTGTATTTAAATATTTATGTGAAATATTTGAACTTCAATATTTGAACTTCAATGAGTGGCAAGGAACTTCTTTGGACGAGTGTATATACCCTTTGACTCCTAGTTAATCTTATGACTTGTGCATTGGGCAGGCATCAAAGACTTGTCAGAGGGAACCAGATCCTGGTTTAGCCGAAAAATAACAACTTGTTCTATGGGCATACTGGTCCAGGTTTTCTGTCATTTCGGCACAGATGAATACTAACCCACATTTCGAACAGTTTAGGATTCGTTTTGTAATTTTTTTTTTTAACATGGCTACATTTTAAAAAGGATTTTGTTTGTTATACAGTGTCATATGGAGGGAACAAAACACCCGAGCAATCGACCCTATTTGAAAGGTGTGTCAGCCAGTAGATTGTAGAAGAGGATTGCTGTGTTTTGGCACCCAATACATGTGGTGGAACATGTAAAATAGCATGGGATATTAATACAGTATTACATGATTAGTATCATGTCAGAGTAATCTAGAGTACAAGTATCTCATGATTAGATAACGGAATAAAGCGCAACAACAATGACCATGATGACGAAATAGTTTCAGAATGTAGGATATCCCATATTTATTGTTTAAGCTACTGGCCATCCTTGTTTTTTACCTCCCCGACATACACTTGTTCATGAATATCATTTCAGCGGTGTCAACATATAAACTACGTACAGTATTGCGTTGTAATCAGCTGTGACCTGGCTTTCTGGTGGTTCCAGTGGTATTTTGGTGGTTCCCATTGTTTTGGGTTCCGAGATGTTTCAATGCTCAATTAATGTATTTGAGGGGGTTGGGCTGGGGGTGTCGTGAATATGGAAGGGTTGAACTGACAAATAGGCCTTTTTGGATGCTCCCAGTGTTTCAAACAATCTTTAAACCTTTCAGTGTTGATACGCTTATAAAGCTCAATATATCCAGTAAGACAAATCTCAGTGTTAAAAAAACCCAAATATTTCGATAGTGCAAAGGTGTAGAATTATTATTTGTCCATGATGTGATCAATGAAAATGCAATACATGTAATGCTGTAATCCAACTGTTTCGGTTTTCTCATGGCATAATGAATTCCCCCAATTCCAGTAGGACCACAAAAAGTATCGAAACACTTAGAAATGATCCAATATATAACGGCTCGAAAAGGTATGCATTAATCGAAGCAAATAAACAAGTGCATAATTTTGTTCTGCGTATTTTGACACCTCGATCGATGAGATACGATGTTGCGGAGCGGAGTTATTGTCATTTCAATGGTCGTGGGTCCAGTTTCAAAAGTGACAATCATCCTATAGAAAGAGGTTTGCATTACTGTTTAGAATGATCAGATTCGTGATTTTCAATAGGGATGAGTGTCACCTTTGAAACTGGACCCACGATCATTGAAATGACAATAACTCCGCTCCGCAACATCGTATCTCAACGATCGAGGTGTCAAAATACGCAAACAAAATTATGCACTTGGTTATTTGCTTCGATTTATGCATACCTTTTCGAGCCGTTATATATTGGATCATTTCTAAGTGTTTCGATACTTTTTGTGAGCAGTTTAGATTAACTATGTACCCTTTGCATACACATGACAGCAATTTCATGGTTCAATTCACACATCAAGGTCAAATGGCCGTTTCAATTATTGCACTATTCTTTGTATTGTACCCTGCATGTCAATTCAGATTACATGATTCACAGCGTGTCCCTGAAAAGTGCGTCCTAACATTTTGCAATCTGATGCGGTGAATAATGTCATTTTTGTCTCGATATTTCTTGGTAAGAAAGTGTATGATTGTGTTATTTCATTATGTTAATTTCACCAATTTAAAGTACAGAAAACTACTCTTTTTTCGGAAGGTGTATACTTTGAATGTAGTAACTCTTTGAATTTGTATAAGCTCTGCAATTTTGGGTCGAATACTCTATTCAAAATATTGTCTAACCATAACATATTGTCGATATTCATAAATTAGTGTTGAATATTTTACATGTATGCAAATCCAACGCAAATTGTTTCATATGTACATTGGTGAGGTGAGACATGTCAACACCGATTCCCCAGTTTATGGGGGGAAATAATCGGCCCTGATTTGGTAAAAGGGTGTATCTCAAAATACACCCTTTTTTAGTTTGAATCATTTTTCGGTAAATTGAGGATACTGTTTCCATTTATTAACGTCTTAGAATCCAATAATGCTTTGTTTTAAAGATAGCAGGTGCTATCTCACCGTCATTTTATCATTTTACTTTATATGTTTCCACTTTAACGATCGTTTTCTCAAAATGCGATTTTTGAAGATACACCCTTTTGCCAGATCTGTCAATGAAATGCATTTGCCTTTCTGAATTTAGGCAGAGAAGGTATTCTGTTAAGGGACTCAGTATAATAATAATCGAATTAATAGTTTGTGTTAGTAAATCGTCGAAATAGTGATTTTTCAATGGATCTAACAGGCTTGCTCTGACTGAAGTAAAGTTTTCCCTTCTCTCAATGGGTGAATGAATTTCAGTCGTTGGAAGAAATATTTAACTTACGTATACGTCATATCGTATATCTCAAAAAGTCAACAATGTTTTTGTCTCAAAAATTTCACGGATCTACCTTGGGTATATTCTCTTTAAGATTCTTAAGTTTAAAGAGAAGTGATTTGCTTCACTTCAAAAGTCATCAGCTCTCCCGTTTTGTACTCAATTTTTGGGACACGCTGAATTATTTGTGCATAAAATATAAATATATACAAGACTTATGAATTGAATTTATGGCAATATTTCGTGTTACGTTAAGAAACTGAACACAAAAAAGTATACATGTGTACAAATAGTGTTCATTTATCTGCAGATAATTCTAATAACGTGTCGTTGCAAAGAAATCCAATGTTTTCGCTTGCAGTTCAGTATACAGGGCGTGTCAAAAAATCTAATGGTAAACATAATGGGCCGTACTAAAACCATGGTCTAACTAAACGCGTGTCTAACTTAAACGCGAGTTAAACAACGTGTTTAACAAAACACGGTTTTAAACTCCGCGAATCTCGCCCCTCAGGGTGGTCGTGCGTTACTGTATACAGGTATTTATTTTTGTTGTGGCCCTATACAGGTATTTACTTTTGTTGTGGCCCTAATGGAAGCACGTGTATTTTTAATACTACACGATCTGAACGTCAGCTTCCGGCAGGCACGGTTGAGTAATTATTAAAGGCATACAGTTGATGTATGAGTGTAGTTAAACGCGCTTTAATCTACCCATACCCATGTTTAAAGTTGGACACGTTTTAGTGAGTTAGACGCGTATTTAAGTAAAACAAATGTACGAGAATCGCGTTTAGTTAAACGCTGTGTCTAAAGTCAAAGTTAGACGCGTGTTTAGCTTAAAACCGTGTTTAACTACGTACGAGAATACGGGCCAATATATTTATAATGAATAAGTGCAAACATTTGAAATTAATTAGTAGTACTCATGTTAACAATCTTTATAGGAGGGGGCCTATTTTTTTTTTAAACTCTACGACCCCTCCCTCCCCAAGAAAAAAAGAAGAAAAAAGTTTCCAGAACATGTGTATTCACAATACAATATGTCCCCGGTCCCCGGAAATTGTCCATGTCCCTCGAAATTCTGATGCTTCCGCATATATTTTATTGAACCAGTGTCCACCAATCGTAGAATTAATGTTTGTTATAGCAAAAGATCACGATCGTGTAGTGTTAATGAATATGGCCCTTCAATAAAGGCTGCTTGGAGGGCATTTTGAGTAAGCAGACAATTTCATCATTGGATACTTAAAATGGCAGCTTTTCATGATTCTCTGATTTCAAGCTTTATCCCAAAAGTGTCGATGGGGGTACTTATATTGGATATGAGTTTACGACCGATGATGTGCCGCCATAGGGTCCCATTTTTTACCCTCTGGTAAATGGATGACCCCATTCCAAAGCCATTTGTGGTAAATTTATGGGTCTAAAATCCTTAAGTTCGTTATTTTTCACCGACATTTTAGCGAAATCTGTCAAATACATACGAAAAATAGGTCAAGTTTCCCACGAAATCTGGTAAATGTTTGAGTCAATTATCATTTTGCTGACGGCACATCTCTACCAAAAAACTACCCGAATACCCCCAACCCTCAATCGGATGATTCACGGCCTTTTGGCTTATACGATATATCCCTCAGGCCTTAATAAATGCAGGACATGAGTAAAATAGGATTATTATGTGTTTTCTTTTGTGTGCTAGTGCTACCCAAAACCTCAATCTTGATAGGTAAACGTGAATTTGATTTAGTTATACTTCTTTTCATTTATAAAATGTCAATAGTCAACTACGGAATGTAGGTCATCATGGTGCGAATGGACTTCCTTTCATTGGTGTACCATTGATGTGGACATAGAGTAAACCCCAGCATGCGCCATACTGGATTGTGTATGTACCATCCTTGTTGTGCCGTGCATAGCGTGCATCACAATCTTGTGTAGCCTCTACCTTGACACCACCAGTGGTAATCAACTGTCCATTGAAATCTACAGTCTGTACAGTGGCAGTACGTAGGTAATCTAATCCACTTGGTTGTCTTAGTTTAATTGTGCACTGACTTGGATCAACCTGTTATTAAGGATAATAACAACAAAGTAAAGTAATACAAACAAAGAAATAACAAATAAGAACAAAATAGAACAAACTATTAACAAGAAGGTTAAGGCCTCGTTCCATAATACTCTATCACAGCTTTAGGGAAAGCTGTTGGTATTAATAATACTCATACACAAAGCTTTTCCCAGGAAAGCTAGGGAAAGCTGTAGTGATAGAGTATGGAAACGAACTCTTACGACAAATAATTGACAACAAAATAATAACAAAGTAATAACATCAAAATAAACATAACTACAACCAAGTAAATGTTTATATTGCGTTATATTCCATGGAGAATCTAGGCACTCATTTCATTCACTAGTCAGGTTTGCGTATAAAGTTTAGTCTATCCAAATATGTTTTCAGTTTAAACTATGAATATTTGAACCCCAGCATGCGCCATACTGAATATAAAACTTTAAAAAGGTATCGGGACTTTTGTGACACCCTGTACAAGGGTGCTGTTTGTTTCTGAAGTATTAATGTTCGGATGTTGTATTCAATATTCATTTGTTGCCTTTTAAACAGTCATGTTGAGGCTTAAAATAGAAACACATTTGCAAAATTATATTGGTAAATTACTGCACTCATTTATTTAAGTAAGAAATGCGCGTTTTTAAAACTTTGATTTGCTTTGATTTTATTCTTCAAATGAGATCATCATGAATGTATTTTGGAACTGACATTTGAGTACTATTTAGCTCCCGGTGCCGAAACCCCTTAATAGCGTATTTCTGGCATCATTGCTTTCCACCTTAAGTTTCTGATTTGTCCCTAACTAGTAGTCGATACATATCTCCCCAGCCCATAGGCATTGTATGATCTTACCTGTCCAGCAACTTGAGTCTTCTTCTCAATCAATAACCTGGCATTCTCATATGCCTGATTTTCGCTAGCCACTAGTCTCTGGTTCAAATCCTCGATCTCTTTCCTGTGTTTGTCCTTCATGTCTGCCTTCTGGATAAAATAAAAATTGTGTTTTTGAATGAGTCATGTACAAGTCTTCGTCATATTCGGATTCGGGAATTTTGCAAACTAACCCTGTCTAAAACTTTCATTCTATAAAAGTGATATTAGGTCTAAAAAGGCTAACGTTTTAAATAGGCCCAGGCCTGACCATCTTATGAAAATAACACGATTGTGAGGCGGCATTCACAAATACTTCATTTTAGAAGATAAAAGCACCATTAGAGGATTAAAAACCAGTAAATATACCAAGACAGCTCCCAGCGTGAAAAAAGAACAAGAACTAGTGAAAACTAATCAAGGTTTTGAATATCTTAAGAAAAATCAAGACGGTAGTCACAAATCTATATTTATCTGATGGCGAATGTACATTTTTGTTGCTCAAATGTTATGGTACATTGGTGGCCGTCTCACAAAGTGGCCAATCTTGAATTTACGTTAAGATCTTTAAATAGTACTCGGCTTGACAGTACTCTGGACATACAAATTACACTTAACAAGATTCCTTGGAAAGCTTGTTTACTTTATTATCATATTAAAACATTTTCAGGAAGTATCCTTCCTTTGCCGGACAAAAGTAATGTTATGACTCAGTCTGTTTGAGAGTCATTCCCACAAACCCTACCCCGGATTTGTATAAGCATGATAAAATGCGCAATAGCTAATCGGCTTTAATTGTTGTGTGCTAGGCTCATTGTATTTCAGTACAACTCTACTAAAGGTGCCGATAAAACAGCGTACCTGCGACAACTTTGCTTTTTCACTTGTCACTTATTTAGCTTTCTGATTTGACACTACCCAGTAGTCTATACGTATCGGTTATTACGTATGTAAATATTCCCCGTCGCCCACAGGTGTTGTATAAATTATGATCTTACCTGTCCAGCAACTTGAGTTTCCTTCTCCTTCAATAACCTGGCATTCTCATAGGCCTGTCTTATGCTAGCTAGTAGTCTCTGGTTCAAATCCTCCATCTCATTCAAGTGCTGTTCCTCCAAGCCTGCTATTCTCCTATCTCTACTCTTTAACTCCTCGCTATCCTCTGTTATCTTAGTATTCAGGTTAGCAATTTGTTGCTCTAAGGTAGCGATTTGTTCACTACTGGAACTTCTTAAATCTGACAGTTCTTTTATGATGACTTCTAGTTTATTGTCGAAGGCTTCTTTCTGTTCAGGTAATAGGAAAGATAAAATTAAAATTGAGGGGATGAATTAGGTAGGATAGTATGAGTGGCCATTTGGCCATAGTATAAACGAAATGTGTATGAAAATACGTATTAGGTAACACGTAGTACGCGTAAGGTAACACGTAGTACGTGTAAGGTTAGACGTCTAAGATGTATCTCAAAATGTGTAAGATAAATTAATACGTCTAAGGTTACACGTAGTACGCGTAAGGCAACACGTAGTACGCGTAAGGTAAAATGTGTGCAATATTTCATAAGACTGGCTTATATAATAGCAGAGGTAGGAGTTAGGTGTAGAATGTATTGAATGACCCTCGTATCTCCCCACAAACATGTTTTGTGTATATATGATCTTACCTGATCAGCAAGTTGGGTCTCCTTCTCAACCAATAACCTGGCTTTCTCAGAGGTCTGTTGTTCACTAGCTAGTAGTCTCTGGTTCAAGTCCTCTATCTCTTTCATGCGCTGTTTCTCGGTTATCCTCCACTCTCTATTCGTTAACTCCTCACTATCTCCCGATATCTTAGTATTCAGGTGAGCAATTTGTTGCTCTAAGGCAGCGATCTGTTCGCTACTGGTAAATCTTAAATCAGACATTTCTTTGCTGGCGACTTCTAATTTCTTGTCAAAGGCTTCTCTCTGTTTATGTAAGGGTAGAAGAGTTTTAAAATATCATTTAAATTTAGGGATGGGTGGTTGTTTTTCTTTTTTCAAAATTGTCATAATGTGTTTGGAAAATTTAAAATTGTAAAACAATCTAAGGAAGGAGATTTACAACCAGTCAAGAAATATGGCTACCTGTAGTGAAAGCGACAATGTTTCGTGCGTTTTGTCCGAATCCCGAAAAAATATCCAATTATGTGGCTTGGTATTGATCTTTTGCTTCTTCTGGAAAGTTAATCTGCTATGGATATATAAACTGCTCAAAAGAAGTTAGGAATATTTTGTAAGCACAAGATTTTCAAATATTTCAGGATATGTTCATTAAGTGTTATATATCCATGTACAGCTGATGTGTTCATCTTTACAATGATACCAAATTTGAAGCAATCCCTTGCTCCAGTGCTCAGCTACTTGCTTGAGAACATGAGGAGGTCACAATCTGAATGTGCCAACATCAACACATTTCGTGCTCCAAAGAACATCTTTGTCGTCTGTTCATATAAATTCAATGGTTTGAGGAAATCTTATGAACAGCTCCTTTTGAAAATCTCCACTATTTTATTGTTTTACATCCCACAACAATTTACTAAATTATCCCTCCATTGTTCTTTATCGTTTCTTGTTTTCTAAGGTATATTATTGCGGATTTTGCTAAATAAAAGCGTATTTGAGATGGTCCCTCCTTGTTTGTATATAGGAATTCAGATCTAAAAAAGAGTGTCAAACAGATATAAACGTGTGTGTTCTAACTATGTGTCAAGTGTTATCTGTTTTTGTGCTTGCATTGCCGAGATATACGCAAATATATCAATCAACCCATATTCAACATATTGCATATCCAGCCAAATAATTGACACATTTCAGTCAGTGTCTGAAACCTATTGTGTTTATGTTAATGGCGTTACATAACCAAAGGTATCTAACAATCCAAAAGTGTATTATTTGAAAGACAAAGGTTCATACTTTGTATTGATCACATACTCCCTCAATAGAATCCTTCATGCATCCCATACCATGATCAATTTCATTATTTATTGAACGACCGTCGTATATTGACCGTCGCATTTCCCCCACAAACATGTTTTGTGTATGATCTTACCTGATCAGCGAGTAGGGTCTCCTTCTCAACCAATAACCTGGCTTTCTCAGATGTCTGCTTTTCGCTAGCCAGTAGTCTTTGGTTTAAATCGTCTATCTCTTTTCTGCGCTGTTTCTCCAGGTCTGTTATCCTCCATTCTCTATTCGTTAACTCCTCACTATCTTCCGTTATCTTAGAATTCAGGTGAGCAATTTGTAGCACTAAGGCAACGATCTGTTTGCTACTGGTACATCTTAAATCAGACATTTCTTTTCTGGCAACTTCTAATTTCTTGCCAAATGCTTCTCTCTGTTGATGTAAGAGTAGAAGAGATAAGATACAATTTAAATTTTGGAAATTGGCGGTTGTTTTTCTTATCACAATTCTCATAATATTTGTTGGGAATTAATAAAATTGTAAGAAATCTAAGGAAGGGGATTTACCACCAGTCATGAAATATGGCTAGTGAAAGCGACAACGTTTTATGCGCTTAGCCCGAATTTACCAAAATATCCAATTATGAGTTTAGCCAGCAGGTGGCTTGGCTTTTAAGTTTGGCTTCTTCTGGAAGGTTAATTTGCTATGTCCCTTCATGGCTATATATACGAGGATGGCCAATAAGTAATGAGTGATTCAATTGAGGGATAGTGCTATCAATACATAGTATGAACCTTTGTCTTTAAAGCAATATATTTTTGGATTGTTAGATACCTCTGATTATGTAACGTCATTAACATAAGCACAATAGGTTTCAACTACTGACTGAAATCGGTCAATATTTGGTTTGATATGTAATAGGTTGAAATATGGGTCGATTGGCACCTTGCGTGTATCTCGGCAATGCAAGCACAGAAACAGAGAACATTACATACTTAGAACACACAATAATCTCTGTTTGACACTTTTTCAGATCTGAAATCCTTAATACAAACAAGAAGGGAACACTCGAATACCCTTTTTATGAAGCAAAATCCGTAGCAATAAACCATAGAAAACAAAAAAGGATAAAGAATAATGGAGGGATCATAATTGAGAACATTTTGTGGGATGTCAAGAAATAATAGTAAAAAATTATGTGACGATTACTTCAACAATATACATAAATAGTAGTAAATAAGAGAGGTTGTGGCAGCAATATTTGATTGATACATCAATGAATATCCTCATTTTGATTATTTAGCAGTGTCCAAAGTGTATGCACTTTAAGCTAATGCCATTGGCGTCATGGTTCATACTTAGAGATCCAAAAGTGTATTGTTCGAAAGACAAACGTTCATACTTTGCATTGATCACAATAACCTTCAATTGAATCACTGATCACTATCGTTACTTATTGATCGACCACCGTTCATATCAAATGTCACAAACGGTTCTTCCAAACACGAACCGGGAAAATAAAGAATGTTAAGGTAGCCTTTGCGAAATAAGAGTACATTTCTTTTGTATAAACACATGTTGCTGTCACAGTTCAAAATGGTTAAATCAGACCTGACTTGGTATAAAGACCTGCTATAAAGCGCCATTAGTGATTAATGATGTCCCAAATAAGCAAATAGTGTATTCGCGCATTCATTGCAAAATACATCTTTATAGATTGAGCCGGGGTATTTCCGGTCTGAGTATTTAAAAGTTCATAATGGCGATCAGGTGATTTTACGCATGCAATGTTTGCATTGAACACGTGGTGACAGTATCGGAATAATGATTTTTGCCTTGCACTCTCGGGAGTTGAATATCTAAAAAAATAAAGCCTGGTTAGTGGTGAATGTAAAATATAATGATCGTATTTTTTTGTACCAATAAAAACGTACCCAGTGACGCACCCAGTGACGCACCCAAGTAAAGTGACTGACATTGACGCACCCATTCGTCAATATTGTGACAGACCAACGGCTACCCATGACGTTCCCTGCGTCAAGAATGTGATGGTAAATGACAAATCCACGACGCACTTCACCCTGGGCCGTATAGCGCGTCATGTGCATTATAGCTGAAACTATTTTTGGCACACGTAATTATCGAATTCATGACGATTTAATAGTAAATCAGCATGGAATTCATTTATTAATCATAGCCGGAAATTGTTGTATATACGAGGGTCATTCAATAAGTTCTTCCTCCTACCTCATAACTTTGCTATTATATAAGCCAGTCTTATGAACTAATTCACAATTGTATCTTTGAAATTCGGCTATAACAGAAACGGAAAATTAGATTTAAAAAATGCAGCTTTTTCGGTTTTTTCTGTTTTGTATGGTTAGTTTTAACAGCATGATTTAAATACTAGAAATGGAAAACAATGAATGATTTCCTGAATATATTACAGTACTATCATGTATAAATACGATATTAACTCGTGTAGCAATATCAACTCGTGTAGGCTTGCAAATGGTGTAATATCAAATGTACTGCAGTGCTATACCTTTGGCATACTGGAATACTGTTAATCAGTCAAATGTTAGACGTTACAACGTACATATCGACCGGGCTATGTTACTTTTAAGGTTTGAGATTGACACCCTCCCTGGAAGAAAGGTTCAGCGACGGCCCTGGTGTTACCAATTTTAGGTTTAGATCAAATATTTGATTTTTTAAAAAGAAATTCCCCCTTCCCAATACAAATTATTGTAAAACTAATGCATTTAAAATGTGGCGTTGGCGCCGGATGCTAAGGATCACCTGGGTCATGAAGATAACCAATGCAAATGTGCTACAGAGGGTTGGTGTGAAGACAAGGCTTCACAAACTTTTTTTTTATTTCGGTCATACTACCAGACGCCAAAGAAACTGTCTAGAGAAGGCGATCATGCAAGCCAAGATTGGTTGGGCATCCTACTTCAGTCATTTATCGGAAGTGCGTGTCATCACCAAAGTAACGAACTGTCAGTCATGACAGAAAGACGTAATAACCAACCATGTCCAATACTCTAGTTTTTGTTTTTGACAAGATTTCAAAATGTTAATTCTCTAAAATTTTGTTGTTATTGATGATATATTGAAAGAAGGTAGTCATACATTTTTATGGAATAGTTAGTAAATAAAACAAACCTCTGCCGTGATGACTGTTAATATCTCATCACCAGATATGCTATGATCTTGTAACTTCTGCTCCAAGGTGAGGAACTTTTTCTTAAGATTCTTCATCTCCAACTCATTCGATATCTGGTAAGTGAACATACATAATTTTGGTTAGTAGCTAAGGCCAACAGAACTCCTCATTTCATACTCGGACTGGGACTGACCAATCTGTGTGTCCTTTGATAAGCAGTCATTAGACACCTGATAAGAAAGAGAGAAAAAATGACCTGCATTTAGGTTATCTGACAAGATTATTATTTGAATAGAAATAAACCCGTTTGTGTTATCCCACTTATTTTCTGTAAATATTAAAAAAACTATAAAAAAGGTAACAAATCATGGTAAAGGACGCATACTCTAAATAGAGCCTCATATAGTGATATGTACAAAATAAGTGATATTATAAAACCCTATTGGGCTATTCCATTTATTAATGGTACACCCCCTATAGAAGGCATGGGAATCCCAAAATATTTGACACTTTTTGAGCGTGGGAATTCCCAAAAAATAATTCCATATTCCTCTCGAAGGTATAGAAGGCATGGGAATTCCCAAAAAAATATCACATCTTGGCCGTGGGAATTCCCAAAAAATAAATCCATATTCCTCTTGAAG
>CM069459.1:41602316-41690421 GCA_035610835.1 Ophiura sarsii | reverse complement strand
AATAATTATTTGTTTTAATGAATTTGGGATATTCTTGAGACATTTATATTAGTTAAAAGGAAAACATTTATAAGAATATTTCAGTGATTTAAGTTTTCCGCATTGATACAGTTAATTTAGAGTCCAATTAGCTTGACAAATTCTAGGTTATGATGAAATGAATCGAACTGTGTAGTGGGCCCATGTCATGTAGGGGTGCTATGAGAAAGTACAGAAGAGAATTTGGATGGCTCCATTGAATATGAAAGTAAAGGTGTCCAACTTAAACTAAATTTCCATCCAAAATATCCTATTTTTAAGATGAATAAAGAGATCAAGTGTCAATATCTTTGATGCTGTAGGAAACTTGATGTTATTAATGAGAAGAGATTCAGCAACACATTTGTTCAACTCGTAGGGGAATATTACACTCCAAATGTATGGGACGATTTTTGACACCATAGCCAAGTTTCCTAATACTTGTGGTTGCTAGTGTTAGGATATAATCAAAACAGTTTTGTTATCTGTTCAGGTTCAAATGTTTTATGCATATTCATTAAAATTTAACAAAATCATCACCTTCATTCGACCCTTCTTCAATAATGTTATTCTTGGATCGATAAAAATCTATCATATTTCCATAAAATTTGTATAATTTGTCATCAAACCATGTAAACTGTTTCTAAACATTGCCCATATCTCTGAAATGTGGGCTCTTATGATTAGAATTAAACGAGACCTTAGATTGGTTTAAAGTAACAGTAAAACTGTTCACATGCAATCAGCATGCAAAAGGCTGGCTCACATAGTAGCGGTAGATAACCAACGGAGGGCGACGGACGTGAAAATCACTAAATGTTGGCGGCAAAACGACGGCAAAAGGGGAAAGGCTAGATTCGTTGACGGGTGGGAACGACCTTCAGCGACAACACGACGGCAAGGGACGAATGGCTGCGGCAGGGAACGGAGTCTAGCGACCAAAATCGGACGTTGTCTGAGCGGCGAGTGACGATGTTTCGACGGAGCCCGGCAACAAGGAACGAGGTCAGACGGGTGGCAGCGGATTGGCTGGCTGCTGGAATGGCTGCTGACGGTGGGTTGCGGCGACGATGACGATGTATGTGTGTGGGCGGGTCGTATAAGTAGTTGAGTTTGGCGTTCCCACTCTTCACAACGTTCTGTTCATCCACTCAGACATACGCTGTGCTGGGCTGGAGAAGAATCTACTAAATAAAAATTTAAAATCGTGGACCATCGTTACAAAATCATAACCCATCGCAGATCACCGTTGCAATGCCGCAGGTACTCGCAAACGACCCGCCATCAACAGTCACCCGTCACCCTCCGGCCAAAATTCGCAATCCATCGTCGCACCAAGGTCGTTACAATTTCATTACTTGCCGGTTGCCGCAAAGTTTCGTCAGGGTTCGAAATGCGACGTCACTTGCCGTTGTTTTGCCGTCAATGGTCGTTGACAACGACTACCAACGAAATTGTGACGACCTCAAAACGACTAGATACGCACCTAGAACGAATTTTTTGCCGCCACAAAATTTTCAACATGCTAGAGGATTCGTCAGCGACAACTGACGGCAACACACGATGATTTGCGGGAAATTCAAAATTGCAATCCGCAGCTTACCGTAGCTTGCCGTTGACCCCCTCTCCGTCATAGTGTGAGCCAGCCTTATGTAGCCTTTTAACTTTTAAGGCGGACCCGAGCCGTTTGTTTGAGTCTGGTCCCATCAGGACCCAAGCGTGTGTCCGCTCGGACCGACCTTGTAAACAAACAAGCATCACCGTACATACTCTTTGCTCTTTATAATCATATTTTGTCTGCAGTCGCTGCTGCTTGCAATTTTTTTACAAACATCTGCCACTAGATAGAAAAGTTTACTGAGGGTCAAAGTTGAATTTTTCTGCCTAAACATTATCTTTTCTTAAAATCTAGCAACTATTTTATAACATTTTGACATATTATCCATAAGAAAAACATTTGGTAAATGTGCCAATAAACAATTGTGTATTTAACCAGAGTTTAACCCCAAAAGCTTGACCTGTTTGTGAGTGAGCTTGTGTATTGTCTTCATTAGTGGCACATTTTCCGCCAAATGTTACCATTATTTTCGAAATGTTGCCAATTGGACATAACATTCGGCAAATACAAGTTGTTCATTACATTTTGCAAATATTTATCAAATGTTGCGGAAACAAAACTTATCCACGTGCTCAAAAGATAATGAGGTACTTTAATACAGATAACTTAAACTGGTTCAGAGGTCTTGCTGTATTCAGATGTTATAGGTATCTATTTCAGCGTAGACAGAAATATTGGTAATATATCCATATCGAAAACGTTAAAACCGTGTAAAAACAGCGTGTAAAATCGTGTAAAATCGTGTAAAAACGTGTACAAACGTGCGAAAACATGCAAAAAAAAATCTGTTTTGCCCCCTCCCCCCCCCCCCCCCCCCGCCTATTAAGAAATCCTGGATCCGCCCCTGTTATAGTTGTCTTCATATCTTATCTTAACGGTCTATATTTCCAAACTGTTTTGCCGTCAACATGTCCTTTTTGATGAGACTGTTCAAATATTGAGATTCATATCTAACTGGGTCAATTTAATTCTCATAAAATGTAATACTTTAAAAGGGACCTGTGGTGATGGGGAAAATAGAAAGCAGTAGAGCTAGCAAAATATCATTTTTATGAGTGTTTTTTGAAATTGACAGCAACAAAGTTTGGCACTGGTAAAACTATTAACCGATGTGGGGGGGAGGGGGGGGGGGGGGGTGGGGTGGGGGATTCACGAGGCCATGTGAAAACACAGACTATTATATAACAGCGTTACATTTCTTGCCTTTTTTATCAAATCAAGGTTATGGTGTTCTACTTAACTAAAGGGAACCATACTGCAATATGTGCATCTTTTAAGAGCAGATATGCCAGTCGGCACCACTCGAAAACCGTCAAAATGTTGAAAAAAAGTCATGAACATGCATAAAATTAGGCACAATTTTTTTTAATTTGGTTGGCGAAATAAATTTCACTTAAAGGGGCATTAAGAGATGTGGTGGAGGCAGCGCCCTCAATTACAAAAATATATGATAAAAACTGGGATTTGTAATCAATAAATGCTGATCGGACCCGATCAGCATTTTACATGGTTAAGGGTGGTATTCCAACATATTTAAAACATTGTTTTAATCAGGACCCAAGCGTGTGTCCGCTCGGAGCGACCTTGTAAACAAACAAGCATCACCGTACATACTCTTTTCTCTTTATAATCATATTCTGTCTGCAGTCGCTGCTGCTTGAATTTTTTTTACAAACATCTGCCACTAGATAGAAAAGTTTACTGAGGGTCAGAGTTGAATTTCTCTGCCTAAACATTATCTTTTCTTAAAATCTAGCAACTATTTTATAACATTTTGCCTATTATCCATAAGAAAAACATTTGGTAAATGTGCCGTGTAAAAACAGCGTGTAAAATCGTGTAAAATCGTGTAAAAACGTGTAAAAACGTGCGAAAACATGCAAAACAATCTGCTTTGCCCCCCCCCCCCCCCCCCCCCCCCCCCCGCCTATTAAGAAATCCTGGATCCGCCCCTGTTATAGTTGTCTTCATATCTTATCTTAACGGTCTATATTTCCAAACTGTTTTGCCGTCAACATGTCCTTTTTGATGAGACATGGTTAAGGGTGGTATTCCAACATATTTAAAACATTGTTTTAATCAATTAGTTTTGCTGGTTTTTTTTAGTAGAAACAACAATAATGGCAATTTTAATTGTTGAATTCTGTAGTAAATTAAAAAAAATTCAACATGACATTGTGTCCCTTTAATGCGTATGTTGTGTGCCTTGACCCTTGAGAATAATAACAATCAATGCACTTGTGCAGATTTTGATATGCACACAATAGCACTCTCCTATTGGGTCACACACATTTGTTTCCAATCTACACATAAGTGTTTATTGACATATGTATTTATTAACAAAAAACAATCAGTAATGCCCCCTCACGCCCCCCCCCCCCAAATATATATATATATATATATATATATATATACTTGTAGATCAGACTCTCTGAGCCTACCTATCTCCATGCAATAAAATAGTGCTCAATGCTATGCAGCAGAGCGTGAATAAATTAAAGTCAAATGGACGAGTTGCTACTCAGAGTTTCATGCTACTGCATTCGTCAGGCAACTGATTTTTGTTATTCCGTGCTGAAGTAAACAAACAAAATACGCGGGCGTCGGAAGTTCGGCGAAGATCGTGGTAGTGCGCGCGCGACTTGCCCTACGCTCCTGGCGCAGGGCGCTCATTCATAGGCGTTGTGTTAGTCAGGAGTGGTTTGAGAGATAACATTTGTTCTCATGACGGCATTTATATATATACAAATTCCGATCTTTTGTTAAGTAGAAACCGCTTGTCGGCGTTGATGATGGTTAGCTTCTCTGATAGACATACAGCGTGTTTTTATTAAGCAAACCGGCTTTTACCCGTCTTATAAAAAGCAGGATAAAAGCCGGTTGCTCGTGTGAGAGACGTGTTTTTATTGCAGTTCGATAAACAAACTTGCCGGCTGCCGCTGACCTCATTATAATAAATGCCAGCGAAAGGTCATACACATCTGATCATGCATCGTGTGCCCACTTCCGCTTTTCCACCGGCAAACGCGCTGAGCAGAAACCGTGCGTGTTTATACTGACGAAAGACTGCTTTTCCTAACCGGTTTCAACCGCTATTATCCTTGGTTTCGAAGGATAAAAGGCATCTAAAATCCAGGAGAAATAAACCGGTATGAGCGGGCAAATGCCGGTGGTGGTGTGTTTTTACTGGGGGATTTTAATCCGTTAGCAGTCATATGCCTGCTTTTTTTCTTCAGTAAAAACACGCTGATAGACATGACAGGTCGCAGCGTTTGGTACCGTTATCATACGCGAGAGCCCGAGAGATGATGAAATATAAAAGAGCAACATCACAAAATCATAATCTGTGACCAATACCAATGTTGAATCGATACCCATTCAAATAACCCGCCAAATGTGTAGGTTATTCTCCCGGTTATTCTTTTACCAGTGAAGCGTGTATAAGAGGTCGTGCATTTAATTGATCTGAACAACGAATACTACGGGACGATGAGGTTTTGTTACGGGCATACATGAGTGATGTGGATTCCACACCAGTAATTAATGTCAGTCATTGCATAAGTCAATCAAACTTTTTTATCAGCTGGGCATCCTGTGGCCCATTGATTATAGAATTAATCAGAAATGGTACTTATTGCTCCTAAATGATTCAAGTTGTAGTTTAATCCTGATTTTAGGACTATTACCTAATACCACAGTGCAAAAAGAAATATTTTCAATGCATTTTGTATGTTTTTCGATGCATTTTGATTGTAAATGTTCTGGTAACACTTTCGGGGAGACCATATAATTAAATTATCAAGGATATCATGAAATTTAAGGAAAATGTCAAATTGAGAAATCCAGTCGCTTTATAAGCGAGGAAATGGGCCTTTTGTAACCACCATTTTACATGTAAATGCATATGGAAACCATTTGGTGGCGTGAAATCTGAATGAGTGCTCTTTGCTGGTGTGTAAATATCGTCCACCTTCATTTTTCTGATGATATTTTGATAGGTCTGCTACCAAAGTGCATGAAATTCACTGAGATCAGGTCCAATTTGACAATTCCACTACAAAACTATGGTAAGATATAAGGGCAAAATATTCGATTTCACCATGATTTCAGAAGCAAACGATACAGGTATATGACAGGCAGATTACACGATAAAAGTAGCCTACCGAATTCAGCAGTCTTGTCGTCATCATCAATAACAGCGTAACAAAGTGAAATGATTTGATTTATAAGCTTACTACATTATCCCATTACTAAGCTTCGATGATCATATTAGAAGCTCAAATAATGATAAATTGCTGCCTTGAAGTATACTCGCCTTGCAAACAAGATCAATCGGAGTGTTGGTGGAAAGTGAAATTAAGATTATAAGGTGGTGTCTTTTTTAAGCTATGTTGTTGAAATCAGTCTTAAAAAGATTAGTCTAGATCCCTATGCCAGAGACCTGAGATCAAGCTCTATCTTGAAACAGCTATTTAATGACCCAGGTTAGTTTTGTGCTGAATCAAGGCATACAATATCGGCTAGTTGAATCGATAAAGCTTCAAAATTCAACAGTGTTTGAAGGATACATTGCCTAGCTATTGGATTTTGAAGCCTACTTTGAATTCTAGCCTAAATTAGTGTTATGTGTGCAAGTGAGGTTAATTAGGGACATATTTTCTATTGCTACATCTAATAGATTCACTTGCCAGTCATAAATTATCCCCCGATCAAATCATCATGCCCCCCTCCCCCTTTATAAAAAAAAATACAAAAAAATACCAAAAAAAATACAAAAAAATATTAAGGGGTCTAGAGGGTTTCAGTATCCATGTTCAAAAATCCAAAGGCAGGATTACAATGCACTTTTAAGTGCATTGTAATCCTGCCTTTGGATTGTTAAAACATGTTTAAAGAAATGTTTCGACGTATCTCACAGCATCATCATAATTATATATTGTCTTCCAATTTTCACTTCTGAAATGTATAAAATCGGATTTAAAGTCCAGTATGTAATTTGCGTGAAAAATCATGAGCTTTAAAGCATTCTGTTATTATAGCTATTTTATCCGATAATGATAGGGCATGTTTAACTACACTTGAAGATGCGCTATGCAGGTGTGATAAATGTATATTGTGAATTTCCATGATCGTCCATGTAAAATATTGACAAATATACCGAATAAAATCCCATTGACTTAAAAGTCAATGGGATTTTATTCGGTATATTTGTCAATATTTTATTTAATAGGCTTTCAACTTGGGTTGGAGTAACAACCATGACAACGGCAATTATCCAAGCAACCAGTCATCTGTTGTAGGAACAGGAATACGACATCTACTGTGTACAACTTGACTCGGCTATAACGAGAGAAAAAAGAACAATCGGTATTCGCTATAGATATTCGCTCTGACACTATACATCATCTTCATGGCCGTAGCGTATAATACGTATCGCGATTCTCGACGAGATACATGTATGTTTGTATTATTACCAATATTATTGTTGTCGTGTGTGTATTATAAGAGATCCAAATTGATTGTTAATAACTAGTTCGCAAATAATATTTGTGAGTCAAATCATTTAAGCATATACAATCATTGATTGTATTATTTGGTAGCTTTGTTTGGACATACTTGATTAAACTAGTTATATTTTAGATCAATTGGTTGGATTTGTTTCAACAAGGAAGAAAAGCAACTTCCTCATTTGAAATAGTTAATTGAAATTCATATTTGCAATTGTTGCTTTTTATGACATCTATTGTATTTGTTAATATAATTTATGAATAGTAACGACATGTTCTATATTTGTAATTCTTCTAAATTATTGAAGAGTAGTGCAAATGTCGTTGATATAATAACCTCTTTTGTTCCCAGTATAGTGATCGATATTAATTTGCAACTACTTTAGGTATTTGACATTTTCATGCTACGCTTGTCAGATGCCAACTCACAAATTGAGATATACAATAACTATATTCATGAATTTAGCATTCATTCATCTAGTTATTTACAAACACTAGTTTCAGCATATTATTACTATTCTCTAATCGCCTGCTGAACCTAAGTTTGACTTTCCGTATTCATAGTTATGTTTAAAAAAGATATCAATTGATATACAGTGTATGGAATGTTAACCAATGTTCCTAATATTAAATGCTGTATGTATTTATCAAACCAGACGTATCGTTGTATATATATATCATTGTAAACCATTATGCTGTATGACATATACCAAATGATGAAGAGTTAAAATTAAATTTAAATTTGTTGTGTAAATAATAAGTTGTCTTGATGTGCGATCCCTAGTATTTTATAAGTTTCAGTATTTAAGGGTTGAGTGAACCAAAATAACTTCAGTTTCGTATGAAGTTGACAATATACGCATGATTTGTCGTGTAAACGTCCCTCATAAAAGCACAATAACACTGACAACGTCTGGAAATCTAGGTTATCCAAGATTTAGCGCTTAGGCTAGTAGATTAATCATGTTAGCATTATACCCCTACGGAGTCAAGTTATATTTTCACAAATCTACATCATCAGTGTTATTGCATTGATTTGTTTTCTTATTTTTCTCCCCACAACACATAAGCGTTTATTGAAGAAGCCACGTTTCTCAGAAAATTATCCAGTACCTCCTAACTATGCCATGAATCTGGTCACCACTCACTTTAATAAACATGCATTATGCACTATTCATTCAAATATACATGTACCACAATCAACATTGTTTTTGAAGAAAAAAACCCTCCCACAAGACAATATTGTGGGAAATTATTGAACGAAACCAGCTTCTGTACACAATTACAGTTACTTCTTAGTCATTGGAAAGATTTTCACGTGACAATGGCATATGGGTTTTTTTACATTAGGGAAGGGGCGGGTTTGATGTTTGTCGAAAATGTCTTAAAGTAGTAGCCTGCCGGATACCTTAAAGTTACGCGCGGGCAAAAGGTTTGCCATTTCAGAGCCTAAATTTGTCACATGATCAAAATTAAACAAATCAAGATATTTTAAAAATGGTCAAATATGCCCAAGTATCTTTTAAGGGGACTGATTAGGGGGCAGGGGTAGAGCTATCTTTGATTATTTATTTGTGTATTTATTCATTCATTTATTAGGATGGCCCATGCCGTATGCTGGAAAGGATCTTTGAGTTGTATTATTATGCTATCCCGTTTAACATGTTTAACACCCTCACTATCTCCCCCATCTATCCTCACCCGCTGTACACATGGCATACTTGTTACATCCACTGACCAATCTTCTGGATCAAGATGCACATAATTATAATTAAGATGAAATCATTAATAGTTGAGATATCAGGAATCAGTAATATAAATATCATCAATATGTGGTCATGGAAACAATCAAAACAAGTCTACAATGCACTGTTAAAACACAATGATCTAAGTTTGTTGTGATGCATGGAACTTGGACTCCGTACAGAGTGCAGTAAATATCAGCACTTGAACTTGGTTAGATTACAATCACATGAATTACCGCGCGGCATCATCGCGGGGTAATCATACCAATAATACGGTCTCAGTTAATTTCATCCCTTCACATCTTTATATATATACTTTTCAAAATTAAAAGAAAAATCAATCCGTATTCGACCCTGTTTACAAATTTACCTGTGTTTAACCCTTTTTTTTAAAACCTCAAACCCCTATTTTTAACCAATTTACTTTGTACCCAATTTTTAAGTTTAATTCTTCAAACCCTGCCCACATTATGTGTGGCACCCCTAATCAATTACACATACCCCGCTCAGCATTTATGGTCTGTTAAAAACACTATCCCAATTTTGTTCACGAAACACAGTTTCCAGCTATTTTCCTGTCAACTTTTACAAGAACGAGAAGAAACGATGGCTGCCTCAATGTATACCTCACAAAAACAGGAGGATTTCAAGGACCAGTTTTTGACTTGTTCTATTTGTACTGAGCTGTATGACAATAACGAAAGACAAGCCAAATTTCTGCCCTGTCTACACTCCTATTGCAAGTCTTGTCTACGACAACACGCTGGCAGGCGTCCAAGGTTCAACTGCCCGAACTGTCGCATTGTTGTGAAGTTAGTTGACGGAAATATCGACAGCCTGCCAAATAACTTTATTGTGGAGAATCTGAAAGACTTCCATGATATCTTCAATCTGGCAGTACCTTGCAGTAATTGTGACGAAGAGGATCAAGCTGTAAGCTTTTGTCATGATTGCAACTGTTACTTGTGTAATAAATGTGTGGACATTTTTCACAAGCGAGTTTTTCGCCATCACAAGATTTCTACCATGCAGGAGTTACAGGAAGAGAAAAACAACCCAAAACTGCAACAGCGATGCAAGAAACACCCAACTATGCCTCTAAATCTCTATTGTAAGAATCCTGATTGCAAAATCCCTGTATGTGCATCATGCGGTCTTATTAACCATCGTTCACGAGATTATTGATTTAACATCAGCCATTGGTGAGATAGTGGCAGTTATGCGTCAATCATCTACAAACGTAGCTACCAGGAATCAAGAACTGACCAAGAAACGTGCATCAGTGGACACTTTGCAGAAAACTCTAAATGGTAACTTTAACAAGACAGAAAAGGCGATGCAAGAATCTGTCAAGAAACTACACAGCGTGATAGATTCACACTTTGACAAGGCTCAATCCCACTTGAAACAACTTTACCAAGCTGAAATGAATCAATTGACAGAGCGCAACGAACCCATAGACTTACTCGCTTCACAAATGACCAGCGCCTGTGAGTTTGCCAACAAAGCCTGTGATACGAGCCAGTCTGCGCAGCTACTTACCTCGCAAAACCAAATCATGGAACGTCTTCGCGAACTAGAAGATGCCGCGCTACCTGCGACTAAGTCAGACAAGACTGACTTCATTCTCACTGCCAAGCATTATTCAGCCATAGAGCAGATTGGAGGAGCTTTGAAGAAGGCGTGTGAAGTAGATTGGTGGAAACCACCACAGGTAAGACAGTGCGCCTGTGAGTTTGCCAACAAAGCCTGTGATACGAGCCAGTCTGCGCAGCTACTTACCTCGCAAAACCAAATCATGGAACGTCTTCGCGAACTAGAAGATGCCGCGCTACCTGCGACTAAGTCAGACAAGACAGACTTCATTCTCACTGCCAAGCATTATTCAGCCATAGAGCAGATTGGAGGAGCTTTGAAGAATGTGTGTGAAGTAGATTGGTGGAAACCACCACAGGTAAGACAGTACAGTGGGCCCAATAGGTATTCTTTGGGTTAGGATAAGGGCCACTAGGTATTGAAACGGATAAGGCTTTTTAGAAACGAGTGTCAAGTGACGCGAAGTGATATGTGGGTAAAAGGATGCCACATTGTCTCAAATGAGATCTTTGCGGGCATAAATAGGGGCCTCATGTCAGAAGGACCGTCCCTTGATGTCCCTCCAAATAAAATGGCAAATCACATTAACCAAAATAAGTCGGTTATACATTTCTGCGTACAAGCTTGTGGCCATCTTGCTCCCCTAAACTGAAGACCCTAGTTACGCCACTGGGGGTTTGGATAATAGGGAAAATATTCCAAACAGTAGACTTTTCAGAAACCCGAGGTTGGAGAGGATGGAAAAAAACAATGACAAAACTATATTTGATATTCTACAAGCTTATCATTTACGGAATAAACCCTATTTATAAACTGTACTTGCTCATCTTCGACGCGTATATAAAAAATAAAACATAAAAATTAAGCAAATTAATGGGGTAATACCCACGGGTTTAGATTGTCTCTATTCAAATAAAAATCTTGTCAGACAACCTTAATGTAAGTCAATTTAGTTATTTCTTATCAGGGGTGTAATGGGTGCTTGTCAAAAGACACAGACATGGGGAAGTCCCAGTCCGGGCATGAGAATGAGGAGATTTTGTGGCCCTAGCTACTTACTAACCATAATTATGTGTGTTTACCTAACAGTTATCAAAGGAGTTGGAAGAGAAGAATAATGCCGTGAAGAGTCTTGAGGAGAAGGTCCCCACCTTGGAGCAGAGGTTACAAGATCATAGTCTATCTCGTGATGAGATATTAACAGTCGTCATGGCAGAGGTGTGTTTTATTTATTTATTATTCCAAAAAAATGCAGGACTACTTTTTTCTTCAAAATATCAAAAACAATATTTTAGAGAGTAAGAATTTTGAAATCATGTCAAAAGCTCAATCCTTTAATTGGTCTTTCATAGTTAAACTCAGATAAGATTTTAATTTACATCCTAGATAAGACCAATTATAGGTATTGGACATGACAAATTTGTCTTTGGCTTTCATAATTTTATTTTGAAAAAGTAGATTTACAATTATCTGTACTGGGGAGTAGGCTATGTTTTAAATCAAGGAGCTATGGTCCCACTGGAGCCATATTTCGGCCTCCATAGACATACACGGAATGAAGCGTGAAACTAGTGTTGCTTTTTTCCAGGGGGAGGGGAAGTGTCGATCACAAACCTGGCCCGGTCGATATTTATCTCCAGTAGCATAGTCTGAGGTCAGTGGCATAACTAAAAAATGCATTGGGGTGGTGAGGGGCACGGATAGGGCAGGACGTTTTTAGACGGGTAAATCTTTGCTACGGATATGATTAATACATTTCATTCTGATTGGTTTTGAAATTGAAAATAAATTGGTAATTACGAGTACCAATAATTGAAATGTTACAATGGATTCAGCAATAATTAATGGGGAAATTCTGATGAAGACACCTGTTAACATAACCTTGTAGACTGGTACTGTTCCCTCATTTCACTTTATTGGGGAGGAGGGGTATGGATTCTTGGTGGGGGCGGGGGCATGGGTTTCCACCCCCACAAACACGCTTTTCAAGGGAGGGAGCTTTAAAGTGAAAGTGCTAACCTGGTCTGCAAGCTCAATCTGTAAAGATATATTTTGCAATCGCTATGTCACGGGTGCCTTATACCAGTTGACCAAGACAGGCCTGATTCAGCCATTACGAACAAACCTGGACAGGGAAATGTGTTTACAAGAAAAATGTCCTCATACTTCTCAAAGTCTACCTTAAAACTCTTATTTCCCGATAATTCGCAAAGAACCGTCTGTGACATTTGATATTTATATTGCTATACAATCCACGAAGGGGGACATAGCAAATCGCGTCAAACAATCTCGCTGTCAATACAGGTTGCCAGATTTCCTGGCTGGTGGTAAATCAGCCCTGTTTAAGTTGTCTTACAATATTTATTTTTTTCTTCAAAATTTGAGATTGTTTTCAACATATCTAGAGTATTATTAAACTACCGTATAGTAATTTAACAAAAGCAATTCACGGTTTTACATTTTGTAAATGCTTAAGAATTTACCAAAAACATTATGACAATTTTAATTCACCACCTAAATGTAAATGTTATCTTTACTCTACTTACCTAAACAGAGAGAAACCTTTGAAAAGAAACTAGAATTCGCCAGAAAAGAACTGTCCGATTTAGGATTTACCAGTAGCGAACAGATCGCTGCCTTAGACCAACAAATTTCCTACCTGAACACTAAGATTATAGAGGATGGTAATAAGGAGTTAAAGAGTAAAGAGAGGAGGATAGCAGAGCTTGAAGAACAGCACAGAGATGAGATGGAGGATTTGAACCAGAGACTACTGGCTAGCGAAAAGCAGGCCTCTGAGAATGCCACCAGGTTATTGATTGAGAAGGAGACCCAACTTGCTGAACACGTAAGATCATATACAAAATATTTGGGCGGGAGATACATACGTAATATGTGTATAAGGAGACACTATATTTTACTCTGCAATATTAAGTTACATTATTGATGAAACCAACTAAATTCACGGATAAGTTGTAGGTCTAAGATTTCCTGGATCGCTACGTTAGCTATTGGGTCAGGTGTTTAAAGTAGAGGGGTTTTATCGGGCGTCCGATAAAATAACACATTCATAGCTATCCATTCCAAAAGAAAATGACAACCGAAAATGATAAACCTGATTTATTTCTTGAAATAACCCAAACCATGTGTTTAAGATGAATACACATACGTCGGTCATGTAGTTATGGTTTCTCTAGATATAGCAGATCTAAGTCTAAATATCCGGGATGGGCAAGCATGTAAATAACATATGTAGGCCTATGCATATGCTTCAACATATTTCATAATTTGACAAATATCACGCCATACCACCAAGATATATATTTACCTTTTGATACAATTCGGTATTCTACAGTCTAAAAACAGCAATACGCAATACGTTTTGTTTTCTATCTAGACTATTTTATTTTATAGAACCAAATTGTGTTATGCCCTTTTACCTTTTACCAAGAAACAAATTGTTCTTTAGATGCCTTCAATTCCCTTTTCCTTTAATGGTTCACACAAGAGCCCTCCTACATAATTCCAATTCACCAAAGCATGACACTAAACCTTCATATTTTATCCCCTTTATCTAAATGTCATCTTTAATCTATTACTCTTTAATACCTGAACAGAGAGAAGGCTTCGTCAAGAAACAAAAAGTCACCAGAAAAGAATTGTCCGATTTAAGAAGTTCCAGTAACGAGCAAATCGTTGCCTTAGAGCAACAAATTGCTCACCTAACATGCCTAAACACTAATATAACAGAGGATAGAAAGAGGTTAAAGAGAAGAGATATGAGAATGGAACAGCACAGGAAAGAGATGGAGGATTTGAAACAGAGACTACTGGCTCGCGAAAAACAAGCCTCTGACAAAGAAACGTTATTGATTGAGAAGGAGACTCGACTTGCTGCACAGGTAAGATCATTATGATAATAATACAAATCCTGCTTGAGAGATACTAATACACACGTGATACGTATAGACTACTAGGTAGTGGCAAATCAGAGATTGGCAAGCAATGATGCGAGAAATACTCTGTTTAGGACTGTTTAGGGGTTTCGGTACCGGGAGCTGAGTTTACTAAAATGTCAGTTCCACAATCATACAATCATGACTATGAGCCTAGCATACAACAAAGTTAATGACATCTTAATTTATCGACATTTGACTACATATCTTTTACAACACCGGGGGTGTTGGAACAAAAACCACACATTGAAATGAGCAAGGAATGATTCTTCCTGTTAAAAGGATAATAAAGACAGGTTAGAGCTTACCGAGAAATTTAAGTTTGTGTAATTTGAATGTCCAGAACACAAGTCAGAGACTTTTAAAGAATGTATCACGAATTCATGTACGACAAGCCGGTGTCCAGGGTAAAAGACATTCGCTCAGATCCCCCAAAAGGACTAAAAGAACAAAACAACTAGAGTTTTAACGTTCTTTTTGTTGAAAAGAGGTCAACACTAAAGTATCATGGTCCTCTTTTGCCAGATTCGCTCCCCCTGGTAAAAAATGTCCACACTTTGAAAAAAGGTCCCCTTTTGACGAAACCCTCTCCCCCACTATTAGGGGTCATATCCATATACTATCACAGCTCTTCCTAGCTTAATGAAATACATTGTTATAACAACAAAAACACCCAGCTTTCCCCATGAATGCTGGGGAAAGCTGTGATAGAGTATATGGATATGACCCTTAATATAAAATGCTGGTTACGGGCCTGATGGTCCACATTTTTCACCCAATTGTAAGTTTTCTTTTATGGGACACGGACACCCTACCCAAATTAAGTGTGGTACCCCTGATTAACCCAACATCACGCTCAGCATTTATAGTCGGTTTCAATTCAATATGCTAATTCATTTTGATTCAAGATACAATTAGCCTAGATTCCGGTTATCGACATTTACAAGAAGAAAAAAAGGGCTTCATAAATGTCGCTCTCAGAGGGAGGAGGATTTCAAGGACAATTGTTGCCTTGTGCTATTTGCACTAATGTGCATGACAATAACGAAAGACAAGCCAAATGACTGCTCTACCTATATCCCCATTGCAAGTCTTGTATACGACAACACGCTGACAGACGTCCAAGGTTCGACTACCCAAACTGACCTAGACTTACTGCAAGTCCTTGGGCGACAAAGATACTTTTACGTATAGATAATCTCCCAATATTAGGCCTCTACTCTCCGTAAGACAAATATACTGATTGCTTGTTCCGATGCCTGTCACTACTCAGTCAGTATGCAGCTACGCACAAACCCCGTCGATTTCTTAACCCGCACACAGCGAATTTATTTCCAAATTGAGGTATAGGAAGAAGCTAATTATTTTCCCCCTTTTCTAATTTGCTTTCCTCGCTTTAATTTGTACTCAAAATGGCCACGGCGTGAATAGAGTCTATACAGAAGAATGCCTGTAATTTTGTCTGTGCGCCAGTCTCGCTTATGACGCATCCCAGGCCCAGTGCGAGGTTGCTTATACTCACTCCCATACGATCAACAGCTCAGTAATCTTCGTAGTGAGGAACGACACTACGCTACAACGAGCTATCCAATATTCCCATGTCAGTCAAGTAAGCTTATTATAATATCAAGTGAGACGCTACGCTGCAGGAACTGAAGTCAGTGCTGAATTAATGTCATGAGTTGAGTACCAGACTTAACATTAAAAATACAAATTAGAAACTTTTTATTATTTTTATTAATTTCAAAATTTACCGAAAAGCTCGGCTACCGACCAAACCAACGCCATTTTGCATCACGCGGTTTTCTTACTACGCCGGCGAAGTAATAATAATGACGAAGTTCGGTGCGATGTAATAATTACACAACATAGTAAGCTATTTACATTTCAAAACTGTCTAATACAAATTTACAAAATGGGTCGGTAAGATTTGTTTACAGCATATTACAGCTGTCAGCCAGGACTAATAGGTTCACAAACAGTCCTGTGCCCTATTTTGTGCAACTTTTAAATAAATAGGCCCAGGATTTTCTGCACCCACTTCTATTTTTATAATGGTATTTGCTATGTACATAATGCAATCAAATTTTTTTAATCTATAATGTGCAATATTCTCTTTTATATTAATTAATAACTTAATTACCTTGCCTTGTTTTTCGATGTTTTTCAATGTTTTATATCATATCATATTGTTGATGTTTTTTATCTATAATGTGCAATTCTCTTTTATATTAATTAATAAGTTACCTTGCCTTGTTTTTCAATGTTTTTTATCATGCAAATTTCATGTAATTTGGCCTTAGGGCCACGACTGTGAAATGTTAATAAAATCAATCAATCAATCAATGTATATTCCATTTTACATTGCCCTTTTTTTACACAATGTGCGAAATATTTCTCTGTGTGTAGGGAGATACGATGGCGTCTTAAAGGTCCACCCAAACGAAACAGTATAAAGGGTTTTTCGGATGAGCCAGAGCATTTGCTCTGAAGAGTGTCTTTAGAATGACTGCTTTGCAAGATATTAAAACGGTAGTTGTATGGAAATAAAAGGTACCAATACTTTCTAAACAGTTGGGGTGGTGTGTGTGGGGGAGGGGGTGGATATTTTCCTTGTGGTTTTTGAGCGACAGCAATTAAAATTTGCGAAACAAAATAAGAAGAAATATTACCAAATTATTGAGTCTTTTTGTAACAACAATACTGAAAAAGGGGTCTTCGAACAACCTTTCCTATGCAAACCTGAATATATGGGAGCTTCCTCTTCATGGAATATAACACAATTAAACATTTACTCTGTTGTTGTTTGTTTGTTATTATTATGATTTTGTCATTATTTAGTTGTTATAATTATGTCGTTATTACCTTCTTTGTAATTGTTTAAAACTTTATTCTTATTTCGTTGTAATTACTTTGATGTTGTATTATTTTGTGTCATTAATTTGTTTAATTAATTACTTTGTTATGTTGTTATTATCCCTACACATACAGGTTGATCCAAGTCAATGCACAATTCAACTAAGACAGTCAGGGAATGGTCATCTCTTTCCCAATGCCACTATACAGACTGTCAACTTCAATGGACAGTTGATGACTACTGGTGGTGCCAAGGTAGAGGCTAAACAACCTAGGAATGCAACCGGTGTATGTGACCATAATGATGGTACATACACATTCACGTATTTTAGATACTCGGATTCAATCCATGTCAAGATAAATGGTACACCAATGAAAGGAAGTCCATTCGAGAAATATCTGTAATTTACTATTTACATTTACATAATATGTGTTTCATTACCCCTGTGAAACTTCGGGCCTGAGAGGTGTTTTATATAACCCAACAGTGAATCATCTCCAAATGCAGTCTATCCTACAGTGGCAGTACCAGCGCATAGTAAATTACGCGCGAAGTGCGCGAAAAGTTTGTTTTTTTAATTGCAAAATTGCCTGAAATTAGCTTAATTCGTTCTGAATTATATATATCAGACCAATTATAAGCTAATTTTAAGTAACTTTGACATTAAAAGTCAATATTGTCGATTGAATGGGGGACAAAATGAAGTCAACTGCTAGTGTGACCTACCACACATGAAGTTTGGGCACTGGGGACGTCGGGGAAAATATGATGAATTCTTGAAGGATACACTGTGCAGAAAATTGGGGCCAAAATTGGGTTACTGTAAAGTACATTACAGTTTGCGTAGTTCCAAATTGGTGAGCCTGCTTACTCAATTATACCAAGGCACTATACAGAGTAATATGTGTGCGAATGAACAAAACATGCATCACTGCATGTGCATCATCATATGGTAACGCTTTGGTGTATATATAACAATACCGGTATGCCAAAATAGCACAGTTGGATTAATACTTACAGAGAAAACACACACATTCCTTGGAACTGAGGCATTGAGTAATCCACAATCCACAGTCAGGAGAGCTCTTAGCTTTATCAGAACATTTGTTTGTACGCATGTATGATATGCTTACCACACTGCCAGGGAGTCTATAATTATGGGAGAGGTCACTCCTCCGACAAAATCTCGCCTACTAAAACCAAATTCACGGGTGACGGTTTTGTAGCGGGCGTACTATCATGGTCGTAGCAAACCAGACAACCTAAGACGTGGTTGATTTTATCGGCTCAAAACATGATTTGTGGCACAAAAATAGTACATCAATGGTAAAAAAATTGTGATTTAGAGTAGAACTGATTTGCTTTGATGATGGCAGAATTTAGTTCTTATATGACACGAAACATTCAGAATTGGTTATTTGAAATTAATTTACGTAGAACAAATACGAATTTTAAATTGTGGATGGTTTCGTCTGGCAGTGACACAGGAGGGGCTTGGCGTTATTTACATTTTATGAATATTGTAATCAGATCAGTTGAAGGACGCCGGATCGCGACGATCACATCGTGTGAGGTCACGAATAGTCATGACTGAGTATTCATTCACAATGAATGATTGACAGTTTATGCTGTAACTTCCGGGTGAAAGACTGATAGAGTGCGCTATACTGATCCAAATCTCAACAATGGGCAGATATGAGAGTCATAGGCCTGGGAGAGCTCTTAGCTTTATCAGGACATTTGTTTGTACGCATGTATGATATGCTTACCACACTGCTAAAGGGTTGCTTTAAAATATTTACTCAACATATTGCACAACGTTGTTCAAGTATATGCAGCAGCTCAACCGTTTAGTAAGATTTGGCCAACACCTGTTTTCACTAACAGTTGAACAATTCCAGTTACTTAAAAGTTGGGCAATTATGTACTTGAACAACGTTGTGTAAATTGTTGTGTAAATATTGGTGGATTGATAAACTACTTTTGCATGTTCAGTTAAGTGGTTACTTTAAATCATAACCACTTATCATAAAACATGAATTGCAACATTTGTGGTATTTATTTTTGTGACTTTGAGCCTGCAATATATTAGCGAAATTAAATAGATCGCAAAATATATTAGTTTTTTGCCTCTGACGTCTTTATTTCAAGAAAGATGATCACGGTTTTTAATGAATCATGATCAGAAAATAATTGTCTAAGTTTTGACAAAGGCTCATACATTTTGACAGTGAGGTTTGATATGTTCTAACGCAAAAGGCTTAATTAATTTGACTAATTTTTTTTCTTCATACTATAATCTTATTGGTCAAAAATGGTCTTAAGATATTTAATTTTGATATATCATTACATAACATTGATGTAAGTCATGTTCGAATAAAAAAAGAATAAAAACAAATATTGAATTGGGCAATTGGTTAATAATTAGTCACTTCATTACATAACCTCTACATGGGAGATCAACTCCCATTGGGAACAAGATATGGCCTTATTATAGGTCCAGGCCTCTACACATGGTCTTACTGAGTTCTACTGAGGTATAACAACATATACTTTTTCAGTTTTAATACTATTTCCATTTCCAGGTCTGGTTTAATGGATGATTCTACACTCTTAGTAGTGTCGAACCAATCAGAAGACAGGAAACAAAAATTCGCGGAGTGTCTAATGCACTCCGCGTGCAAACCGTTCATTGCGCGCACCACGCGCTTTGTTTTGATTCGTTGTTCAGGCATCGCGGGTTCGCCGATTTTCACTGCGGGTGTTAGAAAACTTGTTAAAATGTTTTTATTCGTTATTACATAGATCAAAATTGTGAATTTTGATTTGTTATAAAGTCGTGTATGCATGCATATGTTGTGTCTCGAAAAATTAGACAAATCAATGCACTTGCGCAAATGTTGATATGATCACAATAGCACTCCTTCTGCGGGGTCGTGCCATTATTCACACAACAACATCAGCGCGCGTGCATTGATTTGTCTAATTTCTTTTGAAACAACACATACGCATTTTTTTACCTATAGATAATTCTAAAAGTAAAAGCAAGATATACCAACAAGGTGTGGGGAAACGGATAATAACTAGGGAGAATAACGCGATAAAACAGATAAATAACAAAAACAATAACACACGGAAATGCACTGGGACAAGCAATGAAAATTGCTGTGCAATGAAACAACAAAGATATATGGTAACAATAAAGACCGACGTTTCAAGTGGATATACCACCCTTCATCAGGGACAAAATATAAAATTAAAAAAAGTGTTAAGAACTATAAATACGAGGGGCGTTCAATAAATACCTGCAACCATTGTTTTTCTCCACTCACGCGCGACGTATGCCAACTATAATTAGCGTAATTTGAAATATGGGTCTTTATCTTTCCTCGCTATGCATGAATGAACAATATCGTTTGTGGGATTACGTAATGGCACATGCGTAAAATCAATACTCTGGACACTGCATGAAAAATAGCTGATCAGGGCGGAGAATATTTGCAAGCAATTTGATGCACAGTTACTTTTTTCAAGATATCTCAAGAACCGATGCATGGAATAAGTTGCCGTTTGAAACAGTGATAGACCAGTACTATGTGCTCAACATTATTTATTTTCAGATGCAAATTATGGAGAAAAAACACTTATTATGTAACATTAAAACGTCATCTTCTTGTTATAGCTTAAAAGAAATCCTTTAATGAATAAACAGTCAAGGTCAAGGTATCCAACCGCAAGATTTGGCGTAAACCTCTTGTTCCTCATTGTTACATGTTATAGATTTAAATGTGAGATTATAAAGGCAATATCTGAAACCGTTTTCTGCAGAGAAAGTTTTAATACAATGAAGCTCTTTTTACCCAATTTGAGTAAATTCACTACACTGACCATAACATTATATTAAAATGTATTTTCAAATAAATGTTTACATTTTTTTAATTTGTATATGTATTGAAGTTCACTACAGTTCTTGTTTTCTTAAATTCAATTCCTTATCTGTAACTTTTACGTTGGTTGCAGTGATTGTTTAACATTTCTGCTCATTTTGAGCGCTTTCTGACCACCGTGCGTTCTACGCATGCGCAGATTTTTATTCCAAGTTCAACAATTCTCAATGTATTTATTGATACCCTGTCATCTATACAATAACGAATCCTGCATTTGCTGTGGTATTTCAGGAAATCCTAATTGTTTGCTATAACTATCATTTTTATTTCTTTGGATTTTCGGCATTTTGGGGCTCACTGTAAAAGCCTAATGTTGACCAAGATAAGATGCAGTGTATTTCAAAAAAAATTGTCTTTGACAGAACCTCTCCATTTAGGACCTCGTTGAACATGGTCTCAGGTTTCCCGATGCAAAATGTTAGACTTGCACACTTATCCGGAACAAAGTTCTGCTCATGTCAATACACGTGATATCAAGCTAATTCAAAATTCCTGCCAAAGTGGCATGTTTTTTCAGTGTCCAAATATGGGTTATTTTATGCTAATTCTATTACGTAATTATGAATATTCAATAAATCCAGATTGTGTTAAATGATAGATTAAGGTTCATACTTTATAATGAACCCACTAAGATTTCATAGAATCACTCACGTGTGGAGAACAACAATGGTTGCAGGTATTTATTGAATGCCCCTCGTAAGATATAACTTGGATGTCTAGTGTTAACTTGGGTGTCTAGTAGTCAACATCTATTACTGACATTGTGCTATAATTACAGTGGTGGACTTGTCTAGTTCATTATCTTATTTATAGTTCTTTATATTTTGTCCCTGATGAAGGGTGGTATATCCACTTGAAACGTCGGTCTTTATTGTTACCATATATCTTTGTTGTTTCATTGCACAGCCATTGCTTGTCCCAGTACATTTCCGTGTGTTATTGTTTTTGTTATTTATCTGTTTTATCGCATTATTCTCCCCTGTTATTACTCGTTTCCCCACACCTTGTTGGTATATCTTGCTTTTACTTTTAGCATTTTTACATTTTCGAGATATCCTCTTGTATCACTTTTCTGATCCTTGGTGTATTTTTGTTCATGGTTCCGTTGGATTCATCTTTTTACATTTTATACTATAATTAATTGTTTTTCAAAATGCCATAAGATGCCTACCGCTGACATAAGTTGTGGGAGCGCTACTGGACTGAGGCATTTGTTTCAACACCAATAAAACCTTTTTGTGGAAAGTTAGGCATTTGTTTTAAAAACCTGGTGGTTTTTAACAAGTGTCAAATTGGGCTCTGTTTGCCCAGACTTCAGCATAATGCCAGGGATACTATTAATTTTGGGATAGGAAAGTCGTATACTAACGTACGTAGCGAAAACGGTCCTTTTGAATATTTGAATAAATTATGATAATCGTCTGGAATGCGTCGGTGACCGGCGTATTACGTCAATTAGTCAGCATAGAATTGGTGGCGCTGTGCACGCGGTAGATTTACACACAGCTTGCTGTCAAAAAATGATACTGACACTGGAGTTGGTTATCCAACTCCAGCGGGTTTTAGATGAAATAATTTAGTTCCAACATGTGATGAATTTTATGGGGTCATATAATCAAAATCCCGGGCAAAATCCATTGTTACATTGTAAGTAATGGAAATTCAAAATTAACGACCGTTCGTGTCTACCATCGTCTGCTACAATCACGCCTTATCAGTATAGCGCCATCAATTCTATGCTGACTACATTTTAATTTAAAAGTGGACCCGATCGGTAAGCTGAGAGGCATACCCCTGATAATACATGAATTGAAATTGTTGAAAATAGAACAAGTTTAATTTTTTTCTGCTTAACCAGATCTTGTTCTGACAAGTCACCCCCACCCCCTTTCACGCCGTTGCTGCCTACCCAATGCACAAGTCATAATATTAAATATTATTTCTGTTCAGCTTTTATTTCAGGGTTCAGGTAGAAGAATGCCTTCCAACGCATCCTCTTAATAACGCTTTCCGTTTTATCAATTAAACTTCGAATGTACTCACGATCATCAGTGCTCAACAGTTAAGAGCAATATAATATCGTAGATAAAAAAATGTCTTCTTTCGTCACGTAAAGTGCTCAATCCTTTCGGAGAGCAATATACGGGAAGAAGAATGTAAGTAAATTTACTCCATATTTATTTCACTATCTCCTATCACCTATGGCCTGTTTCGCTCGAAGGCTCATCAGGTGTGGTACAATGTTTGTTTACATTCTGTCAATTCAAATCGGGGGCGTATTCCTAGATTTGCGTGTCATATAGTCAATTTACCAACTTTACAGAGAGAATTATGTGTATGAACAGATTTTGTTAAAATAACTTTTTATTGAAGTATTGGCATAATCAGATTTGCATAGATTGAGCGGGGAAAGCGCGAAACGATCGGCGATTAACACCTCACTGAATGGGTACTTGAACTACCCATTCAGTGAGGTGTTTATCATCGATCCTTTAATTGTCACTCCTTAGAAGAAAGTATATCGTTTTCCCCGCTCTTTTCTCGAGCTTTCCTCTACTTGTGTTTGGGCAGGAGCCCGAAATGTGAATGGTCATGTTAAAACGTATAACTTTACACAAAAACCTGTGTATATGTGACTATTTATGTTAAAAATTTAAACTTCACATTGAAACAATTTAATTTAGTATTCATTCAAATGACTTACTTTACATAGAAGCCTATGTTTACGAATTATGTTTATTTTACTATTAAGTGATGCTAGTGATCCCTTTTTTCTGTGATCTTCAAGGGCTACAAAAATTGCCGGGACCACAATTACGCCCGACATCCTTCTTACCAATGGCTTCTTCAGCATGTTGTATTTCTTCCACTGTTAGGTATTTGGTTTGTTGTCTGGTTTCTTGATTCTTGGACCTATGCCGGAGGATTCCTTTTAAGCGGAGCCACCACGCTATTATCCTTTTCAGCTTCATCCAATCAGAAAAGTAGCTGATAATTCTGGCCACAGGGTCTTGTAATTCAACACACTTCACCACTCCAACTCCAACATTCACAGGTGATTCCTGGCCAAAAGCTCCTGTTTTCCTTACTTCTGGATCTTCCGTTGACAGGATTTCCGGACTTGTTACCTGGCATTTGGGCCAATCACTTTCTTCTTTCCATAAGAAATGTGGACCTTGAAACCATCTATCGCTCTTCAGTAGCTTCTCCATTGTAAGTCTACGGGAACAATCATCAGCTGGGTTGTCGTTTGTGGGTACATAGTGCCACTGTGACGGCTCTGTTGTCTCTCGTATTTCTTCTACCCGGTTCGCGACGAAAGTGTGAAACCTGGAAGTTTCATTTACTATATATTTCAACACCGTAAGACTATCTGTCCAAAAATGACTACTGCAAATCAATTCATCATCGCCCATTCTCCACTCACTTTTCAGTTTGGAGTCCACTCTTACTGCAGTGACGACGGCGGTCAATTCCAATCGGGGTATGGTAATCTTTTTCAAGGGTCTGACCCTGGCCTTTGCTGCCATGAAAGAACAGTGTATTTTGGTTCCCTCCTGATATCTGACATAGCTCACTGTTCCATATCCCTTTTCACTTGCGTCTGCGAAATGGTGTAGTTCTATCTTTGTTGGGTGCTGAAATGAGGCTGGCTTCAGGCATCGCTTCAGCTTCACTTCTTTTAGCTTTGGAAGCTCTTTAGTCCATTGCTTCATTCATGGGCGTGTTGTTGTGGGGTCACATCATCCCAACCTATCTTGTTTTGGCAAAGATCTTGCCGGATCATCTTGGCCTTAATGACAAAGGGAGCTACCATGCCCAAGGGATCATATACACTACTGATAATAGAGAGTAGACTTCTTCTTGTGACTACGTTCCATTTTTCACTCATGCTGAAGGAGAATCCCAGTTGATCGGTTTCTGCATCCCACTGAATTCCGAGTGCTCTGTCTGTAGGTAGGGTTTCCACATCTAAATCAAGATGCTTGACTTCTTTAGCCCTTTCTTCTGCTGGGAAACTTTCAATCCCCTTTCTACCATTTTGTAAGTCTAAAGCCTCCTTCTTGTAGGGTTTCTTGAACACTCTTTGACACTTCTATGGCTTCTTGTTCAGTTGCAAATGATTTTAACATGTCATCCACATAAAATGAATTCAAAATGGCTTCTGTCACTCTGGGTTTTATGTTGTCACAATCTTCACCAATCTTTCGGAGCACATAGTTTGTGCAACTGGGTGAAGACACAGCGCCAAAGACATGCACACGCATGCGATAATCTTGCAATTTGTTGTTCAAGTTTCCGTCAGGCCACGACAAATACCTCAGCATGTCTCTATCTTCTTCTGCAACTCTAACTTGGTAAAACATACTCTCTATGTCGGCTAATACTGCCACTGGTTCTTTGCGCCACCGCATTAAGACACCGGTCAATCTGTTAGTAAGGTCAGGACCTTGTAGTAACTGTTTATTCAGAGAAACTCCCATACAGGCAGCAGGACAGTTGTATACAACTCTTCTTCCCTGGTTTGTTGGGGTTGAATACCCCATGGTGGGGTCTATACCACTGACGTCCATCTTCACGCACCAATTGATTCTCTGGAACTCTTTCTGCATATCCTTTGGCTTCCAAGTCATCCATAAATTGGGTATACAGCTCACACAGGTTACTGTTTTTAACCAGCCGCTTTCTTAGGCTATTTGCATAATTTTCAGCCTGTGAGCGATTGTTTGGCATGACGGTATTTCTTTCTCTAAATGGGAGTGCTGTCCTGAAGTGACCGTCTTGTTCTTGCTCTATGCTCTGCTCCATCAGTTTAAGAAACTTTTTATCTTCCACCGAGGGTCTGACTTCATTTCCTGGCTTCTCATCAAAGTCTTTATTGACGTAACTTGTGAACAGCTGTTCTAGATTCTCATCAATTCTCTGTATGCTGGTTGTGTTTCTCACATTACAAAAATGAGCTGCAATTAACAGACTTCTGGGTACCCTCTGTTACCAGTCCATGGATCATCCAACCAAGAGGTGACTTAACTGCATATGGCTCTCCTATCCTTCCAGTGCTAATTTCCAATGGTTGAGATGCCGCTGGCACATTACTTCAAATCACCAGGCTCACGGTAGGAATCACACAGTGTCTGTCTCCATTTGTATTCAGGTCTGGAAGTCTGATATCCTTAAGATGCACCCACTTGTCTATATCGTTCTGCTTGGGAATGTCTTCATTTGTGACTGGAATATTATTTACAAACACATCTGGAAGATCCACAAAGGCAAGACCTTGAACATCACCGACCTGCAGCTGATCTCGCACCACTTGTGTTTCACACATCTGTTCATCAGCAAGCGTCTTCAGTATTAACTTGGTGTTCTTCATTCTCACATGGAGTTTTGCACAGAGCTCTGGTGAAGCAAATAACGCTCCACACCCGCTGTCAAGAAAGGCGTAAGTTTTGACACACGGACCTCCTACTGATGTCACTGTCACTGGTAGAATTGTCATATTTGTAGGCTTATACCCTACACTCACGCAACCGGTATTTACCGTGATGGGCGTCACTTCATCACTGGTGTCTGGTTGACGTTCCCGGTTAGGGGCATGCATCGCTGTGGGGTGCTTCCTGCCACAGGTTGCACATTGTTCAGGTTTCCTGCATTTCCTGCTCATGTGCCCTGGTTTCAAACAGGCAAAACACAGGCCTTTGTCTTTACACAGCTGTGATTTGTCCTCTGGTTTTAATGCCTTACACTTTCTGCATTCCAGTACTGTATGTTTGGATTCTGGTCCACAGTAAATGCATACATTTCCTGGTTTGCTGTAGCTTGCTCCTTGTCTTACTTGATTTGCACCAGTGCTCTTCTGGGTTGTCCCTTCATTGTTGACTTTCTCTGCTGTGCCTACTGAAATTGCATATGCTTGTCTTTGTGGTGTAGTTTTGTTATGTGGAGCATGTGCCTGTCTCCTATCATTGGTTCTTTTCTGATATCCCAATCCTTCTATTCTTGGATCAATCTCATTTCTGGATATTTTGAGAACGAAACGCTCAAAATCTTCAACTGTCGGCGATCTAAACTTCTCGTCTCTGCATCTACCGACAATTTCGATCCATTTTTTGTTGCAGTCCTATAGGCAACTTCTGGGCTACTGTCCTCAAAAATTTATACCCATCCATGCTACTTAGATCAGAATTAGTCTTCTTCGCCTGGCAAATATTGTTCATAAATATCGCAAATTTGCGTAACGCTTCTTTATCTCCATTTTGGATATATGGCCACCTTTCAGCCTTCTGTCTATACGCAGCCGCTAACGCTACTGGATGCCCATAATCTCGTTGTAACAAGGCTATCGCTTTATAAATGTTGGATATTTTAGCAGGTCACTACCATCAAAGGATTCCAAGTCTGTAGTTGGTAAAAAGGATTCTTTCTGGTAGCTCACTAGCTTGTCTAGGATTGTCACCAGCAAGTCTTGACCTGTCTTGACACTCTCGTCCCTGGATTCATGTCCAGATGACGGAGTGAAATTTGCTGCACCTATCATCAGAGGGTTCCTTTCTTCTCTCCCTTTTGGTAGTGGATCTATATTTTGACTCAATGTCACACCCTGTAGATCACTGCTTATTTGAACTAAATTATTCACAGCTGTAGGCTTACTATGGACATATGCTATGCGGTGAATAAGGGCTGTCTTTGTAGTTGTATCTTTGTCCATGGCTGGTGAAGCTGACATTGTGTGTAGACCTATTCCTTGATTTATCGGCCCATATTTCATGTCAATACGACTACTGCGTTCACTTTTAACTTGTGATGATAAGTCGGTCCTGGATAAGCTGTCAAAGTTTGTACTTGTTGTAAGGGCACGGGTAGCCGCTTTAGCTGCTTCGTATTCAGTTGCGGCGGCCATTTCTAACTCTATGCAGCTTAATCTCTCTTCTTTCTCTTCTATCTCTTTACGCATTTTCATCTCTTCAGCTTTTTCCTTAGCGTATCTGCCCTATGAGCTGTGTTATCAATCTCTCTTTGCATAATTGCTTCGTCAAATGATTGATGAAGTTGGCGCTTCCTTTGTTTTATCTCATTGCGTCTTTTAATGTTTGCAACCTTTGCAGCCAACTCTATTTCTTTAAGTCTTGCTTTCTGTATGGAAGATGTAGACGATCTTGGAAGAATTGGAAGAAATATTTGAAACACTGTCATCTGGCTGTATTTCATCCTTCAGCGCCCGTCTTTCTTGTGCATGAAATGCTCTATCTTTAGCGAGACGCAATTCTTCCTCCATTCTCTTGACTGCCTTTTGCATTTCTTCAATATTCTCTTCGTCTGTAATATCCGTCTTCCTCTGTTGATGTTGTATAGACATGTCATTTTCTCTGGAAAACCTCGGTAGTTGTTGTTGTCCATCTCTGTTGTACATGTATCTTTGTTCATATGATGGCCTACCAGACGTCTGTATTTGTGAATCACGAGTAAGTGTTTCCCTTTCATACCTACTTTCACGAGCTTCATCTGGTGGTGTATTTTTACATGTATCTCGGTCATGTAATCTCATCTGTTGTTCCTGGTTGGTATCCAGGGTCTCATGTGGTTGAGAATACATGTCGTGCTTTGACGTAGTTCTACTGGCAACACTTTCTTGGCGAACTTCTTCTTTCGAGGTCATGTTGCTTGAATTTGACAAATAGTTTTATCTGGGAAAATTAAGTCTATTCACCATTCACTGCTTTACAAATAGCTCTCTCTTTGTTGCCGAATAATTGTTTGCTAGATGTGTGATGCTAAAATAGTACTATACGAAACCAAGCCCCCCGAACAGGTAGGTTGCCTGGCGCAATATTGTGTCACAGCGTCAGATCCACATGTAATGTTTACATTTATTAATTTAATGACACAGGCTATGCTCATCCACAATGCAGTAGTACTTTCACCCGTGGCTATTCTGTTGATGGATCATCATCATCGTCAACGCTTTCCGGCTATGTTGCCATTGCGCGCGCAACTATTACTCGCCAGGTCATGCGATCATTGGTCTGTGTCATGAGTTCCGGTTTAATTTCTTTATTTACATTTGCGACCCAGGTAGGCTTTGGACGTCCGACTGGTCTCTTCGTGGGTCTGTTGTATTCCTTTAAAGCCTGACGTGCTGGAGTTTCCTCTGGTAGTCTGTATAAATGTCCCAGCCAATTTAGACGTCTTCGTTTGATCTTTCTACTCCATGGCTCACTATTTGTTTTAGTATAGAGGTCAACATTTGTCATTTTATCAAGTTTCGTAATATTGAGAGTCCGTCTTAGTAGAGTTCTTTGGAAAACATCTATTTTGTGTTCTAGTTTCATTGTTATTGTCCATAGTTCACTATTGTATAGAAAAATTGAGCTAACATATGCGTTGAAAATTCTCATTTTGGTGATTATTGTTGCCCTCCTGCTTTGAAGAAATTGTTTGAGTTGGTTATATGTGCCGATGGCTAGCCCTTTTCTTCTTTTTATATCCTCCTCTGTGTCTAGTAGAGATCCTAAATACTTGCATTTTTTCCAGTCTGTTGGGCCTTCCCTGGTTACTTTGTAGAGTTCTGTTTTTTCTCCATTTACGGTGAGATTTCTTTTCTTCAACTTTGATGGTACTGTTTTCTTTATTTTGGTGATTAGACCAGAGTTTGTTGTAATCCAGCTAATATCATCAGCATATTGCTGATCTATTGTCACTGATTGGTTTGGGTTTGGTATGCAGTAAGAGTGATCTTGCAGATGTGTTGGTAGAAGATCCTTGGATACTTCCCTTGCAATGGCATAATTATGTTCTGTCTCATCTTTCTCTCTCGCTGCATGAAGTGATTTTGCTAAATAGTATGTAAATAAAATTGCACTGGCACAGTCACCTTGTGGAGCACCTATGTTTGTCTTGAATTGTTGTCCTGTTTCCTTGTTTACACGGACTTGTATGCTTACATCTTTGAGTAATAGGTAGAACATATGCAGTTCATCTTCAGCTAGTACTTCTTTGAGATCTTCAATTAAAATGTCTCTCTGGATGGTATCAAACGCTTTACTCATGTCGAGTAATAAAATGTTGATCTCATAGTTTGAAGATGTTATTGCTTTTTCCGCAAGTGTCTTAATGGTAAAAACATGTTCTGTTGTCCCTCTTCCTGATCTGTATGCAGCTTGTGAAATTGGTATTTGACTATTAAGTTTTTCCGATGTCCTTGTTATCATGATTATTGCAAGGATTTTCCTGATGACCGATAGAAGAATGACTGGTCTTAGGTTTTTTGGTGGTCCTTGTTTCTTTCCTGGTTTTGATAGTGGTACAAGAATACCAGTTTTTAGTTCTTTTGGATAGTCACCTGTTTTTGCCATATGATTTAGTAGATCAGCTATGCTTTGGTGTATGATCAGTGGACCATGTTTTATAAGTTCTGCTTTCAGTTGGTCACATCCTGCACTTTTATTGTTCTTTAAGGATTTTACTGCTTTCTGTACTTCACTCACAGAAAAAGGTATTTCCATCTCTTTTGATTTTATTTCAGGTATTTCCTTTTCTGAGTCTATATGAAATACATCTTGAAAATGCTTTGTTATAATCTCTATTTGCTCTTTGGTGTTTGAAGTGAGTCCTTTCTCTCCTTCAACTAGAAGTTTCTTCTTTGGTTTACTTTGTTGTAGTTGTCTCACCGCTTGGTACATTCTGTTGGAGTCATTTTTATTTCTCTCTATTTCTTCGACCTGCTCGATAATTTTCTTTGTTTTTTCTTCTTCGATAAGCTTGTGAATTTCTTTAAGAATCTTGTTCCTTTTTGTTTTGATCTCCCTGCTTTTGATCTTGTCTGTGGACGCATTTATGTCATTTCGTAGTTTTTTCTGTGCATTTGATAATTCTTCTATCCTTGGATTTTCTGCATATCTTTTCTTTTTGTCAATTTTTAGTTCAGCATTGGCAGCATCACGGCATGCTGATGCAATGGTGTCCCACTGTTGTTGTGCTGTTAAATCAACCATATCTGCTTTGGCTTTTTCATAGTTTTCTTCTGTAGCTTGTCTGTATGCTTCTTTAGGTATTGTCTCCCTTAGCAGTTGCGTATTGTAGTTCAAAACCGGTTGTTTTTTATTATATATTTTAAACCATTGAGGTTTTACTGTTGTTATAACCAATGGATACGGTACCTCAAATCAATTCCTTCCTTGATTGTCACTAGTAACAAGTGCTACACACCAACCCCCCGGTCTCCATACCGGTTAGTCACGCACAAACGAGTCACAGGCTGGGCTAGTGACAACCCTTTGATGTTAGATTTGAGTTTAGAAAAGGCCTGATTTTTCCATACATGCCATAGGCCTAGCTAGATAGATGGGCTCTTTTGTCCGTTGTTATGATAAACTTGGGTTTTTCAATCAAGGCCCCTTTTCACCTTTCAGCGTTTGTTTACACTGTCTTTGTCGGGTTGGTAATACTTCTGTTAATTATTGCCCTTTTAGTCTGTACATCGTCGAATCTATTCATAGGCATCGATATTTCGGCGATCCTGCATTACGAACGTTTTTACTGTTGCGGGCAGTACACTACAATTTTACGGAAATTGATTGACCGGGATGAAAACATGGGAGTCAGAGACGAGTACGACTTGATTTAACTTCTTCAATAAGCAATCTTATTTCTTCACTTACAAATCATTAATGTTCTTTCTTATTTGTTGATTATTAAGTCTTCTATTTGCTATAATTAGAGATGTAAAAACGTTATCGTAACACACACTTCTTTCATGTAGGCCGCCATGTTTCCAATCGTCCCATCATGCTTAGCGACATAAACAAAACAAACTTGCGTGGGAAATTTAAAGCCCTTCCAGAATCAAAACACAGATTTGGACATTACATGATGCTCCTTTCTCGAGATAGCGCCCTCTAACTCAGTTGTTTGTATGCACATTTACCAATGTTTTTATGGAGTTACGTGGAGTGTGCGTGTAAATAAATGCGTGTTTTTTTGGCAACACACTGTAACTCAGTGAGATACAGTATTTTGCCATGAAACTGTTTATATTCAAGGACAGCTATCTATGAGATACAGTGTTTGTACATACACTCTATACACATAATTAAGGGCATTTTAATGACTTTTAACGTTGGGGTGTGTATACAAAAAGAAAAAACTTAGAAATAAAATGTATGGATAATCGAAAATAACAAAATAAATCATGTTAACAGCCATTGTATGAGTTACAGCGTTTTGCCAAAAAAATTGAATTCAATGTATTTTTGGCAAAACACTGTAACTCAACAAATTTAATTGTATCTTCAAAATAATCATATATGTAAACTAATATCAATTTGTAGAAAAGTACAACACTACCCCGCATATTCATGTTTTCATTACAACTGAATAATTTCACAAATATAAAAAAATGCATTCATATAAACTTTAAAGCTCAATTTCTCAATATGACAATTTTAGAGTTACAGTGTTTTGCCAAAAAAAAGGCCGTCCATAACTCGCCAAAACTCGACCTTTACACATCTCTGTAGAAAACTATACTTGTTGTATGTACTTTGTGCAACAATCTGCGCACTGCATATTATATTCAATGTCTATTGCAATATATAATGTCATATATTATAGCGGGGTTTGTAAAGGATTTTATCGTTACAAACTTCACAAAACGGCCATCTTTGGCACACATATTGGTATGGATATAAGATACAAGAATTTCTCAAGACGCAAAAAATTGGACCCATAATTCGGCTAAAATCTGCATTTTAGGGAGAAAAAGTAATTTTTAAAGATTTTACTCTATATGATTTAGAAAAGTAATTTCCTGAATGCACAAACAATTTTGAAATTAGTAGACAGTTTTGTAGTTAAGAAATTATCATATTTCTATGGTCAAAAACAATACACATAATAGCAGAATTACATCTTAAACTTGTCGTATCTCGATTTCTATCTCGATTAAATTAATGTATATATTTCAAGACTATTCACATTCAAATTATTACAATCATGCCGTATATTACTGTTAGAGACATTGCTCATGTGTGTAGGACTCGCATGTGACGTCAAAATAATCTTTAACGACGTACTTGAGTTCTGAGCTTCAATTCAGATGCATCTTCTTTTCTCACTTTTAAATGAATCCATCTGCATAGGTAGTGTATTAGGCTCAAATTCGAATCTAACCGAGTTCCTGATAATTCCGGGATTATCAGCGGATGGGTGTTGAACAAGAGTAATACTTGTCCCATGGAAAGAACCTTAGCAGAAGGATCGTAATCCAAATTGTCTTTTGCTTCAACTACGGGTAAGCCTTTTCGTAGATTAGATGGACATACGACATTTACCATCTCATACTGCTTGCACATAGAGATAACAAGAGAATTCTCAAGTTGATGTACCCGGTTATACGATAAACCAATCTCTAACTTTGCAAATTGATCTATACCAGGGTTCTATTTCAAAATTGCCGCCAACTCACAAGTTGTCGGTAAACCTGAGAGAACATCATGTGCTGCTATTTTTTGAAATTTGCTATCCGTTATAAATCTCGACATTTTGGAGCAAATTTTGAAGACGAAATGCATTAGTTGCTTTTAAATATTATATCATCAATGTTTATACTTATACTATATTTGATTATTATGACTGTTTAGGCTCATTATAACATAGTTTTCCGTATCAACATTTGAAAAGGGTATTATATACAGACAGTATGATTTATGGGCATGTGTTATCAAATGTTCCATTTGTTTACCAAGGATATATAAACGGCTCAAACAAAGTTCGGAAACTTTGTTCAAGCACAACATTTCCAAATATCTCAGGATATGTTCATTTAATGTTATATATCAGTTTAAAGCTGATGTGATCATTTTCACAATGATACCCAATTTAAGGAAATCCCTTGTTCCAATCCTCAGCCACTTGCTTGAGAACATGGGAAGGTCACAATCCGAATGTGCCAAGATCAACACTATTAATTTCATGCCCTGTTTCATGTTCACTTAGTCGTCTGTTCAATAGAGCATCACTCTAGTGATGCTCTATTGACTTTTGAGTACAAAATAGCATTGATTTTGGCACATTCAGATAACGACCTATCCATGTTCTCAAGGCAGTGGCTGAGCCCCAGAACATGGGATTGCTTCAAATTTGGTACCATTGTAAAGATGAACACGTCAGCTTTTCATTGGTATATAACACTGAATGATCATATCCCGAGATATTTGAACATTTTGTGATTGAAAAAACAAATCGAACTTTTTATGTTTTACCAAAACATGTCTTTTGCCGCCCAAATAGTATTATCGATATTGTCTGTTGTTCAATTTGGCAAGTTTTATACCTTTCAGAATAAACATTTGTACTTGTAGTTGGTGGTTCAAAATCATCAGAAATTGGTGGTTCAAAATCAACAGAAATATATAACTGCCTAGTGTTAAACAAATTCTTCGAAAACAAATTCTTCGAAAACTGAATCAACTTAAATATATAATTTCATTGTTTTTCAAAAAAAACTGGATAGCAATGACTTAATTTTGTTATACCATTTATATAATAACACTACACGTGTCAATGAACCTTTTCATAATCATCCCGATAACTAATTACGTCATATCATTATATATTTACAATAAACAAATGATGAACATAACAATTTGTTTTAAATTGTCGACTTTCCCCTTAAAATTAATACATTTACATCTAAAAATATGGTACTTTAGACATTTTGACAATCTTTTTTTGTTGTTGTAATTTGTTGTAATCGGATGTTTGCCTTGTGAACTAGAGCAGTATGCAAATTGCCCAATGTCATTTGACGATGAGAACAATAAAAATGTAAACAAACATATATTTTGGCTTAAAAAGATGTTTTTAGGTAAAAATGTTATATAACAATAGACGTAATTTTTGCGTTTTGAGATTTTTATTGCACTACACATATACACAAATAGTTGTTCAACACTTGGGTGATTGAAACTTATTATTTCATGTATTTTTGAGAATGATAATCTTTTTCTTTATAACTGAATATTTATCAATTATACCTTTTCTATTTATTGTTCTAAAATTTAAGAAACATAGCCAAAAAAGTATTCGTTTATTATGTAAACTTTATTACACATTAAGGTCTGTAAGAAAACTTATGCGTAAATATGTGTTTATCATGTAAAAAAACATAAAAAATAAAAAATTTAAATTTTAAAAAATGAAAATAATCCAATATTTACGTTTTTTTAACCTTTTTTGAGCTGTTTTAGCATTTATGACACCCGCTTTCTTTAAACCAAAAACTTTTCTGAAGCCTTATTTTTAAAATAAAGCAACTTGAAGTAATGCGATGTCTGAAACTACCTCTAAACATGACATTAGAAAAATTGAATTTTTCCACCTAAAAACACATATTTTTGGCCTAAAACAATGCCTGAGAAATCTAACAATCCCGTTTTTCATTTCTACTTAAATCTACTACATGTTACAATATTTCCACCATTTTAAGAAGCGATAGACCAATTGTATCGTATTCAAATAATGAGAACTGTGATTTTGTTATTTTACACCAAAAAAGGCGTTTTTTGGCCAAAAACGGACGAAGATAAACTAAAACAAATTGCGTCTTGAGAAAATCTTATTCCATATAATTATTCAGTTTAACCTATGTAGCAAATATGGCCGTTTTGTGAAATCTGTAACGATAATGGCATTCTAGGTCCTTTACAAACCGTACTATTATAGGCTATTTAGTATTTACAGGTATACTCCTAAGAAAAAGAAGAAGGAAAAAAAAAGAAGGAAAAAAAAGAAGAAAAAAAAGAAGAAACGAAAAAAAAAGAAAAAAAAGGCAAAAGAAAAAAGGAATAAGAAAAAAGAAGAGAGAAAAATTAGAAAACAAGAAAAAGAAAAAAGAAAAAGAAAAAAGAAAAAAGAAAAAAGAAAAAAGAAAAAAGAAAAAAGAAAAAAGAAAAAAGAAAAAAGAAAAAAGAAAAAGAAAAAAGAAATTGATGACCAAGTATAACAACGCCTTGTGTGGAAGTATACATTGCCTTGTGTGGAAGTATAACAACGCCTTGTGTGGAGTGACATAATATCTCTTAAAATGGAATTAGTCGTACCTTATGTATAGCAGGATAACAAAATACTCGGAATCACCAGATTTATGTTACAACAAATAGTATTGTTGTTGGTTGTTTTACATTAAGCACATTGTTTTCTTCACTGTGATATCTTTAAAAGTGAAATGCGTATAAATATTTCTTGGATAGTCCAAGGTTCACAGGGTCACAGTATCGGGCTATGGGGCACGAGTCTAGTGCTATAGGTACGTGCACATCATGTTCATGCAGTTCATTACTAGGTAAATCCGGGGGGGGGGGGCATTGACATGGGAAAGGTGTATAAGTATGTGCCGCCCTGAAAACCCCCCTTTTCACCCTCTTCTACTAGCTCTTAACACTTTCCACGCGGCAGGCGTCTGCAGACGACATTCCAAAATGTCTCAAACTATTTTAAAAATGTCAAAATTGTTAAATTTCATGACCATATTTGGAATCACCATGTGAAATACATTGAAATAAGTACAAACATGCCTCGTATTGGTTCAGTAATCCTTGAGATACACTTTGAAAATTGGGAAAGGTTTTTGAAAATCTGTTTTTTACATGGTAAAAACAATAGCCGCGTGGAAAGTGTTAAGACACCCATTTTGAGCCTGAAGACCCCCATTTTATTGAAATAAAAAATGCGCTCTAAAACTCCGTTTTAACATATCAAATTTGAAGAAAAAAATAGTTTAAGACCTATTTTTCGAGAAAATCATTTCTTAAGACCCTATTTTTCGTCATAAAACTCTCGCAGTTCAGTTCCGAAGCCCCCTTTTTGAAACACTGGGCGGCACACCCTAACCAAAAACACTTGAGTACCTCCCACTCCCGTGGGTAAAACAATACTGTAGCGTCATGGTGGCCGGTGGCCGGTAGGGCAGGGGTAGTAGTGGTTAGGGGTAACTCCTTTTGGATATGAGGGATGTTTATAAGGGACAATAATTTTGCACAATATCAAGTTGATAAATTATTTATCAACAAATCATTGGTCTCAATTTCTTCTCGTCCGCGTAATGTAAACAACTTCCAACACAAAATGTTGGTAAAATAATGGTTTAGCCTTTTGTCATGTAGTTTTAATTGATATAGTATCTTAAACATGGACAAATATTATTGAAGCTACATTCAATTAACAACGTTTTTTCAAGAATTATTCCTTTTCGCAATATTCCAATTTATGATATTGTTTAATGAGCACATCCAATTACCATTACAATTGCACTCTAATTCAACCATTCAAAGAACCGCTCATGTACGGTTTGACCTTTTGATCCCATGTACATGTACCATTTCCTATGTGTCATTTACATAGTTCACGCAATAGTTCATGCAATACTAATATTGAGGTGACGTGTATTCTATTTGCACTTTGCTATACTATCTGATACTGCTTCGGTTTAAAGTGCATGCTGACAGGTGGCCTTTATGATCTGTGCCATAATTATCGCATCGTATTTATTTAGGTGTTCTTAGTAACTAATTTGTGAATTTTACTAGAGCAGCTGTTTAGGCATTCATGGAAAACAATATTCTCGTTGACTGAGTCGGTAAAGACTGATTATAACAACAAGGAAATGATGGCTGACTCTGCCTCAATGGTGCCCTCACAGAGAAAAGAGGATTTCAAGGATCAGTTCTTGACTTGCTCTCTCTGCTTTGAGCCATATGACAATGATGAACATCAAGCAAAATGTCTGCCTTGCCTACACTCCTATTGCAAGTCTTGTCTACGACAACACGCTGGCAAATATCCACGGCTCAAGTGCCCAAACTGTCGCATTGTTGTGAAGTTAGTTGACGGATCTATCGATAACCTGCCAAATAACTTGATTGTGGAGAATCTGAAAGACTTCCAAGATATCTTCAATCTGGCAGTCACTTGCAGTAATTGTGACGAGGGTAGTCAAGCTGTAAGCTTTTGTCATGATTGTGGCTGTTTCGTATGTGAAAGATGTGTGGATAATCATCACAAAATGCGGTCCCTTCGCCATCACAAACTTTCAACCATGCAGGAGTTAAAGGAAAATAATTGCAATCCAGTGAGGCAGCAACGATGCAAGAAACATCCCACCAAACCCCTGGATCTGTATTGTAAGAATCCCCATTGCAAAGTCACTGCTTGTGCCTCATGCGGACTTATTGACCATCGCGGTCATGATATTATTGATTTAACAACAGCCCTCAGTGAGATAGTCGCAGTTATGCGTCAATCGTCTGCACACGTAGCTACCAGGAATCAGGAATTGACCAAGAAGCGCACAGCTGTGGAAATTATGCAGACAACTCTCACCGATAACTTCAACAAGTCTGAAAAGGCGATGCAAGAAGCAGCCAAGAAACTACAAAGTGTGATAGATTCGCACAACGACAAGGCTCATTCCCACTTGAAACAGATGTACCGAACTGAGATGAATCAATTGACAGAGTACAACGAATCCGTAGACTTACTCGCCACACAAATGACCAGCGCCTGTGAGTTTGCCAACAAAGCCTGTGATACGAGTCAGTCTGCGCAGCTACTGACCTTACAAAACCAAATAATGGAACGTCTTTGTGAACTAGACAATGCCACGTTACCTGCACCTGAGTCAGATAAGACAGACTTCGGTCTCACTGCCAAGCATTATTTAGCCATAGAGCAGATTGAAGGAGCTTTGAAGAATGCGTGCGAAGTAGATTGGTGGAAACTACCACAGGTAAGACAGCACAGCAGGACAAACAGATCGTCTTAGGGTGAGGGATACGGGGAGGGGGTACGCAGGCATTACGTTGATATAACTGTTAAACATGTCATTCGGTGATGCAACAGGTGTTTAAGGTAAAATAATGTCAAATTGTCCTAAATGGTGTCACTCTAGGGGGATAACCAGACGGGGGTGCCTCTTCAAAAAGAAATTGCAAATCATATTAACCAAATTAATTACAAACTCCCTCCCCGGTCACAGGCGTATCCTCCTCTTGCTCCTCCCAAATTGAAGACCCTAGTTTTACGCCCCTGGGTCTTTGGATGATAGGTAAACATACTCTAAACACGGGGCTTTTTAGTATGAATGGGTGTCAAATTAATAATTCTGGAGGTAAGGCGAGGGATCATCACAATATACAGGACATTATAGGCTGATGATATTTGCTTAATGTCCCTCAACCCGACTGTATTATGACACAAACAATTTCAATTAAAGAACCTATTAAAATAAATAGTAGTAAATACATTTAAAATGTATATAATATATTATCAAAATGATGCACTGCCCGTATCAAAAGTGCTCAATTCCTAAGAAGAGCGTAATATGTTGAAAACAAGCAGTAAATTAAGAATTATTTATACATAGTAACTGGCAGTTTCATGCACACCAACCACACAGGGCGGTGGCAATCTTCAGACTGGAGTACATCTAATTATAAAATAGTCAACAATAATAATAATATAATATAGCATATCCAAGTAATTGACACACATGTGGAATATCAATATTCTATAATAGGTGTGAAAGACTTTCACACCTATTATAGATTATTGATATTCCACTTATGTGTGTCATGTAATTTCTTTCCCGTGGGTTGACACTTTATCTGGCAACACTTATCTTACTTCAAGCTGTGTGAAAACCAATTTTTTTTAAATATTGGGCAAAGTCGGAGAATGAAATTAACAGAGGACATGGGTAAACATGAAAAAGGAGATTTAGACAGCGTATGATGTATTTAAACAAAACACTTTTATTAAACCATAAGTAAAATTTCATTAAAAAATAATACTTGAAAGTTTGGTATCTTTGTTATATTTAGAAAACATGATTTAGCGAAATTATGTTTCAATACAAGATTTGTAAAAAAGTTTTTAAGATCTGAATTCTTATAATATATGACTGTTGAAACTTGCTTTCTGTAATTGCATCTATAGATGAGTTGAGTTGTTAACCAAAACAGTATCGTTATAAACTGTTAGCACCAATAGGTCATGACCTTTGGGTGTTTTTCGGGGTTCTTTATGACAACGTAATAACACAAATATAACACTTTTTAAAATAATAAGGTAAGCAAATAAACAAATAACAAAGTATACAAATAAAAAAATGAGTAAACTAAATGAATAGAGAAATTAATAAATTAATAATTATGTTAATGAATAAGTAAGTAAATAAATAATAATATAGAAAAATACAAAAATAAGTTAAGTTTCGTACAAGGTCACTGGTATGGTGTTACTACCTTGCACTCATCAGGTGGAATGATACAAATTCACTCTAAAAGGTCTCATTCCAAAATGCAGTGGTCTAAAATGGGCTATTCCATTTATTAATGGTACACCCCCTATAGAAGGCAAGCATTTTTTTACTGAAAATTTTGGGAATTCCCACTGCAAAATTGTGTTGCCTTCTATAGGGGTGTGACCAAAACTGCTTCAAAAATTGGGAATTCCCAGGTTGTTTTTTGTTTTTAAAATTGGGAATTCCCATGCCTTCTATAGGGGTGTGAGGCATGCATTTTATTTTTTGGGAATTCCCAGGTTTCTTTTTGTTTTTAAAATTGGGAATTCCCATGCCTTCTATAGGGATGTGAGGCATGCAATTTATTTTTTGGGAATTCCCAGGTTGCTTTTTGTTTTTAAAATTGGGAATTCCCATGCCTTCTATAGGGATGTGAGGCATGCAATTTATTTTTTGGGAATTCCCAGGCTGCTTTTTGTTTTAAAAATTGGGAATTCCCATGCCTTCTATAGGGGTGTTGTACTTTTTTGGTGTTGGTGGGGTGGGGAGGGGGGAGGGGCACAGTGTGCAGAGTTGAGAGGGTGGGGCTTACACATTGAAGTGGCAAGGATGTGTGGACGGGACTCGGGGTAAATTGGTGAGGAACTTTAAGGCAAAACCACGGTGTAATTTGGTGAGGATAGTGCAAATCAGTGAGTGTGTGGGGGTGCGTTTGTTAACTTATTTCTCCATTAGTTTTGATCAAAGTGGCGCCTAATTTGCATGTAAGATAGAGGAAATAACGGGACGTGTGATTTTTAAGTATATTCCAGTGAAATTGGTCAACAATTGGCTCCAAAAAACCGGAATAAAACCTCTCGAATTTTGCTCACAAATACCACTAGAAGTGCACGATTTTGTGCGTTGCGCGTACTATCGCGTAATCATATACCGTGTGGTAACGCGTCGCGTACATGTTTGTGGAAGGGCTCACTGCCGCGGCATTACGCACTCCTACACATGGCACATAAGCCACACAGGAAATGGTTATAGGCCTGCTGGTTATGGGTTATGGTGTCATGTCGGGTGGCGGTAAAACCACGGAAAATGGTTTAGAATATAGGCATAGGGTTATCATGCTTATAGTGATGTGGTACAAGTAGCGTTTAGTGAGGGTTAATAGAGCAACCCGATCTCTTTACTTTAAATTGGCATGCCAAACAATCCAAGGGACCGAGGGTTAATGAAGTAGCCACGGGAAATGGTTTAGGAGGGTTATGATTATAAATCAATCTGGTTGGTGTGAGGGGGGAGGGAGCGGTGTAGGGGATTTATGTGGTTTGTGCGGTTTGAGAGGTAGGGGTTAATTAAGTAGCCACAGTAAATGGTTCAGGAGGGTTATGATTATAAATCAAACTGGTTTGAGTGGGTGGGTGGGTGGGGGGGGGGGGGGGGGGTTGTAAGGGGTTTATGTAGTTTCAGAGCCTAGGTAATGTGGCATTATCATCTAGCGGGAACGTGAGGGTACGCCGCTAGTAAAAATAGTAATGACTAATACCGCTACAAATAGCCTCGGCATAAAAAAATATATTTAAAAACCTTGTTTTTTACGGTCAAGAGCGTGGTATAAAGGGAAAACCAATTCAACCTTGTTCATAGTTCTCCAATAATGCCTACATGATATTTGGCATATTTATTTATAAAACAGCCAACAAACAAGCAAAATACCAAATTCACAAAGATTCCCATCTCCAGTATATATAGAATAACAGTGATACTATTCGTTATACGGTATGTTACATAATATTGCTATCTTCAGTAGATAGCAAACAAATGGAATGGATAACATGCTTTCTTCAGTATAACATGATCGCAATGTTATAGATAAAATGGCTACTGTAATATATCAACCCATGCGTCAAGCTTAAAACTGGTTAGTTCGTGCAGACACATACCTGATGCATATGGAACCAAAACAACTGAAACTTTAGTGCAAACCTTAAGGATGGTTAATACAAATTAAACAAAAGCTCTGGATTCCATTAAAAATATGATAGCTATGTGGTCAAATCGTTCTCTGACTGTGGTGGAGACCAGTGGCGTAGCATAATAGGGGCACGGGGGCATGATTTCGGTGGGGAAAAAAGAAAGGGGAAGGGGGAAAATAGGGAAGGAAGAAAAGAAAAAGGGGAAGGGAAGAGGAAAAGAAAGGGGAAGGAAGAAAAGAGAAAGGAAGAGGAAAGAAAGTCCCCAAAAAATAAATGTTTATCATCAGTGGTTAGTTCAGATCGGGAATCGTTAGGCGCAGCCGGGGGTGGGGGGGGGGGGGGGGGGGGGGGGGGTGGGGGGGGGGGGGGGGGGGCGGGGGGGGGGGGTCAGATGATAGTGCAGCGGCCGCGCAAAATCATAGTTGCAAGACCCTAGTGGTATCTTTTAAACACATCGTTAACACAAAAATGCATCCCGGGATCCGCCGCGGTATTTCTTAAAGCCGTATATTGGCAATTATATTTAATCAGTGCCATATTTCAGAGAAATAACCCGATTTGTTTTCAAGATTAGATCAAATTCCAATGTTTAATTGAACAACATAATTTGTGACAAAAAGAAAAAGAGGGGTAGGGGAGAGAGACGGAGAGAGAGCATGGGTATTTGCCAAAGTAAAAGGTCTACCGTTTACATGTCACAGTTGACAAAATAACACGGCTATTGCCGTGTCGCAAAAAAATAGGTCCAAAATAAGCTAAAAATCATGTTTTAGTGGACTCATTTCAAAAGTATACATCAGATTGCACCAAATGGGTTTGCAAATTGAAACAAATTTTCATAACAGTTTCCAGTGGAGACTGTCGTTAAATCCTTCATATTGGTCAAATGCTTGCAAATCCCTCAGATGAATATCTGAAAGATGTAAACGAATGAACATTTAAATTCACGTGGAATGGAAAAGCTGATATAGTGAACATACTAAAATGTGGCCAAGTAATACAGGACCACCATTTCGGAAGAGTAAATTTACTATATGTAATATCACATTTGAAAGATTTGAATAATAAATTAGCTAAGACGTATTGAGTACGGAGATCAAAAATGGGTTTACTTTTTCACCTCTTTCTTTTTGCAAGATTTTGCCAAAAAAATGACATATTCAAATTTGGAACAAACGGATGGGGGAAAATAAGCAATTAGATATAAAACTGTGGATTATAACTCTTATACAAGAAATTATTTGTGGTGGAATGATAACATTTAATAGTTGGAACCAATCTGTGAGATATTTATACACATCTGTATGATGAACGAGTATAAATTGTTAGTAGGCCTATACATTGATTTATTCAAACCTATGGTGTATGAACCACTTTCAGGATAAAAAAGGATTGTAAACTGTTTTATAAACTAATGTTAACAATGTAAACACAACATAAACAAATTACAATCAACGAAAAAGACTGACGAAATAAATGCTGCCAATCTATGCAAGTCACAGATACAAAAACTTCATATTGGTTTCAGTTCAAAGTGATAAATAACATACTAGCTACTATTATAGTCATTGCTCTTTAAAATGAAAATCTTACTATAATTTGCCGTATGTTGTATGTAGGGGTGTATGTATGTATGTATGTATCCATAAAAGGCTCTCTTAGTTTGCAACTAAACGCCGTGAACTTTGCACTGATAAAAGATGATTATAATGTGAGTGTTATAAGCTATAAATGGCTGAAAACCGTACAGAATTGACCGAGATATGAGCAAAAGCGGGAAATCAAAGGCCTTTTCAGCCCGGCTTTTGAGACTATTTCTACGTGCTGCTCTTTACATAACTGGGGCCGAGGGGGGGGGGGGGGGGGGGGGGGGGGGGGGGGGGGGGGGGGGGGGATGTTTGTTTTTGTGTGTCAGTTCTTCATTCATTAAAACCTTTGATTTGTGTGTAGACCCAAGATGATATCCATGATAGATCAATGGAATCTTTCACACTATGTCCCTAATATTATTGCATGAACTCTTGTTCAGGAATTGCACACCCACACAAAATCTACACACAAATCAAAGGTTTAAATGCATATTAACTGACACACAAACAAACACCTCCATCTCGGCATCATCATTAGGGGTTCTAAAAAGTAACTGGCATACTAAAATTATATGATGCTATTTTACTTTTTATATACAATTTTTTCCAACAATATTTTGTAATTAAGTCATTGGTATACAGAAGATGAAAAATAGTTTCAATTTTTGAGTTGCAGAAGCAGCATTGGTTATTATCTTTTACTAGCCGGGCCCGTCCTTCGGACGGGCTCTCCAGCTACGGAGTAGGGCCTACCAGATAGAACACCTACAAAATGAAACAACACATAAGTGTTGGCAAATTTATGACGAAACACATAGGAGTGGCATATCCGTTACGCAATTTAGCATCACATTTTCTCCAATATTTCTCCAATATTTTTTCCGCCCGCGTGTCACATACAGTATCAAATCCCACATCTGACACCATGTTACGTAATTTAGATTCACCATATCATCATGATCATGTTTTGTTCTATCAGAAATCACATTATTTCGTTACCTTATGACCCGCCGCCTGGGTGCTACACCCACGCACCCTGCACACGCGGGCGGACAAATATTGGAGAAATACGCTGCGCCACGGGAGTTGGTTACGGTTTAGGCCTTGGGGTTGCATAAGCCACGGGGCGGGAGCGGTGACGGTTAGGGGTTGTGTGTAATGATACCCTTAGGGCTTAGCTTATGTTAGGGTTATGTGGTTTGGGATGGGGTTAATAAAGAAATGTAAATTGCGTAACGATGGTGTCAGATGTGGGATTTGATATTGTAAGTAACACGCGGGCGGACACATATTGGAGAAATACGCCGCGCTAAGGGAGATGGTTAAGGTTAGGCCTTGGCGTTGAGATAAGTAGCGGGGCGGGGAACTTTTGGCCTTGGGGTTGAGATATGCCACGGGGCGGGGCGGGCGGGGGCGGTGACGAATGGGGGTTGTGTGTAATGATGTAATGTGGTGTGGAGACAGGGGGTTAATGAAGAAATGTGATGCTAAATTGCGTAACGGATATGCCACGGGGTGGGGGCGGGCGGGCGGGGACAGGGCGGGGGAGGGATGGATGGGGTACGGGAGATGGTTAAGGTCTAGGCCTTGGAGTTGAAATATGCCACGGGGCGTGGGCGGGCGGGGGGTCTTTTTCAATTTTTTTAATTGAAATATGAAAACTTTTGAATTAGGCCTACTCAATACAAAACCTTTTGATTTAAAACAAAAATGTTTTAAATATTGTTCTATTCCTATGTGTTTCGTTATAGATTTTCCAACACGTTAAGTTGTTTCATTTTGTAGGTGTTCTATCTGGAACAGGACGGGCGTCCCGCTAGTCTTACTATAATTCGCCGTATGTTGTATGTAGGGGGGTGTGTGTAGGGGTGGATGTATGTATGTATGTATCCTGAAAAGGCTTTCTCATTTTGCATCTTAAAGCCGTGAATATTGCACTGATGTCTTGAGACAGGTTATAAGCTATAAATGGCCGAAAACCGTACAGAATTGACAAAGATATGGGCAAACGAACACAAATTGAGGGCTTTTCAGCCCGGCTTTTGAGACCATTTCTACGGGCCATGTTTGTTTTTTCTCTATGCGTACACTGTAACCATGCAGCCGGCGCGCGTGGCGCGCGTAACCCATAACGCGTTGCAGTGCGCCATGAAAAATTAACGCGCACACGCACTACACCCACGCACCCCTACACACACGGGCGGGCAAATATTGGAGAAATATGCTGCGCCACGGGAATTGGTTACGGTTAGGGCTTGGGGTTGAGATAAGCCACGGGGCGCGGGCGGAGGCGGGAAACGGGGACGGCTGGGGGCGGCGGGCGGGGCGAGGGGGGTCTAACGAAGAATTTGGTTTGTGAGGCACGTCATTGGGGGTTGCGATATGCCACGGGGCGGGCGGGCGGGGGCGGTGGCGAATAGGGGCTGTGTGTAATGATTATGTGGTTTGAGAGGCAGGTGGTTAATGAAGAAATGTGATGCTAAATTGCGTAACGGATATGCCACGGAGCGGGGTTGGGGGCGAGGGAAGGGCGGGGAGTGACTGGTGGGGTACGGGATATGGTTAAGGTTTAGGCATTGGAGTTAGAAATATGCCACGGGCGTGGGCGGGTCTTTTTAAATTTGTTAATTGAAATTTGAAACTTTTAAATTATACAAAACCTTTCGTTATACATTTTCCAACACTTATGTGTCGTTTCATTTTGTAGGTGTTCTATCTGGTAGGCCCTACTCCCTAGCGGGAGAGCCCGTCACGGGCGTCCCACTAGTCTTACTATCATTTGCCGTATGTTGTATGTATGTGTGTATCCATAAAAGGCTCCCTCATTTTACGTCTAAACGCCGTGAACGTTGCACTGATAAAAGATGATTATAATGTGAGTGTTATAAGCTATAAATGGCTGAAAACCGTATAGAATTGACCGAGATATCGGGAAATCCAAAGCCTTTTCAGCCCGGCTTTTGAGACTATTTCTACGGGCCATGTTTGTTTTTCATGCGTACACTGTAACCATGCAGTCGGCGCGCGTAGCAAATAACGCGCCGCAGTGCGCCATGCAAAATAAATGCGCCCACGCGCTATACCCACGCCACGCACCCATACACATGCGGGCGGGCAAATATTAGAGAAATACACTGAGCCACACGCGGGAGTTGGTTACGGTGACGGGGACGGCAGGGGACGGCAGGGGGGGGGGGGGGGGGGGGGGACGGCGGCGGATCATAAGGTAATGAAATAATGTGGTTTCTGATAGAACAAAACATGATATGGTGAATCTAAATTACGTAACATGGTGTCAGATGTGGGATTTGATACTGTATGTGACACGCGGGCGGACAAATATTGGAGAAATACGCCGCGCTACGGGAGATGGTTAAGGTGATCGAGGCCTTGGCGTTGAGATAAGCCGCGGGGCGGGGAACTTTAGGCCTTTGGGGTTGAGATATGCCACGGGCGGAGCGGGGCGGTGACGAATGGGGGTTGTGTGTAATGATGTAATGTGGTTTGGGAGGCAGGAGGGGTTAATGAAGAAATGTGATGCTAAATTGCGTAACGGATATGCCACGAGGCGGGCGGGGCGGGATGGGATGGTTGGTACGGGAGATGGTTAAGGTTTAGGCCTTGGAGTTAAAATATGCCACGGGCGTGGGCGGGCGGGGGGTCTTTTAATTGAAATTTGAAAACTTTTGAATTAAAACAAAAATGTTTTAAATATTGTTCTATTCCTATGTGTTTCGTTGTAAATTTTCCAACACTTTATGTGTTGTTTCATTTGTAGATGTTCTATCTGGTAGGCCCTACTCCCTAGTGGGAGAGCCCGTCCGAAGGACGGGCGTCCCGCTAGTACATACAACATACGGCAAATTATAGTATGATACTAGCGGGACGCCCGCTCTTCGAACGGGCTCCCGATAGTAAGTAGCGCCTACCAGATAGAACACCTACAAAATGAAATAACACATAACTTGAACTTGAAGTTCCTATACGATTATTTATCGCGAAATTGGTAAGAATTCAATTCAATTTAGTGTTCAATTTAGAATTCAATTTAGTGTCACATTTCTTCATGAACTCCCTGCCACCAAAACCACATTACTTCATTACCCCCCCCCCCCCCCCGCCCCACCCGCCTCGACCCTCCACCTCGTGACCCTCCCTGTTAGTGTTACGCAATTTAGTATCGCATTTCTTCATTTACCCCCTGCCTCCCAAACCACATTTCTTCATTAGACCCCCCTCGCTCCCGCCCGCCGCCCCCAGCGGTCCCGCCTCTCCCCTGACCCGCCGCCGTTCCCGCCCACCCTGTCGTCCCCGTGCGTGTGCGCGTTTATTTTGCATGGCGCACTGCGACGCGTAGTGTTACGCGCGCCGACTGCATGGTTACAGTGTACGCATAGAGAAAAAATAAACATAATAGAGCTTATTACCGATGGTCAATTTTGTTGAAAACAAAACAACATGGGATGTATTTTTAATTTGTTTTTGTTTCTCGTGGGACACTCTTTTGCAACGCCCTGTATCTTACACAAATAAAATCTTAAAGTTCGCAAGAAAACTTAGTATTGTAAGAAGTTGTACTTTCACTTGACATATACGAATATATATTCAAAAAATGTTACATGCAGCATCATCACATTGCCTAAAACCTGACTACTGGCCCGGTAACAAGCTGATTTTTGCAATTTTCGAGAAAAAACGACTATAAGCCTATACTCTGTGATAAATGAATAATAGCAAATGAAAGAACTTTACAAATTACTTTTGATGGCTCTGAGAATCCGGGATTTTATGGCAGGTTGACGCGCACAATTCCATGACATTTTGTGGGCATCATGCTATTGTTCTCTGTGTAAATAAGAGCATGTGACCAATTTTACAATGATTTAGTCCAATTCTTATGATGAGGAACTTTGTTGTTTGATGGATTAGGCCCCTTTGATTACCAGTGGCGGCACCACACAAGTGGGAGGGGAATTTCCCCTCGGTCACGATCCTCAGCCCTCCACCCCCAGTAAGCCTCCATTTTGTCCCCAAATAATCGAGAGAAAAACTTGGTCTGAAATCTTTTAATTCCGACCACTAAAAATTGAGCTAATTTCACGCAATTTTGACATTCAGAGATGAACTTTTTTCGAGCTGATTTCAGTTAGGATTTTTGTTGCATAATATGTATACATTTTCTTTTGTCTCAGCCCTTTAGCTATCTTACCTCCAATTTCTCATGCATTTATATTTGTTCTCGCACCTGTATTGGGCTATTCCAGATAATAATGACCCCCCCCTATAGAAGACATTGGAATTCCAGACTTGTTTCCAACCAATTCCATACTTTTTAAAGTTTGATCTGGAATTCCATACTTTTTATAGGGGGTTATTATTATCTGGAATAGCCAATTTTGTCATCCTCGATTGCCTCCACACACACATCTCTCATCGCTCATGAGAAGGAGCAGGCGAGTGCTGGGATTTTTTTGTCAACATCCTGGGATGTTGACATTTGAATTCAGATTCAGACCTTGTGGTAGAGTCTATGAATTGCTTTCATGTATCTTGAATCAGTATTTGTACACAGATGTCTTTAAAATGTATATTAGATCTGGATATGAAAATATGAACACATAATGTTGTTACAATTGTGGAGAAATGGTTTAAATAATATAAAACAAATGATAGAGTTTTGCCAAATCTGCGCCATTCGTCGTGTTTACTATATTCGCGCCTCACGGAGCTGATGGTATATTATTTGTATTAGATTGCCGTCGTTCTATTGAAAACAGTGGTTAAGAATTATAAATAATTTGTATCGCATACAAATAATATGTATACACAAATAGACTGAGATAAACGATAATCGAAAGACATTGTTATTTCAGCACGTAAGTATCTTGGTAACAGTTCCAAGGACACCTTTGGTATTCATTTCATTTCATGATGAAAATACACAATTGGGTCAGTGCACAGAGCAGCTTGAGCTGCACAACCGAAACATGGGCTGGTCTTAAATCAACATGCCCTCTCGTCATAATTGCTCGTGGCGATTACGAAAATCATAGTAAACAAGTTTTACTGTGTGGATGTATGCATGTACGTGTAATCTGAATGTGGCCCCCATTTGTTCACCCGCCGCCCGATTTCATGTCTTGAAAGAAAAACTGGATAGATGTTTGTGCCTGTATAAATTTGCAAACCTACGTAATTGTAATTGTTGTCATTTAAACTCATTGGTGAGTGTCGATCGGGAACGCCCGGGCGAGATTAGAATAATGAGATTAGAACAATCACTCCGTTTGAAAGATACAAATTAATTTGGTCATGATCCAAACAAGAGAAGAGGCGAATTTTTTATAATATGATTAATCTATTATATACTTTCCCGGGATACTTTCTTTATTTTGGAACAAGTGGTCACAACCTAAATCAACGCATCTTGATTGAATGGGACTGCGTATTAATCATTTTACCTATATCATGTACTTTAACTTTGTTTATTCATCACCATTGTTGATATAATCAACGGTAAACTACCAACAAACATGTAAATAATTCACAGTCATTTGAGGGGGGGGGGGGGGGGGGGGGGGGGGGGGGTGGGTATCTAGAATATTTTTAAAATAATTAAAACATTTGGAATCCTTAATTTTTAATGTGAACGTCAACAGCATGCTAACATAATTACTTTATCGTTATCCTTTAGCGTCTCGGCCAGTTTTTTTGGAAGACCTTGTTTCTCTTTCTTCGAAATTAATTAAATGATAATTAAAATAAAACCCTGGACTTCTCAATTAATCAACATCAAAACATGTTAAATGCTCATGCCTAGCACGCCTGCGATTATTATGGGATAATTATGGCGCAATATTTTACCTCGTTATTTCGCTGGTGTTCTCAGTTATGAATAGAGAGTTATGTATTAAAGGGGCACTAAGAGATGTGTTGGAGGCTGCGCCCTCAATTATGATAAAAACTGGGATTAGTATATTTTTATAATTGTACTACATGCATGAACTTACACCTATAAGGATTAAGAAAAATAGCCCTCTTTGTACAAGAAAACGTCGATTCGAAAATGCTCGTAGAGCCGCAACGAACATTTTACGTCCGACAGTATCCCCCTGCAGTACGCGTGATACATAACGCCAACCATATTTGCATATAGGGCGTTTTTAAATAAATAGCGATGATATAGTTTTAATCAAGTTTTGCTGTGTTTAAACAACCATAATGACAATTTTTAATGTTCATCTTGAATTCCGAAGTAAATTTTTAAACATTTAAAATTGTCAACACCACTTAATGTCCCTATAAATGTAACTACTACCGGGGTCCAAGGGTGATTATTATGCGGGATAACAACGTGGTTGAAAGTCGCGATTACTATGGGATGGTTGGGTATAATTATCTTGGAAGCTGCTATTTTCCGAAGCTGGCGATGTTTATAAAATGTAACATAACTTATATTTTTATTCCTTGTTCAAAAAATGTTACTTATATTATTTGAAGTTTTGATATAAATAATAGGCATATACGACGGGTATTAAACAAATTATATAAATATTTTAACCAGGTTCGCCGTCGTGGGTAGAAAAGAGACAATAATGGGAAAACGATCTCGCCCGGGAATCGAACCCAGGATCGGTTGATTGCCTGTCAACTGCCTTGTCCATTGGGCCACGAGAGCTTGCATGGTAAAGCATCTGAAATTCAAACCTAAGCGATTTCGTTTCCCAGTCTCCTGCCACAAGTATTACCCGGAGTAGCTCGGGCCTATACAAGTGTAAATCAAGTGCCGTCCTCCCTGTAGAGGTGTAATACATATAAATAATAGGCATATACGACGGGTATGAAGTTTTGATGTTCCTGTTTTAATTTTGTAAAATATGTGCTTACTCTTATTAATAATGAAAAAGCGGAGGGCACTAGGCGGAACCTGCTTCTGGACAGAAGAACGGTATAAACTTGCTCTATGTAACAAACTTCGGCTAAAACTCAAGCTCTTAAAACATCCGACATAAACAAAGAATTAAAATTTTCAAACTAGAAAACTCTAATAATGAAGACGTTGACAAGTACAAATGTCTGGTTGATAGTTGTGTAAGATTGTGTGAAGGCCGGCCGTAAGGACCTTAAAAACACACAATTAGATATTCATGACTATAATATCTTGCATTCATATATAACTGATATGAAATTATAAAGGCGGAATAACTATAAAGACTATTATAGAAAATCAAAAGCATGCGTCGTTCTTAAAAAGAACAAATAAAAGGCAATTATTCAAGACTATGAACAATATCAGGTGGCTGCTTGCCACCTATGAGAGAATATTCTGGAGAGGGAAAGATGTGTTTATTCCGTAAAGAAACAAAAACACGCGAAGATAGCTCAGATATTCAAAACTATGAATAACATGAAACGAAGACAGGCAAATTAGTTGGAAAATTGCAGTTTGTCACGCCGGCCTCTTAACACCCTCACAAACCAATTTTGGTAGGCTACGTCAATAGACTCTTGTTGAGAAATATACCATTTGTGTAGGGTAGGCTAAAACACAACAAAATTCCAGACCAAGAAATCGCCATCGAGATAAACGCATTTCAGAAAGCGCCACAGATATTTCGTTATCAATGTGCCTAGTTGTTTCATTGCCCGAGTTGTTTTGTGGCCGAGTTGTGTGGGATTCAGAATTTCGGTGGCCGAGTTGTCTTTTGGCCGAGTTGTCCCGTAGGCCGAGTTGTCTCGAAGGCCGAGTTGTTTTGAAGGCCGAGTTGTCTTGGCCGAGTTGTCTCGAAGGCCGAGTTGTCCTGACACCATAAGTATTTACCTGTAGGGCCTATCCTCTCTCCATTTTTGGTGGACAAGTTAACTTGGCCACCTTAGCTTCCAGATGAAAGGTCATGGGTCATTATTATTGTTTCAATTAGCTAGTGGTGACGTTAAACGTTACAATTATTGTATTTACTAAATAATGTAAATTGTATTATACATAAAGGAAGAAGTATTGATAGAAAAACGAATCTTATCTGTGGTTTCATGCAATTTGAGCTTTTTAATAATACAGCCGGCAGTAGACTTTTGGTGAATGCTAAATATCGCCAATCGCCGCCAAATTCAGATTTTCAAGGCAAAATTAGTATTTTAATGATATTTTATAATATATGTGTCTATTACAATAAATAAAATGGTGTTTTGATGGACATGTAGTTCAAATATCACATTTTAATAGTTTATTGAGTGGATAAACCAGATAGTCTCAATATTATTTTAACTTATGACTTCCAATATGTGATGACACCCCGGTGGTGTAGTGGTTGTTTCCTCCGGCTGTGGTGCATTGAACCTGGGTTCAATTCTGCGGGGGACCACATATCCTTTTGTATAATATTGGTACTTTTTGATGTTCCATTATATTAATTATTTACAATATCATTAGTTTGTTTATTAATGAGACTCTTTTTTTTATCTATTATTATTTTTTACTTTTTTGGTTCAATGAATATGTCATGAATATCACGATTTTCTTTTTTTTATTCGGCTGTTGTTATGAACTTCATGAACTTATACAGTGTATTTATTCGTGATTTATCTTTACAAAACGATTGACTACAAATTATCCTGGCGGTCCCAAGTTCACCGCCTTGGGAAATCCAAGTTATTTTGTGCACTTTTAAATTTGTCATTGGAATTTAAAATTAAATTATAAATAATGATATTTTTTCTTTCAATTCTTTTTCTTAACTTCATTATAATGATATAGGCCTAGCTCACAAACGTCTCGGTGATTTCCTTCCAGCAACAACACACTGTGATCCTCTTGCCAACTTCCACAAAATTCAACAGATCCATTCCAAGTCCCCCCCCCCCCCCCCCCCCCCCAAGTTTTTTAGAAGACCTTGTTACAAAACGATTGACTATAGGCCTAGTATTATAATAATTATCCTGGCGCCCCGGGAAATCCAAGTTATTTTGTTGCATTTTTGAATTTGTCATAAATTACGTTTTTCTCGTAATTAATAAACATTGGAATTTAATAAATTATGATATATTTTCTTTCAATTTTTTTTTCTCCATAAACTTCACCACATAGGGCCTATCGCTCACATAACGTCTCGGTGATTTCCTTCCAGAAACAACACACTAGTGATCCTCTTGCCGACTTCCACAAAATTCAACAGATCCATTCCAAGTCTTCTCATTATCCTTTTGACACTAAAAACACTTGTCCACCCAGTTTTTTAGAAGACCTTGTTTCTCCAACTTTTACCAGTTTTAATTTTTATCCCCCAAACTTGTTTATTTAATATTCATAACCTTAAAACATTCTTAGTTTTTTTAGTCGGGTTAATTTTCAACCCGACCTCATCAAATGTTGAGATACACAGGTGGGGCCTCATGGGATAGAATAAATGAGTCAGACGATGGAGGGTTTCAGAGAGAAAAGTGGGCCCAGCATTAAAACAAAGAGTTTTGTTAAAATACATCATACACTGTCTAAATCTTTTTTTTCTTCATATTTCCTTTGTGTCGTCTGTTAATTTCATTTTAGGATGTTGACCAGTTTTTTGTAAATACCTTGTTTTTTTTATGGATTGTCAAAATTATGGGTTATAATATTAATAATAGACTAACCAAAAGTTTGCACTTTTAAGTGACCAAATGTGTTGAAGCACAAACTTAATTTTACATAAAGTGCACTTTAAGTTTTAGGCATGCATCAATTGCACATCAAAATACAACTTTGTGAATTATATGATGCACCTTATTCTGTCAAAAAATTGATGTTTAAAATTCAGAATACAGTATTGACATTTTTTTATGTAGGCCTATATACGAAACTCATTCAATAAAGTTCTACCTCCTCACTCATAACATAGCTAATCTGAATGACATTTGTCGTGATTAGCGCTGAATCATAGCTACACATTTATAATAAAATATCTCAAAGTTCTATTCATAGGAACAACAATTGCCTCTTCCAGCTCCAGATTAATACACTATAAGCATCACATGCACTGTAGAATACATCCAATGGGATGCTCTGCCAGTGTACATGTGCAGCAAAGAAAACTTCAGTACACTCTACATGCTGTGAGTATAGTGCATGGATAATTAACAGGTTTACTTGATTACATAACAGACTGGTGTTAGATTACTGCACATCACTGAATACATAGTATAGTACATGTAGCCTGCCCCATGCTCTGTACGTAGACAGCGGGCCATAGGGTAAATATCCCTCTAGTTTTTGAGTTTGATGACCACCATCTGGGGTTGAAGTGAAAAGTTGATCAAATGGGGCCCAATACCTTCCTAAACAACATATTTTTTTTCACAGTCGCAAATGTTGCACATTAGCGTGAACGAGGGCTCTGAAGTTTCCGCTTACATCAAGTGCACGTTAAAACTTGAAATTGCTTTGAGACTGTTATCAATAACAGAAACTTTAAAAATGCAGTTGGAACTTACTACTGATAACAATGTTTATTGATTTTGATTTAAAAAATCCACAAAAACAAAGAAATAAAGAAGAATACAAAATAACGTGCTGTTGATGCATTTATCAATTTTTAATTGGTTTCGTACTCTAAAATGGATGTTACTTGATCAAAACTGTATACAAATGATTAATACAACATTTTTTCTAAAAACATAAATATTATTTACATAAAATATAGTGCAGTTAGTGCACTATTTGAATTAAAACAACATGCTGTTGATGCTATTTTGCTTGATCACTGTGTTTAGGCCTTAACTAATCGTGAATATTATGCCACAATTTCACCTATCATTGCTGCAATGGTAAATGTATTGTTTTTACCTTCCCATACCTGAAGTATGAATGTGATATCAGTGGGCATGCATGCCTGTGATAGATGCATCAATTGTGTGTCAATACCAGTGTTCGTCTTTGATCACACAGGCAATGATAAGCTGCGCTCAGTAGAATAAACTTTGACATTGTCTTCATACTTCAGGTGGGATAAATTATAAATAATAAATATACAATTACAGAAAAAGAAATGTGTGGACATGATTTTGTTTTAAATTAAACCTTGGAATTCTTGATGGTACATGTGAATATTTGCATTTAGTATTTAAAATAGCATGATTACTATAGTGTTATAATCAAATTAAATCTGATATAGCAGTGGCGGATCCAGGATTAAAATTTACGGGGGGCTGACACCAAAAAAATTCGTAAAAGAGCCCCAATTTTTTTTTTGCCGTCAGCTCGTGAAATTCTGCTAAGTGGTGGGGGGGGGGGGGTGGGGGTGGGTGGGTGGGGGGTGGGGGGGGGTAGCGATGTGGTTGTCCCAAAACCGGCAAAAAAAAATCGCAGGGTACAAGTGGCAAATGTACCGACGGTACCTACCTATGTCTCTGAAAAAGGTAAAGTGGTACACAAAAAAGGTATATTGTCAAATGTTACGGGGGCGCGTACACAAAAAAAGGTATATTGTCAAATTTTACGGGGGGCGCCCGCCCCCTGTATCCGCCACTGTATAGTATACTTATTCCAAAAAGGCATCAATTAAAAAAAGTATATATTTTTGATTTCCTTTTTAATTTTAATTTTTAATGCAGCATGTCAAAAAACCACTTTAACATGTGGGTATCTTCCCATTGAAATGGTCTGTTGTCTCTTTAACTGAGTATGCATATTCTTATATTGAATATTTTTCAGGAATACAACATGAAATATCTCCCTAAAATGTATGCCTACTATTTTCTGAGGCCAAAGCCCAGAAGAAATAGTGCAAATACTATCTCTATTATAATTAGGGGAAGCAACAAGACCTGAATGAAAAGAAATTAAATATTTCATTTGACAATGCATGCCACAATTAATGAGATTCAGTGATGAAAGTAGTAGGATTAAAATCCATAAATCACATTAGGGAAATTCCAGAGCCCTATTGCATTAAACTTAAGATTCATCTCATTTTTAAATACTCTTCTTAGCCAGGCTTAAATTTAACCCTTCTTAAGTTCACTTAATATTAATCTTATCTTTTATGCAATAGGGCCCAGAACATCCATTATTTGTTTCATACTTATTATAATGTAAATGTATAGATTATGTGAAATATATACAAAATGTTATAATATTATGATGAAATAAAAGCAGAGGCTAAAAAAAGTCAATATTGTTATGAGGTATTTTTCGATGCAATGTGTTGGTATCCAAAATTGCAACATATTTATGGCATTATCCTCTTCTGCAACCTGCAACGCCAAACCTACAAGCCAGTATTATAGAACAGTTGTGCGATGAACTGAAGCTCATTCTGTTATGGGCATTAAAATAGATATTACCTATAAACAGGCATGTGCAACCTTTAGTTAAATTACAGCCACATTTTTATCTGAAAACGGCTCACAGAAGGCATATTTATCTAAGAATTAAGCGTAGCTTTGTACATGTGGACTTCATGAAATAGGGTTAGTGGACTGAAGGTTGCACACCTCTGATAGTAGAGAAATCATTAAAGATGAAAAATAAAGTATGGTACAGAACAGTACATATGTGCAGGGAAAAAGCTCGCATAACACAACATGGCACGCTGTGAATTGTATGCTTGATGAATCCATGTTCCAAAATAGCGTGCACACGCTTGAATTACTTTTGCTCAAAGAGAAATAAAAACAGGAGATTTCTTACCAATTTAGAACTGATTTAAACTATCGACATTTTAAACGCAGGAATCAAAGCAAGGGTCAACTACAATGCCTCGTACACTGCAAGATAAAATGATAGTGTTCAAGATAAACCCATTAGCTATAGCTTAATAGCTACATGTATACATATTGAAGCATGGCCTTTAAAGACTGCATTCTAAATCCATTCTGTGCAATCTAGTGCTACTTTAGTTTCCCATCAAATCAAGAGCTGTGCGCAACACTGTCTCATCTCTATGTTGGTAATAATAAGAAAATGTCATGTAATTTAGTGACAATTAAAGATATTTTCACTGGTATGTGGCTTTGTTGAGGTTGGAAATGGAAATAGGCTTTGTTATAACTTAAAAACAATAGTATCCAAGTCTCACTTTAACCCAAAATACAGATGAGGCGGTGTTGCGCTCAGCCCTCAAAATATTTAAGCATCGTAAGTGTCAGTAACTGCCCTCTTAATCTTCAGGATCAGACATCTCCTCCTCCACCTCCTCTTCCTCCTCCTCATCATCATCATCAAGATGACCATGTCCAGTCAAATGTTTACAGTTGTCTCGTGCACATTTACAGAGTTCTGTGCATGGCAGATTATTCTGCAGGCAAGTACAATACATTACTGTTGCTGCATTTGTCCTTCTTGCACGTCCCAGAGCAGTGTGCTAACTCCATCACTGTTTCTGGTGCTGGTGGGAGGGTCATCCAGTTGATAATGAGATCTCCATTCTCCATTTTCCAGCCATGTTGAGATGGTTCAGGAATATAGTTGGACTTGGTTGTAAATAGGCTTTTCTCTTGTATATACCTGCAAATTTGAAACAAGTAAACCATAATTAGTAAAGGATGATATGGAATGAACTCTTTGTATTCAACCTGTAAACAGATTTGATTTGATTTGATATAATTTGAGTCCTACGACCCTGGATGACCCAATAAGCTTATTAGCTTATTTCCATTGGGGTCCGTTAGATGTGTGAACAGATACAGACCGGGATGATCCCCTACTCTTTACGAAAGAGTCTGTAACCTTTTAACGTGCTCGGGTATTGCTCTTCCGATGCACGGGACCACCATTTATACGTGACTTCTGAACCACTGTTTTTTGCTGCCATTAGAAAATCGTCAGAATCATTTCGCTTCATTTACCAGGCTACCGACGGCGCACACAGTATCAGCACTTAGATTGTAATATTCCCTAACAGCTCCCCAATGTCGCTTGGGTCGACGAAGCAATTGAGACTATTAAAGTACCTTGCCCAAGGATACAAACAAGTTGGCTGTAGCGGGGCTCGAACTCACAATCTTTGCATCGTGAGACCGGCATGCTATCCACTACACCACACATGCTCTCATGCAGATTATGTGTAGGATAAAATGGATGAAATTTAATGGAGCACACACTGGTCAATGACGATACAAGAACACAACTGGTCATTTCCTGTTGCCTGCAATTTGCATTTGACATGAAAACTGCCCTTTTAAACACAATTTGATTAGAGTTTAACATTTTAGTCTATTGGCTTTGTATCATTGACGTACTAGTGGAAAAGAAAGTTATTCAGAAACCGTAACAATGTTTTTGCCTTTAGCAATATCAATTCTTATCAGTTATGGGTTATCTGTAAACACAAAATTGACAATTCCAGTATGGTTTGTTATGCAATATTAAAATTATCATAACAAAGGTTCATGGTCAGTAGCAACCATCACTATAGGTTTATATGGAAGCCTTTTTGACCAACATAAAGATTGTGTGGATACCTTAAAATAACTGCAAAATGCCAACAGAAATCATTTAGCTCTGATCTAGTTTTCACTTTCAACTGCATACTGGACCGCAGAGCACACCACCTCTTCTTGACTGTTCGACCGTCCTGCTTGCCAATGTTGTCTTCTTCATTATCAGCTGAAGCTGTAAATAGACAAAGAAAGAAATTAATTTAATATGAATTTGAAATCATTCGAATCGGCAAATATTAACCAGTAATTTAAGGCCTAGGCCTACATGTAAATTTGTATTTTCATGTATAATACCATTTTCAACCACAAGACCTACATGCATAGCGCTATAGTATTTTTTCGATTTTATTTACAATTATCATGAATATAAATATTTGTATTTGTGTTGTGAAATAAGTGGGTCACAAGACCTCGTTAAATCTTTCGATTAACGCGAGCACGCCGATCATGATGCCATGATCGACAATTATTTGTTTTAATTAAAAGTGTAGTTTTTAATGGAATGCAGTGCGTCGTAAGACCGTGTTCAACCTTTGGAGTACTCAAATTGTAACGCACGGATCAACAAAATTATTGTTTTGATTTAGCAAGACATTGCCAGTATTTCATACTGACTACAACAAAAATATGACAATGCTTTTTACATGATTGAGATTATGTGATGATATTACAAAATTGGGAGACCTATTGAGAAACAAAACGCCAAAATAGGTTGACCTGCGTGGTAAAAAAAAATACGCTCACTGCACTTAACTATTTTATAATCAAAACAAATAATTGTTGATCACTTCAAATCATTCCCTTGGGTGTGCGCCATATGCGTAACCACGACAGCGTTGCGCGCCTGTTATTTTTGGAATGCAGTGCATCCCCAGACTGCGTTAAACCTTTGAATGAACGTGAGCGCTAGGATCACGATGCTCTCTGATCGACAATCGTTTGTTTTGAATATAGGACGGCGCGGACATACGGGCACTTTGAGTTATTTTTAGCAAATTTGCTTGGCAACCAGTCTTTCAAAAGCAAAACATTCCATACACGCATTCAACGCTGAGCGTTACGCACTTGATTCGCAGTAGGCGCAATGTGCGGTTGCCTTAATTGATTGATCTGGACAAGTTGTTTTTGTCTTTGAACACCGGCATTTGATTGTTTTCACCGGCATGACGTAGCTGATACTAGCTCCGACAGATCGCTCTAAAAAAAGTTAGTATGAAATGAACCCCTTCAGCAGTGGAAGTCAGATATTTTCATCTATGATTTCAATTATTGAAATAAAGAACTGTATTATTATACACAGTCACTAGCATGACTAGTCTTGACTTATTTAGAAATAATTTAGAAATAGGAGAAGAAAGCTTATTTCAAAAATAAAAAAGTAAACAACAAAATATAAATAGACCTACCTGTAGGACTAGCGAAGCTAGTTTCAAGCATTTCTCTGTTCTTAGCCATACGTTTTTCTACTCATGAAACATGTTGTTTGTCGGTAAATCGCGAATAGCACAATTGGTGGAATCCAGCGTCACTTGGAATGGGAATCTTACACACATAATTAGATCCACTGACTGTCGAATTCGGCAGCATGTGATGTGCACGGACGAATTCTTTGGCGATTTCTGCCTGATCGCCTTCTAATTGATGCCATTGAAGAACATATTCCAAGAAGCAAGACCATATTTTATTGTTGCATTTTACTGTAGTTGTTTTTTTTGGTGGGGAAATGCACATAATAATAATGTTTCTGATCCAATTCTCTGTCACTTGATAATTTCATCTGAAGATGATAAATCTGCCATATTGGATTTTCCAAGGAGTGCTATTAGAGCGCTCCTGATTGGTCAATATGGAATATTGGGGTTTATATTAAATTTACGAATTTTCTGATTGGTCAGCTATGAATAAGTATTTTAATAAATGAGTGGTAATTTTAAAAATATATATTAGTGAAATTGAAATAGTTTTTTCAATATTATGAAATAATGTGCACAAATCTAGCTTGTGAAAAGTTACAGAAATTAAGTTATATTTTTATCTATATTATCATTGTGGTTTGACCTCCACCCCTTTTCTGGGCAATCAAACAACATGATATTTGGGCAGGGCCCATCTACTACTTGGCAGTGCTAAAAATCATATACTGTAAAACAACTTAATTTCGCTAGCAATTTAATTTCGCCATGATTTCGCTAAGCGATCCAATTCGCCAAATTAGATTGCTGCCAGTTATATTATTTATAATGGTTATAATCATAATAGGAAGGTGTTACAAATTAGTGAAATTAAATTGCCGCAAATAGTTGACTAAATGCTAATTTGCTAAATTAAGTTGCTGTGAAATTTTAGGTATTTTATGGTCGCACTTCCAGTATTTATAGTATTCATATTATTCGATAGCACAAATGTTCATGTGCATTTATTTATATTTACAGTTTTTTTTTGTATTTCTTAATTGACAATTCATTTATTATCTCTTCAACAAACAATTAGGTATTAAGTATTACCATGAGAGTAAACTTTCATGGTATTACAGAAATTAATCAAATCACGAAAAAAGCTTACTGCAAAAATATATTAAAAATTGAGACCATTGCTAATTTGATAATTTTTCACTGGGCTTGGTTTTTGTTTTGTATAGGGGGAACAATAAAGTCATGTATTGTGTCCTGTAGGTACAGGCATGGACTCCTACATGAAGGGAATACAAACTAAAAACAGAAATTTAAAAAAACACCACCAGGGATCAATCAAGAACAAAAATTGAACTGTGAGGTATAAAAAAAATCAACCTACTAATATTTGTATGAGCATGATCGATGAGACCCAGGGTAAGGCGACAACAAAACACCCAACCTGTTGTATTGTGGGCAAACGGACCTCTAGGGGTGGTCGGGGCTCATACAATTTCCTTTTTTTTTAAATTCAAAATGGATAAAGGGGCATTTTTTTTAAAACTCCCCCCCCCCCCCCCCCGAAAATCGAATGGTGCATCCCTAAAGCCAGTTGCAGCAAGATTGGTTCAGAAAACAAGTTGGTAATATATCAAAGTCAGTTGGTATTATTATTTTCTCGGCAAAATCACTTGGTTAACAACAAAATCAGTTACCAAAATGATCCGTCAGCAAAATAAGTTTGATCAATTGGTAAAAAAGTAAGTTTGATCCATTGGCAATCAGCCATCAAAATAAGTTGGTAGAACAACTTTGGTGGATCATGAGTTGGCTCTTTGTATTGTAGTCCAGTCGGCAAAATTGGTCCGCAAAATTAAGTTGGTAACATCAATTGATCAGACTCAGTTGGTAAAATTAATCAGCAGAAAATCTGTTTGTTAAAATAAAAATTGGGGAAGGACCGAGACAGTGGCGTGTCGGAAGGGGAGGGGGGGGGGGAGTGGGGGACTATCATTGGGAATTGCACCCATTCAGGGAATTGAACGAGTTTTGCTTAATTTATATCCAATTTCAATTGGGGTCAGTTGGGGGAATCGAATCCAAATAAGTATAAAGATGGCAGAATTTCGCACGCTTCACACGCATATGTACAGGACTACATTTTCAGAAGCCCATGTAAAACCAAAAATGTACATTAATTATGACCAGATTCGCTATAAATATCAAAATGTTTATTTTGTTTTGATTTTCCATCCCTTCAACACACCATTCTAGAGGAACATGGTCTTTTTGTTGTTGAATACCCAAAGGCCAAAACTCTTTTTATTTTTGGGAATTCCCATGCCCATGCCTTCTATACCTTCGAGAGGAATATGGCATTTTTTCTTGGGAATTCCCACCGACAAAATCCAAAATTTGGGAATTCCCAAAGGCCAAAATGTGATGAATTTTTGGGAATTCCCATGCCTTCTATACCTTCAAGAGGAATATGGATTTTTTTTTGGGAATTCCCACGGCCAAAATTTGATGATTTTTTGGGAATTCCCATGCCTTCTATACCTTCGAGAGGAATATGGATTTTTTTTTTGGGAATTCCCACTGCCAAAATTTGATGATTTTTTGGGAATTCCCATGCCTTCTATACCTTCAAGAGGAATATGGATTTATTTTTTGGGAATTCCCACGGCCAAGATGTGATATTTTTTTGGGAATTCCCATGCCTTCTATACCTTCGAGAGGAATATGGAATTATTTTTTGGGAATTCCCACGCTCAAAAAGTGTCAAATATTTTGGGATTCCCATGCCTTCTATAGGGGGTGTACCATTAATAAATGGAATAGCCCATTATATAGGGCAAAACAGTCAACGGTTGTATATCCACTCGATGTTTAGTTTCCGAGATATATGTGGCAAAACGGGTCAACGGTCAACATTTTTCTCAATTTCTTTGAATAGGGATCAAATTCTCAAAATGCTCTGATTTTAATTAAAATGGTCTCAAATTATTCTGATAGCTACAATAAGTCATGAAAAAAAATACGTTGCTAATTATGTAGGTCAGCGGCTATCGATATCATTAAGTAAAATGTCAGGAAACTATACGGCTAATGTTGCTGACACCTTTGACCTAATAGAACTAACGGATGCTAAACTTGTAGATATGTAAAATCAGGAACTGTGTCGAAGTGGTTGATAGCAATCTACGAGGATGGGGTAGCTAATACATAAGACACCCCATCAAACCACAAACAATAGTAAAACAGGCCGACACCACTACGGTCTAAAGTTCACTTGCTTACTTGCTTAATTCGGGTGGTGTCCCCGATCTACGATGGCTCTCCACACTTTTCGGTCCCAGAATCTTGCTTGAGTAAGTCAATGAATGTCAGAGCATGTCTTCCCGGCTTTCTTTTGCCATGCTTGGGGGTCCAGTGCACCAGTTTGGAGACTGGCTCTTCACTTCTGTAACAGTGGCCAGCAAACCTTGTCCGTCTCTTCTGAATCTTCTGGCTTATTTTGGGGAGATCACCATACAATTGAGTATTTGTTTCCAGTTGACATTGAGTACTGCTCTCAGCATTCTGGTGTAGTAGCCATCGAGCTCTTTCTGTAACTTGGGAGTGATGGTTCAAGCTTCGCAACCATTATAACAGAACTGACGCTACTGTAGAGTCAAATAGGCGAAGTATGAATTTCCGAGAGAGAGTTGACTTCCATATTTTGGTCATTTTACTACATGCTCTCCATGCTGCTGCTTTGCGTTGTTTAATGTCCTTTGCTGTACTCTCCATCCAGGCACCAAGATATTAAAAACCTTGTACCTCGTGTTAACTATGCCATGATTATTGAACCAAACACGCATACAACTTCTTCAATTCTACTATCACATGTTGTCATAAATGTGTATTGTTCTTGTTTATCAATAACAGACACTTTTAAGTAAAGCCTCATGCAAAAGTAAACCGGTGTATACATGTACCTCAGATCCTCGGGTCAAATAGAATACGTGTGCCGCGTTTTGTTTGCTTTACTTTTTTACTAGTGAATTATATGTCTGAACCGTTTGATATAATTTGTAAGGAAAATGTTAAGAATATATAAATATAATTTGTCTGTTTTAATGTTATTTATTGTATTCCCCCCCCCCCCCTGAATTATGACATTATTATGAAAATATTCTTAGAAAATGGTACGCGGAAATTGATGCTGAAAAGCTATTACGGTAAGCTGAAACACTAATTATTTGTTTCATTTGTAGATATTGTTATGCAGGGTTAGTCCTGAGACACGTGAAAGAAGGCAATCGACCTAGTTTGCATTTAAGTTAGCTTTCCAGATATAATTAATGCTCTAACATTAAGATGTGTGGTGTCAATTCAAACGTGTATATTATCTATTCATATATTCTATTCAAAACCATTTTAACTATACTTATATTGGAGCAGAGACAATATTTCTTGAAAACAAGTAGGCCTACTACGTCGTCTATTACGTCTACATTGTAGAGAGGGCGATATAATAAAAAGGTCATTTATTTTACTGCATTTGAATTTTACGCAATGTTAAATGATATGAAACTATGAACAACTGCTGCATCGAATATAAGATCTAAGGCAATGCTAGGAATTATGAATAACAATGTATTATGAAAATTAGGTATATTCTTGGTGTAAGACAAGTTAGACTAGTGTAAAGACCCCATTACGGATTGAAGCTGTATATTCATTTAATGATATTTTAATCCGTCAATAGAGGATTTTGTGCTTACACCAAGAATAAACCGAAAATGAGTAAAAGCAGATAGTATAAATCATCATATTGAAACACCCTGTTGGCCTATGACGCCATTTCATATTGCGACGCTATAATTGGCAAGAAAGCAGCCGAAGAAAACAGCCAATAATTAAAGATATATCTTATCTAATCCTATTTTCTCCTTGATACGCAACAAACACTATGCGGATTTTATGTGTCTATTTTAACCTTATTATGGACAATAGTATAATATGTATGTTTAACCTTTCTATACATTTAATGCTTGTCCATATCTTCGATTTCGTTGAAAATTTCCCTTCATGATATGTAATAGTCAGCTGGAATATTTATAGACTTCAATACAATAAACAAAAGAGAGCCTATTACACGTGCATACATGGCAATTTGTAAAACGACATTTTAAGGCTTCAATATTAATCCCGCAGCGTAAATCTCGCGAGATTTCGTGGCGACTAGTACGATCTTTTGAAATTGGATCAAAATGAAGGAAAAAAGGTTATCGTGTTTATAAAAACTCACTGACCATCAAATTGTCACGTCATTTTGATACCTTAGTTGTGAGCATAAAACTATTATAATTATTGTAGTTATAGATACACATATAATGATTAGCAAAATTCCATTTTAAACTGAACACCCCAAACATTTCTACGTTATGGTCGTCTAAGCCGTCGGCGAAGTGTTTTAAATACTATGATGTAAATATCAGTTTGGCTATTGACTCTTTGAATTTGGCGAAAGTGGAATACATTTCTAAACGCTAAAAGCCCTTTTTTAAGAGTAGAGATTTGCATCCATAAGATATCCAAAGAATACAATACTCTTTTCAATTATTAAGAAAATGTATATTGAATTACAGATACAACATGATTTTCATATCCATTTTGTTAAGCATTAATTTTGTCGGGTAGATGCTACGAAGAATTTTTCAATCAAGGGTTGTGACTAATACCTTGCTTTCATGAATCAAGGTTCCAACTCCATTAATAAATAATAACAACGATATCAAACCCATATCTGTTTATACTGATCAAGTCTTACCATTGCTGAACTGATAGTAAGTGCAAAAATAATAGAGATGCATTTCATTAAAGATTACATGAATCCCAACGGAGAACTATAGTTTAATCAGTTCAAAATTGGCGAGAAATATTTTTTGTAGATAATGAAAAACAAAAACAAAATATGACAGCAACTAATACAATTATGACGCGCATGGAAGGTCAATTCAAGACAGTTATTGTCATCAAGATACCATGTAACGTTGTACATTTGTTGTGACACACTACTCCTGTTTATCAGAGAATTTGCTTAATATTCATGTTTAAGCGCAATAAGGCTCTAGTTCAATCATTGCCGAGACTTCATATATAATATATACCCTAGTCGTTAGCTAGACCTTAAAACCTTTTCCCGACTCCCGACAATGATACGGAATGAATTAAAGGTCATTTTAGTTCTATTGTATGACTGTATTTTAAAACTGTAATCTCTGAGGAGGTCGTGATTTCTACACAAAGGTTAATACGATTGCTTGCAATTTGGTTACAATTGCAAATCAGCACCAACGCTTTTACCGTTAGACACGTACTTGTAGTATCGTCTGATTCGCGTTATTAAACACATTTAGACCTTTATGACCGAGCGACATACAATAGATACATGACGCATATAGAAATATTACCCTTTTCTTACAAACTAAAGGACAACAATACACGTAAACCTTATACATTGCCAAGTTTTCAGAAGATTGCAGTTTTTCTTTTCCGATCCCATGACCTTGATGATGGGGGGTTCTCTTGTGTTTCATTGTGTTTTACCCCGAATGAGATGAATAAGACAAATAAAAAGTTGGAAATCTTCACCCGAACCGAATTGATAATTTGAACGTGAAAAGATTGTCAACCCGGAAGAAATCATTGTCTTAAAGGGAAGCGGTCATGGTGAGGATTCTAACGAAAATTGAACAGCGCGTGGCGACTATTTGAATCTAAACAAGTTGGACATTGGCGCAGTCTGTAATTGTTCTACGTATGTTTACATGCAAGCGGTATTGTGTGCGACTCTACAACAATCTCTTAACCCAGTGTGAACGGCGCGCTCAATCAACCATCCTTCATTTGATTGAACGCATTTTCTATCGTGTGATATAAGTGATGTATTAGTTATTATCTAAGGTTTAGCTGGACCAACAATCGCCGTCAGCGGTTCTTTTCCTCACCATGACCGCTTTCCTTTAAGATATGAAACCAAAAAAATCCTATTTTTATGGCCAGAGATATGCATCAATGTCATTGTATTTTGAAAATAGAGCATAATAAATAGACTTGAACGGAGTGGGCCTTTTCTGTTGTCTATATACCATACTAAATAGGGAATGGAATGCTTACCCCGGGTAGTAAAACACAATTGATGAGACAAAGAAAGGAGATTAGTCGAAGCTTGTAAGGTTTCTTTGGAAAGCAGAATGTTAATTGGACGTTTAAATAACCAAATAATGCACTCGAAAGCTAGCTAGCATTGTGAGGTATTTTCTCGGCATCTCATATTTGGTGGATGCTTAAACTGACTTAATATTTTACAATATTACAAATTCTGTTACCTGAATTAAACATTAAATCAAGCGTGTCATTGTTTTGACAGCTGCATAAAGGATGTATTTACACCTGGTCACACTTTACATATTTAAACACGTATAGACACACGTGGATTTGCAACAGCTGTAAAATGTATTTCATCTTCACTGTGAGCTTAATGCACAGCTGTACTTGGAATGGGCCTCTAATTTGGTGGTGGTGGTGGTGGTGGTGGTGGTGGTGGTGGAGGTGGTGGTGGTGGTGGTGGTGGGGGAGGGGACTAAACGAGTACAAAATCGATTGGGTTTTGAAAAGAGTGCATTTTTTCGATTATACACCCCTTCTCCAAAACACCCCTTCATTAGGCGTTTTGCGGCCACGCATGCTTAGGCCTACAGTGTAATACTTTCTGGTGAATTTTGGCGTCAGGGGAAATACACAACATTAAATTCTTAAAACTAATACGTAACTGAAGCTGCGTCACACCTAAACGCCAACTAACACCTGACCGTCACTTCAATTTTCAGACAGTATTGTTTTCCCCATAATTCTTATTATGTATATTTGCTATGAAGTGATCTGTTCACTACTACCACCGCGTGGTGTGGGTGGGAATAATTACTATATTGAACTTCTTGAGTTACAGCTGCGAGAGAATTATAAGCACATGCGATGTCTGAATGGCACATGCGATGTCAGAATGGCACATGCGATGTCAGAATGGCACATGCGATGTCAGAATGGCACATGCGATGTCAGAATGGCACATGCGATGTCAGAATGGCACATGCGATGTCAGAATGGCACATGCGATGTCAGAATGGCACATGCGATGTCAGAATGGCACATGCGATGTCAGAATGGCACATGCGATGTCAGAATGGCACATGCGATGTCAGAATGGCACATGCGACGTCAGAATGGTACATGCGATGTCAGAATGGCACATGCGATGTCAGAATGGCACATGCGACGTCAGAATGGTACATGCGACGTCAGAATGGCACATGCGATGTCAGAATGGCACATGCGATGTCAGAATGGCACATGCGATGTCAGAATGGCACATGCGATGTCAGAATGGCACATGCGACGTCAGAATGGTACATGCGACGTCAGAATGGCACATGCGACGTCAGAATGGCACATGCGATGTTAGAATGGCACATGCGATGTCAGAATGGCACATGCGATGTCAGAATGGTACATGCGATGTCAGAATGGCACATGCGATGTCAGAATGGCACATGCGATGTCAGAATGGCACATGCGATGTCAGAATGGCACATGCGATGTCAGAATGGCACATGCGATGTCAGAATGGCACATGCGATGTCAGAATGGCACATGCGATGTCAGAATGGCACATGCGATGTCAGAATGGCACATGCGATGTCAGAATGGCACTAAAATGATAACAATTTTATTACACTTAATTCAATACCTTTGATTCATGCACACGTACATTATTGCAACTGGTTTTTTTCTTCTGAGAAGTAACACCAGCATGCTTCACTTTCATCACATGACCACTGATTCCTGTCACCAGTGTCTACTGATTCCCATTGACATTACATTGCAATGAAAGGCATATAATATTGTTTTAACAGCAGCAGCAGGATTTTCTTAAAGACCCTCTCGTTTTAAAAAACGAGAGGGTCTTTAAGAAAATCCTTTTGCAAGTAGTACAATTGATGTGACTTCATTTCAGTCCTCTCTTGGGTTTTCTTAAAGACCCTTTATTTTCTGAATAACACATTTTAGTTGGGATTCAACTTCTTTTCATATCTGTAACCAAGATGCCTATCTGTACCATATATTATGAAGGTGGAAGTGCGACGATCTCCAGCTGTTAATAACTTTAACACATGTTTTGCACTGTTTGTTTTGGGGAAATTCCAGTTGGCACAGTAGTGGTGCTCAGCATGCTGGACCGCCCATGCTCCGACGAGAAGTGGCGTCAAGGGAGCTTCTTCAAGGGTATGTGATTATAGTGTTTAAAATTGTATGGACAACTTCAGAAACACGAGCCAAGTGACGACACTTTTTGATCCGCCCTCGTAATATGGTATATACAATATACGATACTATTAAAACAACTAATTCTATTCTAAATTATTAACCTTAACAAGTAAAAAGGGTCCACAAAATGAAGAAAAAAAATAGGTCCAGGATTTACTGCTACTGTAATAGTTAGAATTTAAATCTTATATGTACTCTTTTCGCTACGACATTCCTGAGTTAAGGGGGACTTAAAGGTAGATGACCCGATCACATTTTCGTAACACAGAATTATTTCAAACATACGGAGATTTTCATATCATATGAAAGCTCGTATTTTTCTCATCATCATACTGAAATTTGACGGCCTAAATCGGTATAATTACGGAGAAATCGATGAAATAACGTCGAATTACCGCAAATGGTGGTAACCACCGATATAGTTTGTGTACTACTCAATGGGTACAGTTCACAGCATCTTGTGCGTCTAAAATAAGAACCATTAGAGCTATGCAACTCAAACTTTGGAACACGACTTTTTTAAGGATGACCTTTCATGTAGAATAGAAAACTTCAAGTTGAAAATCAGAACATCTACCTTTAAGGAAGTTTTTGACTTGATTTTTTGAATTTTGTGAGTGCTGTAACTATTAAACTATTAATCAAATGCATATAAAAGTACACATTTTTGGAAAGGAATTGTATCAGAGAATCCAAATTTTGCGTCAATTTTGACCAAAAATGTTTGTCATTATTTCAAAAAAATTTAAATCAGGTTTTAAAAAAAATCGTCCCTAGGTTAGTATCTTTCTATCATAATCTAGCAATTTGGGGAATTTTTTAATCAAAATTATTTTTGTTAGCTTTTTTGAACTTTTATGGGTCAAAAAAGTGATATTTTGTGATTTTCTCAAAAAGTCAACGGTTTTGGTCAAAATTGACGCAAAATTTAGATTCTCTGACCTATTTCCTTTCCAGAAATGTATACTTTTGTATACATTTGAGTCATAGTTCAATAATTACAGCACTCACAAAATTCAAAAATTGACTTCCTTGAGGAAGGGTAAGCACAACACTTACCATTATTTGTTAGAAAAATAGTTATCGAGCCGAAATTACGTAATTATATAGAACAAAACAGAAAAATAGTCACAAAAATGAATAAAAACTGCCATCACTCAACTTGCATTTTTTAAAATTCGCGGCGATCAAAAGTCCCGGTGTCGATGACGTCAAGGGTATCGGTGCTCAAATTTGCGCATGTGCATTGTATAACTATGACATCATCGACGCTGGGACTTTTGATCGCCGCGAATCTTAAAAATGCATGTTGAGAGATTGCGGTTTTTATTTGTTTTTGTCATAAGTGTGGTGTTTTTTTCCCATTTAATTACAAAAGTTGGGCTCGATAGTTATTTGTCTAACATATAATGCACACTTTTATGCTTGCGAGACACCTCCTTTAACAAACAGCTAGACAGGCAATGAAACACCGCCCTCTGGACTAGTAATCCGGCGAACAATTCTTAAAGGGTACTTTTAGAGCCTATAAGAAATGTATGTATACTCTAAATTTAAAGGTACGACACTCTCATCGAGACACATCACACCAAAAGAGGAAAATTTGAAGATGAAAAAAATCGGGCCCGTATAACAACAGGTTTTAAGCGTAAAAGTTAATCTGATGTGTTTAATTATTATTATTTTTGAACAATGAATAAAACGTCAACGCCCACCACGCCCATATTTTGTGATAATTTAACAACTGATGTTCATATAAAAATGCAAACCTTTCATCAACCATTAGTTCAAACAATTACAGGTGATTATTAGCCGGTATTAAGAAACGTATTCATATGCCTGCCAATGCTTTATAGTTATTGTATATTATGCAACAGTTGTTCACATTTTCAAATCGTTTAGTTTGGCTTCCGTCCGACTCAAAATGCAATAATAACAACATGGCCGTGTTTTGATGACATTACACTCTATTCAGCACAAATGCAGTATTAATTTGCTTTCAGTAAAAATATATGATTAGTTAGTCTTGCTGGTCGAACCGGGGCAGATTCTTAAACCTTGTGTCCATATGTCACAAGAACCAGGGCAGATTCTTATACCTTGTGTCCATATGTCACAAGAACCAGGGCAGATTCTTATACCTTGTGTCCATATGTCACAAGAACCGGGGCAGATTCTTATAACTTGTGTCCATATGTCACAAGAACCAGTGCAGATTCTTATACCTGGTGTCCATATGTCACAAGAACCAGTGCAGATTCTTATACCTGGTGTCCATATGTCACAAGAACCAGGGCAGATTCTTAAACCTTGTGTCCATATGTCACAAGAACCAGGGAAGATTCTTAAACCTTGTGTCCGTATGTCACAAGAACCAGTGCCGATTCTTTTACCTTGTGTCTATATGTCACAAGAACCAGGGTAGATTCTTATACCTTGTGTCCATATGTCACAAGAACCAGGGTAGATTCTTATAACTTGTGTCCATATGTCACAAGAACCAGTGCAGATTCTTATACCTGGTGTCCATATGTCACAAGAACCAGTGCAGATTCTTATACCTGGTGTCCATATGTCACAAGAACCAGGGCAGATTCTTAAACCTTGTGTCCATATGTCACAAGAACCAGGGAAGATTCTTAAACCTTGTGTCCGTATGTCACAAGAACCAGTGCCGATTCTTTTACCTTGTGTCCATATGTCACAAGAACCAGGGTAGATTCTTATAACTTGTGTCCATATGTCACAAGAACAAGGGCAGATTCTTATACATTATTGTGTCCATATGTCACAAGAACAAGGGCAGATTCTTATACATTATTGTGTCCATATGTCATAAGAACCAGTGCAGATTCTTATACATTATTGTGTCCATATGTCACAAGAATCATGCAGATTCTTATACCTTGTGCCCATATGTCACAAGAACCAGGGCAGATTCTTATACCTTGTGTCCATATGTCCGCAGATTGGCAGATTCTGCGTAAAAAGAATAAATGTACTTAAGATTGTTTCAGCTTCCCGTCGAATAACTTTCCAGTGTCATTATTTTCCAAACTTTATTTTTTATATATTTTATTAATAATCATAAATTGATGAAAATAGAATACATTTTCAAACAAATAAAATTAGATGAACTATTTCAAACGTTTTCAAAGAAAATTGATTGCGTTCCAAATGTTTTTCTCACCAATTTGCAATTTAAAAATGCAAAACACAATACGAGTAGACCACAAAGTAAAGAAATGTACAGCTATCACTTAATGCAATGGCATTAATGATTACCACCATTGACAGGACAGATATTAACGCTAAAAAGTACAAATCAATGTATATCAATAAATGTATTCCGTGCATGCGTGATGATGGCAAGTTAGCTTTGCCTTTTTATTCGAAATATTAGTATTAATTTTTATTCATTATTAGATTAATTCCGAACGTAAACAATGAAACAGAAATGCGTATGCTTTGGGTTTATCCATATATCAGACACTCGCAAACGTACAATTAAATATATTTTAATTTCAACTTTATACACCCCTATTTGAGAATTATATAACACGTTAAGTCTATGTATAGCATCACACCTTTTCTATTAATACAGTACACTTTACAGTTGGTACGAAATTGACATTAACCTTTAATATCATATCACACTTCTATTGATCAGCTAAACTGATAACATGTGTGTCTAAATGTTTCTGAACGAACTAAAACGATCACGCTCGTGCTTGTTTGTGGTGATAATCTACATTAACAACAACAGATGTACAAATTAAAAATTGTAACCCTTTCATAAAGGATTAACACTTTCCACGCTGCTATTATATTTACTAATTATTCAAAACAGATTTTTCAGAAACCCTTGCCCAACTCTCAAAGTCTATCTCAAGGATTACTGAACAAATACTTGGCATGTCTGTACTAATATTTTGAAGCATTTCTCATAGTGATTCCAAATGATAGTGATGATATTCAATAATTTTGGCATTTTTTCAACATTTTGTGAATTTTGGAACTGTCGTCTGCAGACGACTGCCGCATGGTAAGTGTTAATCAAAACAATTCCCGGGTTGATATTAATCATGTCAATTAATACATTAATTTAATGTTTAGCTACCCTGTATCATAAACGTAATATACTATTCCATACCAGGCTTTAGTTACCGTATTTTATGCAACAGTTGTTCATAATCTTCACAAAATTTACCTTCACTTCCGACTCAAATACAGTGAAAAAAACATGGCCGTGTTTTTTAGTGATAACATTACAATGTTTTCAGCATTAACACAGTGCTAATTTGTTTTCAATAAAAAAAGATATGAATAATGAATAGTTATAGTAGTCTTCTCTCCAATCTGAATCAATAAATGAAAGAGTTTTGATTGCTCTTCGTCAATTTAAATACAATGGTTAATTCATTTTCAAAAATAAAATTGAGATATGCAGTTTTTGCGATGAAATCAAATCCTGATGTAATACTAAGTTTTTTATCTGGTAATCCCACTTTCATGAACATGATGAACGAAAAGGTCACTTGACTTGTTGTGTAGTGATAACCAGGGCAAATTCTGCATCAAATAATACTTTTATGTAAGAAAGGTATTGTTTCAGCTTCCCGATCGAAAGCTTTCAGTGTCATTATTTTCCAAACTTCCCTTTTTGAAAATATTTGAATAATAATATTATGGATTGAAAAAAACCCAACCAGTATTAAGAGGAGAGCCCCAACAGAACACATCACGAATCCACACCAGAATCCCAAAGGGATACAAGAGGAACAATAACAGTAAACTAACAATGGATAAAAGTTTTCAACATTTCGTTGAAAAGTTCTTAGAATTTTACACAATTTGAAATTAAAAAGTCGGAAAAAAGAAAAGAGGATAAGGCCGTGTTCCCACATACGTAGAAGTTGTCCGGAAAGAGGATAAGGCCGTGTTCCCACATAAGTACAAGTTGTCCGGACTAGTCTGGACCGGGATCCACTTGAAAGTCTTTTACCACATAAGTGGTCGTCACAACGATGACTCAACAAAATAACAAAAACCACTTTGAGTCCGGACCGGGACCTATACTTGAATCGCGTTCCCACTAGCGATTTAGTCCGGACCGGGTCCGGACTAGTCTATAGACTACTCGGGATTTTGTTCTATGTGGGAACACGGCCTAAGAAATAGTAAACCATAACAAAACGTTAATCACTCACCATGTCCAGTCTGCATCTGGCAAATCTGAGAACAACTCACTTTTTGTTTTGCATATTTAATAATTTAATATTGTCTGGTTTGAATTTATAATATAGGTTGGTAAATTTCAATGCAATTTCATGATGAATAAACAGTATATTCATATATGTCTGGCGATGTCATAATTGTTATTGTACTTTACATGCTTTATGCAACAATAATGCAATTGTATATAGTTTCAAATCATTTATCCTTACCATCGATTCAAATGCAATAAAGCAAACGTGACCGTGTTTTGATTACACTTCAGCATAGCTACAGTACTAATTTGTATGTTTTCAATAAAAAATATGAATAGGCACTATGTCTTGCTTCTAATCAAAATCAATACATGAAAGATGCCCGAGTTTTGATTATTACTTCCTCTCCCTCAATATACACGGGTGAGTCAAAAAAGTGTACTCAACTTTGGGATTTTATATCTTAAAAAATGTGCATAAATTTCACAGATTGTTTATGGAGGCAGACTGGTTATCTCATAAGCTTTCTAAAGAATTTTAGTTGGTTGAAATTGGTTGCGGTAAACATATTATGCACATTTGCGTAAAAGTCAAGATTTTATAAGCCGAACAAGATTTGCGATATTTTCTCTTATAAGATCTATTGCATTTCAATATTGAAAACGGTCCACACTCTAGTCCGAGCCGAATCCGACTATCACAAAAGCCAAATTTGTTGTTTTTGTTGCTAAATTCGTATAATAATGACATTGTTTTGTCATTATTTTGCATTTGATGTTTGACAAATGAACTGAGCATGTTTGATTTGTCTTTATTAGTAAGCTATTGTGCACCACACATGAATCCACTTGTTCATTAATATCAAGCATTATTGAGTAAAATATTCAATATTGTATTTGGTCTCAAAATGCAATAACTTTACCACAATAGTCATATTTGGTAAACGGTACTTCGAAATGTCATGATTCTTTTTGCTGATGATAGTGAATAAATGCATCTATTGCTGCATATAATGCTTTCCTTCATATTCTGATTATAAATATTTTGAATCATTATTTTCCTTTGTGCACAATTTTTTTTTTTTGGACTCACCCTGTATATACAATGCTAATTCATTTTCATTAAGAATATTGAGAAATACAGTTTTGAAATAAATCAAATCTTAATGAAAAAAAGTTTTATCTGATAATCCCACTTAGGCCTACATGTCCCATGAAAAGGTCGGTAACCTTATTGTTTTGATATGCTACACAGTAACCAGGGCAAATTCTGCGTCAACTTCAGTTAGAAAAATAGTGTGTCAGCCTTCCGCTTGAATTGAGTTAGAATAATAGTGTGTCAGCCTTCCGCTTGAATTGAGTTAGAATAATAGTGTGTCAGCCTTCCGTTTGAATTGAGTTAGAATAATAGTGTGTTAGCCTTCCGCTTGAATTGAGTTAGAATAATAGTGTGTCAGCCTTCCGTTTAAATCGAGTTAGAAAATAGTGAATAGCTTTCAATGTCATCATTTTTCGCGCAGCTATTTTGGAGAATATTTTCATAATAATATTATTCATCATATGACCAAATATGACGCGGAACTTGTGACACAGACCAATGATCGTAAGACCTGGAAAGCAATAGTTGCGCGCGCAATGGCAACATAGTCAGAACGCGTAGACGATGATGATGATGATGACCAAAATGATACAATAAAACATACTATTGAAAAATAAATCAAATTCAACGCTTGTTTCTGTACTTGTTTCTACGTCATGTTGGAAAATATATTACACAACAAAGGTAATGGCATTAATGAATAAGACGGATACTAACGCTAAAATATATAAATATTTATATTACACAACAAATGGTAATTGTCATTAATGAATAAGACATACTAACGCTAAAAAATATAATTATTTATATTACACAACAAATAGTAATGGCATTAATGAATAAGACAGATACTAGACAGATACTAACGCTAAAATATATAATTATTTATATTACACAACAAATGGTAATGTCATTAATGAATAAGACAGATTTTAACGCTAAAATATACAATTATTTAAATTACACAACAAATGGTAATGGCATTAATGATTAAGACAGATACTATCGCTAAAATATATAATTATTTATATTACACAACAAATGGTAATGGCATTAATGAAGCAGCTTTGTTTTCATCATCATATCAGTCAAAGATTACTAATTAACCGATAACAATCATTTTATTTGAATCAATAAATTCGGAAGACAATACTCCGTAATCAGAGTAACGTAAAGTCCGGTAGTACGCCTTTAATAAAAACCAGCTGTTAATAAAAGCGATGCGGTATTTCAGACACTCTTATCGACTGTCAATCAAAGTTGTTATAACGTTTTGCGTAATTTGGACCAATCATGCTACGGCAGGTGCTACGGTTCATTCATGTGTTTTATGATGAAATATTTAAAATCAGTTCATCTTAAACTCCGTGAGAAATAGCCCCACGTAAAAACCGGTGTTTGTAAAACACGTACAATTTGTACTCGCGTACACAGAGGCCGTACGTGACTGTACAATCGTACGTACTATGTACGCGTGTACGTGTTTTACAAACACCGCGTAAAAACCGACTTGTTGAAAATCAAGAATCAACGTTATTATTGGTGCAATATTTTCTACGAATGAAACAGAATTAGAAGGAACTGTCTCCTGCTGATTACTTCGATTTTAGAGTAAAATAAGCCGTGATATACTCCATTTCGCGGACGCGAATTTGTCGCCGCGACAACATTTTGGGTAGAATTTTACGACCTTCCCGAAAGAAAATCGTACATCCGCGAGGGAAAATCGTACCTCCGCGAAAGAAAAACCTTTCCCGCGACAAATTCGCTAAAGTTGAAATATTTATTTTAGACCAGGTTATAAAAGCCATTGTAACAAACCTTGCAATTGTATAATATTCGAAATTCCCTTAATTGTTGGTCCGTTCACTTTGACAATGAAATCTGTTTTCACACTTTGTTTATCAAATGTGTTTGACTAGAATGTTTACATGATGTTTTGTATTCGATATTATACAAGGCGCTTTGTAAAACGAAAGACTTATTCCAACAAATTGAGTTATGGTAGAACGGAGTAAGCACTTAACATGCTTAATGAAAAAATCACTATTGTTTGCTAAAAAGACCTACATTTTTGCAAAGGTCTGAACAAATTGTGGATTGGGGGGCGGGGGGGGGGGGGGGGGGGGGTGCGTGATAGTCTCAATTTCGGCGTTTTTGTGAGATATAAGAGCCAACTTAATTTTAAACATTACCAGCATGTGATGAAATATTTTTATAGAAATTTTGAAAGGAGAGAAAGTGAACTCCGATATAACCTCTTCATAAAATTAACTCCGATATAACCGCTTTTTAAACACTTTTGAACCGTCCACAAGTGGATGTGTGCTGCATTTAGGATGATGACACATACGGGACGAGTGTGTTAAATAAGGTGAGAAGACTGGTTTGAATGAGTCTAGATTATGCAAAAGCTGTCCACACATCGGGACACCGGATGATCACACCAAATTTGAAGATACAGATAAGGGAGCAGTTCCATTTATACGCGATAAATTTATCGCGACTGTATCGGGGCCTGATATGTTTTGGACCCGATGTTTTTCAAGTTGATTCGCGATAAAATAGTCATCAGGCCCCGATAAAATAGACATCGGGGCCCGATACGAGGCCTCTGCCATACCCTGGGGTATGTTTAGCAAATAGAGCGGGACATTGTTTAGCAAATACACGAGGATAATACAATTTACGTTAAACATCCATAATCAATAACATTATCTCTAAAAACATGAAATGCTGAATTTGTACCTTACAACTAGAATAAATAACCCGAAGCTCTATTTACATACCGACCACTTATCTTTCGTTATATTTAAACAAGCGATAATACGCTACTCGATAAATAATCCTTTGCTACTCGCAACTGTTCGCGATAAAAATCTCATCGGGGCCTGATAAAAAACTCATCGGGGCCCGGAACATTCTCGCAATTTTTATCGCGTACAAATGGAACTGCTCCCTAAGATAACAATATTTGTTATAAAAATGTGCATGCTTCATTGGTACGTCTGTACTAGGACATTAACGCGAAGACAGTTTTCAAACAATGTTGTAACCTTATAATATAGGTACGTCGCATAATAATACCATTGTCCCTCTAGGCTGAAATGCTCTCAAATCTATGGACCCATATTGTATACACACTTCGAAGTTACGTTTTCAAACGTTTTCACCCCGTAGTCTTTTGCATAGATATGGCTCTAAGAATTGCATTATGAATATTTAATACCCTCTCAACGTGAACATGTCAAATTGTACTTACATGTGAAAGTGTATCACTTTTTCCTCTTTTTATTTAGTTGATTGAATAAAATACTTAGGTGTTAAGCATATTACTCAGGCAGTGTTTGACTAATTTCTTTTGTGACAAATACAAACATTGAAATATATCCAAAAGGTTTAACATCATCCTTTATAATCCTTAACAATTTCGCCTTTGTGTAAACAAGTTATATCACATATTCTATGTGGTTTTTTTGTATATAAAGCGCAAATGTGAACAATAGCCCAACAGACATGACCAGAGTGATTAAAAATCAAACTGGTAACTCTCGAAAGAGAGCTCTGACAGGCCAATCAATTGGTTCACTGCAACTCAGAAAATATGCATAAAACAAGAAACACAAATGGGCAGAGGTTAAGAATACCAATGAAAGTGACATAATAATAAGATAAAAGCCCAAACATAGAGAACAACATAAACATATAAATTATAGAAAAATAATAATATCTGGAGGTCTGATGGGCATCAAGAGAACCTACACAACAAACTTGGGAACTAAATCTACCAGGGGCTGCCTGTTGTCACCTGTTGGGGCATGACCGTATCACCAGCCAAGCTGGCTACATGCTTTACAGGACCACCATCTCCCCAACCAAGCATTAACCTACACTTATCCCATGACCACCATGCTATTATATGTATCAGTCGGATGTTGAAAGGACTTGAATGAAGGGTGTCATGAATTAAAGAGTGTGAAGGCTATGACAAGTTAAAAGTTTGAGAGAAGATGACCGTGCACACGGCACTTGAAAGCCTGGATTCCAGCTGCTGAAATGTTACCAACAATATCATCTGGAAGACTATTCCATAAGGGAACAGCAGTGTGAATGAAGCTTCTGTCTAAGCAGCGAGTTCTGGCTGTCGGCAGAGAAAGAGCATGGACTGGCATTGATACGCTCGAACGGGTAGCACGGCGTTGGACATATGGTGCGGGAAGTAGCCCTGCTAGATCTTGTGGGCAGTTGGTAGTATGCATCTTGTACAAGACCGTAGCCGCTGCTACCTGTCGCCTGTGAAGCAGGCTGTCAATTTTGAGCTGTGAACGAGCAGTAGCTTCATTATCTATAATGATTCCAAGTGCCTTCTTTTTTTGGATGTTGTCAAGCTGGCTTAGGATGGTGGGTGAAGCATTCGCCCAGCTTAGTGAAGCATACTCCATAATGCTGCGGACTTGCGACTTGTAGACAGTAGATCTACCTTTAAGTTCCAGTTTACTTGCAACTTTGCGAAGAGCGCCAAGCTTTTGACCAGCTTTAGTTGCAATGCCTGAGATGTGATTGTAGCTCGTTATATCAGCTACACATCAGTAGTTAACTGCTTTTCGTTACTATGAGGGTCACTCACTTATAACATTGCTAATATGAATGTCAGCTTCGTGGCATTTGTCATGATTATAGCTCTGAATCATGGCTACACATAAAGAGTAAATAATAATTGATACCTGTTTCACTTTTGTTCTGATGTGGTAAAAGCCAGAGAGAGATTTTGGACAACGGACACAGAAAATTACCCTCAAAATAATACATGTTTTTCGTTCTATCTCCATATTGTATGGTTAGATATAAGGGCACGATTTGAATACTGAAAATGAAAAACAATGGATAATATCCAGATCTAATACGGTACTATCATGTATAAATAAGATTGTATGCAATATTAATTCTTGTAGACTTGCAAATAGTATAATATCAACTCGAATGTATTGCTATGCCTTTATTAGTACACTGGCATACTGCTAATCAGTCAAATTCGTTGTTACGATTCATGCCACAGTGATGCCTCGTATGTTAAATCTTAACCATGATAGTCACTTTTGAAGTTTTCTCTAGTGCAATCTTCAGAATAGTCAATCAGATAATCAATAGTAGAAAATCATCTTGGAGAGACTACATTCCCTCAATTTAGTTCTGTATATTGAAGATCTCTCAGGTCTTATGAGAAGCAAAATTTACTTTTGCAGTGTTTGCTATAGGGTAGGTTAAGCTTCATAGTTGTCCTGGTCTGGTTCTGGCTATCAGACGGCATATTTTTCATATCAAATTAGTTACTGTTTGCGTTAATGGTCTGTTAAAGAGATATTTGAACCTTAGAACAGCTTTACTAGACCGACAGGTATGTTCTGTGTCTTAGAATTGGTGAAATGATGAGCACTTTGAAGATATTTTGCTGTTTTTGCGTCCGTTTCCGTCACACTAAATGGACATTCGGTTTTCACTGCATCTCCAGAAAAGAACAACAAGTACTTAAACCGATTTACTATGTATTTGTAGCTGAGATCCAAAGCTACAATGGAATATTTCATAAGACTGGCATATATGATAGCAAAGTTATGAGGTTGGAGGTAGAACTTATTGAATGACCCTCGTATGTTGATGGTGTGGGGTGTATACTGTAGTATAAAACAGAGTCTGACGCACACTTAGCATGATTACTGGGTCCATCCCAGTATTGAATTCGTCTTACGAGCTCTGAGTCATGGCTCAAGGACTGCAGTGTTGCCAACTCAGATTAGTTCAAAACCGCGGCCCAAGTGTCCTCTAAAACCGCGACCCGCGACAAAAATTGTTGTGTTCCCATAGAAAATACAGTGTAGCTTGACTTTTCCCTAAGACTAATAGTTATATTAGTCTCAGTTTTCCCAAACCGTGGCCCCCGTTTTTTTGCCCGCGGTGCAGGGGACAAAAGTAGCCCAATAGTGCGGCCAAACCGTGGTGTTGGCAACATGTCTCAAAAAAGTCTTAAAAAAGTCTCAAACAGTGTTGCCAACCGAGATGTTCCAAACCGCGGCCCAAGTGTGCTCTAAACCGCGGCTCACGACAATAAGTAGCCCAATTATATTACGATCCTGTGTACTAAGGTCATTATATCATGTGTTACGGTTGATTGGGGGAGAACCTTGTTGGTTACGGTCGAGTTTATTATCAAAGGCGCTAATCCGTATATAAGTTTGTCGTGGCCAGTATTTGGCTTTTGCATGTCTCAAGGATCTAATCCCCCTGTGCAAACGTCGGCGGTAATGTGTGAAGCTTGGTCGAAGGTAGACTTTGGATTCTGTTGACGGTGAAATGACCAACCGGAAATCATAAATATTATGCTAATCATTAAACATGTTGATCCTCTCTGTGCTACGGTGCATCGTTCTTGTTAGTCAGTCAAAGGGAAACTGTGGCTTCTAAAGCTCGCGATATTATCAACTTTGAAGCCAGGAATTCGCGCAGTCGCAATGACTCGAAAGACCGGGGGAAGGACCTATGTTTCAGTTGGGTGGCAAAGTGTTGTTGTTTTTGTATTTTCAAGTGGGCGAATGCCCGGGGGAGGGAGGGCACTGACGTTGGAAAGGTGTTCAAAACACTGGAGGAAAATCGCGAACATTTTCATTACAAAGCCCCATTTTTTTAAAGACATCGATAAAATCAGTTTAAAAATATTTTTTCGTCATAAAAAAATCTCTTGGTTCAGTTCGTACTCTACCCTGAGACTAATATAAGTCTCAGCTCTACCTCTGTACCTGATCCCCTTTTTGATACCGTGGTCAATTTTTTTTTTTTTTTTATCAGTATTATAGGCGAAGTTTTTTGTGCTGGTATTTTATAACAAACTTCCTACAACCCTTACCCCTTGAAGTCTAATGGAATATTCAGCTTTTAACACAAATACATTACATGCTTACAAGAAATCAGGATATATGACAACAGTGTTGATGGAATCGTCGCTGTTCTGCTGACATACCGGCACATTACAACAGAAATAAGTAAAGAGATGTGCCGGTATGTCAGAACAGCGACGGAATGTTTAGAAGCCATAAAGCAAATATAACGCTTGAAGTTGAAGACAATAGCGGCGTGTTAGCCCAAATACGCACTTGAGTGGTTTATTGGCTCATCAATTGACGGTACTTGAAATTAATGACTAGATTGTCATCGCGCACGGGAAGCTACAGCCATTCTTGCCGGGGGGGGGGGGGGCACTCATATGCCGTATCTACGTAGGCTTATATACAATGTATGTTAGCACAGCAAATATTTGAAGGCCTATAAGAATAGTCTTAGAAATTCGAAACTTAACTGGTATTTTTTATTGATTGGCAAAAAAATAATACAATATACGAAACCAGTCCCAACTGAATAGCAAAAATACTGGTTAAAAACTGTTTTTCTCGATAAAGAACTGATTTTCTCAAGAAAAAAATAGGTCTCAAGAAATGTGTTTTTTCCTCCTCAATCCAGTCATTCATTGTTGTCAAGGCCTACTGCTTTCCAATAAATGTGTGTACACCGCCCGGGGTACACCGTACACGTCAGTGGCGTAGCTAGGATTTTTTTCAGGGGGTGGGGGGGGGGGGGGGGGGGGAGGCAAGATTTCAAAAACCTTCGTAAATAAGGTCCAAAAATTTCGCACGGTCCAAAAATTTCGCAGTCCAAAAGCAGCACAGTCAACAAATAATGGCCAATCCGCAGGATTTTAATCAATTTTTCCAAAAAAATGGCATTTATTTATTAAAAAAAAGGGAAAATGTTATTTTTAAAACGTTAAGACGCATAAAAGCACTATCTCCAGAGAGTGGGGCGGGCACAAAGGAGGCGGGGGCACACAACAAATTCTGTCGGGGGGGGGGGGGGGGGGGGGGAACTACCAGCCCAAATTTTAAATATCCTACCCATCAATTTTGCCTTAAAGACACAAAAAATCTGCCAAACCCTAACAATATGTAGAGCATATAATGTTAGTTAGGGTTAGTCTAAACACCAAACATGATTATTAAAACAATCTCAAATACGTCAAGCATAAATATTTCCATTATTGCATTAGTTGTTATTTATGCAATTGCAAGCCGGGCATGGCGGGGACCGTACACGAGTGTACAAAAATGGTGCCCGGCTAGGCCTATGCGGCCGGGGGAGTGTACGCGGACGTACAAACTGTGCCCCCGCTAGCCGAGGCGCGCGTGTAGCGGGGACGTACGCTAAGGTAACAAATGTACACCCCGGACGTTTGCTATGAATAAGCTAGAGATGCGATGCGCTTGACGGAATAAGCCATATTGAACACAAAGAAATGCATTCCGTTATGGTTGCAGAAAGAAGTAAGCGACGTTGGGACTGTAGTGAATACGTTGTCCTGGGAAATGGGTGGCCGGGACTGTACACTTTGTCCCAGACAAGGGGCCGGGACTGTAGCGGGGACGTGTACAAGAAATGGTGCCCGGTCCTGCGGGGACCGTAAACCCGGGACGTACGTCACATGGGCAATTTGTACGTCCCGGCCCTAATCCCCGCTATACCCGGGTCCCCCGGGGCAGGGGATGCAATTGATAAGTGCATTAATAATTTTGAGTAACAAAATCCAATTCAATTTTGTTGTCTATTAAGCTGTATATGGATCAAAATGCTCCAAATTAGATGAATCAAGTTTGTGTGTACCGGTTCTGGCATGAGCCTGAGCACGGAGAGGCAGACGGGAGTATGCAGAACTGAATTATATCTTAACTATTTGGTAAAGATCATTTGTCAATTCCACGTGGTTTATAGAACCGGAGATATATCTTTAGTGACATTTTAGAACACTTTAGACCCCGTGCCGTACCGAGAAGGGGGGAGTATGCAGAACTTAATTCAACCGTAAATATTCAGTAAAGATCATTAGTGTCCGATTGAAACTTTCCACGCGGCATGCGTCTGTAGACGACATTCCAAAAGTTCACAATGTCTAAACACATGACATATTGTAGCAATTCCACGTACTAATGACATTTTAGAACATTGTAGACCCCGTGCCGTACCGAGAGGGGGGGGGGGGGGGGGGGGAGTATGCAGAACTTAATTCAACGTTAAATATTTAGTAAAGATCATTACTGTCATTAACACTTTCCACGCGGCATGCGTCTGTGGGTGCACTGATTAAAAGGTTCAAATTAATTTTGGTTTTGAAAACAAAATGGCTTCTTTCCACTATTGCAGTCTTTTTGACTCACCCTGTATATTCAGCTATTATCAATCCGCGCACACAATTTATTCAAGCCTATAAGAACGATTTTTGCAAACAAAACAAAAATGCAAGTGTTTTAATTGCCTACTCGTCCACAAATTAAATCATATGTAAACAGTTTCCGCCAATTTGGAACTAAGTAAACTATAGCACTAAAAATAATCGCAGAAGGAATATATCCTAGAAATTTCGTTTTTAATGAACAAACTACAACTATTTTTATAGTAAAGATGTTGTATGTGTGCATAATAAACATTGTTCGGCAAAAAAATCATACACTTGTCCCATTATTTTGAGTCCAATCAAACTAGATAGCACCCCCTTCTTGGCTAAATCGCTGCTTCCACTTTCACTTTACATAACCCACATCCACGTAAATGCGCCAATTAAAAATGTATACAAAATTGAAAATAATATGATTAGCTTTGTAAATATGTCATGTCCATCAACTCAATTTTTTATTAACCATGTTTATGCACCAATTCAGTAAAACAGCAAACCCCACGGTAACCTTAATATTTCAATGGGGACATTGTCACTCATCTCATTATATCAGTTCGTCTGAAATTTGATAAAGACTGTTCCCCTTACAAATATACAAAGGATGAGACCAACTCTATTCACTAACAGGACCCAGTCAGGTTTTGTTCAAAATCTCAAACCACAAACCCGAGAACCACAAAAACCGAGAACCGCGAAAGCCGAGAACCGCTCTAGTTTTATCATGAAAACAGACGAAAATATACGCGATATCTCTTAAGTTTAGTGACAGGTACAGACCGTACAGTAATTAAAGTTTAATCGTTTAGATATTGTACTACAGCAAATGTAGGAGATAAGTATGCTACAGTTAGTTCCAGTGAGCATTTGTTCCATTGGAAGGTTTGACTAGCCCATCTTATGTTAAAAAATTCAGTCTCCTTGAACCCACTCATGACTTTTGGCGGCCGTTTGATCTACATTTCTTTCTTTCTTTTCTTTTTTCCTAATGAAAATGTTAATTTCGACCATAATGTGGGTGTATTTTAACAAACCGGATTCAAGACGATTACCTTTCTGTGTACAGACAATTTCAACTGATTCCTAACTTTGTTTATTCGCCTGACCGATGGCGTATGACATATCTTCGACAACTAGTACGTATGGCTCGTGCGTATAAGTCACTTGTACGTTACACTTATACGATAGTCACCAAGTAATATTTGGTATCATCAACATTTAAGCACCTGTAAAGTTGAACTGTCTGAGACTAATGCAAATATTTCTAATTATGGAAATATTTGTATTGGTTTCAGTTCAATTTCTATTGGTGCTTTAGCGACTATTTCCTAAGTCTTACGTACAATTCACTTATACGTATGAGATATACGGACTAGTTACGCAGTGTGGCCCTAAGTTCAAAGGGAATCTAAGTAATGCTTCGCTATAGTGTCAGTAGCTGCTACCATTTTAGAGGATAGTATCAATTCAGTCAAATTTATATATTAAACCAATGCATCTGTATCAAACATTCGATCCATTCATCCGGCATTAAATCTTCCTTCTGTCGGGAACGATGGTTAACAAATAGCACACTATAAGGATATCTGTATTTTCGCAAATCTGTCCTCGCTCGACTTTCTGAGATCCTTCTGAGAGCCACTGTTTGCGAGAAATAGGTATTCGGTTTCGCTTACCCCGGTGCTTACCGTTCTTGTTTCATACGCTTGCATTTAACTTAATACTCGCCCGTTTCATACGAGAGATATCGTATTACCAGAGAATCGGGTTCTAAAAATGATGAAAATACCTGTTAAATAGAATTTGAGTATTGATTTATTTTTCGAACAGGAATTTAAGCAAGATTTACACAGCATAAATATGGCGAAAAGTTTGCTTTACCCCAAAGCCTAATAAAAGTACCGGGTCAGGTAGCTGAAGTAGGTATGGGTAATTCCTGAAAATCAATTGCAAAAAGCCTGTGTAAAATAGTTAAAGAATAACGGAAATATCATAGTCAGGCTGATAGTGGGAAATGATGCTGTGACAATAACCGCTAATGTTCTGACAGTTCGTCATTGCTCAAAATCCCCTAAGGATAAGTTAAGTGTGATTGACAGGGACCATAATACCCGTGTGATTGACAGGACCATAAGCCCGTTGCCCGTGTGATAAAAGAAAACAAGACTAAGCCCGTTGCCCGTGTGATAAAAGAAAACAAGACTATATACATGATATAGGCACGCCGAGTAGAGCTAGTCAGATATTTGAATGTT